>PHFN01000020.1:0-1200000 GCA_002796735.1 Alternaria brassicicola | reverse complement strand
CATGTGTTGTGAGAGCATGATCTCGCTGGAGGACCGCGAGTGTGCAATCTTGCGTGCTTCGGCAGAGAGTGTGCGCGCCACAGTGACGGGAGGCTGGGGCCTTGGCTGCTGCTTCACGTTCTCAGTGGTCTCCCGAGTAGGTGAAGGTATCCGCTTCTGGTCGATGTGCTGTAGTGCCTGCTGGAGTTCGCGGAGGTCCCCAATGCTACGACCGCGCTCGTCGTCGTCTGAGGAATCAGGAGGAGTTGTGATCGCACCTGACGGAATCAGAAGATCGTTCACAGGAGGAGGAGACGGACGGAGGCTACCATTCGTTGAGGGACCATGGCGGCTAGCGTCAGACTTGATGTCTACGCTTCCAGTTCCTTGTTGGCCATTTGCAGCGGTGTTGTCGTTGGTAACCGAGGACGGTGACCGTCGCGTCTTGGCCAGATAGGAAGTTGATGAGACTGAGCGGGGCAGCGATGGGCGTTGCGATGTGGCCGGCGAGCGGGGAGACTGGTCGACGTAGGAGTGGTTCCGGCTCAGGATAGGACTGTTAGTCTTGGATGAGGCCGGCGACCGCTGGGAGGGGGGAGTGTAAGGCATTCGGTCGGCTTCGTGGGGTTGCAGAAGCGGGTCGAATGTGTGGTGGTGGAGGGGCTTCAGTGTGTAGGGAGCATTAAAAGAATTACTATAGCGAGAAGTCTGAACAAGCAGCGTAAGCGAATGGAGCACACCGAGAGGACTGATGACGACCCGTGCTGCACGTGGTGATGCGAGCCACTGAATGTCGTCGGGTGGTGGGCGAACTTACAGATGTAGGTGCAAGAACGGCGTGCAAAGCTCGCTCTTGTAGGAAGCGAGTAGGTAAGGTTGCGACGTACGCGGTCACAGCTAGCGAAAGCTGCAATGACGTCGGAATTGGCGGATGGGCTCGACCTGGGGAAGAATCGAGACGATGGTGAGGCTTTCGAAGGACCGAAAGTGTGCAGTATGATGCGAGGCCGGTGGCTTCCGTACAGGCAAGCAGCGGCGATGGTACGATATAGCACTGGGCAGGAACCGTGGGCGAGGCGGCGGCGGAGTGAAGAGGCAGATGGGCCGTGGGTCAAACCAAGATGCACTTGTTGGCTGCAGCAGCCGTATTAAAAGGGTCTTTTGGCTGCAATGGGCCCGACAAGTGTTGAAGAGGAGGGATGGAGAAGAGTGTTGAGGGCGGTAGCGCTGAAGAAGCGTGCAGGGCCGCGACTATTGGGGAATCGTTGAACCAGGATGGTAGCGAAATCGAGGCCTCGAGCTCGGACGCGTGCAGGGGGGGGGGGGGCAGAGCAGGACAGGGAGCTGCAGCGCCAATGCACAGGTGGGTCAAGGCCTTTTAGCTCAACCCCAACAGACCGGGGCACCACCAAGGATTTCGACCACGCAGCCAGGCGGCAGCAACCGGTTCCGACTACTGCTGCGAGAGGCCAACGGACGCGGAGACAGGCGGTGGTGCGTCGTACGCTGGGGGGGCAAAGAGAGGCAGGCCGACGGCCGAGGGAGCGACACGAGGTACTTGGGGGTACTTGGCCTACTTGGACTACCTTACCTTACCTGACAGTGCGCGCTATGGTGCTATCATGGTGGCGTCCAGACGGGATTAGCAGATGATTTATTGTGTTCTTTATCTCCCGACGGCAAGCGAAGGCGGCCCTGGCTGGCTGGCTGGCTGGCTGGCACGGCCACAGCTCGAAACGGCGGAACAGCGCGCTGCCTCTCTCCTCACCCGTAGGCCGGCTCTATTACTCACTTGCGATCGCAGCCATGTCGTTACCTGTCCGTCGCTGTTCGCTCGGATGCTGATGCCGCGCGCGCTCTCTGGCAGGCTCTGCTACTGTCACTACTGTACTGCATCGAACCTAACAGACATGGCCTGACAGCAAGGCCGAGCAAGCAGCCGTGGGGAACATGGTATTCAGCACCTTCACCTCCATCACTCGATCTGAGGTCAAAACCGCACCGGCTCGGATGGTTCGTAATTTGCCAGCCGTTGCCAGGCAGTTGGTGGTGTCAGAAGCAAGCAACAACGCTCAAGCCATGCGAACAGGCCGTCGGCGACATCGTGTGCACGTGCCATGTTCAAGCGAGACCGTGATGTCATTGCTGTCGCAACGAACCGTTTGGCCTGCGAGCCAACGCTCGCCATTCCCACTCCGTGTGCGCGTCTGAGTGAGCACCGCGATGCTGCGAATTGCTCAGGAGAAGCATTTGGCGGTACCTGAGCCATCGGAACGATAAGGGTGCGGCTTGTCAATCCGCCCGCCCTCCCATGAAAATTTCCCCTCCGCGACGCTCAACACAGCGAGATCGCCGGTGCCGCTTGCTGTTTGAGAAAGGGCGGTCGGGCCAATGCCAATCAAATATTGTAGGACAAGGGAAAGCCTGGTCGCCATCCCAGTCGCAGTTCACTGGCCCCCGCGACGAGTGGCTGACTGCAAGCGACCTCTTACGATGTCTCTGTAGTGATTGTTGTTTCATCACTGCCTCGCCGTCTCCAGCAACTGTGCTCTGCTGCAACCCGCGGGCCTACTGCACAAGTACCCCATCTTCGTCATCTTGACTGCAGTGGGGCTCTGCTCGTCCAGGACGTCGTGCACGTGTCGCGCGACAAACTGAAATCGCGTCGCTGCGGCATCGCTGACTGACGAGTTCGGCATGGCCATCTCGAAGCATGTTCCATTGGCTATCGAGAAGACCAGCTTCACAGCTTCCCCGCATTATCAACACCAGGCCAGTCAAGCCTCGTATGCAGCTAAGGCATTCGCAAAAGCATGTACATGTCGTGGACAAGCTGATCTCCTGGAACACATGTCCGTGCCAAGGGTTCCTTGATCTGTCGCGCCTACGCGTGGCCGTTGGAGCTGTCGAGCGTTCATGGGCTGCTACGCTGCGCTGAGTCCTGGCGGCTCGCCCCAACCAAATCCAACGATGCGCTGCAGTGGCTGAGCGCCTAATTTGCTTTTACCATCCTTGGATGCACTGACAGATGGCGCCTCGTCCACACCAAGTCTCTCGCAACCACGGTTCTTATCTTGCTGGAGCTTGCTCTATTGGAAACTAACAATGGTCAGACTTTGATTGCAATCAGACGTGGGCAAGGCGTAATACGAGTCGCGGCGCAATGACAGAAACCCACTGCACGAAAGCAGGCTTCTCGCCAGGCCCTTTGTCGGAGATCAAGATTTCCATGGTGCTCGCAAGGTTATTTTGACAATTTCCATCCTGCCCAGCTTGAAACGTTGCCTTCGGAAGGTTGCGACGTCGCAACACTGGCCAGACCGAGGTCTAACGGGCACGCTAGGTCCCATGCGGACCAGCGGCCTCTGGCCTGGCGTGATCCACTTGGCGTCATGTCACACTGCGGCTCTCATGTGGCAGAATCTGAGCGTTGCTTCCACTCAGCCTCCGCGGAGGCAACGCCCTCGCTTACCGCCCGTTAGGGTCCGTGCCATGTTATCATCGATTTCCTTCAGTTTGTCGATCTCAGCACACCCATCGAGCGGGGCTTGGGCCAGTTCCGCCTCGGGCTAATCCGCTTTCCGATGCACTCCGCGACATCATCATCGCGACAATACCACGGAGCATGAGCAGCGCATTGCGGTGCGCGACTCTTGTCTGTATCACACTGAACAAGTATCGACGTATTAAATGCTTCGTGCCTGCCGAAGGATGCGAGGCAATTTACTTTCGCCTTCGTCTCGCTCCTGAAAACGATCATGTCTGGAATGCCCCCACGCGGCTTGGAATGGATGCAGGCCCGCAGCCGCACACTGCTTTACTACTGAAAAATGCACTGTCGCCGTCACATGAGGCGGGTCGCAAATCTGCTAGGTTGGCTGGTCTGTCAAGCGAGACGTCAGTCAACCGCAGGACCAGCCTGATGGAATTATGACCATGGTACGCAAGAGACACGCCCACAAAGAACCCGAGTGGAATTCCCCGAAGCTTTTCTCTGTGCTCAACAGATGAGCGGTGCAGGTCTACTAGGATGCACTCTGTGCGAAAACGCGGCTGCCTGTGCTGTGCTGTGCTGGGCGCGTAACGCCAGCTTGTCATATTGCCAGCTTCCAATAACGCTGCCCAAGGCCAGATACAGCGAAGCGATCAAGTTCCAGTGCCCACTTGTCGGGGTGTCACTCACGACAACGACCATCAAGGAGCAATGCCACGTACCATCTAGCATGTCACGGGCCGCAAGGACTAAGAATGGCATCCCCACACAAACGGCAATTCGCTCTAATTACCGACTGCTTAGCAAGATCACGATGCGTGACGTCAAATTCACCCTGTCTCCGATGACTCTGGCAGAAGAAAAACTAGATATCCCACTCATTCCGCCTACCGCGCGTACGAGTACCCTACCTATCGATAACTAGAATGCCGATGCTTGTCAGCGCTTGTCCTTCCCAAACCTTCACCGCTACTTGACCCTCTGTTATCATTCTTACAAACCTCACATCCACCCCCAGAGTTCCGCTCGTTATTGGACATTGTTCCCAATGCGGATGCAGCCAGAGTCTCATGACTTCGAGCCGAGCCAGGTCAAGAGCCGTCGCATCCGTGCAGAGGGAAGTGGGAGATGTCTCCCCGTCTGTGCCCCACCCCACGATCTCTAAACTTACGGGCCGAAAACACTAAGCTATCCACCGACAAAACTTCCAGCAAAGGGCCGATGACAATCGTGATCGCCAACTTTGTTCGCACTTCGCAGGTCGAAGACCGTACCAAAACCGATGGCCTGATATTCTCGGAGGAACTGGGCGTAGCACATTAAAGAGTTTTTTGATAGGACAGCGCTCAACAGTTTGACTGATGTCTGATATTCGCCTACGAGAACGGTCCTGGACCAAGCTGCCTAGCGCGCAAACTTTGGCTCGGACAGTCGATTCGCGATACTAAAGCTGCGAACGTTGTGCACGCGGCAGCAGCACATTTGTACGGTAACTGCAGGCTGGTCGGTTCTGGTTGACTGTGGGAGCTACGCCTTCTACCAAACACAAACCCACGACTGTAGCAACATCAACGTACCATTTGTACGGAGCAAGTGTCCCGACCAGTCGCAATCGACGTCAAAGGATCAGAATATGCAGGGCAAAGAATCGACATCATCGCGCGACGTACAGTAGTCTTACGCCTCCTTCTACATTGGTAAGATCTACAGGCTACATGATCCTTGAGACGCACGCATCATCGTCCATAGATGCTACAACACCATCAGGACATGATATCGGGAGTTTGGGACGATGACGTGGAACATTGCTTCATCTCTTGTGGTCCCAGCTGGGCAACGCGAAGTCCGGGTGGCTTATCTTGTGTAACAAGGTACTATATAGGATTTCGTCTGCGGGTAGATGGAGCTTTCAACATGAGACCAACACTTGGGGCGACAGCTCGGCGACAACACCAACATGATCAGAGCTCCAGATCGCGGGGTAAACCACAGCCACAAATTAATATGATACCTAACCTGTCTTACATACAGGATGATCCGTCCTGATCGGGTTCTCTTGAGCAGGTTCTTGTGGAATGCGGCGTCAGAAACGATACGAAATCTTGAAGGCGAACTCTCGTTCCTCCTCATCTTATGTCTACGGCTATGTCGGCATCATTACATTACGCGAACCATATCAGATTGTTCTAGCCCTCCTCATCTGAAATTCCACACATTATCCTATCCGTGCAGCTTCCACCTCTGTAGTTGCACCTCGGACAATGCGCACTACCACATACCTCGCATGATCTTTCTCATATACGCGACTTCGTTTCCACCATCCTGTCATCCTACCTGCCGTAAGCGTGTACACGGTCGCAATCCACGCCTGTAAGCCCAAGAATGGAGGTGCAGTGCAGTTTCGCCTGTCGAATGTTGCATACATACAACGTGCCTAGATGTTGCGCCCGCAGGATCAATGCATGCAATCCCCTCCCTCTCAACAAAAGCACCCCGCCCCAGTCGACTGCCTCATGTGGTCAAGGTTGCGCAAACCGTGTAATGGTTGCAGGAGATGAGCTGCCGTACAGCGGCAATGTTCATAGCATGAAGGGGGAGGGTGTGAGGATGGTCGGCGATGGACCGAACGGTGAGTAAATGCGGGGTCAAGCGTTCTGTACTCGACATGTATGTGGAGCCATGTAGACAGTGGAGTAGATCTCACGACAGTGGACGAGCTATCTTGAACGTAGTCTGGAAATTCATCGCGTGCTTTCAAGAGCGTTGTCCTACCTTTACGAGGGCTTGCATTCCGAGCTGCACAGGCATCCTAATTGCTTGTAACTATCCGTCAGCGAACGTACCACCGTCTGTCCAAGTATCACGTTGCGACTCTGAACATTATACCAACGCCACTAGTCCTTCGCATCGCCATTGCCTTCACAAGCAAGCTTTTGCACGCCTAAATTCAGGTCCGTGCCAAACTGCTGGATACCAGCATTCTGCAAACTGTGGCCAGTGCAGCGGGGAGGATTGGCTCAACGAACAAGGGGATGCTTCGGCGCTTGCCGACAAAACCCGAGCGTGGTGCACGGCATACCATATCCGGTATTAGGATTGCTGCAAATCTTCACACACACACTTCGCGAACAATCTAAGATGAAATGGGGCGATACGGCATTGTGATTTTCGCCATGTTAACCCCGTGAAGTAGTGTGGAGAAGAAAGTCAAAGTTGATACCCCGCGATAGCGATCAACAAAGTTCGCCATGGCCGGCTTCATCCCTGTCGCCGTCGAAGCGAGCACGAGGGGCAGAGTTTTTGCGTCAACAGAAAGCGAAGCTAGGGCATGATTCAGACTAGCGCGCGAGGCCACGATATTCTTAGCAACTTGCACGAATTAGGCCATCATCAATCCACATCACAACATACTGTGATGAACTATCACCACAACGAGGTGCACGTTTCATGACATTACAAATCGAATCCGACGTCGGAGGAAAGAAGCAAAATGACACATCAAGCCATCTAGACGCTAAGCTATACAAGCACCCCAGACATGTACGATATCAGTCGAATGAGAATCTCACCGTTGTTGAGCCGCAACGGTGTGTATGTGGCTTACCCTATCATAAACGCATCCTTGCCTTGGCTACAACATCTTCCTGGGCGGCAAAATCCCAACAAACAAACCATTGCGCTTATCTCCCCACCACCACTCTCGTGTTCACAGTCGCTGAGCCATGCGCACTGCGTCAGCCACTGTCCGGTCAGACGAGCGTCTAGCCAGCAGCAGTAGTCGGCTGTAGGCCATCTAGGCAGGGTCTACGGGGCTTCCCTTCCCTTTCTTGCCTTGCAAATCAGAGTCTAGACGTCCCGTGGAGTACACTCCAGATTCTGGTGGCGCGTTCAGTGGGGCTCGAGGCAGGTGCGAATGGTGTGTTGGGAGATTGCGTGCTAGACGAGGCTATATGGCGGGTGAGCTTATTCTGCGGGCCGTTGGGATGGCTACTGTGGGAGCTCTTGTGGAGAGAGGGAGGGTCGAAATTGATTTTCCGTGGAGGACAGGTCGGAGGTGGGCATCACTTGCAGATCTGATTAACAGTCGAGAAGGTTGTGCGTCTGGGGCAAGAGACGCGAAGGTCTGTTGACTACAAGGAGCAAGCGGTGAAGCGATCCACGGTACGCGATTATAGCTTCACGGTGGCCTTGAGCGTTGATCGTTGCGGGCTCTGAGTATGTCAGCAATCAGAGATATCGGATCTTTACTCAATGGACGAAAAGCAAGCACCTCGACCGCGTTCCGAATCAGCCTCATCTTTTTCGCCTCCGCGGTCCGAATACAACATCTCCTTCAAAGGTCCGATAAACGCCACCGCATGTCCGTACCACGGTACCTTGTGTATCGCAGCATCACTCGACCCTGCGGCTTAATCCTATCCGAACCAAACAGGGGTCCGATTCTCCGTCCGGACCCTCAGGGTCCGATCAACGCTTAAATCCTGACAGATGCAACCTATCCCACCCACCGGAACTCCTGTATATACTGGAATTTGAAGTACGACCTGTGAAGTCTGTCGGATGTCTCCGAGTATGACATCAAGGCTCACAATTTGATCCACTTTACACACTACCAGTTTTGTTACTCCATTCTCCACATGGCGACATACTTCCAGCACAGGACACTCAGTTGACAGTTACCCTCTGCACTCCAGTCTCCACAAATGGTAGCGAGAAAGCCGGCATGAGACATCATTTTCTTTGCGTGGGTGAGCGAGCCCCGCATTGGACGTGGACTAGATGTTTAGCACAATTTCATCTGCAAACTCGAACTGTTGAGAGTGGGTCTCCCATATCATCACGTTCCCCCATCCCGTCCACCCCTTACTTACCCTATCCCACCATCTTGTGCTCAGACGAAGCCAAGCTTTGTTTCGCACCCATGTTTCGCACCCATGATCGCTGCTCCAACTGTTCGCTTGAGAACCAATGAAGGTGTGCAAGTATGAGGCACTACGCTCTGGAGCGCTTCGCTCAGCTCCGCGGAGAATCGTATTGAGCCCGCGATCATAGGGAAGGCCGTGATTCAGGCAGGCTTAATATGTGTTTAGGGCGTAACTCAAGTGGGAGTTGTGGAGACAAAGATGGGAGTCATTCGGCGGGAGCTAGGGCTGCGTAAGGAAGGCTTCCGGTGTGTGCGGTCGAATTCACGGAGCGGAGAACGAGGTTTGCAGAGCGCGATGGAAGTGATGAGATGGGTGGGTATGAGGTGGGATGTTTCATGGTGGTGAAGATCCTGTCGAAAGTGTTGAACAACACTGAGCACTAGGGACGAGTTGGGGTGACACATTGGAAAAGAGGTATTTGCGAATTCGGGTTGAGACGGCTTCAGCGGCAAGTACAATATGTTGCTCGCATTTGCATGGTAGAAGATCATGTGTCGTGGGAGTAGCTTTATGTAACTCTACTACCTTACGAACCATCTTTACTCTGGCATGTAGGTACTCGGTACTCCCTAGCCACTTCTGTTCCGCCTCCGCCTACAACGATATTGTTGACAATGTCACATTTGCAGTAGGTAAGACTGGTAAAGTGAAATTTACAGTTGGCAATCCAGTAAGAGTGGGAAAGCTTGTTACGACGGGAGGATTGGGGCCGAGTTCACATGGATGAGGTCCGGGACGAGTTGTAGGTTTAAAGAGGTTGCTGCACTGTGAGATGTTAGTACAAGGGCTTAGTCTCCAGGAAGAAAGAACTACTTACGATGCGTGTTGGCGTTGGGCATCCACCCCCAGCTTGCATATAACAGCCGTAAGAGAAGTTCTCTTCGAAGTGACAGCTCTAGTCGTTGTATCAGAATTACATCGGGTAACGTTGCATGCACTTAATGCCCCATCTCTTGTGCACGTCGACTTACCTGTAGTGCATCGGTAGCCCAGCATGGATACCTCGCTGTCGCCAACTGACAATGACACTGCTTTGTGAAAATCGGAATCGGCTCCCAGTGAGGATTCTTCTTCGACGAACTGGACTCCGAGTCTTCGTCGTCGTCGTCTTCTGGGTCAGGATCGCTTGTTGGTACTGCTGTGATGGTAATGCCTGGCGATGTCGAATCTGGGGTTGTAGCAGTTTGACTTGGCAAGATTGCTGAGAGCGAAATGAGAGTTGCGCCCGGGGCGATTGAAGTCTCTGTTGCCTGAGGGTATGGGACCGCAGTAACGAACGCCGTCAGGGTGCAGGCCAGGAGAAAGACACGCATTCTGTTCTTGTTGGACACTGTGAAATGTAGAATTCATAGATGCACGCAGAGGCCGTAAAGTCAGTGTTTGTACCGTTCAACCTCATCACTATATCCAAGTGCCGCTGCTCTTCGGCACCTCTCACCAGATGCATATTGGTTCACGATGCTCTCCGGATTGTGATTTCCAGGAACTGCCTAGCAGTACTATATCATTGCCCGGATTGAGGCTTCTTCTGTTAATTTGCAACAAGAACCGCAGCCGCGTACGCTGTGAAGCTATACATAGTAGCGTAAGAAGGATCGATATTTGCCAAAGCAGGTTCCACGCTGTAGCTACTCTACTGTAATTGTGGGTGCTGGAGACAATGTGGCCGATTGGCTATTTTGACGCGTCTTAATCTGGACCTGATATATCCCCCACACGAGGCTAAACTGCCTAAACTGGAGGGCTCATGGTCGCCAGCGCCGAACCTAGATTTCTGACGGGCACGACCATTGGTAGACGTTCAGACCATAGGTTCGACACGGAATACCCAGCTGGCCATTCACAAATTTAATCAATATCGATCCCGTCGTGGGAGGCCTAAAGAGTCCATACCACGTCATTTCGCTGCAGTATGAGCTCTTCTTGCGTCTCAGAGGCGTCCGCCAGTTCGGCGTGACGAAAGACGAGCTTGTCTCCTCAATCGGTTAAACGAGTCCCTTGATAAGCCGGACGGCACAGCCCATGTATGTGGCGTACAGCTCGTGCAGAGCTTGGCTAGAAGCAGCCTCCTGGCTTGCGACGGCCCGTTTAGGACGTCTTGATGGAGGGTTGGTGCTTGATTGCGATCTCAACCCTGTCCTCAACATGTGAAAGTATGCGTCGCAAGCTGCACTTCGCTGATCAGGGTCCGAAGGGTCTTGGGCCGCTTGTGTCTTGGAAAAGAGGGGTCCAGGTCCGTCACTTAGTTGTTGTTTTCCTAAAACCTTTGTAAGCTTGTGGAGTGTGGCCTGGTGTGCTGAGGTGCCGTGATATGCACTCCGCCATCAGCATAAAGCGGAGACGGACTGTGGAGACGCATCCACCGTTCAATGTTGTGAATACGCCTGGTGGAGTGATGTGCGAATTTGTAAACCCTCGGCATTGCGCTTTGCTAATAGAATTTGCTATCGGCAGCGAACCGAAGATTGGTGATACAAGAGGTACATGGAGATACTTCGAAGTTTTAACGGGTCGGCATCCCTCATGCTAACCTACTCCAGCATAACTTGTGCGACAATGGCTACGCGCGGGTTAGTTTGGAATGCTGTATATTGCCACTTTCTGTTGAGATTGAGAAGAGCCGGTCATTGATGCCGCGAGTAGGACTCGACATTTCCCGAAGTCGGACAGACTCAGGTCTCGTGAGGATGTGATTGTATCGTGGGCACAGCATCCAAGTGCTACTTAGTAATCGAAGCATGTGATTTGGTGGCAGACGCTCGGACCAATGACGGAGTTCGCGATATCGAACTTCACGAACTGTCAAGCGCAGTTCAGGTCGTTGCGTCGGCCATCACACAAGACCTCGTAAGTGTGTTATTCTCATATCACAAAAACAATGTAAACCGATATAGGCAGTAACTAACAGTGGTATCACAGACAATCATACCGCGACAATGGCGCCATCGAGAGCTATCCTTCTTCGCCGCATAGGCTCCGCAGCCGCAACACCATGCTTACGACCGACGTTGCGTTTTCCCACAACATCCACGTCTGCACTATGTAGGACACAGCAGTCGTCAGCCCTACGATCGAGCCTATCGCGACAGCCACAATCTCCCGCATTCTACACACGATCATATTCACAGTCAGCCAGCGCAGCGCCTGAAGCACCGGATTACCTCAACGAGGCAGAACTACACGTCTTCAATAAGATAAAAGCGGACTTGGAGCCCGTGAAACTCGAGGTATGTAATGCTTCCCCGCTTTCTCATCTTTGGAGATTGCACATGTGTGGAGGTGGCAGCGCTATGCGTTGACCACACCGGTCACGCGACCGACTACTGCACCGCGAGCATGCACGTCATATCCGCATTATGGGCTACGTTGCAAGCTGGGCCGTACGCCAGATCTCTGGACAGAAGCAATAACTTCGCAGGAGGTGGAGGTGCTTCTATTAGTCTTTGAATGGATGCTAACATGTTTGGTGCAGGTTCAAGATATCAGCGGCGGTTGTGGGTCCATGTACGCGATTCAGGTCGAATCCCCCAAGTTCAAAGGCTTGACGGTCATCAAGCAACATAAGCTGGTCAACGAGGTGCTAAAAGACGAAATCAAGAGCTGGCATGGCGTACAGCTGCGGACAAAGGCTGCTTAAAAGCAGCTCGATCATAACTTGTGTATATACTGTACGACTAATCAAGACTTGATAGGTATTGAACGAAGCTTTATGAACTTGATCCTGGTGAATCGCAATCGGTTAACCGCCTGAGATTATAACTCGGTTGTCGTAACAACACTACTACATCTTCCCTCAAAGCATACCATGGGTGGTGTTTCACCCGCTGGCTGCACTTTGTCGCAGACGTCGGTGATTGCGGGCCACATCACTTTTAGCTTGCTTAGTTGCAGCCTCTGTCGTCGAGCAACAACCTGTCAAAGCCGCCAGACATCTGTTTGGCACGACGTGCCGCCGTCAACCATTTGACGAAGGGGCTGGCTCCATCTCCTGTTGATCATTACGTCCCACTTACTCGACAGCTAATTTCTCATGCTGCGCGTACAGAGCGCTTGTTCTTCCACTTGTAGTTGAGAGACACGTTTGTTTCTAATTTTGGTAGAGTGGCTTAGCTTTGAGTACTCCGCCCCCACACCCTGTTTACAGGAAAACAGTCTTGCCACCGGGGAGTTGACGTGCTATCCACGCTTGCTTTTACATTCACTTCTGCAATCTTCAAATGAGACTGAACTTTAATATCCCAGGATCTGGAAAGAGGAAGAATATTAACTATGCAGCCGTCGAGGTTGACTAGCCGATCTGATACAGATGCTACTAGCCAGCGACCTTCAGTCGCAGGTTGGCCGGCAGCAGCTCGGCAGTTCTCTGTATCTCCGCTATGGATAACTGCCAACTTTATACTTCTCCTTATGCCTGTTGCGTTCATTAGTGAGTTGCGCGATCCTACTTTGCTATTCAGGCAGCAACCAACAGGAATTACAGTCTTGGCAGGTCTGGCGTATGGTCTAGACGGGAAGCCCATCTCCTATTATGGAGAGAATATTACAGAGATAATACTACTTGGTCCGACCCTATTTCCTCTTGCGTTTGCTGCCCTAGGTGGACGGGCTTTGAAGAAGATTGGGTTATAGCGGGCCGAAAGAGGGACTACATTAGAGTGAGTTGAGAACGATTACTCCCAAATGTCGTAAGGAAGCTGTCCTTTGAAAAGGTGCTCGAGCATATTATCGGCAGCCAGAGTCTGGTTGCTGCGGTCGGACACGCCATCACACTACACTCGTGTAGTTTCCTCACGCTCGGTCTTCTCATATTCTGGGCTCTCAGCATAATATGCAATTCCGGGGCTTGTGAGGCTAAACGCCTCCGCCGTCTCAGGACAACACGTGCAGAGCGAAAGTCGAGACATCTCCCTTACGACGTCGTGCGCGATGACGACACGTTCAGGTATTTCATCACCCACCTCGCGGAGATCGGAGGAAAAACCTCGATATACAGATCGAATCCTATCGACGACTACGTATATGGTGCTCGTCCATGGGGTGTAGACGAAACTGGACTGGCGCCGATACACAATTGGACCGACTACACTGGCCAACCTGAGAAGACGACCGATCTGTCGCGTTGACTGACAAAGTTACTGAACACCTGCTGGGATGCGTCACGCTGGCCGCTGGCTATACTCGGAACGATCCTTTGGGCAAAGTGTCCTTGAATACGACTAGTGGAGAGCCGTTCGCAAGTCTAACCATGAACAAAACTGAGGCTATAATGACTCGCCAAATTCTTATATTCAAGGCTGAATTAGCTTGGGTCATTTCTTTGGTCATATGTTCGAGTATCTTACTCATCCTTGGGCTTGCCGGCTTCCTCCTATCCCTTAAGCTTACAGTACTGGACATCTTCGACTATGTCTCTTTGTTTACTCGCGACAGTCCGTATAACCGGCTGGTGGGTCGGGGCTCGATGGCGCTGACCGTGCAAGGCTGCTAAGAGAGTTGCATGTACAGTTGGGTGAGTTGAGGCCGGATGAAGATGAGGGATATATTTATTGCCGTAAGGAGTGTTGAGGACAAAGACGATGCAGTTTCGAGTTGAGTAAGGAGAGGAAGGATGTATCGCTAAGTGTACACTACATGATATGAGACGGTACTGGATTTCGATAACCTGTTGCTGGTTGTGGAGGGAAAGGAACGCGAAGCAATCTACCTTACCTCAGAAGTTGCGGTTGGGATGCATGTCTCTAAAGGTTGATTGAGCACTTCTTCTCAAGTGATAGGGATTATAATGCTAGCTATATATACAGCTATGAAGCACATCCTTCCACATACGACCATAGGACACTGAAAATTATGCTTCCCGTCCGCTCAGCTATATACAAGCAGTGTACCGGCGGATTAGTAGTTAGGTGGGTGACCACTAGCGAATCCCCGCTGTTGTATGTTTTTGTCTTTTTGCGCCTCTTATCTTGTTTTGCCGTCTATCTACTGGTAGAAGGCACAAGTTTTGAACAGTGGAGACGCCAAGGCTTGCATTCGGCCCAACATCGGATGGAATCCTACCCAATCCCATTGAGGCAGTGTGGAACACCATCAAGGATTGGATCGAAAACCACCACCCAGACCTCCCAGATGGAATACAGAGGACCTATGATCAGATTCGCGTTATTGTAAGAGAAGCTTAAGATAACACCTAAATACCTCCAGTCCCTAGTAAATAGTATGAGAACAAGGTGTTAAGCTGTTATTGACGTTGAAGGAGGTCATACTAAGTATGGATAGATCTATACCATCCCAAGTTGTACTAGCTGTAACCAAGGACCCCTAATCGCCCCACTGTACGCTACTTTTGCCTGACACCATAGTAGTGATACATTGTGAATGCGTTCTCATGCGGAATCTGAGTACGCAAGGGTTCGTCAGCATTAGACCAAGACGAACTCATGGTACTCACAGTCGCCATTTGCCGCACATAACATCACTTCTCCATTTACCGGCCCACAAACGTAACAATCGGCAATGGATCTTCACTTCTTGATATTTTGGATACTTTGGCCGGGTATTCCTACGCATGCGGCCTCAATAACAATGCTGTTTCCTTCCTTCACGGCACACAACGCGATGCCCATATAGCAATTTTGGCTCTTCCCCAGCAGTGAAAAACTCTCGGTTACATATTGCATCGACTACACGTCTATCATGTTCGAGCAAGACTTGCGGCGGCACATCCCTGCAGAAGTATTGATACTCCCAACTCGGATATGCTGCAAAGTTCCCACCATTGACGCGGTGATCCCCAACACAAGGAAGGAGATCCGCCATTAATGTGTGGCGGAAGGCTGTTTGGGGTTGGTCTTCAGTTGTTAGCGGGTCTCGAATAACGGGCTTCCACAGAAATGCGATAAAGTGGTGCAGGCCCTCAAGATGCTTAACACAAGATGGCGGAATCTTAACAAGTTCGACAGCGGATCGGTACATCTCGGACACAGCGTCTATGGCGATGTAGCAGAATCCTCAGTTACCTCATTGTGAGATGTACCAAAGGTCGTCTTCTGGACCGCTACTACCCATTATGAAACAAAGCGGAAGTTGTGCGTAATTTCAATAGAAGGAATACGAAAGCAGATGCTAAATCACACTAAGCAAGTTAAACACTAATGCGGCAGATTACACAGTCTCTTCTTCTCTTTCGCCTTGAACTCCGACAACAATCGAACATAAGCTTTTACTTCCGTTCTCCGTAGTGTGGAAATCCACTCATACAACTGCGAGCTGAGTTGGGCGAGTAGAAGCACTCCCCCAATAATGCCACCAACAAAATGTCTACCTGGCAGGTTGAGCAGAACGGCCGCCGCCGCAAGGAAGATCATTCGCATGTAGAGCAGTGATGCGAGCATGAGGGGAAATCCTTTATCCTTCATCTTGTTCTCAGCCTCGAGGCAGACCTCGGTATCTTCTAGTAGCTTCTCCTTGCGAATGAGGATAGCTATTATTTCTTGGTCCGTCTTGGCGTTTTTGAGTTGACTTTCCACTTCTTTGGCTTCCTCGTAGAAGTATTTCTTGACATTGGCTATCATCTTGTCGTATTTGCGTCCTCGTTCTTCCAACTTGACTAAGACGGGATCGCTAACATCGGCGGACGAGGTCACTCGCAGGGTGGTCGTCCGATTTGCTCCTGCAGGTGATAGAGCTGAACTCGGTTCGCTGACCGTCATGGTATTGAACGTTAACGACTTCGTATCCAGCAAGGGCGCTGACCTGGATTCTATGTATTTTTTCAACCAACAAAGCTTCGATAAAGGGGACTCATGACTCACCTTGATATATTTCGGCTGCAGCAAGGAAAGGCAGTGCAAGCAGTATTAATGGGATAATTTGGCCGAATCCCATGGACGTGTCAACCTCGATAGTGTCAAAGTTACCCAACTCCCAGCGGAATAGTATCATTTGCGCGAACCCGGATACAAGCATGAATGCCATAGGTGGCACCAGCGGAAGCATTGAATGCCAGTATCTGTGCTCCGCATATCTCCATGCGCTGACAAGTCCAGTCGTTAGAGTTGGATCCTTGCTTTTTCCCATGATATCAACGAGAAGACGATGACGACGCCTTGCAAAAAGCTCCTGGGCGGCTTCTTCTCGGACATAATTCCATTCTTCAGCCATCATACTTGGCAGTTGCATCTCTTTAAAGTACCTCCATCGACTCCAAAGTGATAGTATATTCTTTGAGTAGCGCCCAAAGCCGATAAAGTCGTTTGGCCCGTAGGAGTACGTACGAAGAAGCTTTGATTTGTATGCAAATATGATGACCAGAACCGTCATTGCCCATGGCCAGAAGTAGTTCGAGAGGGTAACCTCTTCGTCCCTGTACGTTCTGACCGAGCCTTGGACATGACATTGGACTGGTGCGATATTATCGGGACTGTTCTCCATGACCAATACGACAACGAAACAATAGAGAAACAAGGCCATGAAGGTAATCATACCAAGCACTCTCACGTTTCGTAGGGGCTTGTGTTTTGTGAAGTATTGCCGTAAGCTGTCGAGTGTCGCCAGATGTGTAGTAGTTGAGAACCATGCCAACGAGAAAGCGATTCGAAATTCAGGCGGTGAAAGCGTACATTGGTTTGCGATAGCAGCTATAAGAACCGCCAAGCCAGTCGCAAGCTGCTGGTCGCTTAGCGACAATATGAAGCGGTTAACTGCTTCCTCACGCTGCTCCCGACTGAGCTTTCGCTGGGATCGAGTAGTCTTCGAACGGAGCTTGGAGAGTAGACTGCGAAATGGCCATCTATTCTCAAGCCGCTGAAAGTCTCTGATGAAGGCCTTGTCTGTATCGCTAAGATACTTTTCAGGCATTGAGTCTGAAAGATACGCATACATCACAGCTCCGACTGTCAGCAGAGCCGAGAGTATAAACGACACGAGAACCTAGGAAAGTTATTGTTAGAGAGAAAATAGATATAGCAATGCTATTCATGTTGAGACGCGTAGAGGTGCATACCCCATAACCTGCGACGTCGGGGTTCGCTAGTACAGTAGTGTTCCGCGCATCGCAAATGGGCTTGCCTCCGCAAACCATACCTGTCAACGCAAGGGTAGAGGGGAGATGGTAATATGACAGCGAGCTACGTGTGAGTAGATACAAGGAAGAGATGGAAGGACGACATCGCTTTATGAGGCTCTCGGCTTATCTGTGACAGACAACAAAGCTGAGGGTATTCGAGTGTCTGCCTGCGCCCCTGCAAGCCATAAATGTTGACTGCGCCTACCATTGGCAACGACTTATCCATATGCGCAAATGCTTGCATATTCTAGAAGCTACTTGAAAGATCATCATGATCACTCGCGCGTTCGGTGACCGGTGTCATCACCTGACGTGTGGGCGTTGGCTTATTCGTGGTAAAGACATTCGTGTCAGGGTGTGTATCAGTGAAAATGCAACGTAATCGATACAGCCAAAAGGAAGAAATCGCCTAACGAGTCAACCGGCACCAAGAAGTACTGTCATGTGTCGCAAGGCTGACGTCGGTGGCTTCGGGAAGGTGGTCAGACCTTTCAAAGTCCCGACGTCCGTTCACCAACGCGTAGCGTCGCGCGTGTTTTGTAAACCGTTCCTCAGGCTTAGATAGCCCGACGGTGCTGGCTCACTACAGGCAATCCTTCGCATAACGCAGGTTAGTAATTCACGATACTGCTCAATGTGTGATGCGCAGTACACTAGCAATTCTTATGATGATGTTTGTATGTATGTACAAGAATTCAAGCCGAGAAGCTTTTCGGATGTCCTAGTTTGGAAGAGCCTTCATTCAGGGACCTTCGACAGTGATGCTAGCAGATCCCGAGCTCTGGTAGCCCTCAGTAGCAAGGATCTGGTAGTTGTGTGTACCAAGCTTTTGTCCGTACTTGGCCCAAGCATCGAAGTGGTTTTTGACAGTGATGGTACCACCGACACGCTTGCTAGTCCTGACAGACCAGAACTGCTGGAAGGTAGCAGTACCGTCGATAGAAGGCTGGTTGGTGCGGGTAGTCTGGAGAATATCGTATGTGCCGCCATCGGAGGTGACGGAACCCTTCTTCTGAGCAGCAGAAGAGGGATTGTAGGAGCCGTAGGACTCGACGATATAGTACTCAATGAGCGGGTTGCGGGTCCATCCGTAGAGGGAAACGTAAGAGTTGACGTTGGCGGCGTTCCATGTACCGGAGTACTTGACTACGCGCTCGGAACCGGGGTTCCTGAGAAAGAGGGTTAGTGTTATGGGAAGCATTGGTGATGAGAGCATCTTACCATCCCTTGCCAGCAACGAAGTTACCAACATTGGACCACTGGACATCGTACTTCCCAGCGGCGCCGTTGTTGTAGGTAACCTGACCCTGACCGTCTGTCCAGAAAGAGTAGAAGAATCCGTTGTTTGTGCCAGTTCCTGCGGGGGTAGAGCGGGTAGTCAGATTGGCAGACTCCTCCTGAGCTTGAGCCTCCAAGATGAGGTTGAGGGGTGAGGCAAGAGCCGCGGCGGCGCTGCCGAGGGCGAAGATGATAGAAGAGAAAGCAACCATCTTGTCTGTTCAAGTTGTAGATGCTTGGTGCTTTTCCCTCGTGGACATCAGAGACCCTTATATATCAGTGGTGTCATTGCACCATACTGATTATCACCAGGGATCACCGATGAACAACGGCTAAGCATCGGCTTGAGGGAGGCTTTCCAAATTGGAGGACAGCGGTCTGAAGAGCATGCCTGGCTAGCGGCGTATATCAGCCGCTGTAACTGTGGGGTGCATGGCTACGACCCGTCCCCATATGTGGAGCCGCCTCCTAAAAGCGAGATCAAGCCACCGGTTATTCAGGGACCAAAAGTGCTGGTTACGAGCCGAAGTTTTGAAACTTGAAACAGTTCATTTCCGGCGACGATGCGTTTAGTGTTGACCTGTCATGCTATAGGCCCGATAGATTGTAGTGCGACAAGAGTGGAGCGGAAAACGTCTTTGTCCAGAATCGTCCTGACTCAATATACTTGTTATCCATCCCTTGCGGCTCCAAAACAATTTTCATCACGGCCGTGTACCTGATCGTTTGCATGTTGATATTGCACAAGCTTTCGGGACCTGATTAAGCTCACTCAAGCACCGCGCCAATCCACCAAGCATGTAGCCAAGTCACTTTATTTTCGCATCATCAGCTTGTCTCCACTTTAACCATCTGGGCATGCGACACGGCCAGATGACCATAAATGATATATTCGCTGACGGCGTTGGCAAAAGCATTTTGGTCCAGGACCAAGAATTTAGCCGGTCACTTAGCACTGCGGGCGCCTTTATAGTGAAGATCGCCATGCTTGACCGCCTCAGCCCGGTTACTTCGTCATGGATACATTGCGCCAAGATTCTCAGGAGCCGGGTATTGAAGATGGGAATGTATGATGACATGATGCCAAGAAGTAAGGCAATGGTATAGTACGATTGATATCAATCCACTGTCGAGACCGATAGCCGCTGATGGGTATGCCGGTAGACAAGTGCAACTACACTCTCTTGAATACCTCAAAGTAGAAAATATGGCCAACGTGACGAGGCGAGGATGTAAGTGGCTAAGCTGTATCCCATCAACGTCGGTCGTTCCAAAGTCGATCGATGACCTGGAAAACGGCTGTGACTAGCTTCATAGTATCGCTATCGACATGCTGTCCGAACCGCTGCTGCATCTTGTCGGGATGCCAACGCACTCGCTCGGCCTTCAGTAGCGCCACCGAATCCTCCTTCCACATCTTTGAATTTTGCAAGAAGCGCTCAATCTCTTCCTTCGATACGTGTTTTGCCTTACCAGACACAACAGGCCATGGGATAAGCTCACGCACCTTCAGATCTGTCTCCTCATCCAAACGTTGGGCGCTCTTCAAATCGTCCCACTCGGCTTTGTAGCTCTCCCATGCAGCCTCTGCTTCTTTAGCCTTCTTGCGCTCTTCGCCTCGACGCAGACTCTCTTCCATGCGACGCCGTATACTCTCTCTTTCCGCTTCTGCCCGCTCGAGTTCTTCGTCGAGCTGACTGCGTTGTGCCTTCCGCTTTTGACGCGCCCGCTCCTTTGCCTCGCGCTCTTCCACGATGTGCTGATGGCTCTTCTCCCACATCTTCGTACGCACGTAATCTGCGTACTCCTCCTCTGTCATGCGCTCCAGCTTGCCATTAGGGCCAGGCTTTGTATCAGGATATATGTGCACAGGCTGGCCGTATACACCTTCCCAGTATGCCGCACCTTCGTCATCGGCTAGCGCGTCGAACAACGACTCACGGAAAGCCTCATCAGGGGCTGGACCTGGAGAGCCTGCGCCTGAATCGTCTAGTTTATCGTACAACGATTCGCGGTGACGGTAATCAGGGTCGTAGTATGCGCCATCTCGTGTAGATGTAGGGTGACGATCTTCGTGTAAAGCACGATGCTTGTGCTTGTGTCTGCGCCTCGACTTGCGATGGCTGCGTCGCTCTTCACTGTCACCATCTGAATCATGTCTCTTCGAAGTATGGCCGTCAGTGCCTTCGTCTTTGTTTTCACTTTCGTGCCGCTTTGAACGACGTTTGGAGCCGGATTTGAAGTGGAATCGTGAAGCTTTAGCCTTGGTGTAGAGGTTCTCCGCTGCTGCGTCGCTAGCCTGCTCCTCCATGATGAGGACTATGATGCTTTAATAGCCAGTCATGCATGAGTGATATGTGCAGAAGGGTGCTTAGGTGGGTCGCTTGCGCTCATTCCAAGGTTGGGAGTGGAGGAAGGTAAAGTGCGGAGAAGGCGCGGAGGTGCCGATGATTTCACTGGTCGCGCGCACGCCTTGGCATGCGACATCTCAACTCCCGGTCGCGACTCCAACATTGCTCCGACACCAAACCCAACATGTCATTCAAATTCGGCCTCAATATTAAGAACAAGGGCACGAACCCACTCGCGAAAGCTGCTGCTAAGCCTGTCCTGGGGAAGAAGAAAAAGCCGCTATTCGATGAAGAAGAGGAGGATGCAAAAGGCAAACCCAAGGCAGCGGATGGCGTCCAGGAGATCGGCGAGCTCAAGTTTGAAGACACTCTTGCTTCTGCCTCATCAGAGCCTTCACAACCAGCGCCTACAAAACCAAAGAAAGGCCAACCTCCGGCTCCTCCGTCCAAGAAACCCAAACCGAAAGAAGATGACCCCACCACCATCGCATACTCTGCCAGCGCTGCAGAAGCCGAGAAACGCGCGCAAGAGGCCCTAGTAGCCGATGCCACTTTATACGATTACGATGCCGCCTACGACGCGCTCCACGCAGTCAGCGCTGCAAAGAAAGCTGCCGAGCGCGACAGCGCCGCAGAACGGAAACCCAAATATATGGACGCGTTATTCGAATCTGCAGAGCAGCGTAAGAAAGACCAGTTACAAGCACGCGACAAACTTCTCCAGCGTGAGCGCGAAGCGGAGGGCGACGAATTCGCCGACAAGGAGAAGTTTGTTACAGGCGCATACAAAGCCCAACAGGAAGAGACGAGAAAAGCAGAGGAAGAAGAGAAGAAGCGGCAAGAAGCCGAGGAAGAGAAAAAGAAGAAGTATGGTATGCAGGGTTTCCACAAGCAGATGCTCGCGGAGCAGGAACGGCGGCATCAGGAGGCCATGGAGGCCGCTGCGAAGGCACTCAAAGACGGCGTCAAACTTCCTGTTGAAGAAGTCGACAAGGAGAAGACAGACGCTGAGATCGTGGAGGAGCTACGGAAACAAGGCAAGAATGTCATCCTCGACGAAGAAGGTCAGGTAGCGGATAAACGTCAGCTCCTGTCAGCAGGCCTTAACATCATCGCGAAACCTAAGCCTGCTTCTTCTGCCCCTGCCTCTACCACCGCTGCAAACCAAACACAGTCAGCATGGACGAAACCCAAACCTGATCGGAACGCGCAACGCGAACGACAGACACAAATGGTGGCCGAACAAATTGAAGCGGCGAACAAGCGGAAAGCAGACGAGGAAGCCGAGGAACAGGCGAAGCTGGAGCATGCACGGAAGAGTCAGAAGACCGAGAAGGACATCAGTAGTGCCAAGGAGAGGTATCTGCAGAGGAAGAGAGAGAAGGAGGCTGCTGCTAAAGCTGCGGCTGGGAAGTGAAAGTAGTAATGATACCCAATATACCACATGCGCTCGATAGCATGATTTTTCACAGTTTAGTCAGAAGTGACTCGTAGCATTCTGCAAGTTCGCACACCAAGCGCATGGACAAGCTGGGATGTTGTCGATGCATTTTTGGAATGCATTCATTATTTAGAACTACACTGAATCCCTCCTTATCCCCTTGTCCCTCGTTGCTCTTGCCTACACCCAGAAAACCTCTAAATCCCATTAGACTCTACCCACAAGCCCAACTTTGCCTTACTTTTCTTGAGCCTCGCGATGCTCTCCCCCGTCCTCCTTGACCGTCTTCATCACGCTCCTCCATCTCATCTCAGCAAGGACGAACTCGTCAGTGTCCTTGCCCAGAGAGAATTCATAGGTCTTCATAACGTGATGGGCCTTAATGCCCATTGGTTTCCAGCAGAGGGCAGCGTTGTGCTCAGGGAAGTGCACTAGGCGCGGCTCGATGTGCTCAATGAGCGGGTTGGGAGTCCGCATCATCTCCAAACCCGTACTTTGCTTGAGTGTTTTCAAGTCAGCGACAATGGAGAGCGCCGGTCACTCGACAGCTTCAGGCCTGGAAGGGGAAATCGTGGCGGCGGCAGCGGCAGCAACGGTGCTGAAGGTTCTTTCATCGTTTAAGAAGTGATGGCGGTTTCGGTGAGGGAAAGGTCGAAGACCGAGGTTTCGCTTGCTTGCTTTTCAAGCTGGATGCTAGCTTGCATAATTCGCTGAAAGAAAACCATCGCAAATCAAACAGGTGTAAGATACTATCTTCTGAGTCACATACGGCGCATCCTGTCGGGTGACGAGGTGTGGGCTATCCGCTAAGATGTGTTCTTTGCCGGAGGGGACACGGCGGATTTCGTAGTTGGTGACGACAGGGACGGGCTCGCCGATGGCGGTGGGGTTCTCGGTAGCAGTTGAGGACGACATGGCAAGTTGCAGACGATTGAATACAGCGCAGACGACTGAAATTGACAGTGAAATTGGGACAGTCTGTAATGGCCAATGATAGCATAATGCCAGAACTACAATGTAGGATGATGATGGCAACGAGTGCAAGGAGATGAGCAGAGAGATAGGTTTGAGTAGCACTGGATGTCAAGAAAAGCAAGGAGTGGGTACCTAGTCCTTAGGCTCACAATTGGCATCTAGGTTCATAGCCGGCAAAAGCAGGGACAGACGGCAGTAGCAGAAGCAGAATCCGTGCCTGAAGTATGCATGACAGCATCAAAGAATTCCTAATCCAGGCCGTGGTCTTATGTACTGTTCCTCCGCGAATATTAGTGTGCTTCATATTATTACCAGCCATACCGGTTGCCTGCTTCTCTCTTGTTCCGAGCACCAGCAGCGAAGTGATCCTCCAGTGCATCTTTTTGGGTAGTCGCAACATTTACCAGGCTTCTGAGACTGTTCTTTCCAGTGCCAGATATAGACTTGAGTGGGTTGTGTTGTACCGCTTCACCCTGTTGGCGTAATTTCTCATTATGGGCATACTCCATGTCTGTGTTGAAGTCCTTGATTGTGGCACCAGACAAGTTTATCCCACCGCGCCCTTTCTTACCGAATAGCTGGCGGCGCTCTGCTTCCGATAGGTTCAACTCGGAAGCAATATTGGTCAGGTCATGAGGATTAGGTCCACCTGTGGATGGAGGCGCATAATGTGCTGCCTCATTCGCTGGTGGCATGTTGTAGGCTCCCTCCGCAGGAGGGACATCCCCTGCTTCTTCCGCACCGTAGAGGAGTGGTTGATAGTGGCCGTCGGATGTCTCCTTGGGTGCGGGTTCTGCTTCATTCGAAACGCTAAAGAGGGAGACCTTGGGCTTCCGCGGCTTGGTCTCGAGAAGTGGTTGTTGCTGTTGCGACGCAGTCGCGCTTACGTTTGAGCTTGACGCAGTGGTCTTCTCGTTCAATGCTGATGTTGGCCGAGGAGCCACGGGTTTCTTCTTCTTGCCTTTGCCGACAGACATGGGTACAAAACGCGGCGCCGCAGGTTTGGGCATCTCCTGCGGCTCTGGCTCTACCGTGGTCTCTTGTGCCGTGTTTGCTGACTTGGCCTCTGCTTTGGGCGTTGGTAAGTTTAGCATAGCCCTGAAGTCTTCTCTCTTCATAGGCTCCTTCTTGATTGGGTTGCCAGTCTCGTCGTACTCCTCTGCCTCCACCTTCGACTCCCTCTTGAACGCAGGCTCTGCACCAGTCTTCAGATTAACACCAGAAGTGAGCCCCTTCCCCAACCCTCTGCTGCCTGTCTTTGAGCCATCGGATGCGGAAATGGCGTTCACGTTTGGCTTCTTTGGCGCAGGCAGCATTGCGTTGAAGCCACCAAATGAAGAACCTCCACCTAGACGCGCCTTCTTCGCTGGTGGAGCGCCATGCTGACTATCATCCTTCTCGGACCGTGACTGTGATGCGCCAGGAAGGTTGAGCTTGATACGTCCTGGGTTGGAGCGATCGACAACTTTCTGGAATGTGGGCTTTGCGGTTGGCTTCGCGACTACTGCGGGCGCGGGCGGCGCTTCGCCATCGGATTCTGAATCGGAGTAGCCGGCAAGTAAATTCATCGTGGGTCTGTCGCGTGTGCTGAGAAACGTGTGTTCGGCGCAGGAAATGGGAAAGTCGATGATGAGATCACTGCACGCGCGCCTCGACAAGGGCCAGTGCCAAGCCAGGGTCCGAGGTACACATTCACATCTATCCCCACATGCCTCACTCCAGCTTCCCTTTATGGCTTCATGATACCCTTTCAGCTGGTCTGAGCATACCCTTCTATTACGAGACTATGATACCCTGACCTTCCAACTATGTCGCTCCTTCAGAACGAAGAGTAAGCCCAGATGACCTGCGCGTCGCACTCCGCTGCTAACACGGTCAGCTTCGTGCTATACCAGCTCCGGACCGCATATCTCTCCTCGATCAAAGACGGCGTCGGCGAACGGTTGATCAACGTCGACTCCAGCGTCCTAAACAACCCCGCATTCCGCGCCGCAGGCTGGGTTCCCAATGCCGCCGACATAAAGCGCACCTACTCGCCACCAATACCCACAGCCATCACCTCGGAATACTTCCAGGCCCCGCGGTCAGCTGGCCTGAAGTCGCCAGAAGGGTTTGGCGAAGATGACGAAGAGGGCGGTATGGTCACCGGAGGGGGAAGCAACGATACGGTGGGACCCACGCTGAACGCGAAGCGGAGACGCAGGAAGGAACAACTGGAAGAGGACGACAGCAGCGATCTCAGCGATGAGAGTGACGAAGATGACGATTCGCAAAGGTAGTCGACCGTCGTGCGCTGCACAGACTGAACTGACGAATGCTAGACCAGCCAACCAGATCAAATTCACCAAGATGCCACTACGGACGCGCTCCGGATCGTCGCCCATGCCTGGATCAGCCCTACGCAACGAGCTGGCAGAAGCTGGAGAAGGACCTTCACTCATGATCACATCTCCATCACGACCACCAGACGACATGTTGCAAAGGGGGTCGTTGGACACTGTAGATGCAGGCAAAGGCCGGCCAAGAAGGGACACCATAACGAGCAGTGAGATGTCTTCGGAGAATGAGTTCGATAATTCATCCTTCCGCAAGAGGAGAGTAAATCCTCGTAAAGCAGCTGGCGCAAGCCAGTTGCTGTCCAAGCGTATCGAAGAAGACGCAGTGGGGGCTGTCGGCGCACGCGCACGCCTTGAAGCTCTACACGAAGGAGATGAATCGGATGACTCCCTCACATCCGAGTTCTCTGGCTCCGACGATAGTGCGTCTCTCATCGGCGCAGGTGGTGACCCGTTGGACTCTTCTCCCGCAGGTGGTGACCTTCCCACCATGCCCGGCTTGATACCCTTTCAAAACATGTCACCTAAGAAGAAGAAAGAGACGATTGCGCCAACACTACAAGCATTGCCTCCACCACGGCCGATCAGCTTCGTGCTGCCAGTGAGTGCGTTGACCCAAGCACTCCGAGCCAAAGAGCAGAAGCCATCGAATCCGCTGCAGCGCTTTGCCATGTGGAATGCTGCCAGCGAGGCTCAACAAAATCCTCTTTACATCAAACTCTATTGTCCGTTCTCATCCAAGCCCTCGAAGCCGGTCGAGCTGCTGATCCGGAAGTTCAATGACAAAGGTGAGGGTCCTACGGTTGCGGAAGCAATAGGGTACGCATTACATCGATACCAAGAAGAGAAGCTGGAGCCGGCATTATCTCCCGAACAGATGAACGTAAATCGCTGGGTCATGCGAATGTACGATGACGGCGAAGTTGATGACGAGTTCCCACCTTTAACTAGGAATAAGCCGTTGAAAGACTTCGCTTCCAACAACGCCCGTGGTATGCGACCTCGAGCACGAGACAAGCCATGGGACGAGTTTGCGCTTGTTGAGGCATCTCCACGAGAGTTTGGTGAGAACGAGAGGCTCACACCGATCTACAGTCAAGAAGCAGCCAGTGCAGTCGCGTCGCAAACCGATGGTCCCGACGAGAAAGAAGAGAAGAAGCCTCTAAAGCCCCTTCCAAGTCGTGCGAAGAGCTTCAGGAATCCCATTACCGGTCCTTCATTCGCACCAACAGCGACACGCAAAGATACCAGTAACCTTGCTGATGTACCGAAAGTACCACAAACACATGCTGCTAGTCGCACAGGAGCCCCGAAGACAGTCAACGTCCACTTCACAGATGAGAATTTCAACACGAAACACTTTAACATTCCCTGCACCACTGACACTTACATTGCTGATATCTTCGATCAAGTATGTCACGACTTACGCTTGGAGAAAGCTTTGTACATCCTCAAAGTGAGCGGCAGCACGACGGTAGCGCCTCCTGATCGCACCGTCGAGGCTTTGGACACACGGATGGATCTGGATCTCGTGCGTCGGCGCTTCGTGGGTGACGGCGTCTACGGCCTTGCTGGGTCCCCAGGTTCGTCATCACCCAACGCACCACTCATCATCAGTACCGGTGGTGCGCCAAAGAAGACGAAGAAGGGCGATCGAACCAATGCCGCTGTCTCCGGTCAAGGCCTCATCCATCCACTTGCCAGGAATGGCGACTCTGGCGCTCTGGCTCTCACAGCAACAAACTACTACCGCCGCTATGCCGTCCTGCGCAAACAGCCCATGTCCTTCGCCTCTTCCACATCGCGCATTATTGCTCTCGACAACGAGTACATACACATTATGCCCGGTGAGTCCAAGACTGGAGCGCGAGGCGGGTTCGGTGTTGAAGGTCAAGGCAAGACGACCACTGTGCATTTCAGCAGTGTAGTTGGCAGCAAGGTTAGCAAGAAACATCCAAAGATGTTCCGCGTTATTGTCTTCAAAGAAAGGGAGACGAAAAGATATGACTTTGAAGCTCAGAGCACGAATGAGGCGGTGGAGATTGTGAGGGAGATCAAGAACGGCGTGGAGAGATTTTCGCAAGGTATCGTGTAAAAGAGACAAGACACAACCCGGTCACGGTATGGACGACTTTGGGATTCTTGGCATGGAGCTTTGGGGTAGCTGACATGGCGTTATCATCATTGCGGAATTCTGAGCATGGAGTGTTATCAAAACGGCGTTCAATCTGCATTGGCGACTTGGATGATTCCTAGAGAAGATACCTCTACCATATAGATATCCTGTCGATGTATATACAAAACTTAGCCGTAAGCCGCGGTGGATTTGATGATTTCCGCACGGTAACGATTCTTTGGGGGAAAATGAATCAAGGCAACAACAATTTTTTTTTCCATTGCAATATCTTTCGGTATCGAGATGTAGAAGTGCAGGTAAGAAGTGAGGAAGCAGATGTGTAGGGAAGACTAGCTCTTGTAGTAGGCCGAAAAGGCGCAAACTATCCATGTACATGAACGCCTAGAGCTTTTCTGGAAGATGGGATGGTTGATGTTTGGTCTCAAGTTTCAGTCCCAGAGAGTGGAACAGCCGTCGGGATGCGTAAACTGGGTGATTTGGAGAAAGAGGCGCATACGTCGTGGTCTCAATGTCGAATAGCTTGGTAAATTATCCAAAGCGACAAGTCTCTGTACAACGGACAAGGGCTCTAAGAGTCTCGGCTTTCACGCCATCATTTTTCCCACACCCATGTGCACACCATCTCTTTGCATATCAAAAACATAGGCTGGACGAAGACATGTCTTCAGAAGGCTCAGCTTGGGCAATTTGTATCTGCATCAAACTGTTTCCATATATCCATGTCCAAAAAGCACCCCTCCACTATCGCATGGCCTTCTCCGGTGCCTTACATGCCCCAACTAAACTCATCCGCGCCATCGGCCCACATCCCAAAGATCTGCATGGGGAACTTGTCCGCAATGTATTGGTATCCGGCAGGATTAGGATGGAGATAATCCCCCGAATCGTACAACGGGTTGAGTTGACTCGGTATCTTGGGGTCGGCAAGGAACTTGTCGAAGTCTACGACGGCGTCGAAAACACCGGACGTGCGGATGAATGTATTGACGCGCTGACGTGTCTTCTCCCGCCCAGGGTCAGAGTAAGGTTGCTGAGTGAAATTGGCTGGCGCAGAGAAAGGCGTGATGGTAGCGCCGAAAACAGGGATGCCGTGGGCGTGGATGAGGGTGACCATCTGCTCGTACGCTTGAGTCAGTCCCTGGTAGATCTGCTCTTGCGCTTCAGGTGTCGTTGGCGCACTTCCGATATCATTTACGCCCTCGAAGATCATGGCGTACTTGACACCCGGATGCGCCAGTACGTCGCGGTCGATGCGACCGAAAGCGTTGGGACCGAGACCATCTGCTAGGATGCGGTTTCCGCCCGCGGCCAAGTTACCAGCGGAGATGTACTTGGTTGACGGATTCTTCTGGAGGCGTGCGAGGAGGAGGTCGGGCCATCTATTGTTTTGGTTGGTCGTGGATCCACGGCCGTCAGTGATGGAGTCGCCAACGATAAGCAGAGAGCCGACGCGCGGTTGGGCCCAGGCTTCGATGGACGAGAGGAAGTACCAGTGTGCTGCGGACTGTGTGGTAGAATTGCTGATGTCGAGACTAGACGAAGAGACTGCGTTCCCAAATTGCCACCAGCTTGTTGTCCGGGAGCCGGGATGGCTGGTGATGCTGTTTGTTGTTTGTCCACTTGCAAGATACATGGTGACGGTGACAATCTGCTGCGCCTTGATCTCGAAGTTGATGGGATCGGACACCGCGAGTGCACCATTGGGCACACTGATACCATCTTTGCCTCCAAACGTTACCTTCTTGACGGTGTTGGACTGAATCTGGGGGATACCAGCGGTTTGGTTCAACGGAAGCGCGACTGTCACCGCACTAATGGGAAGGTTGGAACCGCCAAAGACGTTTGAGAACTTGAGACGGATTTGATGGGCCGAGGTGGTCATGTACAAAGTTTGTCGGATCGTGGAGTTGACAAAGACAGCACCTGTTTGATTCTGGTAGTGTTCTGTTAGTAGTGCTTTGGCGAGACGTAAGTGGATTACATACGAATGGAGCAGGAGGCAGGTTTCCTGGCTCTGTAAGCTGAGGCATCGATGCCCATGCGTCAACCCAATGGCCATTGGAAGGGTTGGGACGAATGACCCGTTTGTCGGAGGTGCTCTTCTCGATCTCAATGACATGGCCTTGGACGGACACTGCGACGCCCACAAGGAGCACTGCTAGCCTGGAGAAGATCATGCGGGCTCCGGTATTCCTGGATTGACGGCTCGAGAGAATGACGAGGTCACGACCGACAGAAATACTGGGGGGTCAACGCATGCTTAATACCCTACGGCTGCCACGGTCCCCAGATTACGGATGTAGGGAAAGAAATGAGGCTAAGCAGGGACAGGGGCATACATCTGGGCTGGTGCAGGAACAGGCCGTAGGTCGGTTCCTGAAAGAGTATCTGGGGTGCCGTTAACATGTGGGGATCTGCGGAGCTGGGCGGATAAATTGGGCGGTCCGAGGAAACCTGGTTGGTGGGCACGTTCTTTGGCTTGCCAACGCTGTTTATCCATCGGTTGCAAACCGCGTAAACTGCAATCGTGACGTTTGCGCGCTGTGTTCGGGCCGCGGGCACAATTGTTCCGTTAGCGACAGGACTGGGCGAAGAAGCACCGATAGAAAAGAATCATGTATCCGTATTCATTGGTATCGTAATCCATGCAATGATAAAACTATGCCGCCCATGCAATGCGCGGCATAGTTGACGCCTGGCAGGAACGACGTCTCTAACTGTCGTACCTGGCCGTAACTCGTAGCCACAAAGCTACGTGACCACAGCTTGGGAAGGTATGGCACTCATCCAGAAGGTACCGGTACTTGGTGTCTCGAACCATGCCCCGTTTCAAGAGTCGGAAGGTGGGGCTTTGGCGATGTGAGCAGGAAGTTGAGTGCGCTGCGTCTTCTGGCAACAGTTGCAGGTCGCGTAAAAGCGGCCAGCAGAAGTGTCGCCGCCTAAGAGCTGCACAGGAAGAGCTCAGGCGGAGCTTCCAAACGCATGTGATGAAGGGCTGTAAGCCCATCACGTCATGCCGTTCAGACTCAGAAGTCGTCATCGCTCTCCGCCTTCTTCTTTTTCCGGCTTGAAGTCTTCTTCTTCTTACCGTCCACTTCCATGTCGCCCTCACTCTTCTCCGGCGCATCAGCGACCTTGGAGACGATTTCGTTCAGAAAGTCGAAGCGGTCGGTCTTGGTAATGGCTTGCTTGAGGTGCATGGAGCCGACGCGCTTGGAGTTGCGCGCCTTGGCTTCAGCGGCGGCTTTGGTGACGAGGGAGATCATGAAGAGCTCGAGCGCTTTCGCTGTGGAGTTGTTAGGGAAGCCGGACCATGCACAGAATCGCAAAGTACGTACAAACAACGACGGGCGTGACTTGGGCGACTTTTCCGACATCGTCGTCGGCCTGCATGATGCGCTTTATGCGCGCGACGGGAAAGTGGTTCTTGATGGTGATGTTGTCCGTGTTGGGCGTGTCTGCCCCGCCTAGGCCATTGCCCGCGTCTGCCATGATGGCGGGCACCGACGCGTCGGGCATGTAGTCTGCATCTTGCATGCTCTCCTCCTTCTTGACGCCGCGAGGCATAAGAAGCTGTGGCGCAGGGTTGCGCTGTAGGGCCGGAGTGGAAGCTGGTGGAGGAAAGGGCGGCGCGACGTGGGAAACCGAGCCTCTGTAATCTGTAGGCTGGGGATGAGCAGGCTGCTCGGCGGAGTAGTAGGAAGATAAATCTGGCGACTGTGGAGCCCAGTTCCTGTCCATTGGCTGGCGCTGGTGGGACAGGGGCCCTGGAGAGATGACGCGGTAATTGGGCCGTGTAGCGAGGCGAGGCTTGGGGTGGCAGTGCGTAGACTAGTATGAAGCTGCTTGCGTCTTGGTGTGGTGCGGGCGGTGAAAGCATCTGCCACAGTCGACGAGCGGGGGGACACGCAGGTTTTATCTACCCACTACTACCCATGGGGTCTGTGCGCAAACGCGCCTCCCCGACAAAACCCACGCATCCGGGCCCGACCTCGTTCCTCTCTTCAGCCTCGTCCCGTTCGTCGTCGTTCTTTCCACGGTTCGCTTTGGAAGGGACTCGGTGGATGCGCGAAGCCAGCAGTGGATGACGATACGAGCACGCCAGAGACATCTCCGCCATGTACAGACAACATGGCGGGTGCCTGCTTCTGTTCGCAATGACGAAACCCCCTCGGTCGCCTGAGGCTGTGGTTGATCGGCGCGCAGAAACACGTGTCGCTGATGGTGTAATTACTTGATCTAATCTGACACTCTGCCGCGCTTCTAAGCTGACGAGGCGTCTCCTCATTCCCCTGACTTCTTTCTACAGTAGTCCATGATGCGATCGCATATATATATATATATACAGAATAATATACTATCCACCACAGACGCCTCACGTATCTTTCGTGATGCTGCCGTCCTTTTTGCGACCCTCTCTGCCCGGACCCTCTCTCAACCATGTCTCTGCGAGGCTGTTCTTTGGGTCATCTTCAGGGTATCCGCGCTGTCGCCTAACGTCCAGAACGGCCTGCCGCATCCGTCGCGTGCACTCTTTGCGTATGCTGACGGCTTCGGGAGAGTATTTCAGCTTGTCATTCAGCACACCGACCTCAACCTGTCCTCCCTTTCGCTCCTCATTCGCGTGCATCTGTTTCCAGCGAGCGCGCAAGTCGCCAAACACCTCAGCATCCAGCTTCTCCCCGAATGTCACCCTTACGTTCTTGAAAGGTCGTGGTATGAAGCGTGGAAATGTACGTGTCTCGTGCATGATGTTGTCGAAGCCTTCGATGAAGATGGGAACAATGTCTGGCATTGGGTCGCTCTCCAGTATCAGTCGCGATACTCCCCATTTGAAGTAGCGCATGATCCGGTCTTCCGTCTGGTGGATCATGCCTTCAGGGAAGATGTGAACCCATGCATGCCGCCGGCTGAGGTATGCCGAGGGTGCGGGAAACGTGTCCTGTCCATTGGTAGAGAATGTGAGGTGGCCGTCGGTGAAGGGATCGATGAGGTCTGGGCTCTTGAGCGACGTTGCAGGCTTTACTGGTGCGTCTTGCTCGTAGAATGGACCGCGCGAGAGGAGACGAATCGCTTGCGTCATGGTAGGTTGGAAGAGGCCGCCGAACTGGGAATGCGCCGATCGATGTGTGGGGAGCACCTGTCCGAAGGTAAAGAACGTAGATAGTCCTCTGATACGGTGTTAGTTGGGCGTGTTACCATCTCATAGAGCTAACATACTTGTTAGTGAAGCACAAGTCGTAACTGCCCAGTCCCCAGCGCAGGTTGTCGGGGTTGAATATGTAGCCGAGAGGCAGAATGCCCCATAGTATCGGATCATCCATTCTGTCCAGATTGTATGAGCGCAGGCCATTGATTGCGAGTTCGACGTGGTGGCAAACGTACGTACACGGAGATGTGGTTCGAGACTAAACATCCGTTAGTATTTCGTACATGCTACACGCCTTCCAATTGCATACCAGTGATCAGGCCCCTCTCTCTGCTTGCCGGGTCCTCCCTCTCGTCCAGCAGCTTCAGGAAGCCCTCCATTCCATGCGTCTCCACCTTGCTCAGCCCGGTCAGGAAACCTTTGCACAAAAGGCCGACGGCGCCCATAGTGAAGGCGGACGCGGCGCGCCATGGCCCGCTGGGAGCCTCCGGCTGCTCCTCTGGTCGCATTGGTGTTGTCGTGGGGTTGAGGGCGACATGTGAAGATTTCGCGCTCAATAGCTGGCTGCCGCGGCCAACCCACGTCACCGCCAGGGACAGGAATTTTGGCAACAGGGATTGGGATTAGCGGCATTGCTGCCTGCACGTGCGGCGAGTGGCTGGCTCTTCCGCCGTCGACGCTCAGTCTTCCATCACTACAACACTAGACGTGCATTTACAGTTCCCGTGCATCGTCTTCAACGCTGTGCACCAAGTCACGTAGCTCGACTGGGCACTATTGCCCCGGCTTGGCATCTACTCGATTGCATCACGAAAAGTCGCGTCTCAACATCGCTTTCTGCGATTCGCGACTCTTGATCCCTAGCTCAAGCATGCCGCCTCCGAAGACCATCTTCACGTCTTACGAGCGGGACGCGCTCAAAGACAGATGGGGCTCGCAGGCAACACGCCTTACCCGTGACTCTTTCCTACCTTTCGGTTCCTGCCAATTGTGTCTCCTTCCTTCAGTAGATCCAGTATGCTGTTCACACGGCGATATGTTCTGTCGCGAGTGCGCAATGACCAACCTCTTGGCTCAACGGAAGGAAATGAAGAGGCTAGAGAAGCTCAACGAGCGCCAAAAGCTGGAAGACCAAGACCAAAAGTTTCGGGAAGAGGAGGAGGCGCGGTTGCGGGCAGTCGAAGAGTTTGAAGCTGTTCAGATGGGGCTTTCGGTTAAAGCTGGCGCATCAGCAAGAGTCGTTGGAAGGCAGGGCGGCAAGATCATGGTAGAGGAAGAGCAGGATGCAAAGGCCGGAGAGGCCAGAGGCACAAAACGCAAGTTCGAAATCGACGAAGAAGAGCTCAAGCGCATTGCACAAGAAGAGCAAAGCAAAGCAAGACGTACACTAGACGCCGAACGTAAAGCAGCCAAAGGTCATCTACCTAGCTTCTGGGTACCAGGCGAGACGCCCAATCAACACCACAAAAGCGCGGAGAAGGCGAAACAAACACCTGTCTGCCCATCTAGTCACCCCGACCAACCACACAGCCTGTCGCTAAAAAGCCTGACAAGCGTCAATTTCCACGAAGAAAAGTCTGCCGAAACTGGAAAGTCGGTCCGCACTTGTCCGAGTTGCCAGAAGGCGCTCTCAAACAGCACAAAAGCCATGCTCACCATACCTTGTGGCCACGTACTATGCAAGCCGTGCGTCAACAAGTTCCTCAAGCCAGAGCATCGCCATCAGAGAGATGCACATGACGATGCACCTGATCCGGAGACTGTACATTGTTATGTCTGCGATGCGGATCTTACAACCGTTTCGGATGCCAAGGAAAGCAAGAAGAAGAAGGACAAAGAGAAGGAAAAGGAGCCAAAACCTGGACTCGTGGAGATTAGGAGCGAGGGTACTGGGTTTGCAAGTGGTGGAAAGGCCATGGTAAAGAGGGACGGTGTAGCGTTCCAAGCATAGCGAGTCTATGAACATCGAAAGAATTACGGACGCGAAAGACGATAGACCATACAACAGCAATACTCATATCACTGGTTCCAAGATGTACACATACATCGTGCGTCTTTACCTCTCGATCCTCAATACAATTTGAACCCAGGCAATTCTACTATGGAATTTCTCTCGATCGGATTCGACACGACATATCAAACCCGAGCGTTCGTGATGAGCAACAAAGAGCATTGCAGGCCATAGCCAGATGAGATAGCTCTGCTCACAGCAGTTGAGTGTCGGTTGTCTTCACGACGCCGAAGCTTACAATATGATGCTTACTGCTCTTACCAGGAAGACGACTGACATCTTCAAGATAATGAGCACTCACATCTTCCTGTAAAAGTACGTTGGCGAGTCTGGTAACCCTAACCTTTGATGCAAATATTCTTGTCGCGCGCTGCCCGCTCGACTATAAAAAACACGGACGAAAACCGACGCGGTTTCAGTGTAGGCGGCAAGTGCATGCCTTGCCACGCTCCACAGACAAAGTGTAGTAAATATGAAGCTAGACTATAGTTACTTTCTACTTGATGTTGTTGTATAACAATGACTTATTAATGATGAGCTACGTATAATTTCTACAACACATACCATACACGTACGTGATGGTACTCATGGAGAAGGATACTATCGCAGCAAAAAGCACTAGCTAGCACTCTTAGAATGCGTAATCAGTAGGTCAATATAACGCGACAGATACTACATATATAAGGAAACATGTCACGATGGAGACGCTGTGTCAGTAATTGACCAGGATGTCCCTGCCATGGAAGTACTGGAAGTGACTTACGGGAAGTTCACAACCACACGTCCATGATGTTCATTGCGGTGCAAACCCTACTTGAGACGTACATCTAAATTCTAAAATGTACCCCAAGAATATACGCAGTAAGCTTCGTTATAACTATACTAGAAAAGTAGCAGTAGGTACCTTTAGGGTATGTTTTCAGTGTTTACCCAAGAGGGGCCCCAATGCATCAGAAACGAGCTTCTTAGTACTGAAATATTGTGGGAACACCAAAGTCTCCCAATAACACTACAGTAAGCTATTGACTCATTACTCAATCGAAAACACTTCCCCGACTCCATCTACTTGCCCTCCTGATTCGCTTACCATATGTGTAGAACACAAAAGGCACTGGTATAAGCAGTGCCGCAAATCCACCCGTGATGCTACTCGCAGGACCAACTCCAACATTATGATACAATGGCGTGACCACCAGCGGAAAAGCGCCCGCAAAAGCGCTTCGGAGGAACGTATTTGCTGCTACTGCACTAGCGGCATACAACGTGAAGGTGTCAACCAAATAGTTTAGAGCAGCTTGAAAGATGGTGAAGAAACCAGTTCCCATCAGCACGAGACCAATGACAGGAGCAATCCAGGGGTACTGTGGGTCAGCAGTCCATCCCATGATGAACTGCCCAGCGGAGAAGAGTACCGAGCCGAGCATCATCGGCGGCAAACGTGCCTCAGGCACAGCGCGATTCCCAGCCGCACGGTAGACTTTGTTGTAGAGAAGCTGGTTGTAGGCGTTGATGCTGCAACCGATGATTGCGCCGACTAAGATACCCAAGAACGGCAGCGTTGCGCTCACAGCTGGCCATCCTCTCATCTCCCCAAAGATGATCGGAATACCACCTATAGAAGAGAAGGCGCGAAGTCAGGGTAAGTCTCACATACAATTGGTACATCCTGGACTTACCTAGTTGCATGTAAAGGATGCCATAGCAAAAGCTAGCGTAGAGTGCGACGAGAAAACAGATGGGTGTCATCAGAAGTTGTATTGGTCGGAGGAGGAACTTCTTAGACAACTCTTTGATGCTAACATCCCATTCTTCAAACTTGGTGTGAAGGGCCCAATTGCCAGTCTCGTATCGCAGGCGACGCGCTTTGTAGACGAGAAGCTTTGGTGGATAGCATTCATCAATGAAGATAATGTCAATGAAGAGTATGATTGCTTGGAGAATTGCAGTAAAGTACTCCGTCCAACGCCAGCCTAGTGAGGGATTGGCGACAAAGGCTGCTGAGACGATAGGACCTAGACACGGGCCTCCGACGACTGCCATTGCATAGCCAGCCATGGCTAAGGCTCTCCATTCGGGACTGTAAAGATCTCCCAAGACACCGCCGGTGTTTGTAACTGGCGCACTAGCAAAGAAGGCGCCGAAAAACCGTGTGATCATCAGTGTCTGGAAGTCTTTCGCTACTGCGCTACCAAAGCTGAAGCAGATCGCAAGGAACATGGGCGTCAAAACCGCCAACCGTCTCCCGTAGACTTCAGAGAGAGGAGACCACAGCAGCGGGCCCAATCCAAACCCAAACATGAAGAGCGTAGTACCCAACACGGCGACCTGATTTCCAACATTGAACTCAGCTGCTATCTGTCGTGTGCCAGCAGAGTACGCAGAAGAGGCCCATGTCGCGCTCATAGTCGTGAAGCCGTACATTAACGTCGTCGTAACCTTCTTCTTTGTGGGCCAATTCATGGGTCGATAAGGATCGTCGTCGCCATCGAAGTCGACTAGTACATCTGCAGTTGTCTGTTGATGCGCAAGAGGATGCGAGAAGGGCATGACATTCGGTCGTGTACGTATTCGCGAAAGCACTGTGTCGCGCCTGGAAATTGTCCGGCTCAATGGCTGATTCATACCACTTGCTGTGGCTGTTCTGTCTCGTGCTAAACTTCGTCTGCTGCGGGATCGCGAAATGCTTTCGTCTAGCTCTCTCCGCGATGGACGGTGGCCATCATAGTGAAGGTCCTTCTCTTCCCCCTCATAATCAGAAGACGATTCGGAGGCTGATTTGCTCCGCTGTCTTGGCCTTGATTGCCTTCCACTTTCCAGATCTACGTCTGTATTCGATCTTGGAAGTGAAGTGGTATCCGTTGATCGTTCGTCCTTAGTGTCCATGATGCTAGCAGGCCTTCTCTTACCGCGGGTCTTAAATTGATATTTGGAAATGCTTGAAATTAAGTACTATGCCTCCAACTGCATATGTGACTCAATGATCCTTCAAGTTGCCGGGTTTGTGGCGGGCAACGGATGTTCCTATGATTCCAATGTCAAATCTGCAAACACAATAGAGCAAGGAAATAATGAAACAGCTCGAAACGCTATAGACTGACATCTGCCACTCCAGCGATTACTGTTCGACGTCTCTGGTCAGTGTGACGTATATTTTGCGTGCTAATCAGCTGCGCTAACCCAGCAGGGTTTGTCCCCTTCATTGCTCGGCATACTCGCACTGTTATTCCCAGTGAGATCGGATATATTGCCGGCTGACAGATTAATAAACATTGTGTTTGGCACGAAGGTGTGGAGGACGTGTGCACCGTGAAAAGCGCCACGTTTGGAGACGCAACGGCAATGACGTAACGGCTTTCGTGCCGCGACAGTCGCCTCCTACCTCAATCGACGGCCATCGCCGTGGCATCCGGACAGCAATCCGCCAACGGAAGAAGAATGAGTATACTGTATCTATTCCTTGACATGCTACTATTTGCTTCTGCACTCTACAAAGCTCCAGGAGTGTTCTTAACGGCCTGAGCAGCTGCCTCACAGTCCTCTCCTAGCGGAACAACAGCACCATAGCCTACGGTCTGTCCACAGGCAGTGAAGCCATAAACTTTTTGGTAGAAGCCCGAACCACCCGAACTGGCCTTTTGCAAGGTAGCAGAGAGTACATCGACACTTGCCGAAGGACCGAGAGTTACGTTACCGGAGCGGAAAATTGGTTGTGCCGTGGCATTGTTGAAGAACTGGGTGTTGCGCTGGCACTTGGGGGTAAGGAGGCTACCAATGCTACCAAGTATAAGAGGTTGGTTGAGCATGCTCTTCCACATATCGAGAGAGTACCTGGGTGTTGCTTGGTTGGGTTCGCTGACGAACTTGAGATCAATGGCCTCGGAGTACAGACCTGGACCGCTAACGGGGTTGGGTGCTTGCGCCCACTTCGAGTTGATGCCGACTGAGCCGTCGCTGTAGGTCTGGAGTGGTGCATTGAGTGGGAGGAAAGCGCCGATTCTGGTGAGAAGGCCTCCTATAGTGGCTGAACGATTGCGCGTTAGTTATAATGAACGAATACCAGTGTACGGATCTCGGTTACTTACCAACTGCAGAAGGTATGAGACCGAACACGTAGCCTTGCGTCACTGGGTCCACACCTGCCAGGAGGGATACAAGCGGTGCATTGAGTGGCGTCTGGGAGTTGCCGATGCCGATATACGGTATCATAGAGCTGGCAGTCATTAACCCCGTGGCAAGCTGAAGACCACCCTGGCGGATATCGGTGTTTGCTCCAGCGTTGACAATAACAGGATGCATGCCAGCGGGGATATTTAGTCCGGCAGGAAGAGGTAACAGGCTTAGTCCTTGTAGGTTGACCAGACTCGGGAACGACTCCTTCAGGGCTTTCTTCACAGCATCCTTTGGCACAGGGACGAGGAACCAACCTACGGCCTTCGTCAGCATATGACTTTCCAGTCTTTCGATAGAGACTATACTAACTGCTGATCGTGCTCATGGTGCGATCTTGTTGGTTGTATATGGCAACCTCGTTTGGACATGTCGTACTTTGGCCAGCGACGAGGCTCGCGGCTATAAGCAGTATCTGGAAGAAAAAGTGTGCCATGTTTAGGAAATGTCGTCGATCTGGTGCTAGAGTAGAGACCGGTCTCACGAAGGGATGGCCCGATTATATACAAAGATACGTCCTTTCTAAATTTGTCATCATACGCTAACAGAGCGCTGTTCGTCATTACGTTAACTCTGTATTTTAATCAACGCCTTATATCCAAGCCTCGGGGTGTTACCCAAAGCAAGTGGCCATGCTCATTCGTTGGGATCTACACCATTGCTCCTCTCATCTGCGCTAGCCAAGAATTAGCTTTTATCAGTCCACTTTAAACCAAATGTTAGCCTCAAAGTATATCGTAGGCACATCTGCGATCGACGGTGGTGGTGATCCCGGCCCGCCCCGACCCTTTACGAGAGGAGTCTTAGATGGTACGGGTAAAAAGTTCCCGAAGACCGTCATCAGTGTTGTGCGGGCTGACTGAGACATACAGCATCACCAGACATTCTGTCGTACAATTGTACACGATGATCATTACATGACTCTATCCTAATTCTTGACTTCGCGCAATCACTTACTGAAATGACTTCCTCCTAGTGCTTACAATTCTCGATTGGGAAATGATGTTGGGAAGCACATAAAGTTCTCCAACCGACATCATGAGATTCTAGACAACATGGAAGAACCTGGAAGGAAACATCACTCTACATTCTAGCAATAGTCCTCGAAACGAGGTTATGACTCTGCTGGAAGGGCAAATCCTGGTACACGTATACACAGCATGCGACTAGTTTCATGGGGGTTCTACCGTAATCCAGGCGCGCGTCTGCCTGTTCGAAGGTAACTGCCTATCACTCCCATTGCACACATCCTTGAGGCAACTTTTAGAGACCCTTTGGTATGGCTACGCCGCGCGATCATACATCTAATTTCCAAGATGTCTAGAGCTAGTGCGCTACCATGTGGTATCTCAAGAGCTGCCAAAATGTCTGAGATCTCGTGTACCTCGCACATATGCTTCATCAGATCTCTAATCTGTCGATCTTTCTTCTCGCAAAGCCAGCAGTGTGTATTCTAGCTGCTGTTCATACTAGTCCTGCTTAACCAGGGCGTAGCCACGACGCTAACACTCTTATTCAGCACGCTTTAGTCAATCGATCTGCCGGTCGACGTAATCTCAAATATTGTATCTTTCTAAGCAGGGAAACAATTTGTATCGATGCATACATTACTATTTCGAATTATACGATGTGCTGTCCCTCTCTTCCAATACGGAATATTAAGCGTATAGCGGCCGAGAATTGGCGTAAAGCGCGTGAGGTAGATGATGTTCTCCAGCGTATGAGATTCTGCCATCGACGTCATCCAATAAAATCAAGCGCCATACGCGTCACCGAGACAAGAAAACGTGCGTAGATAGTGTAGATGTGGTGAATTCCGATCGCGATAGCCACACGCAGAGCCACCAGAACGGTGGTAGTAATATTTGGGCGGTCAAGCAGGAAGTCTACGAGGAATGTGGCAGGCGTGTTAGATTTGCGCAACGTCAGCAAAGACTTGATATCGCAAAGTAGTAGACAATCTGTTGTTCTCTACTGATAATGAGTTCAAGACATCTAGAGAACCATTTCATTTAGCTGAAAGAGCACTCCGTGCTTGCCGTAATCAAATGGACAGAGAGCCTCTGGTATGGGCTCGTCCATTACGCGTTGCTTGATATGCTCAAGAATTGATTACCAGAATTCAGTCACGCCCATAGTTGAGATGGGTTGATAGTAAGGCAGGCTGCATTGCGGAGGCTGGAAAGAAGGACTTGTATAGGTAGATGGTGAAGCCTGAGTGGTAGGTATTCGTAACCTATATGGGTTGATGCATGGATGAGGATGGAACGAAATGCAATGATCGCTCGGTTAATGCAACCTTCTCCGCATGTGGCTTGCGAGACGACGTTGCCTGGATGTACGCCAAGCCGTTAGCGCACGCGCGCGAACTTCTTTGGAGCGTGACGTTCGCGGCCGGTTAGCCTTGTCGCATCTTCACTCTCCTTTATCACAACGATTTTTCTTTGGCGTATATTGAATAGGCGCATAGACTCAGTCATTCCATGCGGCTTTTGTCTTGTCATTCTCACCACAATTGAGCGCAGGATCCAACCATGGCAGACTACAGCAAGCAGACTGTCGCGCAACTGCGGCAGCTGTTGAAGGATCGGAGTATACCGAGTACTGGCCTGACACGAAAAGCGCAAATCATCGAGAAGCTGGAGGAGACAGATGCTGCTGAGGCTCCAAGTTCTGCAGGAGTTCCCAATGCACTGGACGCGAGTATCGAAAACGCAGACGCGCCGCCTGATCCGGTGGAGCAGGTCAAGGAAGAAGTTGGCCATGACGACGCTGCTACTAAAGAGCATGTCCCTGGACCTGCACTCTCCGAAGCTGGAGGTATGTGCAGCACTGCAACACTGTTGGCTTCCAATCACTTATGGAAATGTAGAACCAGAGCAACCAAATCACAGAACCGATTTAACACCAATACCCGTACCTGCAGCGACCACGCACTCCCTTCCCGAGACAATTTCGCACATTGACAGTGATGTCCCTCCGCCCGATCAGAGCAGGGCGATAGAGAAGCCTATGGAAGACACCACTAGAGCGGAGGAGCCTGGCTCCATACAACCCGTGGGAGTCTTTGATGCGCCGCCTGCGGATCCTGTTGGTCCCACCGTCACTGAGCCTACGGATGCGGAATTTGAGGATGTTAGAATGGTCGAGGTTGCGGAAGACGAGTTACCAGATGCCCCAGGACCGGCTGCTGAGGCGTTGCGGATGGTGCAGCCACCATCTAAGCTCTCCGAAGACCTGCAAGATACGACTGTGGATGAAACGACAGCTTCACCTGCATCCAATGAGCAGCAATCGGTAGAGAAGCCAGAATCGCTCGTCGTTCCCGAGCCACCAACAGTGGACACATCGAGGCTGAACACAGAGGAGCTAGAAGCAGACTCGAAGAAGAGAAAGAGGAGGAGCGACACACCTGAGATGCCAATCGAGGACATCAAGGCAAAGAAGCACAAGCCAGTTCAGGAACCGGCGCTTGAAGTTCATTTGCCAGAAGACGAAGACACAGTCATGGAGCAAACAAGAACAGAGGAAGAGGCCGACACTTCGGCAGATGCCAAGATACATGGAACGAACAGCAATCCCACTCCAACAGTCGAGGAAGAGTCACCAGTTGCGGAAGCTGACACCAGGCGCGAGAAGAAGGAAAAGGCTGCTCGATACAAAGACCTGGTGAAGTCCAGCGCAAACGACACGCCCCAGGAAGCCTTGACTGACGACAGACCCACAGTACGTGCACTCCACCCTGTAACATCTGCTCTATACATTCGCAACTTCATGCGCCCTTTGCGACCTGAGCCACTACGAGCGCATCTGGTTTCTCTTGCTTCGCCGCCATCTAGCTCACCAGATCCAACAATAGTTGAGGACCTTTTCCTCGACGCGCTCAGGACACATGCTCTCGTTCTGTTTAGCAGCAAGACCGCTGCATCACGAGCACGAGCGTCGCTACATGGCTCTATCTGGCCACCAGAGGGTAACAGGAAAGAGTTGTGGGTGGATTTCATTCCTGACGAGACTGTGAAAGACTGGATTAAAGAGGAAGAGGACGCATTGGTTGCAGAGAAAGAGGCTCGTGCAAACAAACAACCGACTAACCCCAGGCGGTTCGAGGTCGTATACTCCGATTCGAGCGACGGTTCAATCACGGCCGTCTTCCAAGAAGTTGGTTCAAGCGCTCCCACAAATGCACCACGAGGCCCACGCGCAAGTATCGACGTACAAAGGCCGTCCACACAACAACCATCAACGCCGTCGCTCTCAACAGCCCTGTCCAAAGACACGCGGCAAGATACTGAAGCCTCATTCAAAACACTTCACGACCTATTCAGCGCTACAGAAGCGAAACCTCAACTCTTCTACTTGCCTGTTTCAGACGAGATTTCCGATCTGAGACTGAAGGAATTGGATGCCGAGACAAGCAGAGACTGGGCGCCTGGCGAGACGAGGAAAGGACGGGGTATCAAGGCTGAGATGATGTACATGTACAGTTTCGATGACGATGACAGGATTGTCGAGGTTGTCGAAGAACGCCATGAGGGCTATAGAGGTGGCAGAGGTGGTGGTGGCTTCAGAGGGCGAGGGCGAGGGCGAGGTGGGTACAGAGGGAGAAGAGGAGATCTATGGAGAGGATGAGCTACTTGGAAGAATTCAAATTTTGTATAAAGAGCTTCCAAAGCAAAGGTGATGGGCTGGGCCTTCCCCGATATTACTTCGATGATTCTTTCATTCCTCATGCTATCCTGGTATACGATCATCAGCAAGCTATACCAGACAGGAGCGACAGCACCTGTTCGTGGCGACTTCTCCACGCCTCATGCTGCTCCTGCATCAACGGCGCTCCCAGATATGTAGCTTCATGTATAAATTGTACACTAACGCATACATTCAGTTTACACAGCTCATTGCCAATACTCACTATGGCCGGTTCGTGTAGAAATGACGCCTCCGGGACTCAAACAGTCCTCGAAGAAGCTCTACTTTTCGGTCACAAGGACATCACCTTCCATCTTCTCACGCTCAACATCTGCTGCACCTTAGCTTCATTGGCTGTTGGGTTTTCCGTCTTTCATGTCATGCAGCAAACGATGCACTATATCCACCCATACGAACAAAAACACATCATACGCATCCTCGTTACCATTCCTGTCTACGCTTGGACCACGTTCTCCTCCTACGTTTTCTACAGCAGCGCGGTCTACTGCGAACTTATCCGTGATTGCTACGCCGCCTACGCTACTGTGAGCTTCTTCACGCTCATGTGTCATTACATAGCACCCAATCTTCATGAGCAGAAAAACTACTTTCGAAATGTCAAACCGAAAAACTGGGGTTGGCCATTGAATTGGATCCAAAAGCTGACTGGCGGCGAGCATGAAGGCTGGCTGCGGCGGCCCAGGAGCGGCGTTACCTGGTTCAACGTACGCGATTCCCCAGCCAGCATTTCTTAAACAGTCGCTGATCTTTTACAGATCAACTATATCGGCATCTTCCAATACGTCGTCCTGCGAACCATCGTAACCATCATTTCCGTTGTTACCCAATCACTCGGTCAGCTTTGCAAAGGAAATCACAATCCTCGATACGCATCCACATGGACAGCCATCATTGACGGCCTTTCTGTTCTTATCGCCATGTATTGCATACACCAAGTCTACAGCCAACTCAAAGAAGATCTCGCACCCAACAGGCCCGTTCTCAAGATGATATGCGTCAAGCTGATTGTTTTCCTTACATTCTGGCAGACATGGCTTATCTCCCTACTCATCCAATTCGATGTACTACATCCAACACGATTCATCGCTCCTTTGGATCTTCACATCGGCATCCCGTGTCTACTTACATGCGCTGAAACTTTGGTCTTTGCTATCCTGCATTACTGGGCGTTTCCGTGGAGGTCGTACGATATCGATCGGCTCCCGAGATACCCGGAGCGGATGTATGAGTGTGGCCCAAACGAAGCACTGCTCGATGCGGCAAGCCCTTGGGATTACTGCTGTGCTACTGCCCGTGGCTTCCGCTGGCTATTCCATGGTGTTCATTTTCGCAACGCTAGCCTATCCTATGGGCCCAGCTACGAAGCTGAGGGTACCAGGGTTCGGGACGGGACGCAATCAGACCCTTTACATGAAGGTTCGAAGGGCAGTGTGAAGCAAAATGAGAGAAAAGGAAGGAGAACAGCATGAACGACTTAGGAACTGGAAAGATTTGGAGAACATCAGATGGCGGTTATTAGGAATTGAAAGCTGCACGGGGGATAAAATGTCGTGGAACCGTCACAGCTGCGCATCATGCGTCTTAGTAACGATGAAACACAGGAGATGTTCTAGACTTTATTGGTCCTTATAACACATCGCTGACTCTAGATCTTTTGTAGGAGTTTAGGGTGCAGCTTCCATCTAATAGGTCGCGGTTACCGCTTACATAACATCAACAAAGCTCAGGACGACCTTCACCCACACCACAGCCACAGCACCCGTCACCCCATACTTCAAAGTTTTGTATTTGCCAATGCATTCAGGTTTGCTGCAGCAAGTGCCTCCATTGGTAACGGGACGTGTGGAGCGTCTGCCAATGTTAGCAAGCGACTGCGGTTAGCTTGCGCGTGTCTGGTAGTATTTCAATCTGATGGACTCTCTGGCATCAAACGATGAGACCGATCTCGGGTGGGCGGGCATCTTCGCACTAAGCTTAGAGCCTGTGGAGCCGATACAGTCGTGGAGACCTTTGCCCCCAGAACAGTTGGGGCTCTCCGAGAGTGTAATACCGAACGACGATTTCTTCCTTGACGACAGTCTTTTCAATCTTGGGAATGGTCTGACTCCTAACTTCGAGCCCGTCGAATGCTGGTGCCAACTTGCTTACTGATATTATGAGAAACTAAGACTTGTTAGGTATGGTCTACTTGCAAAGACGCGATCAACAGTATGCAAGGGTAAACGCACAGCAATCACTGAAATTTCGACATTGCTAGCATATCAAGGAACTTTCACCTCGAAAATCTGTCGCTCTAGAAGCAGATGATACTTCTTTCGGCAATGTTGACGTGCATGCGATCGCAACATCTGGACAACCATCGAACACGGAGACGAAGATTGAGCTGAAGCGACAAGAGCTGATATACTTCAAAAACTCTGTCAATGCGGTAACACCAATCATGGATCTATTCGACTCGGTGCAGTATTTCGCTAATGTCGTGCCTCATCTTGCCTTGCATAATGTACGGTTATTGAGGTGGTTCTTTTCAGGTCTGAACCTCAGTTTCACCGTAAAGCTTCATCGTGCGGAAATCGACTCAGGATGGCTCGACTACTACATTTACCTTAGCGCTCGATTACTCAAGAGCGACTTCTCGCCTCCTATGAATCAGGAGGAATTTGTTGCTTCCTCTTACTCTAAGTGCGCACTCTCGATGCCACACTCTTCTTCTTCTTCTTCTTCTTCTTCTTCTTCTTCTTCCTAACGCTATCATGAACCTCCTTCTCAATCCTCTGGGCTGGGGCGCTGCTAGTCCTATTGCTGGTCTCTGTACGTTGCCATCAAAGATGTCATCAACATGGAACACATGATCCAATACCTTCTAGGCTCGTTTTCTTGCTTCATTATGATCTACTCTTCATTCGTAATTGCGGGTGGTTGGTATGCTATCTTGTAGAGTGCTCGCATGTGGGGCTATGGTGTCGCGATGGTTGCGTATTGGGCGAGAGTCTGGGTCGTGATGACCTCCGGCCTAGCATACTTGTTTGGACGAGGCTAAGAGTGCGCGGGAAGATGAGGGATGGACCAGAAGAGGCGAGGGGGAGGAGTCGACCAACAATTTTGACACGGTACATGCTCAGGACGTGCACATGCGTAATCAGCAGAGTTTATGCTTGTGCTAATCGTAGTGTCATCCCATCGGAAATACTATACATAATGCTACACGGTTTGCAACAAGCTACTCGCTTTGAACATGCAACTCTAGAATAGATCATGTCGTCCATATCAATCATCGCTCTGCCAACATGTTCTTAATCTGTCGCCAGTAGCTGCCGTCCACCTCTTTCTGCAGTTCGTCCTTGGCTAGCCATTTGAAGTCTTGAAGGCCGAGCTTGTTCTCCCTCAGGTTGACCTGGCCAGCCATGATACGGGCCTTGAGGAAAAAGGTTTTTGCGCCGTACTCCTTGAGCTCTCCTGCAGGTTTGGGTTCACGGTAGTCCACTTGGTGGTGGCCGATTGGCACGTGGCCGACGAGCCAGGTATTCATGTTGATGCCACCGGTATGTGTGATGATTCGGTTTGCAGCCTAGTTATTGTTAGCGTTCCATGGACATGTCTCAGGGTTTTGGTGCTTCGTACACCATGCAGGTTCTCTTCCTTCAAGCGATCCTGTGGGAACTGCCATTGCCCCTCCTTGTTCTTGACAAGCAGATATAGCGTTCTCTGCAGCGCGCGGTTCAAGCTCTTGGTATCATTTTTTTGATCCGCTTCTGTTATCCTCGGCATTGGCTTCTCCACTGGCTCGCGCTCCATCTTTTTTGCGCCAGTGGTATCCGGTGCGTCCTCCAGGCCAGATTGCTCAGCATCTTCGATGAGCTTCCCGACTTGGTGTTCGAAATCACTTTCCTGTGCTCCTACAAGAACCTCGTCATTCCAGGCCTCCTCTCCATAACCTTGGTATCGACCGATATCGCGAGCGGGGGTCAGCCGTTGCTTCATCTTTCGTTTCCATTCCAGATCGGCAGGTGTTCGCTTCTTGACGTAAAAGTAGCGTGTGAATGGCAGCGCAAGTCGTTCGTTCAAACGTCTCTGGTATAGAAAGAAGGCGGCTTCGAATGGGTGGAGGTCGCGTGTTATTTGCGGGGGGCGGGACAGGACGACACCGGCGTTGACAGCGTAAGATGTTGATGGCGAGACCTGAGCAACAGGAGGGATATGCTGGGCGACTTGGTCCTCGGTCTGGACGGCGGCGGCGGCGGCAGATGCGTATGTGCGGGTGATGGTGTCTCTACATGAGTGGCATACTGATTGACCTTTGTTCGTCAGCACTCGAAATGCCTCGAATAGAAATTGCGATATATACCGGCTCTCGAGGCCAATCGCCTCGTTGTCTGCTGTCCGACGTTCATTTTCCCCAATGCCCTCCACGGTATCACGATGCAGCCGCTGCCATCTCGAGACCTCAGAAAAGTTCGGGGAGCGGAGGTGCATCAGGTCTAGCGGCATTACCTAAGCAGATATCCCAAGTCAACTTTTCTTCGGCGCAGACACCATCTCTTCTTCTCTACGGCACCTATCCTTATCCCCAGCATACTCGCACTGTCATGAGATCCTGGTCATTTAACGGTGCCTAGAGAAAGTCGAGCAGTCTTTTTCGCTAGCGGTACCTTCACAAACCCCAAGGCGTACGGCTAGATAGATTTTGCTTACATGCTCATGCACACGAAGATTTCCTTGCACGCTTGACAAGCTTGACGTATGCGTCATAACGTGATGTTGGAATGGCGGTACGGCTGACGGCGTATGCGCTGCTCTCGGGTTACTTGCATCTGCGTAAGCTCACAAATGAGCTGCTGCTCTGTTGCCTATGGCATGAATGCGGAATTCAATCTGGTGACTCGCGACCTGGCGCCTTTCGGTCAGGCTCATGCGTTGGTATTGATAGCGCACGACTGTGCCGTTGCGTGCTGTAGCCCTAGCTGTACATGTCTTTGCCATAGACAGTCTTTTGTCGGTCTTTCCTTCCCCCGATCCCCAAGTCTTGGCACGGAAATTTGGGACTGGACGCGTTCTCGCCGCGCAGAGCTTAGATTCAGGTACATCAGCACAACCAAGATACCCCTCACACACCGCCAACATGTCTCTCTCAATACCCAACGCCCCTAACGCTGGCCTGTTCAAGCAAGGCTACCAGAAGTACGACCCATTGCAACCCCGCAATCACAGTAAACACTCTGCTAACCACCCCGCAACAGCTACGACGCCGAAGATGGCGCTGTCATTCGCAACATCGATGCCTGCCGAACTATCGCCCAGACTGTTCAGACCTCTCTCGGACCCTATGGCCGCAACAAGATCGTCATAAACCACCTGCAAAAGATGATCCTGACCTCAGACGCGGCGACGATATTGCGAGAACTCGAGGTTGTACACCCCGCGGCAAAGCTTCTTGTCATGGCTAGCCAGCAACAAGAGGCTGAGATGGGTGATGCGACAAACCTGGTTATTGTTCTGGCCGGTGAGCTGCTGAAGAAGGCGGAGGAGTTAATACGGATGGGTCTGAAGACAAGTGATATTGTCTTGGGCTACGAGAAGGCACAACTTGCGGCTCTGCAGACACTGGAGGGTATGTTGTATACACATCGACGACAAATGAAGCCGGTGCTAATACAATACAGAGCTGGTATGCGACAAGGTCCAGGACATTCGCTCGCAGCAGGAACTCAGCAAAGCCATCCGCACCGTAGTCGCAGCCAAGCAGTCCGGCAGCGAAGACTTCCTCGCTGACCTCGTCGCCGAAGCCGTCCTCGCCGTCCTCCCCAAGAACCCCGTCAACTTCAACGTTGACAACGTTCGCGTGGTCAAGATTATGGGTGGTGCTCTAGAGCAGAGCAAGGTCGTCAAGGGCATGGTCTTTGCAAGACAGCCAGATGGTACTGTCACAAAGGCGACCAAGGCCAAGGTCGGAGTCTTCTCATGTCCAGTAGACATTTCACAAACCGAGACCAAGGGCACGGTGCTGCTACACAACGCAAAGGAAATGATGGATTTCACAAAGGGCGAGGAGCAGCAAGTGGAGCAGATCATCAAGGAGCTCCACGACTCTGGAATGAGGGTTGTTGTCGCTGGCTCGACCGTCGGAGAGCTAGCCCTTCACTACCTCAACCGCTACAACATTCTCGTCATCAAGATTCTTTCCAAGTTCGAGCTTCGACGGTTATGCAGGGTCGTCGGTGCGACACCGCTAGCTCGTCTTGGTGCACCTATGCCAGATGAGATGGGTACTATCGACGTCGTTGAGACCATGGAGATTGGCGGCGACCGCGTCACAGTATTCAGGCAAGAGAACGAACAGACACGGACCGCGACCCTGGTTCTCCGTGGCGCTACTCAGAACCACCTTGACGACGTAGAGCGGGCCATTGATGACGGTGTGAACGTAGTCAAGGCCATCACTCGCGACCCCCGGTTGGTACCAGGTGCAGGAGCAACGGAGATGCAGCTTGTCGAAAAGATCAAGGCGATCGCGGACAAGACATCAGGTCTGGCACAATACTCTATCCGCAAGTACGCCGAAGCGTTCGAAGTCATCCCACGGACGCTCGCCGAGTCAGCCGGTCTGGACGCAACGGAAGTTCTCGCCAGGCTATATGTCGCACATGCTGCACAGAAGGGCAGAAAGGATGACGAGTGGACGGTCGGTGTCGACATCGAGAATGACGACAACACTGGTACACTGGATGCTAAGGAGGAGGGCATTCTGGATCTCTGGGTCAGCAAGATGTGGGCCATCAAGCTCGCGACCGAGGCCGCGAGGACGGTTCTGAGCGTTGACCAAATCATTGTCGCAAGGCAAGCTGGTGGTCCCAAGATGCCTGGAAAGGCGCAGCCGGGCAACTGGGATCAGGATGATTAGATCCCGCTGACGGTATGAGGCATAGTGTATAATGACATTGACTAGACGCTATTGAAGCATCAGACGAATGGTACACTGATTCTATCTCCTCATATTGGACTTGTCGTGTGTCCTGTGAATTGGAGCTTGAATCGTCGATTACAATGTTGCTTTTGGCCGACCTCATTCAATGTTACAGCAGCTGCGGTCATCTTTCAGGCCTCTGGGGTTCTCACGTGATTGGGCTTCACTTGGTATTTTTTGGCTCGTCTCACCCCAACCCAGTACTCATACCAGGATGTTTGTCCATGAGCTTCTATTGGCTGAAGATACAATGTTTCTTTTCTATTATCAGTTCACTTCCGAGTTTGCGAACGGCCCTTGTGCGGATGTTCGCAACGGCCTAATCTTGAACAAGGTCTAGAGCAAGGGCTAGATGGGGATTGCAGAGTTCATGGATCCGTGTCTAGCGTTACAGTTACGTCAATACTTATTCCACGCTATTCCAGTGCTCGGTTGGTACGAACAGTTGAAGTCGCCACCCGAGATGCATCGGTACCTGGTTCCCACTATGTTACCAATTGATCTCTCAACGATCCCTCAACGAACTTAACAATGCGATCGTCACCATTGTCACCATTATCATTAACCTTATTCATACGCAAGAGATGGTAGTGTTTCGCTTCTGGACCGGCAGCGAAACATTACAACCTCATGCACCAAAAAGAGTTGGGCTTTTTCTCGTACGCCCACAAGCGTTTAGAAGAACCTTTTTGAATGACTCAGGTTGCCCTGTATTCAGTCTTGGATTACTTTTCTGCGCTCAGAGCTGACTGTCCGTAGTAACTTCCTCCCACGCATTCACAAAAGCCAACATGCGAGGTTATATCATCCAATCAAACGCGGATCTCGAGCATAGCGGCTCGTTCGGTCTTCCAACGATCGGAAGGGAGTGCTATCGGGCACCTCAATGCGCCCAGAAAAGCAAACCTTGTACAGTTAAAACAAGTTGGCGGCGCTAGCAGCAGCGAGGTAGGTATGGGGAACGAGATTCGTGTGGCTTGTCCCTTCTCAAAAGTACGATCCGAAGACCTATCAAGCATCTTCGTGCAAAGGGAAAGGGTTCAATGAGCTTGCCAAGATGAAGTAGGCTCCTATCCAACACCAACTTTCCCGCTACCCTGGTCTCTAACAATGAACAGGGATCTCAGTAACAACCCAGAGATGGATGCGTATATGATGTACACTGTTTACTTTACCGCACTCAAAGAGCTCTCCGACGCTGTCTTGGTTGATGTGGAGGACATCGTGTCGCAAATCCCCGAAGCGACAGCAGTCTGGGAAGAGCCTCGGAATGGTATGGTCACATTGCGCTTATCAGGGACAAGCCGAGAGAAGATCATCGACATGATGAGAATATTAGAGGTTATATTTGCAGGAAGAGTTGCGACCGCTTGGCAGCTTTCAAGGGTTTGTTAGGGGTTTCAGGTGTTGCACTTTTTCGACAAAATCCGACTCAAGTCCAGTAACGCGATATAATGAGAGCATTAGGCCAACAAGGCTTGATGAATTACAATAGCGGTCTGGCTCCTGCATCATGGAGCGGTAGTGCAGCGTGCTTAGCCACCTTGGCCAACAACAGGCCTCAGTTTCTTGGTAATGTGCTTACGAATTCCATGGACTCGCGGGTGTTAGGGCATCCGGCCCGCGGTCGGTCCTGCTTACATTACAAACCTCGCTTTCGTGCTGTCGCTACGCAATTGCGAGCGACACAGCGAGCACATCTTTGTAGAACTTGCCGCAGATGTGGCTGAATCTTAATGTTTCACTACAGGGGTCACCCAAAGATTCGGTCCGGCGTTCGGATGATAGCAGCTACTCGGTGTCCATGCGATGGAAATGGCAAGTATATGTAGACCAAGGCGGTCTTGTCTTTCGGTCTATACAAAATATTGCATCCAAGCCGTTCTACTCTGGGTATCACTAGACGTCTTTACACTTATCATCTAGCATCCCTCCTCTCTCCCTCGTCCAAGTTTCCACACAACCAATCCAGCAATGTCAGAACAACGTAACATCGTCGTTGTCGGCGCGTCAAGCGCTGGCCTCCAGGTAACGCACTACATCCTCAAGCACATACTGCCTGCTCTCAAGGCCAGGGACGACGCCAAGTACCATGTCTACAACATTTCGCCATCTTCGCAGTGGTACTTCAGGGTTGCCTCACCACGTGTGGCAGCTTCCACGGAGCGCATGGCGACCGACAAGGTCTTGTTTGATCTGCACGAGGGCTTCAAGCAATACTCCAAGGACGACTTTACTTTCATCGAAGCCTCCGCCACTGGTCTGGAGCCATCGGCGCGACGTGTGCTATTCCGCAGCGACAAGGGACAAGGAGACGAGTCGTTAAGCTACCATGCCCTTGTGGTCGCAACCGGAAGCAAAACTTATTTTCAGGCTTTCTCAATGAGCGCCGATGCCCGAAGCACACTGGACGCAATCAGCTCGACGAACGACCAGATCAAGTCTGCCAAGAAGATTGTGATCGTCGGCGGTGGTCCAACAGGTGTTGAATTCGCAGGCGAAGTTGCCGAGCATCGTAACGGCAAGCCAGGATGGTTCAGCAAGGTGCAACCAAACGTCGACGTTACCTTGATCACATCGGACAAACAACTTCTTCCAGGTCTTCGCCCTGTGATTGCCACAACAGCAGAGCAAAAGCTCAACGCGCTCGGTGTGAAGGTCGTCTACGACACGCGTGTTACGGACTCGACGCAGACGAAAGACGGCCGCACAGCACTAACGCTCAAGAATGGTGAGAAGCTCGAAGCAGATCTCTACGTTCCCGCCTATGGTGTTCAACCCAACTCCTCTTGGCTCCCAGATCAGCTTCTCAACGAAAAGGGCTACCTGGTTACTAACGACTCCACTCTCCGCGTTGACATTGCAGGCCCTCGCGTCTACGCCTTTGGTGATGTTGCATCCTACTCGCGCAACAACATCTGGGACATCAACATGGCTCTACCTACCCTAGTCACAAACCTCAAGCGCGACCTGCTCTCTTTCAACTCCATGCTACCTGAAGAGAAGCCTCAGGGCAAAGACAGAGTGTACACAGCTGACACGAGAGAATCGATGGTCGTGCCGATTGGAAGTGGAGGCGGTGTTGGTGCTATTATGGGATGGAAGGTACCGTCTTTCTTCGTATGGATGCTAAAGGGCAGAGACTTCATGGTGGGCATGAGTGGGCAGTCAACGCTGAATGGTGGAAATGTGATGAAGGAGGTCAAGTGGACGAAGGAGGAGGCAGCTATCTGATGATGAGTGCTGGATTGGAAACCTTTCCTTATGTTGCATAGCCTGCGGTGCTTCTCTTTTGTTGTGTCCTTTGCTTATAGAATCTTAGTAATATGAGTAATACCTGTTATCATGGCATCTTGTCGATATTCCACATTGCCGCATTGATTTGCTGCTATCAACTACACGGCAGTACCTGCTTTTCCCTCACACAGTGGTAGCGGATTCTTGCTACAGTTACATTTAGGAGGACCCCATGCAGCAAGTCCGATGGCGCGACGTGCATGTTCGTAATTCCTTAGAAATACAGAGAGGCTCTTTGATGAAATCAAGCATTTCAAATCGCCCACAATCATGTTGTGGAGAAAAGCTGGTGCAAAAATAGCGATCGTCAGTGCTCTGCGGAGAAGGCTGCAACGCGATTGGTGTCGAGCTCGCTCCACCACCACGGCGCGCTCCGCGTCGACATCACTCCTTTCCACCCTTGCACCCCACGTACACGGCCCAAATGCGGGGTGAGTAAGAGATCAAATGGATTTCGTACGTTTCTGCACTGCTCTGGACGCACGATATCAGGACTGACTGCAGCAAGTGGGTGAGGCTTCTCGGCGGCTCGTCCCAGAAGAAGAAGCAGGCCGCCCCCAACAACCCCCAACAGCGGCTGGCACGTTTCCGGCAGCGATACAACCAGATACTGGTATGGCTGGCTTGCTACTAAGATATGGCTGATAGCTGACATACTGCAGCAAACATGGCAAAAGTCGGCCAACCTTGCCAGCGACCGCGAAGCCCTAGGGAACATCCGGCGCGGGTTCCAGGCTCTCACAGCGATACTCAGCGATGAGTCCCGATCCCCGGCACCGCATATGTGCCTTCAATTCTCCGCCGCCCAACAGATATATACAGCAATCTCGAAGATCGCCGCGACAGCACACGATGAGGGCACAGTTAGAGACGCGGTGGCCTTCTACAATGCGCTCATTGACAGCGAAGAGGAGGACTTTCTCGAAAACGACGTCTTTGCTGTGTCCCTTATGAACTTCATCGACCGTACGATCGGATCAGGAAGCATAGGCATCGGAGAAGATATCGAGGCCGACATTGTGGAGCTGCTTTTTGGTATCGCGGCCAAGATTAGGTTACAGCCAGAGATTCTACATGTCTGGTTTACTACAACGTCCGCAGATAGCGAGGGACGACTGTTGAACCAAAAGACCGACTTCGCCGGCGTCACTCAAAAAGAGGACTTCCCGTTGTGCTATCAGCTCATCGATCATGTCCACCACGAAGGCCGTATCGGAGACTTCGCGCGTACCGGATTACTGTACATATTCGAGTCTGCATCTAGGTCGATGGACCTGGAGCAGTGGATTGTTAACAGCGATCTGCCTACGCTCATGGCGACTGGACTGGGAGCACTGTATAGTCAAATGAGCAGGTATGGAACCCACCATGTTCATGACCACAAAGTTGACATTCCCTAGAAAGCTATCGATACTCCACCCTGCGCACAGTCTGCCTCCTATCCTGCTACTCTCCGACTACACCGAGATGCAGCCAAACCCACAAGCAGAGAACTTCTTTACCCCTGATTTCCAGAGTCATCTTTTGACCTTCCTGTCGTATCTTGCCTTCTGGCAAGATGTGCTTGAGCACTGCAGATCTCTGGACGTTAGAGTTACCCTGATTGATCACTTCCAGGCTTTGTTCCTCCAGCAGCTTTTGTGCGTCTCGCTTATATCTTCAGTACGTACATAGCTGATTTCGTGCAGATATCCTTCGCTGCTGGAGTCGTCTGATGCCGATGGCGGCTCTTCTGTGGCAGTACTCACGTACCTTCGTCACATTCTAGATGCGCTGGATCATCCAGAGCTAGTTCATATGATGCTTCAGTATCTACTCGCCCTTCAGGACTACGCAGCCTCGAAGACACCACGGTCACCCGCAGCTGTCAAACGACGTCAGTCGCTTATGCTCCTTACCGCCTCCGACAAGGACGACGACAAGTTGAACCCGTCCTTGTTCAATCTTGTCGACCTCGTGTTAGGAAGTACCGCGTCGCGCAATCCCCAGACAGTCATTGCAGCATTGAAGCTGACCAATGTGATATTGAGCAAAAGTCATGGATACGCCCTCGGATCTCTCGTCAAGGTGATGAACCTGCATCACAAAGAGCATAACAGAACAGTCGGCTCCTTGAACAAAGAGCTTGAGTTGTATCTAAACCTCGCCATCGACCTTGCTGGCTTGGAGGGTGTCGATGAAGCGTATGAAAGCTACCTGAAGGATACTTTGAGCTTATTGGAGACGCATCCTTGCTCGTTGAAGACTATCGCTTTACCTGCAACGTCGTCAAAAACTCAAGGATACTTCGATTCGACAGAAGCCTCAACTAGAGAGGTCGACCCGCACCAGCTGCTTCCAGAAGATCCGCTCTTCCAGTCTCTCATGGAGCTGCTGCTGAGGTTTCTTACGAACGACGTCGAAACAAACTTGGCGCTTACCGAGGCCATCATTACGCTTGGTACGTGCTCCCAGCTACGTCTGGAAGGATGGCTATCCGTGGATCCTGCCGACTACCACTTCGCAAGTGACAGTGCTGGAGTTGAGTCGTTCACGAATGATAATTTACGCGCCATGTTTATGGCTGAAAGATTCCCAACTTGGGAGTCTTCTGCTACCCCCCAGCTATTGGTATGCCTGAAACAACTCCAGGCGCAAGTTGATGCCCTGCGTAGTGATATCAAGGATTGGGATGAGCACGTCGCGAGCCGCAAAAGCGCTTTCCGCTTTCACCAGGATGTCGTCGAGGAGTCGAGGATGTCAACACCGCAATCAAAGCCCGCGCGAGGTCCCTCAGAAACACCAGCTGGATCCTGGACGCCGCAAATACCACAACATGTACGAAATCAGCCAACGACACCTTCAAGGGCGCAATCCCCCAGAGGCAGGAAGGAAACGCTCTCCGAAGCAAGGAACACGCCAGGCGCATCGCCCGCACCATCAAGATATGGAGGTCAGACACTTGTCGGTTCACCTGCCCGAGCTTCATCCCCCATGTCAACGACATACGCGGTCCAACAGCCTTCGTTGATGACAGATGTCGACGCTAGCATATCACAGATCAGGATGAGCCAGTTCGGCAAGAGACGTATTCGCTTCCGCCGGCCGGCTGGATCAAAGGAGGTCGAAGTCATGCTATCGAAATTTCAGCCGCCACCCAAGGAGCCCTCTGATGACGCGGCGTCTGGTGCCGCGAGTGATGTAGAAGACGATATCCGAGAAGCGAGCTTGCTACATATCATCACGAATGTAGTCATACTGCAAAACTTTGTACTAGAGCTGGTCGCTTTGATGCAGGTCAGATCGAGTTTGTTCAACGAGGTCAAGTTCATCTGAGTGTGTAGGTTTTTGGCGCGGGGAAGCATTGATGTAGCACGAATATACCCATTTTTCATGTGTCTTCCAACGCATCCCGGATAACACAGGATAGAAGAGTGATCCAAGATGACCTAGGCATGTTCCGAGGCATCTTCGCGCACGTGCATTTCGGCCGCTTTCGGGAGGGACCTGCAGCGGAGAGTTTCCGACAACCCCTCCAACGTCATCTTCCACACTTTCACATGTCGATCGTTCCACCCCTCATCCACCACCAGACACCTACCTACGCGAGCTTGTGAAAGCGCGAACCCGGATTCACACGAGACCCGAATTTTGGCATAACTCCAGCGTCTCATGTGCCATCGTCCCAAGCAGGCCATGATGGACGGTCAAATGCTTGGACAAATGGGTGCTGTGGCTCGGTAACGTAATTCCTGAAGCCGATCGCCGGCCGAACGACATCAGCGCAGCGTAACTTCCGCTCGTCCACCCAGGGCGAAATCTGGGGTATGCCAAGGTACCCCGTGGTTTGCCAGCTGCCAGACAGACGCGTGCCAGTTCACACTAATGACACGCCGTCTGGGCTCACGCGAGGGCCGAGGCTGGCGGAGCAAGTGGGTGTTTGTCCTCACGCCCGCGGGTAGACAGGCTTCTGATCAGCGACGGTTTGAATATGACTGGCGAATTTCCTTGCGCTTGGACTTGTCTTCGCTCTCCCAAACTTCTTCTCAACTCTTCTTGTTGATACCCATTGCGCGGCTGCTGCTTTACAGTAGCTTGTTCTTTTTGTGTCGTCATATCCACAAGCCGACGTTTCAACCACGCGCTGTAGCTCCCATTTTCAAAACTGGGGTACTGCTCAGGATCGCTCCTTCAGCATCATAACTTTGTGTAACCCCACGTGCTAAAGCCTTGGACGGCCTTTGGTCTCTATCTCGCGCAACAGCAGTCTTCCTAAGCTCTTGGCCTACAACACTACACTACATGTCTGCAAAGTCGGTACAAGGGCCTGGCGGCAAGAAGCCCGCTTCGGCGGCCACAAACTTGATCGGTAAGCTTCAGGATGGGAACTTGGAGGGTATGCGACCGCGTTGGCAGAATACTGACCCGACCATGAAGCCGGCGGTGGTGCTGGAATGATGGAGGCGCTCGCGTGCCATCCTCTAGGTACGTCTCAATCTTCCATGCCAGCGTCGTACAAGCACTGGGACTGATCTGGAGTTTAGACACGATCAAGGTCCGAATGCAACTTTCAAGGCGAGCTCGAGCGCCAGGAGTACGTTTCGACCCCTACTTGTGCAGTCGTTGGCATGCACTAACCAGAACGTCACTGACCCAAATACACTACAGGCGAAAAAGCGCGGTTTCATTACGACCGGAGCCGAGATTGTGAAGAGGGAAACAGCATTGGGTCTATATAAGGGATTAGGCGCCGTGCTCACAGGCATCGTTCCGAAGATGGCGATACGGTTCACGAGTTACGAGTGGTATAAGCAGTTGTTGGCAGACAAAGAGGGCAATGTTGCGTCGAAGTCAACATTCATGGGTACGTGTACGATCTTGGAAAGCGCAAGGCGCATGTGGGCCTACCTCTCTAGGGGAATTCCAGCTCAGATATGACTGGATGCTAACACTATACAGCTGGTCTTGCTGCTGGTATTACGGAAGCCGTCTTTGTAGTGACCCCCATGGAGGTCGTCAAGATCCGTCTACAAGCACAACACCACTCTATGGCCGATCCGCTCGATGTGCCCAAATACCGAAACGCCGCTCATGCCATGTATACCGTCTTGAAGGAAGAAGGTGCAGGTGCACTATGGCGTGGCGTCTCGCTCACAGCGTTGCGCCAGGGAACAAATCAAGCAGCGAACTTTACGGCGTACTCGGAACTGAGGGCGCAATTACAAAAATACCACGGCACTACGGACTTGCCTGGTTACGAGACAAGTCTGATTGGATTGATAAGTGGTGCTGTTGGTCCATTCACGAATGCGCCAATCGATACTATCAAGACGAGGCTACAGAAGACGCCAGCGGAGGCGGGTCAAACTGCTGTGCAGCGGATAGTGAACATCGGAAAGTAAGTCCTCGAATGCATCCAAGATTATGAGCATTAGCTGACAATTCACAGCGACATGTGGAAGCAGGAAGGTGTCCGCAGTTTCTACAAGGGTATTACACCGCGTGTCATGCGAGTCGCTCCCGGTCAAGCCGTCACATTCACCGTATACGAGTACCTGAAGGGTGTGTTGGAGAAAGGAAGAGAAATGCTTCCTGGTGGGGCGTACGAGGAGTGAGCCATGATTGCATCTTTGGTCCTTTGGAAACCGCCTCTCGATATCCACGAACTTTTCCGAATAGCATAATGAAGTCTACAGTTGTATATGGTATGTAATGACATGTACAGTCTGAATATGCAAAGCTCAAGGGTCCGGCATGATAGTGGAAGCAGGGTTGCCAAGGTGCGTCAGCCCTCCAGCGCACTCGCCCCACTATAGTACACCATCACCGCTGGTTCGACGTCAATGTAAACATTGCAAATCTGTCCATTCGACAACACTGCAACCTACTCATTTGAGTACTCCTACCACCACATAGTATATCTCAGTACCGGATTGCAACCATGCAGTCCGGCATCTCCGGTAAAGACTACACCCCACGCTTCCAAACCTCACCCACCCCACTCACCACCTTCCACAGCTTCCAAAGAGCTCAAGTCTGCCCTCGGCAGCCTCATAACTTCGACCTCACAACGCGGCATTCTAGCCACAATTCAAAACGAAACAATTGTCCCCAGCGGCACAATATCCTCGTCGTCATCCACCTTCAATGCCGACCTCTCAAACCTCCAATCCCACATCCAACCCAATGCCGCCCTTTACATACTCCTTCGCCGCGCCGACTCCCTCACCTCGCCTGACAAGTCTCTCGTGGCAGTAACCTACGTCCCCAATGCCGCGCCTGTACGCCAAAAAATGCTCTTCGCATCTACACGCCTCACACTCGTGCGTGAGTTGGGCGGAGAGCATTTCCCCGAGAGCATCTTCACAACCGAAGCTTCTGAACTCACCTCGGAAGGCTGGGAGAAGCACCTCGCACACACAGAGTCAGAGAACCCGCTTACGGCGGAAGAACAATCTCTGCAGGATATCAAGGCCGCTGAGGCGCTGGAGAGTAGAGGGACACGCGGTCAGGGTCTAGCCCAAGGGGGCCGCATTGCTATTCGTGCTGATGACGAGGTTGCCGGCGCGTTGAAGAAGTTGGGCCAGGGTGGAACGGACAATCTCGTGCAGTTGCGCATGAACGGTTCGAACGAGACTCTGGAATTGGTTTCTTCGTCGTCCGCAACGCCTTCTACCCTCTCCCAGGCTATCGATACAAAGGAGCCGCGGTATTCGTTTTACCGCCATGGCGACTCTGCTGCAAGTATCGTATTCATATCGACGTGTCCGAGTGGTGCGAAGATCAGGGAAAGGATGTTGTATGCGGCGAGTAGAGGCAATGTCGTTAGTCTGGCGCAGAATGAGGGTGGGCTGAAGGTGGAGAAGAAGATTGAGGCAACGGATCCTGAGGAGGTTACTGAGCAGGTTATCTTGGATGAGTTCAAGGTGGAGAAGAAGGAGGAGAGCAAGGGGTTTGCTAAGCCGAAGAGGCCGGGACGGCGGTAGATGGCATAGTGAGGATGAAAACTTGGGGAGAGATGAAGGGCGAGAAAAAAAAGCCCGTCACTCGAGGCATAGATGTCGAATGACACTGGATATCTTTTGCGTGCTACACAAGCTCTACTGACAATGTGCTATATTGTCTAGTCATCTCCGTTCCTCAAGAAACCCCGGTTACCATGCGGCCTCCTCTCCATCTTCTTCCCGAATCTAATACCGGGTTTCGCGCGTGTCTTCTCTACTTCACGACCCTTCAACCAGTGTTCCCGCACATTCTTTGTATTCCTGCTGACCTTGGGCGGCAGTGCCCTGTCCTTCTGCACCAACACGGCTACACTAAGCTTGCCCTTTTTCACGTCCTTTGCCGGCTTGTCGACACGCTCCAGGAACTTGATGTGGTGGTTGAGCTTCTCCTTTCTCAGCTCTTCCTCTGTCTTTCCGCGACGCTCGGGTGGCGGCGTGGGAGGGCGTTGGTCGTCGATTGTTTCGAGGAGGGAAGCGGGTAGGAGACCGTTGGATACATCAATGTCCATGCGCGACGTGGTTTCTGGCTCTTCATCGTCCGAGTCGGCGGTAGTCTTTGCTTCCTTGGCAGCCTTCTTTGCTAATTTCCTAGCCTTCTTCTCCTCGCGCTCGCGCTTTGCAGCTTGTTGGGCGGCGACGAGTTCTTCGCGCGCTTTTCGCTTGGCCTGTTCCTTTGCCTGTTGCGCCTTTTGTGCGCGGTCAGCTTCGGCTTGCACAGCCTGTGTTTTCGAGCTTGCTGCGGCGGTTGTGACTACTTCGGGTGCTTCGTCGTCCGAGTCGCTGGCTTCGTCCTCATCCACATCGTTTGTTTGAGTTACAGGCTCTTCATATCGCTTGTTGCCTTGCTTGTTCGCAACAGGCGAATCTTGCGCTTCTGCAGGCTCCTCGCTGCCAAAGCGCTTATGTGTCTTCTCGGGTTGTGCTGAAGGAGGTACGAAATCTTGCGAGGGTATCGGGGCTGCGTCGCTTTCGTATGATGACGTTGGGATCTCATTGGGAAACTTGGACGGTGTCTCTACGACCTTCTTCGAGCGCCCCCTGCCCTTCTTTGCTGATGTTGATATTGCTGTCTGGCCAATTGCCGCCTTAGCCTTTGGTGTAGGTGATCCTTCAGGCTGCTTCTTGAATGTTGTAGCCGGCGTCGCATACACAGAGCCAGAGCCAGGCTGCTGCGCGGGCGTGTAGAAGGACGGGTTGTGTGAAGTGGCTGGGACCTCATCTTTGCTCTCACCGAAGCTGTCTGTCGCCGTAGAGTCGTCTGGTGACTTCCTGCTAACTACAACATGAGGACTCGATCGACGTCGGAGTGGTAGGAAACCATCTTTTGTCGGTGTCTGGGGCTCTTCTGTCGCAGGCGCGGCGATGGCGATGGTGTCAGAAGTACCGTCTGCAGACTCTTGCGAGGGTTCTTGAGAAGGCGCATCTGACTCAGCCGCGTTTTTGGTACTTCTCTTCTTGGATGAGGACGTGGGTGCAGACTTCCTCTGCCTTTTTGCTTGAGTCGGTGTCTCTAGCGACTCGAGTTCTCGCTTTCCTGCTGCTTTCCTCGTCGAGCTGCGCGGCGTCGGTGTCGGCGCACCTGGCGTTTCTGTTCCACCTCGTGTAGTGACCATTGCGACTGCGTTACTGTGGGTTTGCACGGGTGGTGTCCGAACCGCGACTGTGCTTGTTATGGCTGGATTGTGGATCGTTCACGACATGGAAAAAGTTCTGGCGTGCCAAGATTTCGCGGTCATTGCGGACCTCCGAGGCTAACAACAGCCATTGTGGATTCGCCTACCCATCAGCCACAACTCTGTCGAACGAATATACAGTCACCATGTCGTCTTCCCAGGTAACATTGCGCGCAGCAAGAGCCATTGCGAGTCTCGAGCCTTGCTTGATGTGTCAATCACGTCAGCTCGCCTCGGCCGTCCGTCGCAATGTTGCGAGATATCCCATGTCCTCGTATCGGCTTGCAACAAGCATGCAAGTCCAGAGCTATACTACCAAGCAGAGAATCGACGGTCCGAGAGCGCGTGCTGATGCCGATGCACGCGGTCGACTTGGCTTTTACACCTTGACCAAGCAGCAAGGGATACATAATTTAGAGCCTCGTACCGCTATGAGCATCTACGATGATTTCGTTGCGCATAAGAACACTATGTCCCATGGCAAGAACATCTTGCGCATAACAAATAGTGGGTCCTATACCCATACTTACACCCATAGACAGCACTAACATAAACAGAGTACAACGTCCCACTAAGCAATGTAGCATCTCTTGCAATCGTCACTTTCAAGATACCCGAGATTAGCGATACAGCGATAAGGGCTCAGTTGCCTCCAAGTCAACACAAGAATACCGCTGGAATGCTGCTCCAAGGATGTGCACAAAATGGGGACCCTCTAGCGATAACACACATCTTGACCGCGGTCTATCTTGGCGGGTCAGGCCATAGTTCTGCTCAAGAGATTGCAAAACTATTCCCACAGCAGGAGATAGCCCAGTACCGCCAGTCCCTCGACGCGATCAACCTACAGTCCCTGGAAAAGGATCCTGGCTTAGTTCTGGACGTTTCAACTCTACGAGGGCTCTTCCTCGAGCAAGCGGGACAAAAGCAGGAAGCCAAGAAAGTATACCAAGGAGCCATCACGCCTGCAGCTCTCAAATTTCAGCCTGGGCAATCAGCACATGCAATGAAACTGCCTCTCATAGCACCATGGAATGCACTTGGTTATCTACTCAAAGTGGACAAAGATCCTACCGTACAAGCAGAAGCCAAGTTTTATTTCCAGAAGGGCGCTCTTGAAGGTGATGATCCACTTTCGTACTATGAGCTTACAGCCTTTGAGTCAAGAACAAGCGAGAAGTGGTTGCAATACACCAGTAAAGCAGCAGCATCCGGTCATAGGCAAGCAATACTAAATCTCACCAACTTCTACCAAGAAGTGGCGATTGTAGACTCCCCTATTCTGAAAAGCGGCAGCATACGAAAAGCACTCAACTGGGTGCTAAGCTGGAGACGCGGCAGCACTGCGGCGTTGGCGCGAGAGTGGCAACAAGTCGCGTCTGTCATCGGCCACAAACCTTCAATGTTGCAACTTGCGGATTACTATGACTCTATCGGTGACAACGAACGGGCTAGGGAATACTTGCGTCAAATAATCGAAGCTCCGAGTATGGCCAATCAGAAGGAGGAGTCGCCGCAACTCCTGCAACTCGCGAGGAAGCGACTTGCTGGAGTCCGGTAACGCCGTATCCCTAACTCAATCTTGTAGCAACAGTGGAGGTATAGACATGCGTGTAGAAATACATCTTCGTCATAAGCTTTTCAAAACGACTATCTCCAGATCTACCCCAAACTACCCCACCTCGGCAGATTAGATGCTGGCCTTCCTTATCCGCTACACGTTTGGTAGTGGCCACGGCATTTGTTGAAAATTTGGAGACTTGGATCATTCCTGGTTGTTTCATCAGTTGTCGGGTATTGGCCTTGAAATCTACGATCATGTTGAATAGATTTCATCGTTTTGATATCAACTTCGATCACCTGGACCTAGCATATCGGCAACTCTCGCGACCACATTTTCTACAATACCACTAAAAGCACACCACAAAGCCTTGGTAGGCTCACCTTCAGACTTCTGGTCGTACTCTTCCAGAGATGGCTTCGACCTCACTCATCCATCCGTACATTCGTCCTCAGTTCCTGGTCCCGCACATATCATCCAGACATCGAGTGAACCCATTACAATGGATCCTTCCAAGTCCACCCTTGTCATTATCGATATGCAAAACCTTTTCCTCTCCGAAGCCTTTGGTCGCGATAGAAAAAAGGTTCTGGACATGTGGCTTGCGAACAGTTGGTCAGACATGCCATACCATCAGCGTGAAAGGACGGCAGCAGAGTAATATAGGTGAACTGGGGGCTTACGGAAGAGGAAGTCAAAGAAATATCGCCAGCAGTGAATCGCGCGTTTGATGTCTTTTCCATCCCCGCGGACGCCGACTTGAAAGCGGATGACGCTTCCGGGCAACACGAAAAGAGCGTCAGCGTGGATCGCCATGGCAAAGAAAACCAGACCTTCTACCGTGGAATCGGGGCGGACTGCGAGACCCTCAAGTTTCCCGATGGAAAAACTGTAGAGGGGGGTAGACCACCCATGCGCGGATCCTGGAAAACTGCGCTCTACCCTTCACTCGACGCCATGTTTACCGAAGGCAGCAAATTGGAGAGTAAACCCGATATTTGGATACATGAGAATAGCATGAGTGGGTTGCGGGCTGCAACGATGCCCCCCAAAGAGTTTCTTGATAAAGAGGGTATCGGGACGTTGTTGTTTACTGGTGTCGATACGGATCAGTGTGGGTACGATTGTGTACTTTTGGGTGATGGCTGTGGTACGACGCCAGAATGTGCACTGCAGTGCTGGGAGTATATGCTGCTCGGACCTTTGAATTTTTTGCGAGTGGTAAACAATTTGCTGAGGGTGTGCGTGGTTCTTGCATATATAGTTGATGGGAAGCCCTAGACGGATTGAATTGTGGGCACAACTACACGAAAAAGCTTGCCCTGTATGAGTTGCACCTGTCACCAAGTATATACTTCAAAAGGATACACCATGATCTGTTTGTTAGATTTACGATGTGAATTACTACATATATTTTTACAGTGCGTTTTGGTGTTTGGAGTTACAGCTTACTTGAACATGCCCATTCGTAATTCCGATTGTTCGGCCGTATCAGGCGTCTGAGGAGCATCTTCAGGACGGTCCAATCCACACATAGCCAAAACTATTCTGTTCTGTTCTCCAGGTAGCTCACCACCAATGTAGCCCACGTTGCCTAAAACCGCCCTTGCAAAAGCTACGGAAGCGAGTCCTTCCGGTTGTTGTCGAGCACGATATACAGCATCCTCTTTGGCTACATTTCCGAGGAAGAGCGCTTGTGTCTGTATTGTTGGTGGAAGGTTCGTAGTACGCAGCATGTTGGGGTTATGCGTTAACGTGCCCCACTATCGAGATGCGCACACCATCGAAATGCGCACAAAATACAGCAATCCATGTTCGCATGCGAATAACTTAACACTACAACAAGCTATCTACGCGTTTAATAGCTAGAATTAATCTACTACTTCTGCTGCATATTTCTTGCATGTGCGCTTATTATGTCCTGCCTCGCCGCAGTTCTTACAGCGTTAGATACCTCCTGCACTACTACCTGCGCGCACCCTCTGCTAACGCCTCTCCGCCTCTAACTAAGCCTTAACATCCCTTTGCCTAACTATATCCTCTGCCTCTGCCTGCGATAGGGTCCCTCCCTTCTAGATTCGCTTTTTCTTACGCTTTTTACGTTTAGATGCTGCCTGGTTTGCCTCTTTAAGGTTAGCTATTCTAGCCTTAAGTAACGTGTGTAAGTACACCTTTAAAGTTAATCCCTTTTTAACCTGCAGCACTATCTTAATAATAGAATTAGGTAATAATTCCTTATAATCTGTTATCCTCTTAACAATTAGCGTTGTTTAAGCCTCTATCTCCTAGGCGTTGCTTAGTGTTTTAGGTTCCTAAGGGGTAGGCCCTAGTGCAGGTAGTGTTAGCGTACAAGGCTGTACTTTAAGCCTAGATAACACTACATCTAGGTTATGTAGGACTAAGCTAGTTGCTTAAAAGCTTAATAAGATATTATTCTTTAAGAACGCCTTGTTAAATATTAGTTTAAAGGCAGCTAGGAAGGCTTTCTTATTAATGTAGTAGATATAGCTATCTACTAAGCCCCTAACTTCCTTCTTATACGCCTGCTTTAGCGGGGCAAAACAACCTACATTAAGTAGCTGTAGGATGTGCGATAAGTGTAGAGGTATACAAAGGGTAATAATATTGCTTTCTTTATACAGATCCTAGAAGGCGAGCAACTTGTAGCTCTTATAGCTATTAATAATAAGTAGCTAGTAACTACCTACTGTGCGAGCCTCTATATACTAGATAAAGTGCTGTAGCTATACAAGACTAAGCTCGTTTGTTATCTAGCTATTCTTACTAACTCCTATCCTCTAATCTTTAGGGTTGTAATACTAGGCCTAGTTATAGTTCTTTGCCTTAAAGATAAAAAAGGGTAGGATAGACTACCCTATTACGTTAATGCTAGCAATTAGCGTTGCCTACTTACAATTACTAGGCTAAACACTAAGTAGCTTAAGACGTCTCTTAGAGGCTATTACTACCTTAACAGACCCTCTAACGCCTATCTAGAAGCTAGTCTTATTAAAATTATAAACGTCTTTATCTATAATCCTATACTTAGCCTTAACGTTGTGCACAAGATTAAACTAGGGCCTAATAATAGCTAGGTCGCTGCAGAGGACTCTTTAGTAATCCTACTATCTTATTAACTAAGATTTAATCTTAGGTCTCTAGCGTACAAGCCTGTAGGTCTAGTTTTCTCCAACCTAGCCACCACTACGTATAGCCAGTAGTTAGTTAGCCATTTCTCGCACATAGTTAAGCGTAGGGGCAAAGCCTCGCGCATTAAGCTTCCTTATATATTATATAATCGCCTCCTCTTTATTCCTCTAGAGTTTTAATCAGTTAGGTTAAGTATCGCGTCGTAAAGCCTTCCTAGCGCGTTAATTGCGGAGAGTGCTTTCATGTATATCGTAGCGATGCGCGGCTTGTCGCTAGGTAAGCGACGCGTTAGATTTTATAGCTTAGATAGCCTAGATAACTCTATCTTCAGTAGAAAGCAGTTTAAGATTTGGTAGTTGAGACATTGTAATAGAGAGTTGAAAGTGGTGGGGGCTTGGCAGAGTGCGCATTTCGATGGTGTGCGCATCTCGATGGTGGGGCACGTTATGAGGTCAGTGGTTAGGTTTGCAGACTTGGTTAGCTTCCATTCAAGTCCGAAGAGGTCTGCAAAGATAGCTTCTAGGCGATTCTGATCCACTCTAGTCAGTAAATGGAAAAAGTATCCCAGAAATATCGTGATACAGCCGTTGACCGTTTGATCAATCACTCCATAAAGAACTGTCTTGCTTCGTTCATCACTCCTCATGACGAGATTGCTCTGGACTAGGATGACATTCGGCCAGTGCGTTTCGATGTGTTGGATAGCGTCTTCTACTGTTCGTGACTCGTGGACTGCTGCTCGTTGATACAACTGAGGAAGAACGTCATCTGATATCCCAAACAATGTTCCAGGATCATCTGCAAGCGTAATGACAAGGATATGAAGCATGAAGTAGTGAGTTTGTGTGAACGGAACTCTGGCAGTGAATGAGGAAGATGATTTTCGAACAGACGGATCCGAGAGCAAGGGAGGAATATGAGACCCAAGTACTGGAACCTGTGAAGAACAATCAATGTTTCATCAAGTGGACACAGAATCAATGCATGATCTGGTATTGTGAGACAAGCAAGCAGGCAAAGTTGTTGCATGCAAGTGTATTTGCGCGCGTCTCCATATGACGACGATCTCCGCCAAGGCCGCCGCGGACATCGGAAAAAGCCTCGGCTAAGCATCGCGAACGCAAGGAGGAGCTCCGATGCTATCCCCCACCCTGGTTCTTCTACATCATTACCTGTGGCACCCCCGAGACATTGCTCTGCCCGGTGCTGAGGAGGTCAATTATACACAATGTCGGGATTGAGGATATTAGTACCCGTAAAGCGGGTCATTGACTATGCGGTACGTTCGTGCCCTAACTCTTAGACATTAGGCTCTTATGCTCGACTTGGAGGTTTGAAAGATTGGTTTCGAGAATGATAACATACCAGATCAATGTCATGCGAATTTTGATAGCAAGTGGTATGCTAACACCATACCCAGGTCAAGCCCCGCGTAAACCGCGCCCAAACCGCCGTAGAGACCGCAAACGTAAAACACTCGATGAACCCCTTCGACGAACTCTCCATCGAAGAAGCCGTCCGCATGCGCGAAAAGAAAGCCCACCACGCAAATGCCCCCAATGTAGAAGAAATCGTCGCCTTCTCCGCCGGCGTCCCCAAATCCCAAGACATCCTCCGCACAGCCATGGCCATGGGCGCAGACCGAGGCATACACGTAGTTGTGGAAGAAAAGGACGCTCTGGAACCATTGGGTGTCGCAAAATTACTGCGGAAAGTGGTAGACGAGCAAAAGAGCAACCTGGTCATTCTAGGCAAGCAAGCCATCGACGACGACGCCGGCCAAACAGGACAAATGCTCGCAGGCCTGCTGAACTGGCCCCAGGCAACCCAAGCCTCCAAAGTCACAATCAACGACCAAACTGTCGAGGTCGTACAGGAAGTCGACGGTGGTGTCCAAACTATCAAGGCCAAGCTCCCCATGGTCATCACTACAGATCTGCGCCTCAACGAACCCCGATATGCCAGTCTACCCAACATCATGAAGGCAAAGAAGAAGAAGCTGGACAAGAAGAGTCTGAGCGATTACGGACTGGATACGGAGATTAGATTGAAGACAGTCAAGGTTACGGAGCCACCGCTACGAAAGGGTGGTGTTAAGGTTGAGGATGTAGATGGCATGATTAGCAAGTTGAAGGAACTGGGTGCTCTGTAAAAAGCTTGACTACAAACCAAGGCCCCGAAAGAGTCTCAAGTCAATCAAAGCAAAAAAATCGGCGCAGTTTTCGAGCAACTACCCCAAGCCACCTTCTCCCATGATCATGTCGTCGTTCACGTCCAGATCCACATGCCTCTTCCCCTTCTGTCCTTTATCCTCGCTATCGCTGTCTCTATCCTGCGCAACCCCGTTCCGAAGATGCTCTCTCATCCCTTGGCCATCCTCCTCGCTCTTTCTGATATAACGATTGTTCTCGACAACTAAATATCCCAAGCCCCTCCGCAACCCATCCAACTCCTCCATTTCCGACTCCTCAAGCCCCTGATCTCTCATCTTGGTCGAGAGAGAATTAATCCTCTCCGAAGTCTGCAGGTAGGACGAACGGGCCGTCTCGTGCCATTTTAGGTCGTATGAGTCGTCGTGTTCGAGGTTGACCCGGATGATTTCATACCAATGGGACGTTGTGATCTGCGACGTTGATCCGTCAAAGTTGTTCTGAGTCGACTTGATGCGGTAGAATGCGGTTGAATTCCCGTCCAAGGAATCTGTCCAAGTCACTCTTACCGTCTGTCTATTGCCGTTTTTCTCTGTACCCTGCTGCGGTGCAGTACAATCATCTAATACACTGTCTTTTAGCTTTTCCGCTGCAGCTTCTAGAGTATTGCACCACCCGACGACTCCCACGTCTTGTTGGGCGTCGTATTCAAGCTCTACCTTCCACTCTTCTGCGAGCTGGGTCCCGGAAGATATGACACGAACATGAGTGTACTTATGATTGCCGTAATCGTGGCCGGTGAAGCGAGCAGGAAGGCTGGGTAGTTCGGTACCGACGACGCGAAAATAGGGTTTGTCTCTTGAGTTTTCGAGAAGTGACTGAGAATGGATGACGAGGTAGACGGAGTTGAGAGGCATGTTGAGTTACTGTTCTACCTTCTGTAGAGTGCTTTTAGATCGGAAGCAGGCATAGTTGTGATGAGCAAGCTTTGTTCATGGATATTTCAATGCAAGCAATCTAGTATGAGCCGCCCGAGAGCACACAGCATTTACAATCACCTTGCATCCATACCCGTTTTATCCCTGCACCCGTAACTTGCCCTCAAACCCCCTTAAACCGACAGCGACCATATATCCCACCAATACCTAGTCATAATGCTCTTAGTCCCATCATCGAGTGTCATCGGTTGATGGACAACGTAATAGATACTATCAAGCATCTTGCCGTTCAGTTCCGCATCTTCCCACATAGACTTTGGAGCTCCCTCCACCTTGATTCCTGCTTTTTTAAGCTCGTCGATATGCTTCCTAGCTTCATTCACCAGATATTGCTGAGCGACATTTTTTATGGAACTGTGGCCAGATACCTGAACGTCCTCTTCACAAGACTTGCTATGGACCAGCTTGATTTTCCATCGTGCCCCGCCTGCGCCCTCCATTTCCAGTTCTTCGTATGTATACTCTGGATCTTCGAGCTGGATGAAAGGCTGTTTCTGTGGAATCTTCTCTGCCCAGCTGAAAATAGGTCTTCTACGTTTGCCACCTGTTCTTATTTGCTGAGCAGTGCGGAGGTGAAGCTGGGATCTGAGAACGGCATAGATAATGTCGACGGTCATTGTCTTTTGCGAAGTTGAAAGGAGATGAGTGGAGTGACTGTGCATCGCCCGTAAACGCGTTCTTATCTAAATCTGACTGAGGAATGTGACCGCCGGTGCTGGTCGCATGGAGAAGCCATGCTCATAGACAACACCCTAAGATCACGAGGACTGTGCAGCGAAGAAGCTCAAGAAGCTTCCCGTAGTGAGACCCCCGACCAGAGACAACGACATGAAGCTTCCTGCTGCCTCGAGTTCTTCGGGTTCAACCCACTCCGCAAAACCCATCATGCAGTTGCTACCCAGATAGCCATTTGTGAGACCAAAGAGGAGCTGTACGATGAACAGATAGAAGAAATCAGAGTTTACAGCAGCGCCTTTTCCACCAATGTTGCAGAGGTAGTACAAGGGTATGAAGAACACTCGCGCAATGGACAAGAAGAACAAGAGGCGTGGGCGATGTGTAAGACGCAAGGCAGGTAGAGCAGGTCCAACACGACCTATGAGGTCACCGAGATTCCAGAAGAAGAAAGCCAAGGGAATAAAAGTTGCTGGCTGGAAAAGGCGAGGTGCGGTTGATGGATTGCGTACGCTTAGCACTTGAGGCGTGAAGACGGGGAAGAACATTGTTACTGTGAAGGTGAGGAAGACAGCGCCGGCAAGCCAAAAGAGCTTCTTGAGCATTCTTGTCAGTGGTATGCTCTTGCGCTCGCTGTGGGTCGGGTCATATTCTGGGCCTTCATTATATGATGCGCACGACATGCGCTGCTTGGAGCTAGCCCGAGAGAGGAGGTAGAAGAATGCTACCAAGGTCGCAGCGGAGACAGCAGTGGCGGTTAAGAAGTAGATGAAGGCAGACGTGCTTGACTCTTGGGGTGCTCCGTCGACATGCTGCTTCTTGGGCACGGACAGAACCGATATGATCTGGGTAATGGAAGGCAAGACACCGGCAATGCCCTGACCAGACATGATGCCTTGGGTATACTCTTCTCTTCCAAAGCCGGATACGTATGCGAAGACGCCGTTCTGACATAGGCCTGTCGCCAAACTAGCGCTCAACACCATGGCCATCAGGAAAGCGAAGTAGACGCCAACGGGTACGTCCAAGAAGAATTTTGTGGTAATAGCGAGCAGCGTGAAGACAACAGCGTTCAAAGCGAGCGATGCGACGATACGTTTGGGGTAGTTGGCATGGGCCTGAAGCTTGGTCAAGACTATCATGGAGCCTAGGTTGCCTACGGTAGAGACACATAGAATGGAAGACTGGAAGTTGCGGAGAAGGTTGTCGTTGGACTCGAAGCGTCGCTGAAAGTACGGAGCTGCTGCTAAGAACATGTTCCTAGCATCGTCAGGATCATGTACGCTGTGATGCGTCGAGGTACCCACCATGCCCAGAGCATAGAAACGCCCAGCAGCGTGAAGACGGCATAGTCGGTCCATGAGAATGCCTGGTGCTCCGCTGCGATATGCTCGCCATCTGGCCGCTCAGACCCCCCTTGTAGCGGTTCGTATGAGGCGGACGAGTTCTCGCGCTCGAATATCTGGCGTATGCGATGCATGATGGCAAGTGTCGTCACGTTTGGAGGTGTACTGCGGAGTTGCGGATATGTCGATGCAGGTCTACGAGCAAGAGATGTCTGTAAGAGCGATACTAGAACTGTACGAGTGAGCGCAGGCAGGCATGTTCAAGCCGTGTGGGTACTGGTAAGACTCATGATCACATCGCGTGGGTGAGCTCGAGGAGTGAGTGACACGCGGGTGTAGATGGCGCTAGTGGACTGGACCGGACTGGACTGGGGGGGCTTCTGCGCGGCGTCTAGAATGCTTTGATGTCACGTCCCTGCGCTGCCCCTCCGATTCGCTGGGCTAACTCACCACCAAAACGCCCGTTCGAAACATTGGACAAGACTTGGACAGGACTTGGGATATCTATTTAGCAGCCAACCTTCTTCCAACATCACAGCCATGTCGTCACATCAACTCCCGCCTAATACAATCTCCATCAAACGAAAGCGCACCGATACACCTGTCGACTCCCTGAGGATCGAGCACGGAAAGGACATCAAGCGACAAAGAAGCAGCGACTTTGCATACAAGCGTCTCACAAAGCCGGGCGATGAGGCCCAACAGCTCTCAACACCGCCGACACCGTCCCTCGCGCGACGATTTCGCCTCGACCCCGTTTCGAGAATTGGCGCAAAGCGGCATTTCGTAGAAGAAGAACAAGTCACGCAGAAGGAAGACATATCAACAGGCGGACAAGTACAAGCACCAGTACCAGAAGCTTTACCAGAGCGACCACGAAAGCGGCCAGGCGCGGCCAGCGCACTCCACCACTCAGCGAAGCCTTCCATACACCGGACACTACCCGTCACCGAGCCCTCAGAAAACGATGTCCGCAACCTGGAGGCTCTGTCAAAAGAGGTGGACAAGGTGGACAACCTCGAGATTCCTCTCCCCTCGCCTTCAAAACACAAGCCCAAAGCTCCAGCCAAGCGCTTTGCAGAACGTCACCCGGACAGAGCTGCAGCTCTCGCCGCCCAGGACGACTCAACAGCCATTGGCGACGCGATGGACATTGACAGCGAATACGTATACGACCACTACGTCCGTGAGCCTGTTCTGCCAGATGCCCCAGCACCAACAGGCACGGTCGGTCTCTTGGTCATCAGCGAAGAGGACGCAGATTGGTGGGACAACGAAGAGACTAGCGACCGAGAGTTTGATACCGATGACGAAGACGAGAATGCTGAAGACTACTACGCCAACGACTATCCCGAGGATGAGATGAGCGATGACGACGAATTCGATCGGAATCTGTATCAATCTAAATATCGGCGTGGGAGCGACGACGATGAGTACAACATTGGAGACGATGACGACAATGCCTTGGGAAGTGGGGAGGACGAGGATGATCTGCATTTCAACATGACGGTACCAAAATCACAGAGAGTGGGATATTGGGGTATGCAAGGCGAGTCGTAGTCTTTTTTTGGGGGGTGTCCAAAGGCCCATGTGCTCTCGCCCCTTCCACGATTCCAGTCTTCGTGTGTCAGACGTCTGGGACTTGAGCAGACCATAGCTCCATGACAGACCATAAAAACTATATTGGGTCCAAGCGATGAAGTCGCATTACCATTGTCTACTCTAGACGGACTCCTGATAAACATGAAAACAAAAAGGGTATCATATCAAACTCCCAAACCCAACTAGTAATACAGGAGCCGAAACCCGACGCCTTTCCGATCCCATATAAGTATCATCATGCAATCGTCATATCCCATCCCCTAGGCATGACTATATCTTTATTCCATCAACCCCCCACCAACCAAACTTGGCGAAGAAGGCGGTTAGTGGACTCCGCTGACCGTCTTCTTCATTATCCTTGCGCGTGGATAAGAGCGCTGTTTCTTCTTTATCCTTGCTAGTGAACAAGAGCGCCCTTTCTAGCATATCCTCCTAAGGAATGTCGGCCTTGGTATTCGTAACTCTGTCCTCGCTTGTCATATTGAGCGCTTGTCAGCCTACCCTCCTAGGTAGCGCCAACACTCGTCATGCTGCCCTTCCGCTGTTGTCCAGGACCCGGTAGTTGTCCAGGGAGTATTTGTCGAGCCCCACCAGCACCGATAGCACTTGGTCTTCTGCTTCCTGCTCCGCTGTCTAGACCGGCGCTCAGTGGTGCACCGAATCCAGCGCTTTGTGGGAAATGCTCGTTGGTTGCGCTGAGTGGTGCGCCCATGATGCCAAGCGCCATGCCACGTCCAGTGCTCATGTTGTCGCCACCCGAGAACATGGATCCACCTCCGCCTGGGGGTGCGCCGAGTGCTGAGCGTATCATGCCTTTCATGCGGATGTATTGGTACTTTGAGCGTTGCGAGGTATGCGTGTACGTTGCCAAGGGTCGCGGTCGGTGTCGGGCGAGGGCAGCCATTATGGAGTCTTTCTCTTCGTCGGAATCAACAGCACCCGATGGCTCGAGATCTTCGGGAAGGGGCGCGTTGGCGTCGATGAGAGATCCTGAGATACGTTAGCATGCGATTGTTTGAGATTAGAATATTGTGATACATGCGTTGGATCTTCGCCTGGTTCTTCTTCTGATATTGCGCCAGTAACATGTCATATGGCAGACTTCGGCCTGGGACAGCCCTCTTAAGACCCATGCTGTGGCTCTTACAAGTCAAGCTTCTTGCACAGTACCCGCCATTTGGTAGAGAAACGCCGCACTGCCTCTCGACATCGACCGGGCCCTTGGGCTTTGCTCCCTTGTGTTTCGGTTCATCCTTCTTCTTTTTCTTAGCGTGGGGCGCCTTCTCGGCGTCACCATCGAGTTTCCGCTTCTTGCCCTTCTTTGCGCCTTCGCCGTCTATCGAAGCACCCTTGATGGCCGACTTGCGCGACTTGCCGCCCTCATCGTCTTCACCCTTCTCCTTCCTAAGAGCTGCGTCTTTGGCCTCCTTGGCCTCTTTCTTCTTCTTAAGCTTCTCCTGCTTCTTGTTCAGGCAGTCGCGAATGTGTGCAGCGGAGGATGCGCGAAGCACAGGTCGGCGGCAGTGCTTGCACTGTACTGTGTCTACTTTGTCGGCTAGGGGCCGGCCGCTGGGGAAGCCGGCTATCGTTTTCTCGTCGAGAGGATTGATTATAGGCGAGGTAGTCGACGGTGCGGGGGCTTTGTTCTCAATGTCTAGTAGCATGTTAGATAAGCCTGTAGACTCATGTGCGTGTACGTATGTAGCGCGCAAGGGTAAACATACTTGTCGCATCACTTTCCTTCCAATTCCCAGATATCGACGGCTTCGGTACAGGCTTCTTGATCTTCAACTTGATTCTTGGTTTCTCCGACTTGACTACATCTTTCACTGCGCTTGCATCCAGAAGGCTAGAGTCCCCTGCAGACTCTGTGGCTGAAGGTGCTGCGGTACATTAGTCCCGTTCGTAGCGGAGCCGGGGAGGGGTGCGGAGTTGAGCTCACCCTTTCGCGCGCCATTCGTAGCCATGTTGGCGGCTCTATTAACACCTGCGGAGTGCTTCGGTGGCCCTCTAATCGCTCCAAGGGATCTTATTGAGTGCGGTCGAAATATTCCAGATGCAGAAATGTCTCTTGTTGATGGATTGCGACGGGTCTGGAGGCATGCGCCGCTGATGGGCTCCGGTCGCGTGAAGATGCCGCGCATCGCGTACTAACCCGAAATGGCCCACCGGTTAGCTGCTATCAATCCGACATCAACAGTCCGTGAAATGAAACAAAGGATGGAACGCAGTACTTGCACCACACAGTATCCTCACTTCAGCCACTTTTAGCCTTAGAGCACGCATACCCGCTACGTTCTCAATCTTAACATGCTTATACTTCACCCTACAATCTTAGTTAATTACTCACTACAATGACGAGCATCACGTTGCATGCGATAGTACATCCAATATTATACACATGTATATTGATTGCATTTTCAGTTACATTAACAAGACACCCATGATACATGCCAAGTGCTACGTACTTAGGCAAGACGCTCCTACTTGAAACAGCATCTGGATATCAAGTTCAACAACCCACCAAACATGTACACTCCCCCAAGGAATCGCCCGTAGCCAGTTACCTGGAAACCCGATTGATCAAGCCTCCCAGCGAGCCATGTCACCGCGGTGACAGTCAGCCACGCACCCTGCCGAACGCCTGGAAATGCATAAGATGTACTTTGAGCGCCCATGCTCATGGTATCGAAACTCCGTAAATCGCCAAAAAAATGCTGTATCATCATTCGTGAATGTACTCTGATATTTCCACCGTGCTCTGTAGCTTTATTGGGCTGATTAGCTTCGCAGGCATCGCTGCCCCGTGAGCTGATATATGGTCTGTGGCCGTGGTTGAGAGCAAGCCTGTAGTCATTTCCATGATGCTTCGCCTCTTGTGTGGACTTGTGGTACTAAGAGACTATGTTATCGTCCTCGGCCCTTGGCCTTGGTCGCCTTCACGGCCTTCGCTTTGCTCTTCCTTGGTGGTTCGTATTCTTCCACATGGTTATGGCCAAACTCCTCGCGCATTATGCTGTTGGTCCAGAGCAAGCAGCGATCCTTGGGGGCATCCTTGTCGGCGTTGGTCTTGTTTCGCGTCGACACTCGAGCCTTGTTGTCCTCTTCGTCGTCCTCTTGGGGCTTGTTGGGGTCTTCCAGATGCCTCCGCATCTTGAGCATGTACTCGGCGATACGGTCACGGAACGCTTGTAACTCCTTACGCAAAATACGCTCTCGATAACCACGCTCGTCAAGCCATGTGAGCAACTTGTCAATGTCTTCTGGGTCGTCATAGTACGCCCACTGGTTGGAATTCGACAGATGGGTCGAGCCTTCTTCCCGCTCCTTGCGTTGCGGAATAGTGTACCCAAATCGCTGCATGTCTTGAGAGAGGGCAGGCTCCTCTAGGTTCGGTCCAAGTTCGAGCTCGCTCGGTCCCTGTACCCAGATGCGTCCATTGGCATACCCGTATTCAGCAGTAGAGCTATTAGGAACACCACCAAAGGGCATGCCGTTGTGCTCGAACCAGTAGTACTTGTTCAAGAACCGGTCCTTGCCAAGAATCTTGCTACGATGTACAAGAGTCTCGCGTAGATCATCATCAAGCTCGTTGATGTTGTCCTCGCAATCTTTAAGCTCGTCCTTTTTCTTTTCAATCGCCTGCAGTAGCTTCTCCCATTCTTTCTGCTTCTTGGTCTTCTCCGCTTCCGCCTTGGCCTTCTTGGCCTTCTCTTTGCGGGCTTCCTCAGCAGCTGCCTTGCGTTTGTTCTTGTTAGCTGGGCGGGTCCTGCTCTTCGATGCTGTCGCTTCATCGCCACCATTTGCTTCAGCATCTGCTTCCTTGGAATCATCGTTGACACTGGTCATTGACACGTCGACGTCTTCGGTCATCTTGGTATCGGTGGGCGAGGCCGGTGTGTTTGCTGGAAGGTGAATCTTGCGCTCCAAATCTAGTTTGAACAGCTCATCGGCTAGCTCCTTGCGTTTGCGTTGGTACTCAATCTTTTCCTTGCGCAGACGAGTCATCTCTTGGGCGGCAGCGACAAGTTGATCGCGGAAGCTCTCAGTGACAATAGTCAGGCTTAGAATTATTTCAAGTGCCGATATGCGGAGGTTCACATCGAGTGTGATGTAATTATTGGCGATGGTGGCGATGGTAGGCTCCTCCTCGGGTGGGCACAGCTCAGCAAGGATTTCGTCGCAAGCTTCCTTCCTAGCAGGCTCGAAGGATAGGCGATAGAGAAGTGCAACGACGATTGCTTGCCATCCCCCGTCAGCGAAATTGCGAATCTTGCACTGCTCAGCCCAGTCGAAACCATTGACGAAATCCTCGGCCTTGTGAAGTTCCTTCGGAGGTTCCGGTGTAGGCGTACGTGGCTTCGCCACAAGTTGCGCTGCGCCCGACTTCCTCAAGCTGCTACGGGTAGTTCGAACTGGCGGCTCAGGCTCAGGGATGGGCGTTGACTCCTCGCTCGAGTCCTCGTCTGACGAGTCTTCGTCGGCTAGATTGGGTAGGGAGATCTGGATCTTGCCGGAGTCGTTGACGATTTGCTTTAAGATCGCACAATGCATCTCTACAAATAACTCGCATTCGACAGTCTCATGCGAGAATCGCATAGCATCAACAAAGTCATCGAAAGTGAACGAGTCTAGCATGTAGATAGTGTCGTGGACGTTGAGGGTTTCCCAAATACAGAGTAGTGGGCCAATACTCTTCATCAAGATGCCCGTCTTCTTCTCTTCCGTAGGCGGCTCGACTCCTTCGGGCACGTCGTCGGAGAAGAACTTTAGCGGCGGCCGGTTGACCTGTAGACGAGGTTGCTTGATCTCTAGATCCTCGCATGGATATTTGATATACTCAACAGGACGTGGGGGTGGAGGTGCCTGTTGAGGCTGTGGGGGGTTTGCCAGACGCGGACCTTGATGATGGTTGAAGCTGGTCTGGAACGGGAAGTTAATGGGCGGGCCATGGCCATGGGGAGGCATCTGCACCAACTGCGCAGCGAGGTGAGGCTGTAGCTGAGCCAAGACATGCGGCGGAGGCGGAACATTCGCTATCGGCGGAGGTCCACTATTGTAAATTGGTGGACCGTTGATGAAATATGCTGGTAGATTAGGAGCATTGGCAGCAGCCCATGGAGGCATGACACCTTGCTGCTGTGCGTAGGGTGGGGGGCCACTAGCGGAGAAGTTAACAAAGGCTGGCTGGCCTTGTCCAGGTGGTAAAGGCGGCCTATGCCCATTCATTTGTGGGCCATGACCATTTGGCATCTGCTGTGGGTATTGCTGTTGGACAGGTTGAGTCACACCGTTGGGTACGCCATTGGCAGCTCTCTTGGCAGCCAGTAGAGCCTCCCTGGTCTTCTTGTCAGGGAGTTTAGTTGGGATGTCGTATCGCTTTGCCAAACTGTCCTTGACCATCCATGGCGCACCAATCCACGACTCACGCTTGAGCGCATTACGGAGAAAGGCTTTCAGGATGAGCTTGGAGTAGGTCTTCCGATCCCGCTGGAGTTCCGAGGCCTTGTACTTGGTGACAGTTTCGCCGCCGTCATCCATAGTGACGACGTAAGTGTAAGACCGTATACTGTCGTCCATCGATTGGCCAGTAAACATGCTGTGTAGTCGGCTATTATCCGTGATTTCAGTAATCTTACCGAAGCGGCGCGAGTGATCGCCTTCAACGGAAACCCGATCACCCAACATGAACTGCTCCTTGAAATGCTGCGATAGACAAGTCAGTGTGGTATTCTCGTGTGAGGATTCGATTCGACTTTGTGGACATACATCGTAGACATCATTCACTGGATAAGTGGTTAGTGGGACTCATGGACTAAGCAAACGGGGTTGACTCACCCAGATCATCCATCCGATGGTGATCTTGGAACTGGACATAGTGAAGAACAGGAGATCTTAAGCTATCCGGGAAGATGCTGTTGATCTCTTTGGTGGCTTCCGTCTGCGCGGATGTTACCTCCTCATCGGCCTTGACGAGTATTGACGTGGAGCCTACCTCGCTCTCCTGGGCCTCGAAATACGTGTAGCCAGAATGGCCCGTTGCCTGGCATGTGAAGCTCCGCTGTTGATAGAAGTCATACCTGTCTTTCGTTAGCTACATCCTTATGCCTGACGTCATTCCATGTATTTTCTTACCGCTCAAGAAACCGTTCATAGTCTGTAAAGACCTCTCCCGTCTGTTGGATATGCCACACCTATCCAGCAACTTTAGCATATATCTTCTGTGGTTGAGCAGAGTATGTGATGTACCTCCGTGCTGTCGTCGAGGTTCTTTGGTAGGGATTCATATTTGACGGGTTTGCGCTTGTAGAGAACCTGGGACCTTCTCAGTAATGGTTCGTGCATAGAGCGCGACCCAAAACACACCATGTTGGCTTAAACTTTAGCCCATGTAGCCTTCTCGGTGTCCCGCTGTACCGCGTCGCAAACTTCGGAAGTGTCGCGACAATTGAAACGCGCCGTTTGCCTTCTCTAGAGGTTGTTTGCGGTAACAGGCGGGGGCAATGGCCCCTCCGTAGGCAGGAGATCGAAGATCTGCCCTTACGCGCCAGAAAGAGGTATTTCGAAATTGTTGTCGCAGTGCTCGGTGGTCCGAATAGCGTTCCGAGACGCGTCTATCAGTTCCGAAGGCGCGTCTAGGCGACTTGTGGGTGAGTTTGTGGATGTTGAGGGCGTGATAGTCGAGAAGGTGGGAGGTAGGGTGGATAGAAGTAGTCGACGAGTAGTCAATGGGGGAGAAAAGCGAGCGGAGAGTAGTAGAAGAGGCCCGTAGTCCCTTGGCACTAGATACCATACTTGATCCGGCAAGGACTGCCTTTGCACCCTACCACCTACGCATCAAAGCTACGCACCCCACTACCATCAAAATATCAACGTGTTTGGACTCTTTGGAATCGTCAGAGTAGGTTCTATCAGACTGCGATATGCGTGCATCGTGTTATTCTGCTGTGCTAAACCTTCTGTTTCATCAAGATCAAGTGAAGGTTGGCCATGACAAGCTCATGCCTTGAGCCACCCTGAGCAAACCCTTGGAGCAGCCTGACCCACTTGCTCAGACACACCAAGTCACCAGTTTTACCCCCACCTCGAGCCGCACGTCAGGGGGCGTAATCTCAGACACTGAACCAGACATCAATTGCGGTAATGTTTACAATATCAAGTTTACTCTGGGATGCCTGTTCACTATCTGCTTCCGGCTGATGTTGTCGTGTCTCTTCATTACTACACGGGAAGTAAGCGTGGGATACACCTTGGATCTCCGAAGCATCCGCAATGCTACTCGAAGTAATACAGCAAACAGAGCTCATTCACTTTCCACAGGGCATCATCTGGTTCCGTGCTATTGTACTTGAGACGAAAAGCTAAGTCAACTACAGGATCTTATGACTAGCATTACGACTTTGAGTAAGAGATTGTCGGCCTGGAGTCATGGTAGTAGGAAGAGCTGCGCTGCAAGTACAATTGGGATCGGTGCATCTACAAGTCGAAGTACACTACCAGAAAGCCGACCCAGCTGCCAACCACTCCGACTGCTGAGTATGAACTCGTAAACATGAGCGGCAGGAACTCGTACCGAGAACCAAACACTATCCCGTGAACCAGTGAGCAGTATGCAATCAAAGGGATCGAAAGAGCGATGTAAAGCAGAGAAAAGCGATCGAGCAAGAAGATCCGAGGTTTGGGAGAACTACTATACGTCAGTGTATGATGGAAGAAAGAGAAATGTTACCTACGCAGGAGCTAGCCTATCGAAAGCGATAAGGAAGAGTACAAGCCAGAAGATGGTGTAGACTGTCTTCACGGGAAACTCCGCTGCCGTGTATAGTAGTGGGAACAGTGATACGTGACCGGCGACAGCCAAGGGCCGGAAAGCGCCGAAGTATCTGCGATCCTGGAGCGCTATCAGGCTGAATGGGATTATGACGAGCAAGATTGCCTTTTCGTGAACATGCCAGCCGAACAAGAAGGATGCATAGCCGCAAAGCGTCACAGCACCGACGAAGGCCTCCCAGGTCGGTTTATATAGGAGACGGAGTAGGACAGGCTAAGCCATGTCAGTTCAACCACGCATCTGCGACGCAGATATACGTACTGTTTGTGTACCGAGCGTGAGGAGGAAGCAGGTCAAAGGGCTTATATCTGGAAGTACCGCGAAAGATGTGTCTCCGACGAGGCCTCTAGTGACACTGTTTACTGCCTCTTGGTCAACGTGCAGCCCGAGGCGCGGAGCAACTACATGTGTTAGCTGGATACATATAAAGGTGGAACGTTGCATACGGTGGATCAGAATTCGATCAGAGAACGAATACATTGCCCAGACGTTCGGCGCCCAGTATGCATGACATAGACCTCGCGAGAACGGGAACAAGCGACTGAATACCTGCGGGATTTGTTCCCATATCGCAAATGGACCGAAGGCGGCTGCAAAGACAGCAATGATACCTAGTCCCAACTTGATACAGTTGAAGAATCGAATTGTAAAGTACGGAAAGGACGGCCGCTGCCCTAAGCAGTAAGCGCGCAGAAGGTAGACAAAGTAAGCAGGTGCGAGATACAGGTAGATGTGCTTGAGGCACAATAGGGCTGCAAAGAGCAAACCGGAGAGTAAGAGTGTCGAATTGTTGCGGGCCAGGACCATGGACAGTGTCAGGATGCCGTAGAGAAAGCCGTTGTACTGAAAGTGGATGTGGTCGATGATCAGGAGTCCCGGAGACAACAAGACGGAGAGCGCAGCGGCATGGGCAGTCACCTTGGACTTTGACGTCTTCACATAACTGGTGGACATTCAGCAACGGGCACGTCAAGTAGGGTGGCATGTAAGTACAGGTGCAAAGCGTAGACCAAGACAAGCTCGGTGACGATGACGGTAGTACGCTGGAAGTAGATGGTCTGCCAGCTGTCATATCCCAGATCTTTTACATTTAGCAGACGCGCGTCAACATATGCTGCAGCTTGAGACATGAGCCACTCAAAGTAGGCGAAGAAGGGCGGATAGTCTAGAGTCCATTCTGACGTTTTCTGTAGCCATGATTAGACGGAAAGCCTGGAATAGTGCTGATGGCGTGGTTGGTCTGACTTCGTAGTACCACTGCTTGATGGGTAGGGAATGCGTCAAAGCCAGCCAGTTGCGGTGAACCTCGAAGTCGGTCGACTTGCTGCCGGGCATGGTCAGCATGTACGAAGGATCAAACCTTGAGATTATGCAAGCAGACGTACTAGGCAGGAAACAGCAGCAACTTGAGCGCCGTGGCCACAACGGCGCACTGCGCAATGGACGGATACAGTTCTGCCATGGGTAGAATTGACAGCGGGTGGATGCACGATCGTCGGAAAGCACAGCTTGAGCCGTCGGTCGTAGTTTGGCGTCACGTGCTCGCTTAGGGATGCTGAACTGAACGCGTCAAACGACTGAACGCGCCAACGTCGTTCTGGAAAACAGCAAACCCTCAGGGGTTGGCCTGACACACGTGGAGATTTCGCATAATCGCGTTTGGCATTTGATGCCCCATGATACGGAGCGCTCCACACATGGCAACGATTCGCAGTGGTATCCCGCCGGAACCAGACCATGTGGAAACGTTCTGTATCGATTGCTGAGACGAGGGGGGGTAGACGGGCTGGCACCAAGGGCTGTCCTTACGCCTAGAACTGGAGCCGCCGCAATACGATCTGGATCCTTTCGTGTCCGCCTGACAAGGGAAAAGAAAAGAGACTCGTCTTCAGCGCAGCACTATCCGACGGCTCATCTAGTCAGGGACCGAGTGTGCATGTCTGCAATTACCCGTCGTCCGCATCCGCTGGACGGCTCTGAGCTGCACCCTCGGTGGCACACCACCAGGCACGCCAGGCACAGGGGCGCGTCGCTGTACGAAATACTACGCCGCCCTAGCACAGGCGTCCACGGGTCCAGAGAACTGCAGGGCAGCGGTTGGTGTCGACGGTAGTTTGCACGATTCAGACATGGCCTGCGCGTCCAAAATAAGCGGTGCGCTACTTGTCCGCTTTGGGCTGCTTCATTTGCGCCGGCCTCCTAATGTGCCCTGCTAGTTAGCATTTCTCACCGACCTCTTTCTTCGCTCCACCGCTCCGACTTCACGTCGCATCCCTCTTCTTCGATCCCCTTCGTTCATTACCTCCTCTTCTCCCCGCATCGAGGCTCCCGGCAAAGCTTGCTTCTTTGCACTTGATTCTTGTTGTCCGCTCTTTTGGTGCACGCATCCTCAAGCAAGCCACGCGAGTTTGTTCTTCGGTAACTCTGGCACACTGCATTTAATTGCGCCCCCGCTGCCTTCACGGTTCAAGCCTGCGACAGAGTACTCTCTTGGACGTCTGTACCTGCATCATTCAAGCTGCAATTGCCCCGTGCTGTGAGCCTGTCTTGTATTGTTAGGCCCCGAAACCAACCCGTTGGCATTGTGCTTTTGCATGTACGTCTTCACAATTATAACTTCTCCAACGTGACATGGGACTAACGCTTGCAGAACGCTCTACATCTTGTAATACAGCAGCAGCATCTTCACAAGCCTAGCCCACCACCCTGCAACCGGTTGCAACTTCACCTTCTGCCATACATATTTCGCCGTCCGGTCCAACGAGTCCCGGACGCAGTAATACACCTTCACCACGGCGGTTCTCTCTCCAAGCGCGCGGGACAGCTTCAGTCTGCCCCCGCATCTTCTCGGCATGCAACAACACGAGGGCGCCCCCAACGCTCCTAGCGGACCCCGTCTCCAGTCGAGCTTCCACAGGCAGATGAATGGCGGTGGTCACCACGGCTTTTCCCACGGCGCCTTCGCGACCAACCAGCCCGGCTATGGCGACCGACACCCGGAGAGGGCGAACAACATGTCCATCAACACCGGCAGACTCAACCCTGGCAACCAGAACGGCAACGACTTGCAAACACCAGGCACCGGTTTTGACATGAACTTCACTCCTCTGCTTCCTTCCCAGCTGCTTCTTGGTAGCCCGTTCCAGCCCGGCTCGCCCTCCGCTTTCGCCTCCCCGCAATTCCAGAACTTTGCACAGTTCGCTGGTCAGAACCAATCGCAGCAGCAGAATCACCAGTCTAACCATGTCGGCAGCCCCTTGCAGCAACCCCTCTCACCCCAGCTTTACCAGAACATGGTGTCTCCCACCAGTGGTTTCTTCGGTGGCCCGCAGTCACCTACTGGAGGTTTCCCTGGTTACGGCGCGCAGGGTCTTGGTGGACTCGGCTCCTCGATGCCGATTGCCCCTGGCCTTGTCTCCGGAACTAGCAGGACCGTATACTTGGGCAACATTCCCCCTGAGACTTCGGCAGAGGAGATCCTTGGCCACGTACGCAGTGGTCAAATCGAGTCCGTTAGGCTTCTGCCAGACAAGAATTGCGCCTTCATCTCCTTCCTAGACAGCAGCTCCGCCACACACTTCCACTCTGACGCAATCTTGAAAAAGTTGTCAATCAGAGGCCAGGACATCAAGATCGGGTGGGGAAAGCCGTCGCAGGTCCCCACATCTGTAGCCTTGGCAGTGCAGCAGTCGGGCGCTTCTCGCAACGTCTACCTAGGCAACTTGTCCGAGGATGTTTCAGAGGATGAACTCCGCGAAGACCTCAGCAAATTTGGCCCAATCGACACGGTCAAGATCGTCCGGGAGAAGGCTATTGGTTTTGTTCACTTTTTGTCAATCGGAAACGCCATCAAGGCTGTGTCTCAGCTTCCCCAGGAGCCGAAGTGGCAAGCTCCCAGACGCGTCTACTACGGCAAGGATCGATGTGCGTACGTTTCCAAGACCCAGCAGCAGAATGCTGCGCAGTACCTGGGCATTGCCCCCGGATACGCCCATGTCTTGAACGGTGCGGACCGCGATATGATCTCTAACGCGCTTGCTCAACAATCCGTCGCTGCTGCTGCTGTCGCGACCTCTGCTGGTGGTGTGAACAATTTGGGTAACCGAACGGTGTACCTCGGCAACATTCACCCGGAGACTACTATCGAGGAGATCTGCAACGTTGTGCGTGGTGGTCTCCTTCATCACATTAGGTACATCCCGGACAAACACATCTGCTTTGTGACTTTCATCGACCCGACATCGGCTGCATCCTTCTATGCCCTTAGCAACCTTCAGGGACTGATGATCCACAACCGTCGCTTGAAGATTGGCTGGGGCAAGCACTCTGGTGCTCTTCCCCCTGCAATTGCGCTTGCTGTCAGCGGTGGTGCTTCCCGTAACGTGTACATTGGTAACCTGGATGAGTCTTGGACAGAGGACCGTCTGAGACAAGACTTCTCCGAGTACGGCGAGATCGAGCTGGTCAACACCCTACGCGAGAAGAGCTGTGCATTTGTCAACTTCACCAACATTGCCAATGCTATCAAGGCGATCGAAGCGATCCGCGGTCGCGATGAATACAAGCGTTTCAAGGTCAACTTCGGAAAGGACCGATGTGGTAATCCTCCCCGCCAGATGAACAGCCAGCAGGCTCAGGCCCAGCAAGCCGGTAGCGATGGCCTCCAGTCACCGTCCCCCATTAACGGACTGCACCCCAACCGCGCTGGTGCATCAGTCTCGCCCACTGGCTCTGGCGCTCCAGGCTCCGGCCAAAGCACCAACGGGCAATTCCCCTCTGTTCAGGTACCTGCTTCGGGCAACATCATGAACTCTGGCAATAACAACCCGCTCATGATGTACCTGCAAGCTCAGCAACAGCACCAGCAACATCAGCAGGTCGAGGCCAGCATGCAACAACAACAACAACAACAACAACAACAACAACAACAACAACAACAACAGCAGCAGCAGCAGCAGCAATCGTTCCAATCGCCGCAAGCCGCATTCTACGGTGCTGACTTGAATACCCCTCAGCCACACCACTCTCACAGCTCCCATCAGAGCACCTCGAGCTTCAGCCTGATTAATGGTACCTCAGCTGGCGGCTCCGGTGCTACTACTGTTGGTGGTCTTCTTGCGCCGTCCAACCTCAACTCGCGTGGTCAACACTCTCGTGCTGTCAGCCTTCCCGCCTTCACTCAAGGTCCCTTCAACCACTCCATGCAACAAACCCAAGCACCTCAGCAGGGTTCCTTCGGTAGCCTAAGCTCCGGCATCGGTGGCTTCGGCAGTGGAAACGGCGGCTACGGTCTCGCCATCCAGGGTGACGGTGGTCTTCCTGGCTGGGCCGAAGAGGAGGTTGGTGCGCAGTAGGCGTATCCTAGATGATGTTGTGTATGTTCTTCACTGCGATACTTTCCCCTCATCTACTGGTTGGTTATTACTACTACCTTCACCTTCACACAAATTCCCTTTTGCATATGTCCGGTCTAGGGTTTATGGCGCGCAGCTGATCTAGCTTTGGGGATTGATCTTCAACTATATGTTGTAATCTGAATGTGCGCGAAACGTTGCCTTAATACTTGACCTTACCACCTTCGCTTTCTTTTCTTTCCTCATTCGCTTTTTCTTCTTATGTTGTTGTAGTTTAGATACCTGTAGGGATACCTACGGAATTGGTGGGAGGGAATGAGACTAGACGGTCTTACGAGTGTCTGAGCAGGGTAGGCCTGGCATAGTCAATCAACCTGTAAAGCTATTTATTGACCACGTGTACTTGCATGTGTCATACGACTTAATTTCACGATAGGACTGTGTCGCTCCATCTATAACTGAATGCATTGGGTATCTGATGATAAATGAGATCAAAATGGGATCGTGTCAGCATGTTCAACCGCGCATGCGCAGAGCGTCACACCACATGCGCACCATTGCCTCTTGCTCCTGGCCCTTGTTCGTTGCGACGGGAGCCATCATGACTTCCCTAATCTCTGACCGGCCTAGATCGCGCCCATCCTTGATCGTACTCCAGCAGTCACGTACCACAGCCTGCGCGTATTCAATGTCGACCTCTTCCTCGTCCACATCCATTGCCGTGCCGTCTTTCGCGGTGTCATAGCCTGAATTCACGTTGTTGTCTCCATCCTCTGCGCCCAGTGTCGCGCTGATGCAGACCACGACACCTGGCGATGAGACAGCGCCTGACTGCGGTCCTTCACGTGTTGCTCGTAGCTCCCCAATCTGTATCGTGCAAAGACCCCCACTATAGGATATTCCTTCGCGCACAGCGAGTATATGTCTCGGCGTCCACAGAGCGGAACACTGATACCGTAGTATCGAAGCATGCGCGTCTTGTTGTCGCAGCGGTATCGACGTCATGGTTTCTTGTTGCGCCAACGGTTGCGCAAAGACATATGTGCGGTTCGGCGAGAGGCTCGAGAGATGGAGGAGGTGCTGGTATGAATGTGCGTATGGCTTTGGTTTACCGTCTGCACCCGCAGGTGGCCGGTAGCCTGGGGGTATTGTGTCGCGGAATGCGCGGTAGGAGAGCGACCATGGTGTTTGCTGACGTGTGGCGTTTTGGAAGCTGGTCTCAATGCCTTGAATGAGGGTGTTTGCGGTGGAGAGGGAGGCGTCGATGTTGGTAGAGGGATTGGATACGAAGTATAGCCTACGATATTAGCTTTGTCATGTGGAGAGAAGAATGGTGAGTGGTAAATTACCCGCTATATTTCATTTTGCCTATTCGGTCGAGGTAGGTTATTACTGCGCGCTGGAAGTAGAAGCGCTATGTGTAGAAATGGTCGACCTTGGACCTTGACAGTTATCGCAACGTGTTGTAACTTTATGAGTGGAAGTGAAAGAATCTAGAGCGCAAGTTGGACATTATCATCTTCGAAGTTTGTGGGGCTGTTATGTTGCAAGGTTACAGTGAAGATGCGATGGGGAAACTCAACCTTGGAAGTACAAGTGCCACGGGCGCTGGTGGGGAAACTTTTAGCGCGTCTGCGACTACAGCTCGTTCTTGTACCTATGTACATACGCATCTACCACAACAACGTAGCGCAGCGACCTTTGCCGGGGAGGTGTTCTTCTATCAGCGCGTCACCAATCCCAAGCAGAGCGCATACCTTCAAGTTTTGTTGCCGTAGCGTTTTCGTCCCGCTCGTCTTAAAGAAACTCGACTTTGAACGTATGACCAGCGGAGCTACGCACAGTGACAATACGCAAGTCTATCTCGATGCTAAATCCGATGATACTACCCATCACTCGCTCATAAATCCAGAGTGATTCGCCCCGGAAGTACAAAACAGGTCCCTGATTCAAACCTGTACCCGGGACGTTGATGGAAGTCGTCAAACTGCCGTCAGTTACTGTACAGTCGTGAGAACCTTCGTTGACTACCTGACCGGCCGTATCAGTCTCCTTCCAGCGGGCAAGTGTGGCGTTACGGAAGTAGCCAGGAATTAGGACTTCGTACCGCGCCATGTGGCGGTCGTTGATGTACTCTAACCAAGGAACAACCGTGGAAGATCCAAAGTCCGTCGAATTGAATGCAGCACTCCCAATCCGATTGTGTAAATTCAGTATATCAGTCCACTGTCTCGGTGTCATCAGTGCCCACTGCGTCTTGACAAATAGTGATACTATCAGAAACTCTACGGTCAGCCAGTCGTCGAGGTTAGGCGTCAATATAGACGTCTGGCCTTGGTGCGGGATTCGGCATTGGTCAACGCCTGCAGAGATGGTTTGGCACATAGCCTGAATAAACCGCTCGGGCTCCTCCGAGCATTCGAGGTCAATACCAAACTGCTCGTAAATTGTATCTAATTCCAGAAGCGGCTCTACAATATCTTCGATGTGGGTAGCCATGGCCTCGAAGACGTTGTTAGTTGCATAGTTCGAAACAGCTTCGAGCTCCGGATCCAAGTCGTAGTCCACATTGTGGGCTTCCTGTTCCGCGTGCTTGGGGAAACACACTGCACGACAGCTTGGGCACGTGTTCGGGCAGACTTCAACGCCGACTCCATACAGCCACGTCGCCAGACACGAGCGATGGAAAACATGGCCGCACGTAGTTTGAACGATGGTACGAGTTTTGGGGTTCCAATCATCGAAACAGATTGGACATGCGGGATCGTCGGAAGGCCCTGAAGGTTTGACGTGGCTTATGAAGTATTGCTCGCGCGACTGTGCCGGTAAGTATGTCATGTTGAGGGAAGTCTGATTTGATATGTGGCCATCTGTTCTACCAGGTTGTGATATTATATATAGCGACATGGGAAATGTTTATTGTGCTGGTTGAATGTCGGCACTGTGAATATAAGGCGAAACTGGACATGGACTATGTTGCAACGCAGATCTCACACAGTGTTGTATGCAATCTGGTTCTACATTGAACGAGCCTTTCACACTTTCAGCAGTGGTGAAATATGCTCAGAAGGAGGGACGACCTGAAAAAGGAAAACACTAGGTATCCGAAAGGATACGTCGAAAGTGTGTCATGGGCGCCGATATCTTATCGCGAAATGCTATGAAGTTGGATTTGTAGGAGCTGAGAGGTGATCAGATGAGAGGAAACCGAGAAGCTATCGGAACATGTCTACATGTAAAAGAGAGACAAAGGAAAGAGAGAAAACTGATCGTACATTAGATGACAGCTGTGAGAACCAACAGGTATCGTTATCGCCACCGGTCGTTACCGCACAATCATGCGAATTCCACCCCTGTGGCACAAACCTGAGAGATTAAGCAATACCTAGTGTGCCTTTGATGAATTCATGGATGCTACAACACGAGGTAAGTCTTTCTGTTAGTCTGATCATTTCCTGCTTATCTTTGTGAAGGGCATGCGCAGTAGCTAGGAGATTATGACAAGATTGAACCGTATCAATCCATCATGGGCTTCGAGATGTGCCCAAAAACCGAGGTACCTTGGCATGTCTTCAGATTTGGTCAGTAATTGTCTATCAATTACATCTTGGAAGAATGATGATTATACTACCAAGTTCAGCCAAGGTTAGCTCGTTCCTCAGGTATCCGTAGCTAACATGACCCATACAATTCCTATTTTCTCGAGCATAGTGAGGGTGTACCATGTGCGCAGCGAACATTGTTCAAATGCGTCCGACTGACAATCCCAAGTCTCTTTGTTTTCTCGACCCGACACCTCACCCATTCCGGACGCATACAGCAAGGTACTGGAATTCTTAATTTAGATCAGAACCGCTGTATCAGAGAATGCACCGAGAAGACTTAGGTATCTTGTGTGTCCAATGTATGGCCATGTCGCGCTTTGTATGTCGCAGAGGTATTGCCACCCACGTACCAAGTCCTCGCACTGCATCCGCTTAGCCACACAAACACATTGCAATGTAGGGTCGCGGTATTACTACTCTGCCCAATCCGACGTCAAGTTCTGCGACTGTCGCTTGATCCATGCGACCCCGGGTGCTTGACATTTCTCCGAAACTCAATGCCGTTCCGGATACGATCGTCAATCGCTGACAGTACCAAGCACACCACGGCCTTCCTCTTTGAGCAACTATGCATGCATGGCCCGCTGCTCTTAATCTAGTTCCTATGAGGTCGGCCTCGCCTATTCGCCAGAACGTCATTCACCTTGTTCTACTTGGGTCTAGCAATGACAAGTACAGAGTGGCACTTGCAGCTATGATGCTGTGTACCTTGGGAACACGCGGGTTTGCTACCAGGTCCGCGGTACAGGCTGTGCGTGTATAAAATGGGCGAGGGCGTTCTGTTGAGGCGGTCGGCACGGTGAGCTTCGAATCCACCCTCTGAGCCGTCTGTCGTGTTGTCTGTGCTGAAAACATGGCTTCCCTCTTCAACGCCGTCGCGGGCCTCTTGCTGGCCTCGGTTGCGCTTTCCTCGCCCGTTGCACCGCATGTCCATGCACGCCAATACAACGCCACAAGTCCGTGCGCACAAGTCGGCGCTGCGATTGCGGGCAAGAACGTGACCGCAGGTACTGCAAAGGTATCTGCTGAGCTTGCTTGGGATTGCATCAACTCTGTCCCATTCAACCAGAGCGCTGCTCTCGCCCTGGTAGATGGCGTCGTGCCGTACTTCCGATGGCAGAGCAACACTGTCTGGCTAAAGGACCCTCCGGCAGAGTATGCTGAGAAGGTGCAGCCACCAGTAGACATCTGGCGCGGGCTTGAGGAGATCAGAGGAAAGGTTACTTCTGGAGCCTATGGGAATGAGCACGAGGTAGGCTTCCCCCCCTCCGGTACTTGAGAAGCACACACTGACTCGGAGTAGTTTGGGTTCGCGCTCTACACACTCCTGCAAAGCACCCATGACGGTCACTTTGTCTACGTTCCAGATGTTGTCGGCACAGTCTTCAACTTCGCCCGCCCGGTACCTCTCGTATCCGTCTCTAGCGACGGACAGGAGCTTCCCCAGCCCTACGTCTATGCTGATGTGCTGGCCGAGTCTTTCGGCAACGCTACCTTTACGCCTTCCCCCATCACCCACATCGATGGCGACGACGCCAAGGACTTCCTGGAAAACTGGGCTCAGTACGGATCCCTCCAGGACCGAGACGCGTTGTACAACAACGTCTTCTACGAGCTCGCGACGGTGTCTCTTGGCCCTGTCGGGTCTGGTATTGGTACCTTTGCAGGCTCTGGCCGTGGTCGCTGGATCTACCCAGGTCCTACGACCGAGCTTACCTTTGCAAACGGTACCAGCCGTACCTACGACAACTTTGCCACGGTCTTGATTCCATTCGACGGTATCACCGACGGAGAGAGCCTTTACAAGCTCTGGTTCACCGGCCCGAGCCAAACCGAGGAGCCAACACCTTCAAACTCGACCTCAGCCACAGCTACACCCTCTGCCACTACTTCGGCTACACCAGTACCTACTATCCCTGCACCTGGATACCCACCCCCAGTCTTTCGTGAAGCTCACAACCTGATTGGCGGCTACTACCTCGAGGACGACTACTCGGATGTTGCTGTACTCTCGGTGCCCTCTTTTGTTGGTATCGAAGCACAGGAAGCGTTCCAAGCTACTGCTGTTAACTTCCTTGCCGCAGCCAAGTCTGCAGGAAAGAAGAAGCTGGTGATTGATGTTTCGGCCAACGGTGGTGGAACGATTATTCTCGGCTACGACTTGTACAAGCTTCTTTTCCCCCAGGATATTGACCATGCGGCTGCTGACCGTTACCGCGCGTTTGAATCTACCGAGATTCTGAACCGCAAGTTCTCCGAAGCTGCCGAGGGTGTACCACGCGTGCTGGACAGCCAAAACGAGACTTTCGCGGAGCTGGTCTACGGTGTTGTTTCCTCCGTCTTTAACTACCGATCTGATCTCGATGTAAACAGCGAGAACTTTGAGAGCTGGCAGGACAAGTTCGGCCCTGGTCTCGAGCAAAAGGGCGATAACTTCACCAACCTTTTCCGCTGGAACCTCAGTGACGTACTTACCCCACTCAACTCTGGTGGTATCTACGTTCACGGCTATGGCCCGCTTTCAAACTACACCCAGGCTCCTTTTGCTGCCGAGGATATCGTCGTCGTTACCGATGGTTACTGCGCGTCAACATGCACCATCTTCTCTGAACTCATGCGCCAACGCGCCGGCGTCAAGTACATCTCTCTGGGTGGCCGCTCGCGTGAGGGCATCACCCAAGCCGTTGGTGGTGTCAAGGGAACCAACAACTTGCCCTGGCCCTACATCCAATCGCTCGCACAATACACCGTCGAAGAGCTGTCCACACCCGACGAAGGTGCTCAGCTCAACACTACCGAATTAGGCGAGTACTTTGACAATACAGTCTTTGATCGCTCTTCCAACAACGCAATCAACGTCAACTTCCGCGACGGTATCCGCGATGGAGATGAGACAAACACACCTCTCCAGTTCGTCTACGAGCCCTCTGACTGCCGCATCCTTTACACCAAGGCTATGACTGTTGATGTGACTGCTATCTGGAAGGCTGTTGCCGACTCTGCTTGGGGTGGAAAGAGCCATTGTATTGCCGGAGACCTTGGTGGCTACTCAACAGCTCGCATGGCGAAGCGTGAGCTGAGTGTATCCGAAAGGGCACACAGCAAGAGGATGCAGTCCTGGCGGAGGGGCCTCAAGGCGGCTGACTACCCGCTTGATGTCAGGACTGACCTGAGCGGTGTTAGCTTTGATGGAAATGGCATCATGTGGCCGTAGGTGAGGGACTTGCCGATGCTGTACAGTGAGCATAGAGTAGTGTTTAGATACGAGATCAATGTTACAGTCTTGATGCATTACTCATAACTTCTACGGCCGATATTCTCCGTTTGTCAACGTTCAAAGTAGTGAAGATGGCATTACGTGGTGCTTCCATCGACGAAGAAGCCTTGCCAGAGTGATGCATATTGACATGCACAAACAGTTGTGCTTGGCAGCCAGCGGTGAGCCAGAAAGAGGGGATCAGATCGGCAAACAGCTCCAAGTGAAGAGATTGCAGGGACGTTCCGTCTGCTCGATGCAAGGTGCATCGATCGATCTCACCAAGAGCGTTACGGCTCACGCGTGGGAAGAAAAACTATCCGCAAATCAAAAAATAACATACTATCAAGCTTGTATACGTTCGTTTTGGGGAACGACGTCAATTCTTTGAGTCGTCATAGCTACCCGCTTGCCATGTTTATTCCATGGTACTTGCCGTGTTGTTGTTGCTTCTGCTCTTCCTTCCGATGGTCGCGCACAGAGCGCTTCGAGAAGAAAGCATATCCGAAAGTCTGCGTAGCTCGATCTCGAGCAGATTTCTCCGATGCAGCAAAGGGAACACGCATGTGCTTTTCTCTCCGATGTTACAGGAAGCGAGAGACAGGAAAGAAAGTGCTAGCGTAGGGTGCTGAACGACGGCATTGCAGGCCAGTCTAGCACCATCGATCGATCTTGCTACGCTACATCATGAAGACACATTGTGTATTCTTCCCGTCCAGCGGAATACGAGTCGACAGAGCGGGTGGGTGACTGCAGGCTTTTTTTTTACCCCCTTCCTCTCTAGTAGCTAGTCTTCCGATATGTCGCAGTGTCATGGTGCACGGCATCGAGCAGACGCGACTAGCATACCGTGTCGCCGAAATTTACACTCTACCTTCCCGTAGCAACGTGGTCCATATTGCCAGCCGAACAGGTGACTCTCAGGTGTCGAACCGATCGTACGCGATGGCGTGTGGGAGTAGCCCGCTATATAGCGCAGGATGCCAGGGCTTACGTCAAGATACCTGGTAGGGCTTGGCGGCTCTAGACGTAGCGGAACGGCCAGAAAGCAGGTTCTTTGCAAGGTTTCATCGTGCAACGGTTATGGGAGGAGTCACTTTTGCTCCGTATGCACGGCTGGTATGCATCGATTAGCTCCCTTGCCCGACGAGAGGTTGGGCGCCCCCCGGTTGGCCTTGGCATCGTTCGATGCTTTTCGATGCATGCATTCCGCGGAGGAGGCAGGGACGGGATGACACACGTTGAACGGGACGATCTGCCCTGATGCTGTCGCACGTCATCGTCGATGTTCCAGCAAGGGATGCGCGAGTACAGTCCCCACGAGCTACTGATCTACTCTGATGTTTACGTTGACCATCGCTCATCCAGTGTGGATCCATGCAAAACACGGCGAGTCGCATGTTCAGCCACCAAAGGCGTGGGAGGAGAGTGCATGGTGGACGGGAGAGTGCTTGAAAACTCCATCATGCACGGGAGATCTTCGATGCTGGCTTGCCATCGTCGATACTGGCTATGTGGCGCTAGTGTCGACGCTAACAAGAACAGGGCCAGTGCAGCGTTGGAAAACGAGGATACGGGGCATGCGACGCCATGGTGGTTCCTTGGAGAGGGGTAGTGTGATGGGCGATGCGAAACGGCGTTCGGGAGAGAGTGCGAGGAGCTGATCACGATGGTATCCGCATTGCGGGAAATGAGCAGGTTGATGCTTGGTGGAGAGGCCGATAAGCTGATAGCTGATACCGATAACGAACCTTGCTGTCGGATCGAAGATCGTCCAGCCACACGCACATGTTGAACAGCAGCCTAGGAAGTTAGCACAGCCAACAGAAGACGGCGGCCTTTGCTCCGAATTACCCCGTAAAATGGTTCCTTTGCGTGCGTGTTCACGATCTCTCGATCTCTCGATCTCCAAAGTATGACTCCCACGGCCCCCATGTCTTGTCTTGTCCTGGTTAATCTGCGACGACACTATCAGAGCGGCCACCTGAGAAGAAACCAAACGCTATTGATCGGTCAATTACAAAGTTTCCGTGCATCACCCGTCTTGCGCGGCATCGACCGCCGATGGCATTTTCAACAAAGCCCATACCCACAATTACAGCCACGGGGATCAGCGTGCCCTGCATCGTGCCTGGCGCATGGCATCGAGCGATGTCATGCCGCCGTCGCCGCTGCCCCCTCCCTTGACTTTTCCCATCTGCAAATAGAAACGTGCTGAGACGATACAAAGAGGAGACGATTAGATGTCGATGGACATGGGACGCGCACATGCAAAATCGCATGCCATCCGAACAAGTCATCCACACGCCTGGATGACAGGGGAGGGCCGTGCGCCGCCGAGGACAAATTCCAACGGGGCCAAAGTGGATCCCTGAAGCTGAATTATGATTCTGCGCCTTGTTTGACTGTCGTTGGCATGTGCGACAATACGAAAGATGTGCATTTGGTCTCGAGGCCGTGGCTATCCGCGTTGGGCAGTGGACTCCTGAGACAGGAGGCCACAAGACTGCGCACCCCGACAGATCAAGTTCACATTGATGGTTCACACCACGGGGCTTAGGGGACTAGTGGGGAACGAATCCTGTGCACACGGGGGGTTTGCGTTTTCCGAAGATCATCGGACCGCTGTTCTGTAGCTTCATGGAGGCTTGGCGAGCATAAAGATGCACTGAAAGCAAATTAGGCGCCTGTTGGGCTACGAAGCTGATAGTCTGCAACGCCGAAGAATATTTCAGGCGGCAACGAAACGATCACGATGAAAATATGCAAGGTATTGTGAGTTTGAAGAGTGGTATTGTTCTCAGCGCATTGTGCGACTGATGCTAGTTTAATGTACTGACGGGGTATCATGTGTTCGATTCCTCGCGCAGGCCAGCTGTTGCAGCGTGGTAACGTGAAAGCCAGCTTCATCATCATCATCTCCTTGTAGTGCGGTGACTATGCCAATGTCCTCAAGACGTCGGCAATTCGGGCAGCGCGAAAAGTGCGCTACCAGCCTCTTCGGCTAAATATGCCAAAGGGCAATCTCCCAAGTAGATTTTCCTGGTTGCTCCTGTGGAGACGGTGGCTGTGGCTCGCAAGCAAAACGGCGATAGCAGCATGGGGTGGTGACAGCGGCTGTCTGTGTATGGTTTCCGCAACAGCAAAGGTTGGTGGTAGTGGCAGATATTGCCTAGGCAACAGTGTAGAGAGTACATTGAGGTTGCGTGGTGGGTTTCAGCCAGCGCTGTAGCCGGTCATCCGTGCGCAGTGGCTGCAGTAGTAGCGGTTGGTGCCGATCTGGTACATGTTGGCCAGGCACTCGCGGCGACAGCGGCAGCAGGAGAGGGTTGAGGGAGAGGCGAGGCCCATGCTAGAAGTAGAGCTGTTGGAGCTGCTCGATGAAGTGCTCGAAGTGCGTTGTTGCTGGATGGGCTCAGGGGCAGGGCGGTGAGCAGCCTGGGTCTGCAGCTGCAGGAGGCGTGATGCATCGGAAGGGCTCGTCATGTAGAGAGGTGGTGCTGGGCGAAAGGCCAGCAGCGGATGGGTCGGGTCCGAGGGTGTGTAGGGCTGGTAGTCGGAGACGGGGCTGGAGGAGGGGGTTTCCTGGCAGAAGTGGACGGCCGGCAGGAAGCTGAAGTAGCAGGAGGGTGCAGTGGAGAGAGAGTCGGGTGTGAGGAGATCTGCGCTCATGGTAGGGCTTGTGTGTAGTGTGGGTGTGTCTTGGAGTAGGATGACCAGGTGTGTGAATCAGTGCTGAGTATGCGGAATCGCAGTCGCCTATATGCTCGTACGGCCATCGAGCGATGCACGATCGGCCAGTAGCAGGCTCTGTGCTGGGCGGGGCAGTGCGCTAGGCTGATTGGCGCAAGCATGCATGGCTTGGGCAGTGGAGTGTCAAGGGCCATCATCTAAAAAAGACGCTGGGTTGCGCTAGGCCTTGGCCGGCCTGTGACAGACAGTCTGCGATCGCCCACTCGCGCTCGATGCTGACGCCAGACGCTCGCCTAGCACCTTTGCTGGCCCACCAATCGACATCACACTGCAATCTGCCTTCTCCCATTGCTGCATGAAACTGCATCACAGGAACATGGCATTTTTACCTTTTACCTTTGTATGACATTGCTGATGTTGCGTACGCGTCGCGTACCCTCGCCGCCGCCGCCGCCGCCGACTGCACCCCTGCACGCCCTGCACAGTGACTGTTTGTGGCTTGTGTCATGTCACGTGTCATTATGTTCGGCGACCCAACGGTCCCAGTCTCTCTCCCTCTCTTTCTCTCTCTCCCGGGCCAACGCGGCTCCTTCTACTTTGGGTCGTCCGGTTCGGTTGCTGAGCACCACCACTGCCATCCTCCTCTCCTTCCATCACGATGCCATCATGATGCCCCTCACGCCCCTCCTCCTGCAACCACTCCAATGCGGTAGTTTCTGTAATAATCCGTCGAAACCAGCTCTTGACCGCGGACTTTGCAACCGCAACCCTCGCAGCCTGTTGCAGCCCATGGCGGGCCGAACCGTTGGGCTGGCGGCCTAGATCAAGGTCGTGAACCCCGGGGGAACCACCACGCCAGCTTCATAGGTCCCTGCAACCCAACCCCCCACCAAAGCCCTGTAGCGCCGACAATGAAACGCTGCTGTTGCAAACTCTACTGTACCTGTCTCGCCTACAGCACCCTCTTCCTGGTGTTAATCTACCTCTTCGACATCACCGACGCACAACGACGAAAACAACATGCCCATCACGTGAAAAGTCGACCGAGAGATACACTTACTGTTCCAAGCGTCTACAACTACGCTGCTGCACCGCCGACTCCGCCCAACAAGCGCTTACGTTGCGTTCTAGAGAGTTCCATCGCCCCAACCCATACACACGCACACACACACACGGACCTGCATACATGTACTACCAAGATTGGACCCAGGCAACAGCAAACGCTCTCGGCAGACATTGTAAAAGTAAGAGCCAGATTCGCTGCATGTCACCAAAAGCGCCACGCCTGTATTGCACCGTTGTGTATACGAGGTCCTGCTGGGCGCTGGTCTAGAACCGGATAGCCATAGCTGAGCAGAGCCCAAACAGTCCAGGCCGAGTCTACACTGCACCAGGTGACTGGACATACGCTATTCTTATTGTGGGCCAGAGAGGCGAAGATTGGAATGCATCTATTTCTTTTGAAAATTGGGGCCGCCGCAATTGGCAGAGCTTGATCTTGCAAAAGAAACGTGGTTCCTCTGAGCTTTGTCTGGTCTGCAAGTACTATGGTTCTGCAGGGACCCAGCCAGTTGCATGAGCCGGAGCCCAACCGCCGGTAGAGTCAGCTGAGCAGCGTGCCTTCCGGGGCTCCCGTCAGACAACAAAGACTTGGGCAACGGAGTTCCCGACGTGTACCGTATGAAGCAAAGCCACGTCTGAGATCGGGCCAGCGTGTTACCTCCAACAAAGAGAACCAGTTCATCAACACATGTGAAAACAGCAACAAATTCCCCAAGTTCTATTCGCTATCTGAGCATAAGATAGCAGGTGATCTACAGGTTTGTAGAGAGAACGTCTATTGTGGTCATGGTTCCGCCTATTCACCAGTAGGTCGACTCCAGATGGGACCTTGTATTGGAAACCTGCTCAGATCGCTCGTGCTCGAGTCCAAACCCTACTCGTACGAGAAAACGGTCATAGCTCCTGCAGGCCATGCTGCCTCGATAAAACTCTGGAAGCCAGAAGAAGCCCGCATCACTAGACTGTACTTGGAGAAATACCCTGAGAGCATTCGCTAGTGCTTTGCTAGATGCATCTAGGGGAAAACCAGCTTTTTTGTACCCATAGAATTGTTCCACAAGACCCAGTCGCGGACCTAGGAGTTGGGACAATGCAATATCAACTTAGTCGCTGCTAGAGCAGTCGATTTTCGCGATTGCAGCTCGTTCAAATGAGGGGTAAGTGCCACGCTGAGATCGTGAAGTCCTTGTCTCAAACTAGAGGCACAACAATATACAGGCGCACGTGATGAAGCCGCATCTGAACTAGCTCATAATGTTTCTATCGTCGGCCAGACAACGTCATTGGTCGCTCCAATGGCGACGGTCATGTGCAGTGTTCGCAAGCCGAATGTGCGTGAACACATAACTCCTGTGGATATCGTCCCTTTTTTTCGTCAATGTCCCTATGGTACCATGTCCTGATGCCATGCACCATTCTCCAGCATGGCGCAACCCCCAGACCAGACGAGCGAAATGACATCTGCGGTAAAGCTGCACGGTTGGCTCAAAATAGACGCGGTATCGAGGCCCGGTTGCCCATGAGGTGATCACAGAGGCAGCCTTTGCCGCTATCTTTTCACCGTTTTCCTGCGTAATTCCGACAAACGTTGCACCAGTGTGCAAAAGCTGCTCACGTCACCATCGTGGCAATCGTCACCGGCCCGCTGTCGAACGAAACAACGGCACATAGCTAGGGAGCCCCACCTGTCCGAACCCCTCCATCGCGCTCCTACAATCTTCACCACACCCACCAAATACACACGTCAACATCATGGGCAAGCCTCCGAATCTATACGCTTTCCAGAGCGCTGCTGAGCTCGCCCCGAGCCTGCGCACCTACGTTCTCGATGCCCAAAACGCTGCGCTCGAGCGCCACCAAGTTTTCCGTGTCGCCGTCTCCGGCGGCTCCTTACCCAAGACGCTTGCGCAAGCGCTTCTCAAGGAAACCAATGGTGATGGAAAGGTACAATTCGACAAGTGGGAAATCTTCTATGCCGACGAGCGCGCCGTGCCCCTCGATCATGAGGACAGCAACCACCGACTGGTCAAGGAGGAGCTTCTCGACAAGATACCGTCTGAGCTGGGAACACCCAAGGTGTATCCAATCGACGTCAAGTACCTCGACGACGTACAAGAGCTGGCCGACCAGTACGAGAAGATGCTCGTCAGTGTCTTTGCTGCGCGCGATAGCGTGAAGCTACCACTCTTCGACCTGCTCCTGCTTGGCTGCGGACCAGACGGACATACCTGCAGTTTGTTCCCCGGCTCTGATCTTCTGCGCGAAACCGAAGCGTGGGTACTTTCCATCTCCGACTCACCAAAGCCTCCCCCGAAGCGCATCACCATCTCCCTTCCTGTCGCGCAACACGGACTCAAGATCGGTTTTGTTGCCACTGGCGGAGGAAAGAAGGACATTATGCGCCAGATTTTCGATACCGACGAGGGTCAGCAGTTACCATGTGGTCTTGTCAATCACAAGGGCGGAGACCGCGTTAGCTGGTTCGTCGATTACGCTGCTATCGAGGGTGTTTCTTTCCCAGCGCGCCGTGGGAGCTTGTGAGGACATTGGGGAAACTAGCAATTCTGCCCTTCATGCTATGGATCATTCGTACTTTCCTGCTGCATGGACTTACCAAGCCACTGCTCAAAGTATGCATTGCGTCACTCACTCAGCTTAGATACACTAGATAACGAACTCTAACGACATTCCTCTTTCCACATTGTGTTCGACTTCTTGCCATAAGTCGGGGTTCTAGCCATATGTGGTGTTAGCGCTGTGGTCCGCGCTCCTAGAACGGGATGTAAACACCCGATGTTTTGTGTATGCCCAACAACACCAAACTAAGCTACCGACACGTCTTTGATAGCGCCACGACCTACAGCAAAGATGAATGCAAAGCCGCGCTCACAGATAGGCAGGATCGGCTATGCACCACCACGAACCCGGGTAAGCCTAGCCTTCGCCCTGTGGCAGGACATGTCTAACAAAACGCAGACCGCTGCATCTGTCACCCCAGTTGAGAATGATCAGCCAGCAGCAAGACATGGCATAAGTGGTATTGTGCGCCCTTCACCAAGCAAACTACCGTCATTCCAAGGCGAAACGGAGAACCGTCGCAGTTTACTGTGGGTATACCCTTGGGGGCGCACGAGGCTTCTGGCTTAACTAACCGTCTCCCAATACAGTCCCCAACCCGGCCAACATAGATACAATACTCGGTCAAGTATAGTACCGGAAGTATCTGATCAAGACGCTAGCCCTGAAGATGCGGAAGGAAACTTGCCCGAGGCGCAGCATCAACCAGAAGCTGTACCAACAACACAAGAAGTTCAGGTTCCTGGTGCAGTACCACGACGCTTCCGACCCCAATCAACGTTTCAGACTGGCATCCCATCATCTCAACGCACGGAAAAAACTGAAAAAACGAGCGCTCCTCGTTCTATGCGACCTCCTGCTTCAGTCAGCAAGCTTGCGGCGCCGCAGGCAGGACTGAGCCGATCGCAATCTTTGCGGAAACCAGCTGCTACGTCGCAACCAGCTCAATCATTAGGTCAGTCAGGTCATGCTCGGACCCAGTCGACGAGTACCATATCAGCGCCACGACGGGATGTCACTAGATCCAACACAATCTCCGAGCGACCAAAGTCTTTACAGATAGCGCCAAGTCATACCACCAAGAGTAACGGTACATTTGCAGAGACAATACCTAGCGCTGCCAGGACATCGATACGCAACGCAGGACCTGGTCGCACTGCCAGTACCCGGGCCAAAGCAGAAGCATCAAGTAGCCTGCCAAGCACTGGTCCGACTACCAGGGCTGAAGAGCCTGTTGCCACCCAGTCAAGACGTAAAGATCTCGCGTTAGAAGAGCCAAAGAAGACTAATCGGCCAGCTTTTAGCACACTGCAACAGCACTTCACACCGCGAAAGGTAGGGAAAGCCCCAACTGCTACCTTTATCAACCCTGTACCCCAAGCCGCGTCGTATTCGCTTTCCCCAGAGACGACCAGTCTCCAATCCGGACTGCTTCAACTTCATCTTCTGCATCAACCGTCAGCGCAGGTATGCAGACGCTGGGAGATCAGTGCGAAGCGTAGCCTGCACACAAAGTTCGAAGAGGTGACCAGCTTATATCAAGTCATGTTAGAGAACGAACGTGCAGCTCAGGAGCAGAAGAATCTTCAGTCCCTGCTAGAATGTAGTGCTGGCGACTTATCTGCAGGACTTGTTGAGCACATCCGGGTCCTCTCGGAGCCCCTTCACGAACTGCCGTCGTTGGTTGAACCTGGTGGCCGACTGCAGCGTCTAGTGGGTGAGTTTGAGCACTGGCTATCCTGGGTCCGGAATATCCGGTCCGCTCGACAGGATCACGGTGGAGCCAAGACGGCTTTTGGTATAATTGAAGGTCTCGGGGATACGTGGAAGGCAGAAAACGCTACGCTGTCTCGCAAGTTGATTGTGCTCGCCCGTGACCTGGACAGGCTGGCTTCACCAACACCAGGATCAAGCATCGCATACATAGTCGAAGCATGCAAATCAATCCTACATGGTATTTTGGATGAGTTGCAGACAATGCAGAAGATTGAGGTTGAAGTGGTATCAAGGGAGAAGGAGTGGGTTGAGGATCGTCTTCGGGTGATTGCGCAGGATATCGGGACACAGTGGGTGGATGCTGATGGACAGAGTGCTGCTTGGCGGATGTGAAGCAAGAAAGCTGACAGAGCGGACTTGAAAGCGCGGCACTCGGCGTTGATTGAAGGGCGAGAGACTGTGGACCTTCTATCCGGGTGGACTAGACTCCTCATGTGTGTCGACATAAGTTGCCTGTGGCAGTATACATTGATCTATGCGCCAAAGGCTTCACTTTCGAGAGATGGCGTTCACTTCCAAAGTGTCTGCTCAACTACTACCGCATTTCGGTAAATCATCTCTTTGTTGGTATGGATACTGGCTCTTTTGTCGCCGCCCACATCTTTATTCTCATTGGTGTATTCTTATTTTCTCCATCCCAATGACCCGCCTCGTGGAGCCGCAAACGCATGACGATCGGACGGCATGGGGTATCTCCAGTCTAGCTTCCGCAGATGGAGAGAGAGAGAGAGAGAGAGATAGCCCCACACGGTCTGTGCTGACTAACAACGCTAATCTCGGATAGGCTCCCGCCCACTATTGCCAATCATCATCTATCCGTCTTGCTCGGTCGTCATCCTCCCACAGGCTTCCCCTGCTATTTGCTGCAAGTCGTCCGTTTAAGCACCTCCAGATTATTCCCCGGATTCCCGTCTACGGATTGGTATTTCGGCTTCGGCTCTCGAAATACTGCATCACCCGCGTCTGACATGACCAAAGCATTGATAGTACATCTTCCTATTCGCTCCTTAGTTTGTAACTCGGCTTTCACTTAGGCTTTGCTATCAAGCGCGATGAGCATTCGGTGCAGCAGTGGTGCTGGCTGACTGTTGGGTACTACCGACGGAGTATTTCGCACGCATTGACATTCTACAGTGCTGACCTTCGGCCTTGTTAATGCGCCCCCACGGAAAGAGCCACCGGATACTTTGTGGACATTACGCCTGCTTGTGTACAAGTTTTCTGTCTCAGATGCCGGACCACTGAACGCACGGTCCCGGAGTCAACACAAATCTCAGGTACTTGGGCTCACATGCGACAGTCATCGCTAATTTGCACTATTCCTATCGTCCTCTGGTCGTCTGAGCAAGCCCTTTACGACACCTGAATCAAGCAGCATTTGACAACATTGCTGCTACTATAACAATCTACCGACCCGAATGGCGAACGACAACGCTGGCATTCAGTCTTTAAGTTCAAATTCCGCCTATGGAATCTGGTACAAACAGGAAACGACCATGGGAGGATGGAACCGCCATTGATGTGCAGCCCAGGCGCGCCGGCCCGAATGTCACAGCCTTCGTCAATCAGCATTCATCCCCGCTCCCGCCACGAGCCGGCCACTATACTCGCAGCGATTACGCCCTGGACCAACAAAGATTGCCGCCGCGCCCTACCTCTTCCGGCAGCACATTAGCAGACCTTGTGATCTCGAATTATGCCACACAACTGCTTTCGTTACAGGCTATCGCGCCGCTCAGTATACTAAAGCCCAGAACTCAGTCTTTCTTCGATGCTTTCCAGCACCGGAATTGGAAGATCCCGCCATGGAATCATGCAGGTATGGTAACCTTCTTAGTTTTTTTTTTACCTATCTAGCGCGTTAAGCGGAAGCGCGGTGCCCGGCATATAGCCGGCGCATGATGCTCACCGGTTTATTGGGGTGCGGCATTCTCGCTTTCCAAAATTGTGCTCGTAACTGAGCCGATTACAGAAGATCCGCCAATATACAACCGAAGTACTGGACGGACGTATCTCCCGCATAGCGGTTTGGCCTTGGCTCTCAGTCACAGGCCTGAGCTGACGCATTCAGCAGGGACAATCACCTGTTGTTTGCCTGATTGCTAGGACTAAGTATGTCCAGACTCGCGTTTATCAACACAAAAGACTGCCACGGGCTTGGAAGTGCTGGCCAATTGAGTGCAAAGGTTGACGCGCACAGAGCACGACTTATCCGAAACAGTGAGTTACTCTATCTAGTCCCTCTATTGTCGCTGGATCCTAGCACCCGCGTCCTCTATCCTACAAGGCCAACGCTGATACGCTCAGAGAGCCTCTTGAAATTGACCGCCCTCGAAGTGAAGAGCCACTGGAACAGGCGCTTCGCTTGTTACATGACAGTGAATTTCGACTGCAAGGGCACATGGCGCACCGATCGTCGCATCGCCCAAGACCACCATCGCCACATTACGACGCTTCGAAGATGAGAAGAGCGCGAGACTACCTGGAGGGCCGTGAAGAAGAATCCCCGTCAACAAGGCAACATTTGAGCCCCCATGGATATGACGAATCAAGTCGTCCCAGGTCCGAATTATACGTGGGTAACTCTTCACAAAACACAACGTTATCTTCCAGGTCGACATACCCGCCTCTACAATCCCCGATGCAGGCTCCGCGACCTATGCCCCCGGTTGTTCTACCTTCGCCGTCTTTACTCAACTTTCCCAGCTCACAAAGCCTGCGGCCGATGTCACCACCTGGCACCTCGCAAACATCAGTACAAAATGTATGCTTGCAGGAACTCCAACGCCGAGTTAGTGTCAAAACCTTTGAGTTGCAGGCTCTGCAGCGCGAGTACGACGTCTTACTCCAGAGCCTCGAGAGACAAAAGACGAAATGCGCGACGTTCGAGAAGAAGCTCGAAGTTAGCGAGGAAGAGATAACTAGCCTGAAGGAAGAGAAGGAGATGCTGCTAGCTCAAGTTGTGACAGTTGAAGGCCAGATTGAAGAGCTACAGCAAAGTAGGGACGAGGCTCGGCGGCAGTTGGTGGCTAATGGGGCACAATACGTGCGGATCATGGATATGGCAAATCGGCTCCAGTCGCAGAGTACTGAGGCCAAGAAGAACTGGGAGGCTGAGAAGGCAGGGCTGGAACAAAGGATTCGGTTACTAGAAGAGGCTATGGTGGTAGGTACTTCGAAGTCTTCATCAGAATCACTCGCGGGACAGCAACCCGGGATGGCTTCAGGTCCGTGGTCTGCTGACTCAACAGACACCATCAACACCTCCATTCCATCGCAGACGGAGACTATCAACGTACTTCGTGCCGAAATCAGTCGTCTTCGCTCCAGGACGCATACGCTCGAGACGACGGTGCAGAATATGCGATGCGAAAGCGTCTCTATCCAGACAGCAGCACGGCAAATACTTGAGTCGGGCGAGAAGATGGAGGATGTTGCACAAGATGTAGTGGGCGCAGATGGACGAGACCCTCTGTTGTACGAGTGATGTCGCGCGTCATAAAGTCTACAACGTGGAGTGATTGTAGTGCTCTTCAATATCGTATACAACCTAAAAATCAGAACATGGTGTTGCGGGAAGGAACTAGAGGTTGGGTTGGATTTCTTATACTTATACCCTATACTAGTACACCAGACGGATGTGGAGTTGGTGGTCATGGGCAATGCACATGTCTCACGTGTGCCAGAGTTTAGGAATATGCCATGTGCTGCCCTCGAAGATTTTGTGACAGCGGCGCTATGCCTTCATGTGCAGTATCTTAGTGACACTCGCATCTACCTTCTCAGCTGTTTGTTGCTGACGATGATCGCCACGACTCTGTGTGGCCCCTGCTTGTTGCGACGGGGAAATCGATGACTTGGGTAGCTAAGCGCGATTCTTCTGGTATATTGTGTGGCTGTTTCTGAAAGCTCAATCATCTCCTCGCCGGTACAGCACTATTCTCGCTTCTATCTATGACGGCTGGCGGACACAAAAGCCCCGTTGTATCTTCGTCTACCCACGCAGCTGCATCGGCCACTTCTCGCCAAGCCCTTCCATCGTCGTACGCTGTTGGTATCTGTAGTCATCTGCACTCACGCCTGAACTGCCTCATTCTGTTTCCTGGTCTCTTCCTCTTCGGGCGTCCGGGTAATGAGTTGCAGCGCGTGGATACCGCCTTCTCTGGCCAGTTCTTCCTTCATCAAGGAGTTGATCATGCGATGCCGTGCGAGTTGCATCTTGCCTTGGAAGGCTGGCGAGGTAACGAAGACGCTGCGATGGTCAGATTGGTAGACGCCTCTAACAGGAGAAGTAGTGGATGGATGATTACCGGAAGTGCGTCTCTCTACTGGTGACTCCTACCATGGCTTTGTGATGGGCATGCTTGTGTGAGTCATTGAAAATCTCGAGCGAAGTTGGCTTTAGGGCTTCTGTGATCTTTTGAACGTTTAGACCAATAGACAAGTCTTATGTATGGTGCGTGACTGACCTTGGTCCGCAGAGCATCCTCCATCGGGGTCATGGACTGAGCCATGGCTGACATGAAACGCCTTCCAGCGAGGGCAGTACTTTGAAGGAACATTCACAGCCGTTCTTCCTATTCAGGCAGTGTGTCAAGAAGAACCAATGAGAATACTGGAGCGTAGGGGTGTAGGCTTTGGGTTGTGTCGGCGCTAAAGGTCATGCCGAGGCAGGCGCCAAGGCGAAATCGGAAGGCGTCGCGTCATGATTCCGAAAGTTTGAAGCGCAGTCAGACGGGCCATTGGAGCCATTGAAGCCAGGCAACGACCAGACGATCGTCTGCAAGTCTCCATGGGCAAAGTCTACAAGAGCATCTACCATGCACTGAGCAACGCTTGCGATAGCAATTCTCCTGCTTGGAGCCGGAAACTCAAGTGACATCATCAACATGGCTCGGCTCTAAACACAGCACATCTCCCACGGACTTGCCGTACCCCCGAAGGCTCAGAACCTGCATCAATTGCGCTGATCCGGGACATCTCCCTGCCGCCATGTGGGCGCGTAGGCTTTTCGTTCGCACCCTCACACGACACAAAACATCCTTGGCGGCATACACCTGCCATTGCTGCCAGCCCTCCGTGCTCGCTCCCTTCCACACGGTGAGAATGGCGTCTACACTACCCCGCCTACCCATCTTGGAAGCCATCAAGAAACACGACGCGCAAAGCACCGCCGTGGTTCACTCTCTGTCGGGCCGCTCCTTTACGTACGGCGAGCTGGTCAACGATGTCGCTGCTGCAAAGGATAAGCTGCAACGGAACTGTGGTGGGCAGAGCGCCGAGGGCCAACGGATATCCTTTCTGGTAGAAAATGGATACGACTATGTAGGTGCGCATTCCTCTGGCCTTGTATACATCGACCAAGTGGACCAGGAACTAAGGCATACATAGTCACCCTACTGTCCATCCTTGCCGCACACGCAATCGCCGTCCCGCTATCGCCGACCTTCCCGGCTCACGAGCTCCGATATATCATCGATCAGAGCGAATCTCTCATGCTTCTCTCGTCTGAGAAATTCCAAAGTCAAGCCGACGATGTGCTGAAGGAGGGTATGGAGACAAAGCCCATCCATTACAGGCAGGAGAAGATAATGCTGGGCAAGACGGACGACTATGTCACGTTGGAGGAGCCCACAAGCGACAAGGGCGGCATGATGCTATATACGTCTGGCACAACAAACAGACCGAAAGGCGTTCTGCTGCCTCAGGACGTATTGACGGCCCAGTCGCGATCGCTGCTGGAAGCTTGGCACTACACCAACGAAGACGTGCTATTACACGTACTGCCCCTACACCACATTCACGGCACCGTTAACGCGCTACTTACGCCTCTCTTTGCTGGAAGCATTATCGAGTTCCAATTCCCCTTCAACGCAACGGCTGTCTGGGACCGCCTGGCAGCTCCCTTCCTGCCGAACTCCGATCCAGTCAAGAAGCCCATCACCTTCCTAACCGTCGTCCCAACCATATATACGCGCCTGCTCGCATCCCATCCGACACTCTCGCCCGAACTCCAGACCGCAACCAAGACCGCCCTCCACCCGTCCAACATGCGCCTAAACATATCAGGCTCCGCTGCCCTCCCTACACCGGTAAAGTCAGCGTGGACGAATCTCAGTGGCGGCAACGTACTGCTAGAACGATATGGAATGACAGAGGTTGGCATGGCGCTTTCATGTGGGTTAGATTTCACAGACCGCGTAGACGGCTCTGTGGGCTGGCCGCTCCCTTCAGTGCAGGCGCGCCTGGTAGACACCGAGACTGGGGATATTATACAAGTGGGCCAGGAAATGGACCCTGCCACAGAACGCGAACGCCAGGGTGAAATTCAACTGCGTGGCCCAACCATCTTCCGAGAATACTGGAAGAATCCCGAAGCCACGTCCAAAGAATTCACAGAAGATGCGGACGGCCAGGGTAAATGGTTCAAGACTGGAGATGTCGCTGTTCGAAGGAACGTAGACGGAGCAGGCAAGAGCGATCAAGCATGGGCTAAGGGACCCCTCTACTTTATCCACGGGCGCAAATCAGCAGACATAATCAAAACTGGCGGCGAGAAGGTCTCAGCCCTGGAAATTGAACGCGAGATGCTTTCCCTTCCTCAAGTCGACGAAGTCGCCGTCGTTGGCCTACCATCAGAGGCTTGGGGCCAGAAAGTCGCTGCCGTAGTCGTGCTTTCGGAACAAGGCAAGACCGCAGGGAAAGGAGGCAAAGCGTGGTCCGCATTGGATATGAGGCGGGCGCTCAAGGAGGTACTCGCAAACTACAAAATCCCGCAGGAGATGAAGGTTCTGGACATGATCCCAAGGAATGCAATGGGCAAGATCAACAAGAAGCAGCTTGTCAAGCAGGTTTGGGGTGAGGCTTTGGAAGGGACCAAGGAGAATGGTGCCGTGCAGGTACCTACTGGGAGTGTGTAGTCATCTGTATATAATAATTGTGCAATAACTACAATTACAGCATTAATACCATCTTGTTAAGGGAAGGATAATTGAACCATCGTCCGGACGATGGTTCAAATACTATTGTCAAGTGTTCTCATGCAGGTCCTCGTTCGGTCTTTCGTTGCATGCTACAACAGGACTAGCTCCGGTGCAACACGTGGTTAGTGCAAGATAAACCGCAAACGCGTTGCTGCTCCTTCTGCCATCAATGCTTCGTCTTCATCATGGCCGACCCTGCACCCCCATTTCCACCTCTTCTTGCCCTCCCTCGCGAATTGCGCAACATCATCTACTCGTATGTGAAAGCTGAGCAAGACCCTGATTGGTGTTCTACCAAGTTGTTCGCTCCATATCGCGTTCGGTACCATGTCCATGACGCGCCCTATCTCGGCTTACTTCATACCCATCCTCGCTTGCGAGAAGAGTATTTTGAAGCCTTCGAGAAAGATGGAATATCAGTGACGTTTTCCGATGAAGAGACCCTTGAGAAGGGCTCCATTGTCGGTACACGGTCGGGCCCACCACCTGCAATACATCACGAACCCCATACGCTGCCCTTAGGCGCACTATTTTCCCGATTCGTCAAACATGTCACGGTCCTCATCGACACTAGCCCTGGTGATCCTGGTGACTATAGCGAATTGGACATATGGTGGACTACCATAAAGCGTTTCATCTACGTGCTGCTACAAAGAGGTCCGTATCTGTCGACACTGCGAATTGGTATCCAATGTCACTCCCCCACTCGATTACAACATCACAACAACACATATCCACGATTCGAAGCTGCTTGTTTTTTGAACTCACCGCCGCCCTGCCTGGAAGCGTTTGCACTTGTGCAGCGAGCTGAGGGATACCGTCTGGACCAAGTACAGCCATGGCCGGGTCAGTCTCGACGTCAGCATGGCCTCGTGAAACATGGTTGCTATCTGTACACTAAAAGCGGGTCAGATCACAACCCTTGCCTCTGGAAACCTTCCGATATTCTTGATCACTTCGAGCTGCAACCTTACACAATTGATAATTGGAATACACCATTGCCAACCTCGATTATTGAGCATGAGATGAAGGAATGGAGAGAGAAGCGTGGCCACGAAGAGGCCGTAGCTTGGTTCTAGAGTCTCGTTAGAACTAACAGTCACACTCTTCTTGAACAGTCGGAATGTCTACTTGGTCACGCCAGCTATCCGACAACCCAAATTCTATGAGGGCTCGGCAGCCTGCTTCCACCCTTAGAGTACATTGTCATAACTACCAAGCGAACTACAATTACACCCTGTTGTCTTTGTTATTGCAACTACACGAGAGCTCCAGCTTATAGTACACACAGATTTGCCTCCATCGGTTCGTGTACGGCAAATGCAACAAGAGATATTTTCCGATTGGCTCACGATGCGGCTTACTTTACGCCCCGGCGTGTACAACACGAACCCTTATCAACCTCCACCTCGCATTCTCAACTCGTTCGTTTACTCTCGATCTTCTTTGTTGGTGTTATTGCTTGCCGCCGATCGCGTCGTACCCTTTCCAACTACGTTGACTATCAAAGAATGGCCAACGACACTCCAGCGCCGCATCTCCTCACGATCCCACGCGAACTCCGAAACAACATATACATATACCTTTACCATGAGGTCAATCTATGGTGGGATTGGAATAAAGGGCAAACCTCTCCCAAGGGCCACATTGTCAATCGAGTTGTTGTGCGATTCCACAACGCACCCTGCAGCAGTGTCATTCGCGTACACTCTCGCTTGTACGACGAGTATATCAAATCTACGCTCACGAAAGATCTCTCGGCGACGATTGAGGTGTATCCTTCTATATACGCGAATGTGAACACCGCCAAGGACGTTGACGTCGACGCTCTCGCGAAACGAGTGACTAGTGCCTTCAAAAACGTCCGGAAGATCATGATTGTCCTTACTTATATCGATGCCTTATCGAGAATCTATGTACCTGGTGCCGAGATGTGGGCTAGCATCGAGAGGCTTATCGGGGTAGTCAAGAGCAAAGCACCGCACTTGTCAACTGTTCGGGTCGCCTTCAAACACAATTCAGGCCATGAATTGGCCCGCCCCGAGCAGCAATATGACGCCTTCGCTACCGCTGGTTACCTACCCGGGCCGCCGAAGAGCCTTCTTGGATTCCCGCTAGTGCAACGTGCGGAAGGACATCACGTATTGTGCCAAAAACGCGGCTCATCAACCAGGAACACGGTGACCAAGTATGGCGCATATGTTTTCAGTTTGGCGCTCTCTAAAACTCATTACCTTACGCCGAAAGACGTTGTGGATAGGTGGAATCCTGGGTACGATGAACCGGTGTGGAGGGAGAAGCGAGGTGAGGAAGATGCAAAGAAGTGGTTTTGAATTTCGATCTACGACTTCTTACCTATCGGCACGGACACCAAACAGCGATGGAGTTTATCTGGGGATATCGCACGAAAAGTCGAAATGAGACTTTGTCGGCGCAGCGAGGGAGATTGTGTGGTTTTTATGATCGCTAGTTGGGGTTCTTTGTTTTCTAGAATGTCATATGTCACCATCTTGGGACCACGAGTTGCTTCCAAGGTCATGCCTACATGTTCATTCGCTCCCTCGTTGCTTTTTTCCAACCATCTAGCTCATGCGACATGGGCCGTAGCTTTGGAAGGGCTTCTTATTTATTTTCTATCCATTCTACTCTCGCCCAATTCTGCAAACATATTTTCAGCATCATGGCAGGCAGTCTTCCTCATTTTCCTCCTGATACTTGCATTGGCATGGCTCCTGCCACTCCAGTCTTGTTCGAACCGGTCCGAAAGCCTCACATCAAACCACACAACCAATTCTTCAATGCCAGGAAGCTCGGACGGAAGATGGAGATATGTAATTAGGAGACCATCGGTCTCGACACAGTACCATCTCCTACGAACGACAAACAAGCCGATGTCTAAGTTAATAGAGCTCTCCTTGTTGATATGATTCTCAAGCATAAACACATATGTGGAGAGTTTTGACAATACCTTAACCGTACAGATCTAGTAATGACTGTTAATATCAACCTTAGCGATCGCCAGCCCCACATATGTGCGGACGACCAAAGACTGCTGTACAACGTATTAAAACACGTGCGTCATGCCACTTTCTTTCTCGAACTTAGTCCATGCACTATGAACCCTGAACTTGTTCAAAGGGAACAGGACAAGATGGCCTGATTCAACATCCGCATCGCTGAAGCCACGCCTACACGTAGAGCCTGTTTGGTGATAGTGGCAAAATCTTATAGGATAAAGGATAATTTGTTAGCTAGTAGGAAGTTGGACGAGTTGGGAGTAGAAAAGCGACTTATGTATAGAAAGTGACCTTCTTAGTACATTGTTTTGTAGCATCGTGCCCTAAATTATAGGATTAGAAAGAAAACAACCCCCTACTTTTCTACTGCGTTATCTCCCTATTAGACATGCCGCTGTATCCTACAAACCTGTTATACAACGTTCAACTTACCATGTACGTTTTAGCTTAAAAGTATAATCCAGTACGCCTCTCAAGTACCCCTAGGATCTAAATCCTACAATGTATTGTGGATGACCCTCACTAAACAGGTCCAAAGATGGATACCGCCGCGTATGTATTAGGCTCTCGTTCCTCATTGCTCATTACTTCTTCTTTTGTCCATGCTAGCTCCAGTCTCCGCCTATGCTGATACTCGACGAGTTGAAATGTGTATATGAATCCATGGTCGTGAGATGTGTGTTCTAGTATTGTTCCAGTCGTCCATGATTAGTTCTCGGAGATTTGGGCGTCGACACTCTAGGTGTACACACCAAGTTTCGAGATATGATCGTCGAGCCAGTACAGAGTTGTCGATGGAGGCATTTGTGGTAGTTTGCAGGAATGACATCTGCTGTCACTTTGGTTACTCATCTTCACCTGTACGCTTGTCGCAACTGCTGTCTGCGTTAGCATAAGTCCGTGCTTGTATTTAATATAGCTCGAAGCTGTACTCTTCTATAGTGGCGGAAAGATAGCCACCCTAGCAAGCTGGAGGATGCAATTGGTCGTGGACCCTTTGGTGAGACCACTTTACGGCCTGCAACTATGTTGTAGGTGTAGTATGCCTCAGATCAAAGTTTATTGCTCATATCTCCTGTCTCGCAATAGCTTCAAGCCATTTAGCATCACCTGCTTCTCTCCTTTTCTGTAGACTTATAACGCAGCAATCAAGCTCATACCGAAATGCTGCAGGTCTTACGTTTGATGATGGTCAACCAACTATGATCACATGAATAAGATACAGCTCCGATGTATGTCCGCGGCGACCCGCCTGGCAGGTCTGAAGGATTCATCGCAACGTTCCACCAACACGCCCCACCTCCACATTACCCGGCTAGACGGCATATATGAAGAGTAACATCAATGACTTGGCATTGATAGCCGGCAGTCGCGATTGAACCACTTTTGTTCACACCTCGGATACATTGAACCGATGAGTTCTCAGCTCTTCTCCCAGACCGAGATGTGTACCTCATGGTGAGCTGTGTTCTTCCAAGGTCTCTCATCACCCATAGTCGTCTTAGTATATCAACACTGATATTTTTGCATCATCCAAGACGATACAAGTCCGCACAACGCTATGAAGTCGTGTCTCCTCCTTCTACAGGCTGTATTAGTACAAGCAGCAATCAGGTTTGGATGTAGCAGCGTCTCCATCCAGCGCCTAGATCCGCTTGTAGAGCCTGGCCGTGTACCTTCCTCTCATGTTAGTACCATCAACACACACAAGTGACGTTACGCTTACACACTCGTGAAGGTACATCAGATTGTTGGTATGCTGGATGTAAAGTTCAACCTCGATACTTCCATTAACATCTTCGCAGGTGGCAATGCCTTCAATGCTACAATGACCGGTGATATCGGCGAACAGGGAAGCTGTACGACATGCGCGTACACTGAAGGCAAGACACCAGTCCTCTAGGCCAGTCCGGCCGTCACTTCTGACTTTGTTTGTAGATTTTTCCAATTACTGGACTGCTGCGATGTACTTCAAACATCAAAATGGGTCATATAAGCGTGTGCCCATCTACCCGAACGCTCAACTGGGTATGCTGACTCGTTTGCTCAAATCGAGGCATGAGGTAATGTTGATTCTTCTAGGATTTGAAGGTCAAAATGCAGACCACATCAAGGGAGGTATGACGATATACTATACCCAAAAGGACTTCAACAGTTCTGACCTCGGTAACCCGGTGAGAGCCTTTCCGCCAGTAGGTGATGCTATCCGGTCTGTTGCTAGAATATATGGTTGACTCGACTAAGGGCTTTCGCATGACCGTCGGTAACCCATCGACGACGACACTTAATGGCACTAAGAAAGGTCTGGCATACACGTGTCTGCAAACCATCCTCACTAGAGGCTACGAGACACCCGACTTCCCGAAGGAACCATGCCCGGCCGGTATCATGGCTATCCAGGTAAGGAGTAATTTTGTCCAGGCGTTGGAATTATTTTACTGACCGCCTCGCAGTAAGTCTACCCAGTGTGATGGGAACTCTTGAAAACAGTTGCTGCGCACTTCGAAGTAGCGCAGCTTTTCCAAAGAGAAATCTCTTTCTTCTCGCATGAGACCTGCTGATCGCGTCTTTACCGTTTAGCCACTTTCCCTCCTGTTGGAATGGGGTCGACCTCGACGCTCCTGACCACCAATCCCACATGTTCTCCACTACACGGGGTGGCTTCCGTCCAGCGGACCCTTGCCCTGCCTCGCATCCCATCAAAATGCCGCAGCTAGCATATGAAACCATGTGGAATACGACTGCCTTCGCTGATATGTGGCCAACCGATGGCTCGCAGCCATTCGTATGGAGCTACTCCGATAGCAGAGGCTATGGCACGCATGCTGACTACGTGTTTGGATGGAAAGGAGACAGCCTGCAGCGAGTGATGAACGATAGTTGCATGTTTCATTACTGTGGCAGTCCAGGCGTTCAGGGCGTGCTGAAAACGCAGACTGTGGAAGAAATGAATGCGTGCGCGGTTGAGAGCTCCGTGGATGAGGAGGTGGAGGGGTGGTTCGATCATCTACCTGGGTATGAGATGGAGGTTTGAGTCGAAGCTTGTTCGTAGCACTCTGGCCTTGCCCAGATGCAATGGCAAGATCAGAAAGGTGATACTTGAGCAGATCTCCACCCTCTGTTCTGGAGGTTTGCGGATGCGGGGGCGGGTCGCGTCCATGGGTAAGGGCAGCAGGCAGCTAGGGCGACACGCTAGTCTCAACTTGGACGAGCTTGCATCTACACGTCCCAATTCTGCGCGTCGCGCCCTTTTCTTGTCGCTCACACCAAGCGCTCCACGTGCATCAACGCATTGCATGAGACTCTGATTCTTCCACATACGTGACTTTCACCGGCCTTGCCTGATACGTCATGGTCATATGCTACACCCCACATCTTCGCGTAGATTAACAGCAACATGTCTATCACTGGTACAGCCCGTAATTGGTGGTAACTGCTTGTTAATATGACTATGATTGGCATTGTCGTACCCACCGGCAAATGACGAGCGGCCTCTGTCATCAATTCCAGATTTCTGTGTGTACGCTGCGTATGAAGTCAACACTCTTACGCGGCAGTGAAGAGCCGGTGCAGCAGTATCAAACATATTGACTGGAACGCACCCTGGTCTTGGCAGAGCATGTGTGCTGCTCATGGTAGCGGATCAGTCATTGACAGACGCCGCTGCCTGTAGACTCCCCACAAGACGGGCTTCTCCAGGACCGATAGATGGTTAATGAGAAATAGGAATGAAGAATCACGCGCGCTTGTCTCAGAAGCTCTGGACATGACAATGCCGACCCACACTATCTCCTCGCCAGACCGATATAAGGCTGCGAGTAATACACTACCCACCGTGGTCGATGTAAAGTATTTCCAGTGCAAACCCGCCATCATGTTATCCTTCACCATCCTCGCAGTTACTGTGCTAGCTTCTCTTCATACTGCCCTTGCTGCACCTAGTGGCACCACATTGCTCATCAATCACGAAACGGTAGGCAAGCAACTCGAAGCCCGTCAAGGAGGTTACTACTCTTTCTGGTCTGAGGGGGGCGGCTCGTTTCGTTGCAGCCAGCAAGGCGGCGGCAAGTACACGTGTACTTGGTCAGGTCAGCCCGGTGGTGGCTTCGTAGCTGGTACGGGCTTTAAGCCCGGAGGTTCGAGGTAAGGGTGGCAAACATGCATCGCAACTTCGAAGACTGTACTGATTATCATGTTAGGGTCGTAAAATACTCAGGCACATACGATGCCACAGGGCCCGGTTACCTCGCTCTCTACGGTTGGACGCGCAATCCCCTCATTGAGTACTACATCATCGAATCGTACGATATTCTTGCACCCAGCGAACCTTGGACGCACAAAGGCAACTTCACTTTCGAGGAAGGCACCTACGAGCTCTACACCAGTCAGCGCGTGAACAAGCCGTCGATCGAAGGTACCCGCACCTTCACACAGTTCTGGTCAGTGAGGACGGAGAAGAGGGTTGGGGGTACAATCACCACACAAAAGCATTTTGATGCATGGAACAAAGCCGGGATGAGACTGGGTGGCCATGATTATATGATCCTTTGTACGGAGGGTTTCTCGAACGGAACGTTGCTGCCGAGTGGAAGTAGTAGTATCACGGTAAGCTAGTTCATGATAGTAGTATCTGCCGTAACTTATAAGGAAGCTCGTTTCTCTCAAGCCGTATTAAACATGTACCCTAAAGATGTAGGTCCCATGAAATGTCCAGGTCATGACTACTGTGGTGACTTGGCTGTTGCCGTTGCTCGGCTACTCTATCCCTCGACTGGCAACAGTTAAGCAAAATGCGATAGCCTTTGTTGATGTGGCAATGGCAGATGAGTTTGCAGGGCATGGAGGTTACTTAGGAGGAGAGGAGAAAGTCGAGAGCTCGCCGCACAACTTGTATCTAAACATGCAATAGGCACTGTGGCATAAGGCCGTCGAATGGTGTGGGCTCGACAAAGAGGGTTTGATGATCGATGTGTGAGGGGAAGAGTAAGCTAGTGAATTTGGGTGCTCTTTAGTGTTACGCGGAGTTCTCGCCGGAACGTGCGGAAGCTTCAATCGCGGAACTCTCCTAGCTCACATAGCTTCCACATTGAGCGAACGTTAACCTCTCTGGCCGAAACTACTTGGTAATGATTCCACTATCGAGATGAGGTATATCATCATGAGCTGACATGTAGCTCTTGTGCATCAATGACTGGAGGCGTCCCTATACCACTTCCATCGGCCCACAGCATTCAGCTCGCCCACATGCCGCTACGACGCGTGGCAGTAAGGGTCTAAGGCGCGAGGGCGAATAGACTTACAAAGCCCGTCAACGACGCATTCACAGCCAAGTTTTTGGTTGCAGCTTGGCGGAGCTTATTCCTTGATTTTGTGAGGCATTTGTTGGTACCACAAAGCTTAGTGGAGCTTAGTGGAGCTTAGCCACGCAACTAGTATATGTATCATGCAAGGGTCTGCATGCTTCAATGCAGACGTGTTACGACGAATGCTGCTGGCAAGCCAATCAAACGACGGGGAGAACGGCTACGAATGAGCTGAACCACGACAGCCGCGGCCGTTCCCATCTACCAGGCCGTCCAGACCCGTGTCTGGGGCCTGCTCAAGATATAGCGGTGTCGGTGAGGCGGTGCACTGAGACTCCAGGACCAATCCTGTGCCTGTCAACTGCCAGGCGTTGAAACATCAATACGCATGCCTCACGGTCAAGGCTCGATCTGCGTGACCAGCGAGGACGAATGACGAGGGTCAGAAAAGCACTATGATGGAGGCCGTCTCGCCGGATCTATCGACCTCGGGAAGTGTATCAAACCTGCCGACTTGTACCGGAAGTGATATAGAGCGTCATAGACGTCTGCAACCGGTTCTCTGCATCTTCCACTACACCCTGACTCGACCATCTAAGCCGCCTACATCACATACATACACATCACTGCCAGAATCCAGAGCTCTCAGTCTTCCTCCTTCCCAGTCAACCCAGCTCTTTTGGTAAGTAGTCTGTACTCGCTGATAGCTCCGCATCTAACACTTTGTCTGGCACCAGTTCCACACAAACACCATCACGATGCCTGCTAGTGTTGCCTCTTCCGTCTCGACCATCATCAAGCCCTCGCCAGCCCCGAAGTGCGGTGAGTCGTGCGACTGCTGCGGTTGCGAGGAGTCCTGCTGGTGCGTCGTCATGTAAACTGGAGGACAACTTATACCTGATACGAACATTACGATCATCACGTTGGAGGATAACTGAGTACTATCAGTGAAAAAAGAACTATAGTAGGCAGTCTTTACACAAACCTTCCAATCAATTATACCCACCACCTCCTGACCCGAGCAGAACCTTTTTGCTCTTCAATCATTACTGCATTGGTGTCTTCCGGTTCCATCTGGCTACCTTCGTATCTCATTTTATACTCATCTACAGGTTCATACCCTCACCAAGTCAAGCGCAACGATCGGGCAGCCATGGTTTGCTTGAGCACAAGCCTACGCAAAAGTGACGTAATTCCTCCATCACAAAACCGTACCTGGTAGACTTCGCAGAGATTAAAACAACCCCATGGCCTTTTGAATGTCTTGAAATATACAGTCCCACAGTCGTCAAATAACATATTCACCTCCACGCCTACACATCTTACATAAGCAAGCGTTCAAGATGCCTCCGTATGTCGCCCGCAATGCTCTCCTACGGTCTTCACAGGCGCTCTCGCACCTGTCAAGACCGGCACTTCGATCCACTCACACGCAGCGCAGGACTTTGCCAGATTTTTCGCTTGAAGGCAAGGTAGCTGTTGGTAAGTAGTACGGAGAAAGTCTCTTGGCAAATATGCTAACCTCGTTCAGTAACCGGGTGAGTGGTCTTCAACGTCTCTTGAGAGATTATTAAGCACGGCTACGACCAAGCTAAAGTATCCTACAGTGCTTCTCAAGGTCTTGGTCAACAGATACTTGCCGCCTTCGTCCTCTCGGGCGCCCATGGAGCCATTGTAGATCTCAAGCAAGAAGGCGCCGACAAATCTGCCAAGGTCCTCGTCGAGGAAGCTAAAAGCCAAGGACTTCCTCCGCCAAAGGTACATGGCTACGAGTGCGACACTTCTTCTGAGGAAGGTGTCAAGTATACTTGGGACAAGATTGTCAAAGACTTCGGCACCGTCGACATCCTTGTTACCAACGCTGGCATCACAGGCGGCGCACCGGCAGAAGACTACCCCTTTGAAGACTTCAAGCGCATGATTGACGTCAATTTGACCGGAACTTTCCTCTTCTCTCGCACGGCAGGGAAGTGGTGGATCGAAAACAAAATCGACGGCCGCATCCTGATTGTCTCGTCAATGTCCGGGTCTATCGTCAACCGTCCGCAAAAGCAGTCTGCATACAATGCCTCGAAGGCTGCGTCCGCCCATCTCATGAAATCTCTAGCGTCGGAGTGGGCACCGTATGGTATTCGCGTCAATGCACTAAGTCCGGGGTATATCCAGACTGAGGCAAACGAGGGCGAAGAGATGGAGAAGCTGAGTAAAGAGTGGTTGAAGGATATCCCGATGAAGAGAATCGCTAGGCCAGAGGAGTTTCGCGGTGCAGCAGTCTGGTTGATCAGCGATGCTAGCAGCTATGTTACGGGCAGCGAGATCATTGTGGATGGTGGATATACGATCTGGTGAGGCTGCTATGAGTGTGGCTCTGTATGGAGAAGTTTGGACATAGTTATTGACGTACCGTGTTTGACGACACTCTTGGCGACCAACATGTCCCTTTTGTACTATACCTATTCGGCACAATTCACTCCAGTAGATCGCTCATCACGTATTCCTCGTTATTGTATGCCATCGCCATCGGTGTAGTTGGAGTGAAAGCCACTACGCCTCTCTGCAAGGTATTGTCGGATTCATCGATAGTTACTTTGCCCTTTCCCCCCGTCTTTTCTCTCCTTAGGCTCAGAACTACCGCTTTAACAATAGCCGTAACACCGACAAGACTACCGACGTCCGTGTCTGCGATTACACCAGGACCCATACCGCGCGAAACGCCATCATTGACTCCTAGCGTAGCTTTGGAGTTTGGGGCCTTGGGCTCGGGTGTTGTTTTGTGTTCGGGAGAAGTGATCGTGCTTTCGGATATGACTGTAGACACTGTTTCGGTAACGTCTTGTCATCTATCACAGGGAATGAAGGCACGGCGTTGGTATGTATTTCTGTGACTGTGTTGTCGGATGCGGAAGTTGTAAGGAAGGATGTCCCAACAAAAGCGGCGAGGCTGGGGGTCGACGGGATAGGACAAAAGTCCTGTTATGAAAGTCCAACTATTGCATCAAACCTTCTTTCGGTCGCAGATAGCAACCGAAATTCTAGTGTGTCAATCTTGTTGCGCGCCTGGAGCTGATACACGCACATGCTGACGAGACCGTACTGTTAGCCGAGTTTCGACAGTGGCTGCGGTTGCATACCTCCTGGCGGCTTCTTCTCGCTTTCGACCCGTCTTGACACCTGCGAAAACAGACCTTTGGTAAGGTGTACCATGTTGTTCGATTCGATTTCGAAGAAGCCGCTGTGCCTATCGTCACATCAACTCACTCGCTGCCGCGGCTTTCTCATTCAAAGTTCATTTAACCAAAGTGTAACGCAGTCGATCCATAGATTGACTAGAAAGCGATGTTTTACCAAACACAGGTAATGGAGAGGGTACTTGCTCTCATCCATCTGGTTCTGGGAAGAGAAAAGGGCAGTCTTGGAATGGAGTTTCGAAATCTGCGGAACACGAACTCTAGCGCCAAGGGAACGCGGGCGATGCAGCGATAGCTCAATGTCCGATCCGATTGGCTGTAAACGAGCTCATATTGCAATGAATTCGGCATTATGTAGTCGACAGAAGGACTACGATGTTAGCCTAACGATCACGGTTGCGTATAGATGCCATGGTGGTTTTTCGCAGAAAAGGGATGGATTGATGATTTGCTAACCTTTGGTGATGCAATCTTGTTGGACCGAACCTAGACTAGTGTGATTATGTAACAGTGTCCCCACACCTTCACCAACCCACTGAATACGAACGTACTATCAAACATCATACAGTGTTTCGACGAACACCCACCAACGCCTGGTAACTATATAGTATACTTCTGCATCATGTGCCGTAATTCTTGTCTCCAGCATGCTCTATTTGTCTGCCTTTGAAGCCATTATTCGGGAGCGCCAAGGAACGCAAAGAATGCGACAGCCTGATATGCAAAGGAGAGTATAGATTTGAGGGCTCAGTATACATGTTCACTTAGTATCAGTACTTGTATCCGCCAAATCCTCCTCAGCTCTCAGTTTCTCAGCAATACTTTTGCTTTGTCGCCCATTCGCACATGACTTTTCCAACACAGCTGCAACAAGCACACACCTATCACGTACCGTTCTCGTCAGCTCTGCATTCCCTTTCGACCTCGATCGCGCTAGTTTCTTACCTTCTTTTGCTTTACCGCATTGTCTTTCCCATCTATGCATGTCAAGGTCTGCGCATTCCATCGAAACTTGTTGTAACACGCGTTTGCGTTTATGACAGTGGCGCAATCATCGCTTCGCGCGACTTCGGCAGTGCACTCTGGGTATGTTTGAGCGGCACTCGAGGCGAGAAGAGACGTTAAGATGGCGATAAAGAACTTCATGATGAGTTCTATGATGATGAAGAAATGGTGATATCTAACTGTGTAGGATCTGTTGGTCGATGGTATTGTTTTGCTCTGCTCCACGATGCGAGTAAAGCTCACTGGTCCCTAGCAGCGCGAACTCATATATCCAATCGCATTCCATGCTGAATGCTTGGGACAATATATCCTGTAATACCATACATCAGGTGGTATCTCAGGTACACATCATTTGTCGTCACAGTCAAGGTCAGATGGCACGCTTATAGATGGTCGGACGGATAGTCCCGCATCTCCTAAACTTCTGGTTTTGATCCTAGACCAAGCTCAGGATGCACTCTCCATGGACCTCTTTTCATTCGAAGGCTTCAGATGGATAACTTTACTCATGCGGAGATGTTGATCAAGCCTCCTTGGCAGGCAAGCGCACATTCGCTGCGCGATATTAGCCTACATTACCCTGGCATTCGGCTCTTCATATCGACATTCAAAGACGACGGCAGTTATTGATGTATTCGGAATCAGGATATAACGTTTTTGCTATCTATCAGAGATGGACCACAGCATGTGCCGCAGCATCACTCAAGGAGATTATCGATAGCGTCGAAACACCGAAGCAAACAGTGAACAAACATTATGAGACTACACGCCATTATCAATGCCTTTGGGCTATTTTCGATCGCAAATGCAGGACTGTTACGTTTCGGATGTGCCCAGTTGACTGTTCAGCGACTTGACCCATTGGTCAACCCAGGATCTAATCCATCACCACATCTCCATCAGATCATCGGAGGTGTAAGAAAACCCCTGCTCAAACACATGCGCATGGCTGTTGACACAAACAGAATTCCTTCAACGTGACCATGGACCCGACCCAAGGCCATGATCTAGCGGCGCAATCGACATGCACCACCTGCGAGTTTACCGAAGACTTAAGTCAGCATCAGATTGCCTTTGATAATCTTGGACGAACACTGATGAGATGCTTATAGGCAATTATTGGACCGCAGTAGTGTATTTTAAAGCAAGGAACGGTACCTTCAAGCGCGTTCCTCAACGAGCGCAGCAAGGAATGGAAGGTACAAAAGGTGGCATGGTACGTGTTTTGTCCCAGGTTGTCTCCCAGGTACTATCTAACATCTATCCAGGTCGTATACTACATGACCGACGCCCTCTTTAGCACTTCGCAAGCTACGAAAGTAACTGCCTTCAGGCCCGGTTTCCGTATGCTGATTGGCGATGTCTCATACCGTACCCGCGAGGCGGCTCGCGACTTCCGCCAATTGACGTATATCTGCATGCAGAATGAGGGCACTCGGGAGCCAGAGACCCTCGAGTTTCCAAAACAACCTTGCCCGGCAGGTGTGATGATCAACCACAGGTTTCCAACGGTTAGGTCTCTTGCTACAAAGTATGTGAGAAGTGTACTGACTATTCCAAGTGCTGGGATGGAATAAACCTCGATTCACCAAATCACCGTGAGCACGTCTCATATCCCGCAACCGGTACATTCGAGAATGGCGGGGCTTGCCCGTCCACTCACCCTGTTCGCATTCCTCAAATCCTGCTAGAGACGGTCTGGGATACGAAACAATTCAACAACAAGGCAGACTGGCCCGCCGACGGGAGTCAGCCTTTTGTGTGGTCTAGTGGCGACGCGACCGGTTTCTCGACGCATGCAGACTACCTCTTCGGCTGGAAGGACGACTCGCTGCAGAAGGCTATGGATGGTAACAACTACGTCTCAGCGCCGACGCTGAAAAAGCAAAATATTGCTACGCAGAATAAGTGTGCTGTCAAGGATATGGTGGGAGAGAACTTTGATGGTTGGCTGACAGCGTTGCCGGGTGGTATACAGGTCAATTGAAGGGCGCTTGCATACGCAGATGCTTGTATCGAGATGATGTGTTACGTCCATTATAGAGAAGATGTGGTTAATGCGCTGATGCCCTCTGTATCCGCATGACTACGTGCGAGATCATGCAATGCGAACTGTTCGAGCTGAGGTAGTGCGTTTCATCCGAGTCCACATATTCAACAGGCTGGTCAGGCTCTCATAGATGCAGTGAACAGTAGTCAGGGATACATAGTAGATAGTTTTGATTTGTGACAATTTTCCCGTAAACCTGTTGCTTTGGTTGAACGGAAATATGGACAGCTTGTCGAAACTGAAGAGTACATATTGACGAGTCTTTACATGGCGACGTTAAGGTCCTGGTGGGTTGTGCAAACTTGCTCGAGGTTGCGACCAGCAGACAGCTAAGAAGCCAAGCTATGCAGATGATATGACAACATCCAGGTCTCAATAATGATTTCCCTTATTGGTGGTAGTCACTGCCTAGCGCCAAATGTTCTTGGCTTGAGCGAGCATCAGGAAGCCTTGTATTGTGTATGCCTCGTTTAGCATCGCTCAACATGATCAGATCCATGTCATAACGCCATGTTCTATTCTCTAAAGACGCGCTTATTCTTCAAACTCCCTAATCTCAACCTTAGCAGCCTTATCAACAGGTACCCGAAGCAACTTCGCCTCCCTCTTGATCCCTTCATCACCCACATATCTCTTCACAACCACGATGATCCTAAGATCCCTCTTTGGGAGTGGCTTGAGATCCCAACCCAGCACTTCCGGTCTCTTGACTGGATGTGCGATGTGGAAACTCCACTCTGCATTCTCGACTATCGCAGTGTATACCCCATAACAGTCTACAAAGACCTGAATGAGAGTCTCTGTTGCGGGCTCGTGGAGAATTCCATCCATGGTCAGCGAAATCTCGTCTTCGGTGTGCGTAGAAGCTTCCGAAGGCTTGACGACGGCTGTTACAGATTTGATAATGGGCTTTTCATCCGGTGGTGAAGGAGATGCGTGGACGATGACATCGGTAGGTAGCGCGGGTGTGAGGGGCGGAGCTATACGCTTCTTTGTAGCAATCTCGAAAGCGTACGCATACTCCAGTAACTTGGTGTCTTCGTATGCCTTGCCAGCGAAGGTGATGTTCACAGGCATCCCCTTCTCGCTCATAACACCCATCGGCACGCTCACAGTAGGCACGCCTAGATGCCTGATCGCCCGATTACCGTTTGAATACTTGATGCCGTTCTGAAGACTATGCGTCGTGCTGTCCATATCAAATTCGAGATCTGCAATACCAACATCGCCTTGCGCAGGAAACGCAACAACATCTAAGCCAATCTTGTCCATCCAGTCTTCTAGGTCGCGCTTCCGTTGGGCCTCGAGGGATTTTAGAGCTTGTTCCATGCCTTGTATATCATGGATGCTTCCATCTTGCACCATCTTGGGTAGACCAGGGTAGTCGATCCAGTTTCTCACTTCAAGGAAGCGGTCGGGCTTGTAGTCTGGTGGCTTCGGAAACAGCATTGCGGAGTCTTTGATGTCGGCTAAGCACTTGATTTTGGGATCATCGTTGTCTACGAGAAAAGCGTTCCATGCTTGGGCGATAAGGATGCCTCGCTCGAGGAGGTTCCAGTTCGCAGGTCGGCCATCGACGTTGTTCGCCTCACCGGATACAGAGTCGTTCTCGTAGTTCGTTATGAGAGGGAAGTCGGTGTAGATAACCTTTGCTCCTAGGGATTCAAGATCGTTGGCTGTCTGCTCCCATAGTGCTATGACTTCCGGTGAGACATAGGGGTGCTTTGCATAGGGATCTGAATCTTTCTGGCCAACGTACATCTTCGGCACACCTACGCTTTTTCCCAGTAACGCATCAGCATTGCTCAATGTAGTATAGTCGATTGCAGGTGGTCGAGGTATCTGAACATGTTTCTGTTCGCGTATGAAATCTCCTGTCGTGTCTTCGTCAGGCGTAGCAATGACATTGAGTATCTCCAGCATATCGTCCACCGAGCGCGCATACGGAGTGGGCACATCGCAAGTAATATACAGCGGCCATAGCCCACGACAGCTCAGTAGCCCCTTCGATGGTGTATAGCAAACAATTGCGTTGTTCGATGCTGGACTCCGACCACTGCTGACGGTCTCACTGCCCATGCCAAAAGCCGCCATACTAGAAGCTATTGACGTCGCGGCACCGTTGGAAGATCCAGAGGAGAATGCTCCAGTGAGGTATCTCGAATTGTAGGGTGACTCTGCTCGGCCATACATGCCTCTCTGCATGCCACCCGCAGCCATCGGTGGCATGTTAGTCTTTCCAATCAAGATTGCCCCTGCAGCTCGTAGCTTCTCCACGATTGCAGAGTCTCCGGCTGATATGAGGTCTTTGAGAGCTGGGGAGCCATTAGTAACCGTCATCCCAGCGACTTTGTAGCTGTCCTTGATCGTATACGGTATGCCTTCTAGTGGGCGGGGCTTCAGTCCCTGTGCTCGGCGCGCATCCGAAGCTGCAGCATCCTGGAGAACATGTTCGTTGAATACCGTAAAAGCGTTTAAACCTTGGATGGTGTCATACTGTGCAATGCGATTCAAGTAGCTGATGACGACGTCAACGCTAGTAATCTGTTGTTTGTCGAAAGCCTTCCGGTGATCATCGATACTGGCTTCGACAATGTTGAAACCATCTTCCGCTAATCTCAAGTCCCAGAGCTCCTGAATTCTCGCATCCCGAAGACCCTAAAGCCCGTTAATCAGTGTTGCGTTGTTAGTAGTTGCAAACATACACTGTTGCCCCCCATTTCTAAAGCACTTCTGGGCACCTCAATAAGCGACAATGTTGCCGTGAAACGAGGTGTGGGATAAGATGCTTATGCCCGAACGATGGCGGCACCGTTGTTGCCGGTCTATTTGTCAGTCACCTATAGCAGGAGGAGGTTTGGTCAACGTAATCGTGCCCGGGAGATAGTCACTTCCCCACTTCTGGATGATAGTCGGTTGGGCTTTCCCCGTACGGTTAGTCCATGTGGTATGGTATGCAGGCATCCTCTATGCCCGATCCGTGACCAGGCTGTATCGCTTTCAGTGCATGCAATCTGTGGGGTTTGATGTTTGAGCATTCGAACGAGGGCACATTGTCTTCCTTGATCAGACAGCAGAAACTGCCATGAACTAGCACACGCCGAACGCTGCATAGATACCTCCAGCTCCAAAGTAAAGAAACGATTGAACATATGTAAATGGGGTTAACCATCTTGACGCACATTTCTCTCCACTGTGAAGCAACCCCTACGCCGTACCCGCCCACAACGCCTTGAATCTCGCGCTCCCGGCAACCAACCCGCAGGCGCCCATCCACCCCAGGTTCCAGCCCGGCAGACCACCACTCGCGCTACTGAAGTGTAGCGCCATAGGCAACCACGCACTTGCGATGACAAAGTCCGTCCACCACCTGTTGTCAAACTTCTTGTCCTCTTCATCCTGATACTCTGCTATAGCTCGGCCATCAGCGACCATCTGCTTCCTAGTCACCCTCCTGCGACTCTCAAGCTGCCATTCGCGCATCAAGCGAAGGAAGTCGCATGACACGCCGCCTAACCAACAGCGATAGGCATATAAGTATAGACGTGCGGTTTTCGAGTCGCCACGGTTGAGGGTGGTTATGAAGCGGGGCCCGATGACGCCCGAGTCGGCGAGGAGGGAGATGTTCTCTAGCGCTTGGTAAGTGAAGTAGCTGCTCGCTTGCAGCGTGGCGATCCTATGCAGAACAACATCTGTGCCGGCTTTGGGGCCCGAGGCTAGCGAGCGCAGCCATGCGTACAGCGGGAAGAGACCGAACAGTCTCAGCGTTGTGCGCGCTTTCGAGATGAGGACTGCGAGCGCAGCAATGGGCGGTACGGTGCCATTGTTCAAAAGTGTTGCCGCGGAGATGTTGGCGTCGTTGCAGGCAGGGCGTACAAGGCTGAGGAGCTTTGTCGCAAAGCTAGAAATGGACGGCGATTTCGTTTGCACGTATGCGAGGATATAGAGGGTATAGTTGAATGTGGAGAGGAACGCGGAGAGACCGCCTGGGGAAGCTAGGAGTCTGCCCTGCGTTAGCTGAGTACTACAAACCTCATCATGACAGAGCGTCGAGATGCGCACTTGTTCAGCCTCAAGATTGTTTGGTCGACCTTCTTGACACCCGCAAGCAAGTCGGTTCTGTCCAAATCCCTCGGACCCGCACTGGGTGCGGCATCCGCTATCTTATCGACGATGTCCTTGACATCAGGTGTGTCGGCCACACTGGGTGCCTCGGGTTGGATGGTTTTCTCGTTTTGGTCAGACATGGCGATTCTGGCTCGTACATGTAATGATGAGCATGCAGGATGCCAGCAAGTTCGGGTAGAATGAGGTAAAGGGCGCGTTCGCGGGTTGTGCTTCTCCGCACGCAAGCCACGCATGGGGAGCTAGCTTATTGCCGTTATCCCTGTGAGCCGAGGTATGGCCACCAGCGCATACACGTGTCGGCATGTTATTAATCTGATAAACATGCTTGTTACAGAATGTAGGCATAACGCTATTTGGTCGCACTGTATACAAAACTACGATAATAGTATAATATTAAAAAGCTTTAGTTGTGCAGTCTTCTAGTCCTGTACGATACTTCTAGACTATTTAGCTATAGGTTAGTTGATTGCGCACCTAAAGCGGCTAGTTTAATAGTTAGCCAAGGTAGTTAGACGGTTAGATAACATGCTGCCTACGCATATGCATTACTTACAGCATTACCCTTGCTACTGCACTTTTGAATGAGCACGTCTGGGTCTTGAATCGTGATTGGCTGACTTCGGAATTCCACCCTGGCGGCAAAGCGCATAGCGATAGACTGCTGCACTTCTCAAGTTGAGTATGGATTAGTAGCAGACTTTTTGTTGCATGAGTCTTCAGCTTGCTATGTCATAATGTTTGGTCTCCGCAGGCAGAATTTGTAGGGAAGCATTGCCAAACATACCGCATCTGTGCCAGTCCAGATAGCTTCTCTTCTATTTCAGCTCTGTCCCATGCACTCTACAGCTGCCGCCAGATTAGATGCCACTTTCCGGTCGTCTTGTGTCCTGAGATCTTGTGCGCTATCCCTCTCCCCAGATCGTCCAGTCAGTTGGAGAACTCAATGCTGATGACATCTCTGCGTCGTATCGGCCCTGTAAAGTCTCGTAGTCTTGCCGCTCGCGTCCAAACTGCAGCCCAATCACTGCTTCCTTTCACCCGAATACAGTGCGTCGTCTACCAAGAAGAAAATGTTGTTTTGAATGCTGGCGACGATGAATGGGCGATGGCAGCGAGAAGGATACTTGAAGAGATGCAGGCTTCGGAGCACGATATCCGTTCATGTTTTGAATTCTGTCTTTTGATGGTAAACAATAAACTTTGAGATTTGAACGTAACTAGCACAAGAAGAAACGCTTAAGAAAAAAAAAAGGTGCACTATTGTAACCATATCGACCATGTCGAGATACTATGTACTAACACATTAGCTGGGGATCTTGCTGCGAACATGCGATTGCCAGCGAGAAGCGAGCATTAGGCTGCATAAACAGCTGCAAATTGGTGGATTGCAGGTGGAGTGGTGGAGTGAAGAAGTGACTAGGGACCGTTGGCGAGATTGGAGCGGGCACCAAGGGTCCACCTGCCAAGGCGCGCGCACCGGCATGCTGGGGGCGACTGCGTCCAAGACCCGAAACACGCGCTCGAAACCGTCGCATAGCCTTCTCACCAACCTCAGCGCTTCTTACAGCCCAACGCCCGAGACCGGAGAGTCTATCATTCCTACCTACTTGCCATCACACCGGCCACACTGAATCGCAACAATGGCAGGCCGATTTGTGCGAGCTTCCAAGTATCGTGAGTGTTGATGTCCAACTGCAGCCCAGCTTACCATGCTAACAACTTTGACCAGGCCACGTCTTTGGCAAGGGCACCAAGAAGGTACTGTTGAATGCAGTCTAGCGAATGCACACATGCTCACTGTCGACTAGGAGCAATGCTACGATAACCTTCGCATCTCCAAGAATGCCTGGGACACGAACCTGATCAAGGTCAGCTCACCCGCACGCGACCTTTTCGTACTTGCGCTCACCCTTTCTAGGCCAACCCCGAGTACATCTCAGTCAACTGGGAGGCCAGCGGTGGTGGCGCTTTTGCTGTCATTCCCATCAATGAGCGCGGCCGAGCCCCCGACCAGCTTCCTCTGTTCCGCGGCCACACTGCTGCCGTCCTCGACACCGACTGGTATGGTCGCACACGGCATGGGATGGAAGGGACACGGCGCTAACTGCTTGCAGGTCCCCCTTCAATGATTCGCTCATCTCTTCGGCCTCTGACGACGGCAAAGTCGGCATCTGGAAGGTCCCCGAAAACTTTACCCTGTGGACCGATGCTGACGAGCCTGCTGATGTCGCTCCTGTCGCGAAGCTGAGCGGCCACATGAGGTACGATCATACACTTCAGTCTGAACTCGCATCTAACACCGCCGTAGGAAGGTTGGTCATGTCCTTTTCAACACCGCCGCCGAGAACGTCCTCGCCAGTGCATCTGGCGACTACACCGTAAAGCTCTGGGACGTCGAGGCCGGTCTGCCGCAACTCACGCTAAAGCACAACGACATCGTCCAATCTTTGTCATGGAGCGCCGACGGATCCCTCCTCGTCACCACGAGCCGTGACAAGAAGCTGCGCGTATGGGATGTGCGACAGGAGAAGCCTGCGCAGGAAGTTCCTGGCCACCCTGGTGCGAAGAACAGCCGCGCTGTATGGATGGGTGAGACTGACCGCATTGCGACTACTGGTTTTTCGCGCATGAGCGACCGTCAGCTCGGTCTCTGGGACCCGCGCAACCCCAAGGAGCCCATCGGTGGTTTCCAGATTCTCGACTCCATCTCTGGTGTATGCATGCCCTTCTGGGATGATGGTACACAGTGCTTGTATCTTGCTGGCAAGGGGTGCGTACATCTTTCCAAGGCCATGACTACTATACTAACACACGCAGTGACGGCAACATCCGATACTACGAATACGAAAACGACAAATTCGAATACCTCTCCGAATACAAGTCTGGCGACCCACAGCGCGGTATCGCCTTCCTTCCCAAGCGGGGCATCAACCTGCACGAGAACGAGGTCCTTCGCTGCTTCAAGACCGTCAACGATGCCTACGTCGAGCCCGTATCCTTCATCGTACCCCGCCGCTCCGAGATGTTCCAGAGTGACATCTATCCTCCCACAACTGGTCTCAAGCCTGGTGTCTCAGCAGCCGAGTGGTTCGGCGGTAAGACTGCAGCGCCCCCCAAGATTTCGCTCGAGAGCGTATATGAGGGTGAGGCCCCCAAGGAGGTGGAGAACGACTACAAGCCCTCCCAGCCAGCAACCGGTCAGCCTTCACCTGTCAAGACTGAGCCTCCCAAGGCTGCGCCTGTCCCAGAACCTACTTCTACATCATCAGCTTTCCGTGGGCCGCCCCCTTCTATGAAGGACAATAAGGACTCCATGGCATCCGCCGCTTCCAAGTTTGCGGATAAGGATGAGACTTCCGACAATGAGAGCGCATCAAGCTTCGAGGAAATCCCGAAGCCAACGGAGCGCCGCACTTTCACCGCTGCCCGTCAAGAAGAGAAGACCAAAGGTCCTGTCATCACCAAGGAGCCCGAGAGTGCGAACACTACCACAACACCCACCTCGGCGCCTTCTCAGGCTAAGTCTGCCCCGCCCGCCGAATCCACTCCTACGCCCGCCGCCTCAGCCCCAACCTCCACACCCAGCGCTGGTGGCCCTGCCTCTGCCCTTCGCGATGCGCTAGGCGACATCAAGTCTCAGCTCGAGCAGCAAAACAGGGTCATGGAGCAGCAAAACAGAGTCATGTCGGACCAATCTGATCAGATCGCCCTTCTACTGCGTGAAGTCTCGACGCTCAAGGCCAAGGCTGCAAGTTCAGAACCTTCGGACCGCGAAAAGGACGAGCGTATCAGGCAGTTGGAGCTCGAGCTGGAGGAAGCCAGGTCTTGAGCATGAAAATCTCAACTTTCACATGCTTCGTGCTGACAAGGTTATAAAGCTGAATGAGGACTACGTAACTTTGATCAAGCAGGAACATATTGTTCAAAGAACGTCTTTTGTTGGATAAGGTCTCATGGGCACGAGTGGCATTATCCGGATAGTAGAGCTGTTGGTAGCGAATGGAGGGGCCGATGTGTGATGATAGGGGCTGTTTTGTGTATGCGTATCGTCTGTCTGTCTGTCGAACTTGCTTTCGTTAGCAAGGTGTTTGGGTTAGCGGCATTGTATGGCACAAAATTCATTACTTCTGGTTTAGTGTCTATCCTTTAACGTGTCAAATGTCTCATGGCGCTGGCATTCGCGATATCTGACTATGCAGACCAAGATTAGTGGCTGGAGATGGTGCTGAGCCTCCGGCTTACCTGATAACCTTCACACTCATCTCATCGATACCCCATCTAGACAGATCACACAATTTATCATACCCTAATCGAGAAGTGGTCATAGTATATCCTGGTGTTCGCGGGTTACTATCACTTCCTGCTGTCTGCTGTAGAAACTTAATGGCCACTTGCTTCCCCAGGATTTTCCATCATCAACCCATCTCCTAATTATTCCAAGCTTGATCTCGTACCAACATCCTATTAAAGCTCTTTACGTTAAAGTTCATTCTCATCGCCTCCGCTGTACTTGGTCTCGCTACCGCCGGTCCACTTTCGTCGCCCAACAATGGACTAGAGGAGCATCAAATCCCTCGAACTTGCTTTGTCGACTTCTGCAAATCCGGCCCAAACTATTGTGGACTCACACTTGAACAATGTAACGTATCACTAGCTGCCTGCGTCCAGCGTGCACGAACAGGTGCGAGCTACCCTGGAGCTCGATCAGGTGTTTCATTGGAGGGGAATCACATCACCTCTAGGTTCATGTACATATGAAATCTCACCTGGCCAGAGGATGCAACGGGCGCGTTTCATATCGATCCTTCCCGTCATGGCGACCTGACTGACCTTCTCTTCGATAGTCCATTGACTGATGCATATTTACCGGCCCACGATGCGCGATTGGCACAACCAAGAGCACAAGTCTGTGTGGGTTGGAAGCGGAAGCATGCGCTGGGCAAACGTCTCAGGCGCGCAGTGACTTCGAACGGTCGTAAGATGGCGACGACCGAAAGTGGGGCGACGAGCACAGACCGTAGAACTTCACTTCATCTCTCGCGTCAACCTGAACTTTACCATCACCACATGGACCCGATCATCACACTATACACTCCACTGTTTGGTACTTCTCTCGTAGATACGCTTACGCGTCATTAATGGTCGCATTCATACTCAACGGCACTTTCGCTCCTTTCATGCAGATTCGTGTCCTCTATGGTCCTAGCCTGCCTCTTTTGACCGGTAACAGAACTCAGCTGAGGTACTGTAGAATGTTCAACTTACATTTAGCAATTTTGATCTGCTTCAGATCCCTTCTGCATCTCATCTCGATTTCTTATGTCGGTGAATTTCCACCTTCACTCATGTTCTTCCCATGGACCGGCATATGGTCCCATGCGTTCTGGCAGTACATTGGTTGACTTGCAAATTAAAACAACCATGAACACGGCATCTTGCGCCTCGCCATGCTATCAATCTTGTAATACATAGCATGGTTATTGGAACGTGGTCATCCGCATGTCGATTAAGATGTACGGCTGTTCCGCAAGCCGAATTCGAGACTGGATGATTACAAATGACATGACAACATCTGGATTCTCTCAGAAGCATTGTGCAATAACTCCCAGTGTTCTTTGCCCAGGCAGCTTTCCCTTTGAACAGGCGCACCTAAGCCGCGTCATCGCAGGCCCTGGATCGCAGAACGCACAGACGCTTATTCGTCTGCTTTTGGGCGTTCAGTGGCGATGAGCGTTTGCGATTAGTTTTCAGGGTCTCTTCAGGCCCATTGGATCAGTCCTCACGGTTCACCAGTACATATAGAGGATAATCTTTCGTTGCCTACCGATAGCGCGCATACTCTCTACTTCTTCCACCCTTTCCAACTACGTCAACTCTCAGCAGCTCATTACGATAACAGGCAAACATGGACCAGATTCAACCTATTAACCGACAGCAGAGCAGGTATGTAGTCCCGAGCGAGCCATCTCGGATAAATGCTTACAGGATATAGTGTGACGCAGGCTGTGTCCGCCTCGACTGCAGTCACTGACACTTCACCTTTGTCGGAACTTTCTGGTACTCCTTCTTTGAGAACTTGCAGTGCGAGCTCTCGAGGTGACGCTGAGTACCTTGGAACGCATGTCATTGGTGGCTCGGGTGTTGCACACGCGGATGAAGACTCTGCGGGCGAACAGTCAAGTGACGAGCAACTCTATCGCTGCGACTATTGTATCAACACATACGATGACCAGAAGAACCTCGATGTCGGTACCGGACATCTAAGGGCGATCTTCGCTTGCTAACCTAACCATAGCGTCATCTGAAGGATAACAAATCCACGTGCGCAAAGAGTCGCCTTGGAAGCACTATCAGTGGCAGTGTGTACGCTTGTCCACGGTGCGACTCCCAGATGTCTAAGAAATACTCTGTAGAGGTTCGTAACCCGCCCGTTGTTCAAATATGCACATTACTAATGTATAAGCAGCGTCATATCAAAGACTCCTGTTGGAAGGTCTGCGACGAGTGCTGCAGATCTAGCAATGCTACATGTGACGCCTTCTATATAGACGGCGCATGCAAACACTGTGTGCAGCAGGGGTTGTCATGTACCAGGCATACGGAACCAGTGTCCGATTGTGCCCCTGAGTTGCTTACAAGCGCGCCTCCGCAACCATACAAGTCAGCCCCAAGGGCTAGGCGCGCCGGTACAGCTGTACAGATTGACAAAGGCAAGCGTAAAACGATCAAGTCACCAGACGTCAGCCCAAACTCCAAACCTGTTGTCAAACGTCCAGCTGCAGCTGCTAGGAAGGAGAAGCGAACAATCGCCGAACCAAGCGATGAGGCTGTGCGTCGGCGCCCGTTAGACACGCCGCAGTACGCTTCAGACGAGAAGCTCCAGGAATGGCAGCATGTCAGGCAGAACAGTTGGTGACCTTCGATTTCTCTAGCTCAAACACACACTAACGAATGTAGTCCCAGTCAGTGGCTTGCACGTTCAGAATCATCAGGATTTGCAGAACTACATTTCATCTCGACCAACAATCATGGCTCAGCACATGCAACAAGGTCAAGGACTACCGATGCCGCCGTTGCCTTCGGAAATGCTCCGCTTGACACCCGGCCAGCAATACGATGGCCGGGATGTCGTGACTGTCGATCAAGCCCAGAGTCGCTGGCCAAAAACCCACAATAGCGCCGGCCGTATGCAGTATATCGTGGGCGAGCACGGAGAGGTTTTGAACCAATCTATGATCGATGGTGATGAGCTCCTCCAGAACATACACCGGCAACAAGCGCGTATTGAGCTGTGGGCAGCTCGGTACGACAACGCATTTCGTGTAAACCATGTGCCTCCACCACCCAACTCGGTAGTTCCGCCACAGAACGCTCGTCGCACTAGTTTCAACGAGGCTCATCCCCCGGAATCTCGTCTGAACTGCTTCCGACCTGTCCAGTCCGCCAATTTCAAGATCTATGAAGATGCTGCTTGTCGGAAGCTTCGGTCAAAGGACTTTGTTGCAAGTGCGCCAGGGTCTCGTATGCCATCTCGCCAGTCCTCGCCTCAATCAACCCAGCATCCGCGCGCACCGGCACGTCCGCCGCCTTCTGAGAAGTCCCGAGGAATGGATGCGATGTCTCAGACTACGAAGAGACCTATGGCTCGGCAGCTTACACAGCCAATCGCCCTGCAGCGCTCCATTTCTTTCATGGCAGATGAGAACGATCCCGTATTGACGCTTCGGATTCACAGCAACACGTATGACATGAATAGCACCCCCATCTTCTCCATCCTCACGATCCGCGCATCACAGAAGTTTGGCCCTCGTCTGGAAGCCTATTGTCAACAGCGAAATAAGCAGTACGGTGTAGACTGGGTGTTCATCTACCCATACGCCCTAGGCGGACCTGAGAATGCGCAACGCGAGCATTACATCAAGATCGACTACAACATGACCCCGAACGACGTCCAAGACATCGAGCGTCCCGAAATCAAGCTCCGAGATATGGACACCATCATGGTCATGAAAGCAAAGTCCCGCATCGCAGCCATGGTCGAGCATAATCGTAATGGAATCAAGACTCCGCTATCGTCAATCGGCTCGCAAGTCTCGGAAGAAGTTGTCGAGATCATCGACGGCGAGACCCCGATCTACCAAAACGCCGGCACTATCGCAAACTGGCACCGCCTTGTTGAGACGAAAATGGTGGAGCTACGTGGCCAAATCATCAGCCTCAATTCGGAGAACCAGGTTCAGAAGGCGATGATGGCACAGCAAACCCGGATGCTCAATGATCTGGTCAAGCGCAACAATGAACTGGTTCAGGGCAAGTACGGCCGTGCCGCTGGTCGTGTTGATCAGGTACCCCCTTGTGCCACTCAATTCGCTGCCACTGGCGGTGCCAGCTCTCAACGTGGTCCAGCAGTTCAGCGTATTCCTTTCATAGATCGCCTGGAGGCTGTGCGTCAACCTACTGGGTACATGGCATCGCCGAATCCGATGCAGCAATATCGCTTCCCAACTGCTGTCCATGGCATGCAGGGTCGTCGCCCTACGTACGATAGCGGCGCACGCGAGGCATTTCCAGACTTCCAGAAGAATGGTGTACCTACGATGCAGCCTGCGCAGTTCTCCGCATACGGAATGAGTGGCAACACGGCTTCTCATATCTCTGTTCCACAGCATATGCGTCGCGACGATGGCAGTGGTGGTGGTGGTGATGGTGGTGCAGACGCTTCGGTTGAGGATGTAGAGATGAGAGAATAGGACTTCAAGTCCAGCTGCAAAAGACACTGGCGCTTCATGTCTTTCCGATCATGAGGCATCAAAGTGTATCATCGAGAGTGGGCCTCGGGCTCCCTCTCAGATCCAAGGGCACGGGAATGATTAGACGACAGGATGCCCAGCTACTTTGATATCGATCCTCCTGTATCACCACTAATGTTTGATTCCGGAGCTCGGTCGACATGGCGTTCTGATTTCGCTGCACACACGTAGCGATGCGCTTGTCTTCCATGACGATTGATACAACAGTGTCTCGAATGACACGCGTTTCCACGATCTGATTGTCAAAGTTTTCATGAGTGAGACCTACTGTGCACGCGTCAATATGCACTGCACAGGTGCTGACGCACTTTCTACGCCGAGTACATGTTTACTAACAGACAACCAAGGAAGAGACACGATTACTTTGTCGTATTACAACAATGCTATGCTATGCTAACGCTAGATCGACAAAAGTATCCATGATCTCGATGGGTAATGCTATACACCTTAAGCTACATCCTATAACGCCCCAGGAATACTCACTAGTCCCTAAAAGCCTGGGCAATATGCCACAAAGTGCCACGACTACTTAATCGCTAGCATACCCACTCTCCTTCCCACACTTGACATGCACCAACTTCGTCTTGCCCTCCCCATCGACAACAAGCGCTGTCAGCTTCCCTCCGCTCACACATCCCGTATCGAGGCCGTAAGAATACTCATGTATATTCAGTCCCTTCTTCCGGTTATGCCCATAAACCACCGTAGCCCGGTCTTCCTGCTTCAACTTCTCCTGGCGATGATTCCAGAACTTCTCCCAAGGTGTACCCGCGTGTTTGCTACTTGGTATCCTCGTCTTCAGATCGATAGTGCGCATGTTCATAACGTGGAACGGGTCTTGATGTTCGAGAGGGGTGTCGGGGACGAGGCCGGCGTGTACGGTCACGAGGTTGCCTAGGGTCGGGACGGTGCCGACGCGGAGGATGACGGGGCATTGTTGGAGGTATTCGATTTCTTTCCTGGTAAACTGTTTTGCTAGTTTGCGCAGCTTGTAGTCGCTGTGCAATTCGCTGACTTGGTCTACAAAGTCTACTTTTGCATCGGGAGAGTCGTCGGGAGTGAATTTGAGGACGCGACGATCTTGTGCTTCGGCAATGGAGAGCAGAAGCTTGTCTTCCCAGTTTCCGCGCACGCAGGAGGCGCCGATCTTTTGGACGAGCTTGATGACGCCTGGGGAGTCGGGGCCCTTGGCTATCATATCGCCGGTCAGCACGAGGTGGTCGTGCTTGTGGTCGAAGTTGGTCTTCTTGAGAAGATGCTCCAGTTCCTTCCTACAGCCATGAACGTCGCCAACGAAGATGAGTCTGCTGTGCTTCTTAGGCAGATGCTGCTCGTCCATGTCGCTCACTTGTAGCATGCCCCTGAACTCTGGCCGCACATTGCTTCCGTAGCTCATCGTTGGTGCGTTATCCATCAGTCGCAACTCTGTCTTGTATGCCGTCCGTCTAGGACCCAGGTAGGTAAACCAGGTGATTATGAAGAGGATCGCGACCACAAGATACGTGCCACTATGGCGCTTTATCCTCCGTGGGATTCGATCGGTTGTGCGTGTGATTGCCGCCTGAAACTTTGGTGGGATCAGGAAATCGTCGTCGCGTGCGTAGAAGCCGTCTTCTTCGTCTGATACGTCAAGGTCGTCGCGGTAGTCTGGTATCTGCTCGATGAGGGAACGTGGGCGGTTTTGCGCATACGCATAGGGGTGATCACGATACGACGTCATCGCGATACGTGGGTCCAAGGGGATTTCTCGCACTGCGCTCTTCTCTCCAGCTTGTCTCCACGGCGAGACGACTAGACTCTGAACAGGACGATGTAATACAAAAGTGGGGACAGCGCTACGGCACTCCTTTCTATGCTGGCTGAAGAGTCATTTCCGCTTGATGTTTCTTGCTCAGGTCTTTTACGATGTGGCAGTCGAGGATTCTCGGAGGCAGCGTCTTAGCAGTGATATGGTCAAGTACGCCCGGATGTCAGCGACGCAAGAGTACATGGGCCAAGAGCCCTCATAAGAACGCCGCTGCTGTTTCGCATTTGTCGAAGACCATCTAGCGTTCCTGGCCGACCCCAGTGTCGATCCTAGGCACGTGCCAGGCTGTCGGCACGCAGACTTGGCGGAAATGTGGGCCGCCGCTACATTAGGGGTTCACGCGTATGCCAATAAGCCACTTCATGGGATTATAGTCAAAGAGAAGAGCTGGTTTGTTGGAGATGATTGCATTGCGATTGGGGCACTGCGCACGACTGGACCGGGGGGGAAACGTCCTGCCCGCCTCCTCTTCAAGTATAGCGCCGTCTGATCAGGCAATCACAAACGTTTCACACCTAGAATATCAACATGATCCACTTCCATCTCGACGTTACATTTGTTTTTTGTTTTGTTCTTTGCCTCGGACTCGGCAATGTTGCGCTCAAAGAAACTCAATCCTCTCAAGATAGTCGTCTTCGGTGAGGAACTTGTCGGCAAGACATGCTTTATTGATATGGTACGCGACCCTTTCGTCAACATCCTATACAAGCATTACTCCTTTGATACCATGGTTACCAACTCCTGCTGCAGTTCCTCGAGGGCAAGCACTTTATTAGCCATGGCGCTGTTGACTCCGAACCACTTTCAAGAACCATTTCACATGCAAACGAAACCTGGAGCCTTTCATTTATAGATTTAAACCTCAATAGCAGCATCTCTGCCAGATACCGTGAAGTCTTGGACACTTATATAGCCAGCGCTGATGGCGTTGTTCTGTTATACGACATCACATGTCTGTCTACCTTTGATCATCTTATCCAACACACGTACCTGCATATCTGGCACTGTCGCAACACTGTGTTTGTCAAACATGGCACAGAAGGGAGGATGCAAGGGACGAAGAAGAGATTTGGGTGTGTGGTCGTTGGCAACAAGAAGGACATTGTCGACGAAAACGGGCGGAAGAAGCAGGTGAAGAAGGAAATGGCGGAACAGTGGGCTGCAAGTCAGGGTTTTCGCCATACCGAGATCAGTTCGAATGAGAGGGAAGATGTTGAAGAAACTATCCGAGCCCTGGTGGATAGTGTGCAGAGGGCGAGGAGGATGGATGTGAGAGATGTTGGAGATGGCAAGAGTGGCGGGAAGGGGTGGAGCAAGAAGATTGGGAAACGAACCATCAATGAGTAGTTCAAACCCTTCAGAGACGGTAGCTACCGATGCTTTGATCGAGCATACTCGGATCAGAGGAGCTACACAATTTCAAATACCACTGCAAGGCAACGACGTGGAAGCATCGGACTTGTCTCCGCACACACCAGTACGTCATCCAAAGCACGTCAATATCATGTCTTCTCGCCCTTGGTATTTAACCGTCACCGGATTCAACCCCCTAATCTCTTCAAGGATATACAAGTACAACAGTCCCAGCAAACATGTCTTCCTCCACCACCGAAACGTCCCCATTGACCCTCATATCAGCGACACCATCACCGTTTGCACGCATGAACCGCATCGCGCTCACTCTAAAAGGCATACCCTTCAAACTCCAGAACGAAATACCATGGCAAAGCGCAACAGAAACACCCAAATACAACCCTTTGGAGAAATTACCCATTCTGCTCTTCGCCGATGGTCGCCCGCCCGTTTACGATAGTGCGCACATTCAAGAGTACATTGTGCGCAAGTACGCTGACAAGGGACCAAAACTGATTACCGACGACGTCGACCTTGACTTGCAAATTCGACAAATCGTTGTCCTTGGCGCGGGGTGTATGGACGCCATTGTGATCGCTCGGTTCGAGTGTCGACGCGAGAAAGAAAAGCAGTCGCAGCTCTGGCTCGACAGGCAAAATCGCAAGATTGACGGTGCGATGCGGGCTTTGGATGAAATGGTACGCAGTGCGAAAGAGCAAGGGAAGGCTTACCTGGTGGGTGATGAGCTGACGATTGCGGATATTGCCGTCGTGTGTACTGTCGGTTTCATTGAGTACGCAGAAATGAGACCTGGATGGAAGAGCAAGTACGAGGTGTTGGCGAAGTGGTTTGAGGAATTGGACCAAAGGAAGGAGTTTGCGGATACGAGGCCTCTAATGTTCAATTTGTGTGAAACTGTAGTATAGTGGTTTCAATTTTCGGTCTAGTTGCATAGAAGTGCACAGAGGGTTCTACACCATTGCTACCTCCGCATAGCCACTGCTAACGAAGCCCAAGCTCGAACCAATATTCTCGAAGAGCAACGACTTTACTTCCCAGGGATCTGGAGGCGATGATTGTTCAACGGTCACCAACCTCATCGTCGATATATTGAGGATGAGTGGATGCGCGCAAGGAAAGGAAATACCGATCAGGCTGGTGTTGGGGAAAGATGCGCATGATGTGAATTGGGAGAAATGTGAGGGTACGTTGAGACGGTTGAAGGAATGGGAGTAGGAAATCGCGTCCAGGCATCTTTGTAGTTTGCCGAAGCTTGTTCGTACAATGGGAGCGCTGATGAGAGCTGACGCAATGGAGAGGGTTGATCTTCCCCGCACATCTCACGCTAACCCCATCCGATCATCCTTTCAGCCGCGCTCTTCTCTCTTTCTACGGTAGAAACATGGTCATGGTGAGATGACCACCCCGTCCCAAAGCTGCAGCCTCGGTACCAGCACAAGAATTAAAGTTCACTGACCCTGATCTTGCGTGAGTAGAACTGCAGACTAGGCCAAAAGGTGCATGGGTCTAGAGGTAGAAGGGAAACGAGGAGCGAGGAGCCGCCACACTTCCCGCCGATGGGCAGCATTGCTGCTGGATGATACCTCTCATTGGATCTTTCTAGTGGCTTACCCGGTCCCTACACATGGTGATCACGCCATGCACGGGGTCTTGACAGCTAGCTGCAGCACGCCTGATCTCCGCCCCGAGTACCAAGTCAAACGTCTAGGCAGCGATTGCATAACCAACAGCCCGGAACACGGTACACTCATATAATGATCAAATCACCACCCGTTTCCTTTTTAATTCTAGTTGATACGCTCAAGACACCATCAAACCCAAACCTTAGCCCCACGGGATGTCATGCATAATATAGAAGAAACAGGACGCAATAGTGGAGCCACGATAGAATGATAGGTGGCTTGCAACCACAAACTTCAAACTCTACTTTCCGGCCATACAAGGCGCTGTTGGTCCGATTCCGAGTCAGGAACGCGCCAAGCCCCACCGCCATCTTTTTGCTTCCTCGTGTCAAACCGTTGGTGATGTCCACTTTCCACATCCTTCAGCTCATGCAACTCGTTTTGGATAACGGCTCCGGTGTGGCCTTTGGCGGTTTCCTCATGCCCCCCGTGGTCGTTGCTGTTGCTTTTCCCAATGCCATGGCCATAGCTTTTGACAACACTGCGCTCGCGACTATGGTACTGATACGAGCCGTTTTGCGTACGGTGCCTCTGCGCCGTGCTGAAGAGGGCTTTGGTGGCGGGAATGGAGGCACAGAGGATGCCCACGTTGATCTCGACCATGCTCCATACGTTGATGGGTACGCTGTCGAAGAAGGGATCCTTGGATTCGGTATAGATCCTGACTGAGTAGAGGCGCACGATGGATGCGATGCAACTGAATACACCGAGGCTGAAAATCACGACTAGGGCAAATTTCTCTCGTCTTGGGCGCTGGACTTTGAGCAGAGTAGTGATGGGAAGAAGCAGAATCCAGATATCGACGACGATGTTGATAGCGCTCGTTGCTGCAAGATGTTGTTAGTGGCAAGTGCCGTGACGATGAATAGCTTCACCCACTGTAGAAGAACGCTGTCGTGTTGATGCAATGGCCTGGGATCTGCCCGGTCAAGTCCCACATCTTGTGGATCGGAACACACTGTGCCAGACATACGACCACGCAGACGACGCCGAAAGTAGCCAGGAAGTAGACTGTGCCTTTGCAGAGAATTTCAACCCTTTGCTCAACAGCTGTAGAAGTGGTTAGCAGAATCGTCGTGTCAAGAGCACCGAAACTAACCAATGCGGAGATAGAAGAACAGAATCGAGACCTTGATCGCATTGATGATGAAGTAGTAGATTATCTCAATCGCCAGCGTCAATTGGATTTGATTCAGCATTTGATCAAGCTCCAATACCTTGCCGCTGAAGCCCATGCCATTATCGCGTAGGATGAAGATGGCAACGAGATAAGCGACTGTGAACAACTGCTTGGGTTAATCATAGAGTACAAAAGGTCGATGGGAGAACGTACGAGCGCAACCACCATAGTATAGTCATCTTTGCCCGTGTTTTGCACGATGAAAGCACGCGTGTAGAGCCGGAGCGCGACACAAATGACTGATATCGATTAGCACGAGGACGACCTTGGCCACTTGACCTTTACATACTTGAGAGTATTGTCAGAGCTGTAGAGACGCCTACGCAGATATCTTGGGTTGCCTGCCCCATTGTGGTGTGAATTGGGTATTGATCAAACAGAAAAGCAACAACATGGATGAAGTGCACCATATTAACGGCTCTTTTGAGCCCATGGCCAGTCAAATGGGTATGAGACGCGAGAGCGGCTTATTGCGTCGGAACTTGCCCGCCTTGAGTACAGACAAGCGATAGTTGGCCACATAAAGTTTGGAGATGGAGGCCTCACCAGCAGCTCCCGACGATTAACCAGCTTGCGACATGCAAATCCATGCAGGAGCACGGGCTCAAGCGCGCAGGATGAACGAGAGATCTGTACGCGTAAGCGATGGATCGTAGTTTGGTGGTTATCCACTGTACTAAGCGATGCTATAACCGTGGAATCGGAGCGGGGTGAGCGAGTCAGGCGTTGATGTGGCGTAAGATGCGGAGTCTGGACAGCGGATGACGGTACAATGCAGTTAGCGCCAGGCCAACGAAAACGGAGATTTGGCCAATGAACAGCAATCAGTGTCAAGTGTTAGGGAAAAGATTGTTGGTGTTTATGAACGGGGTGTTGCTTCGCTGTTGTACCATACTATACAGGCTACAAGAGAGAGCTGGGGTTGATGTTGTCGGTGCAATTGGAGTTTATCGACTCTCTACAAAAAAAAAAAAAACCTCGCGCACGGGATAGTGTCAACAGACACGTACCGATGAATCTTGGTATGTCATGGACGAGAGTGTTTCGCGAATTTGCCGGACAGTCACGCAAGCTTCCATCTCTTTGCGAGTTCTATGCCCTCGGCTAGTGTACCGACTCGAGCGTCGATGACGTATCCTTGCTCCGCGAATTTGATGCATTCATCATACAAGTCTTTCAATGGAACAGAAAACGTCTCTATAAACTCGTTCTCTTCGAGCTCGGGCTGTGGGTTTCGGTTCTCTGGGAGAGACATGTCGACTGTAACGTGGATCATCCTGAGGTTGGTATTACAGAAGCCTGGATCTAGACAAAGGTTAGTATGCGAAGCGCCCCGAGGACGCTGGACGAAGAGAACAACGAGCGCCATTGACAAGCTTCACTCACCATTAAACATGATTGGAGTAGCTTGAAACTAAACGTCAAGACAGAAGTCAGTGCAAGTCGCATTGGCGGACGAGGAACTTGCTTACGGTCTTATCCGGTACAAGTTGCCCAATATACCCCGTCTCCTCCTTGAGCTCGCGGATGGCGCAGGTCTCTGGGCTCTCATCGGGATCCATCAAGCCAGCCGGAACTTCTATGACGGTCGCATTAACAGGTGGGCGCCATTGCTTTTGGAGGATGATCCGAGGTTCATCGTTGGGCTTGGCCGGGTTTTGCAGAATGGCTGCAACGCCGACGCCGTCGATGTCAGATCCCTGGGGTCGAGTGAGACGCTCTCCAGACTCCCATGTACGCTCAACACCTTTGGGGTCGGCATAGGTGATTCTAATGCTCGTCAATCCATGTTTGCTGCAAAATGTTTTCTTTGGGCTCGAATGTGAGCAAACTTTGTGCCTGGGAAACTTGGTACATTTTGTAGCAAGTCAAAAAAAAAAAGCTGAGCGGGTGCGTGGGTGACAGCAGCCAAACACTTACTTGACGAGCGTTGCCCATTTTGCGTCTTTGTTATCCAGGGGCTCAATCTTCATCACCTTGGAGTTATCACCGAGCTTGTCTTTTAAGGCCATGGTACTCGTGTTATCTGGAGCAGATTGCGTCATCTAGCGGTTTAGTGCTATGTAGCGTCGACGTTATGCGAGGAGAGCCCGTTGTACAGGTGGCCGCTAGACAGAAGGTATATGACGCCATACATCGCGAGCTGCCAAGAGCACATGACACACCCGACACGGCATCTTCAGAAACTCTTGTGTTGAGATTCCCTCGAGGCGCAACTTGAAGGCGACTTGCCAGAAAAAAATATGGATCGCTACAGTCCTGTCCGAAAGATGGCCTTTTAGACGTTCCTCGTTGTCTGTGCAGACATTGAGAGAGCAGCCGCCAGCGGTAGGCACGCTGTTTGCCTTGCCTCGCCCACAACTTGAAACTTGACCCCTCGCACGATGTGAGCGAAAATGGCGGATGCATATTGTCTCACCTCAGCCGCCGACACTTGCCGGGTGCAGAGAGCTCCTGTGCGCTTCTCCTCAGATGAGAAGGCGCAGCGAGTGGAATCTTGGCAGTGTTTACGAGCAGACGGAGCGGAAGCTCAGGCGTGACCTACACCACGATGATGGTGGGACCGAAACCACCACACCGAGCATTTCGCAATGGTGATGGTGATGGTGATGGTGATGCAGGCGCGGACTGCAGGTTTCAATCGATAGCGCGACGGACCTCTAACCAGGTGCCCACGATTGGTCCTTGGCTGACCATGAGCGACATGTCCAAAGACTGCAATCCCCTATCTAGCACTTTATCCCTTTTCGCATGACGGGGTAAGATGAGCACAAGTCCCTGGGGCGCACACTATAGGCATAGCGGCGTCGCCGGCGCGAAAAAAAAAGGTACGAGGTGGACAAGACGCATGGAACCGGCCAGCTCCAGGACCCGCCCAGCCAATGCAGAAGCCTTTTCCGCCAACGGTCACGGTGGAATGTTGAAGGCCTTCTCACACCTCAACGCTGGGCAATGGCCGCGGTCCGCCCACTTCCGCAAACCTATGCTGCTTCGTGCTCGTCGTCTGCTGCTATCGAGCATGCTGGAGACGGCCGCTGACCGGAAGTCGGCAACGGCGTGCTTACTGCCACTCGCGTACTCGCTCTACCGCGGAACAAGGTTCTCTTCCTCCACAAGCATTAGCCGTGATAGAAGCTACCACGCCGCTGAAGGAGTCGGAAGCGAGCCACGAAACATTTGGCTTCTACGGACGTTCGCCCGTTGCATGCTGGTGCGACAGACTGTACTCCTGTCACGCATCTTTTCAGAGCAAGCGTGGGATTCACTGCAGCTTGCGTCCTGCATCTTTCGCACCCCTGGGGTGTCTGGCGTGTCAACGGTGAGCGTTGGACAGACTATGCTGCTGGCGCTGAAGTGGTCGCTCGGAATCAACAACCACACGCACCATTGTTGCCGAGCTCCCGGGAGATTGCAACAAGCGGAGGGACTCCGGGAGATGGCCGTCGCGTGGTGAGAAGACGAGCAAAGGCTGCCGGGCGTGGGTGTTGGGGTCGGGCTCGTTGTGCGGAAAAAAGCATGGGCCGGCGCCCTGTCCAGCTTGGGGTCCCTTTCCCCTGCCAAGCAAGCCAAAGTGGGGCGCATAGTGGGCCGCCTGAACAGCCGCCATTCCTGTTCCTCGCGCTGGCCCAATTCGCCGTCAGGGGCTCGACGGGACGAGAAGCGAATCATCATGCCTTGGTGAACCCGTCGACACGACACGACACGACACGGGCTCAAGGCCTAATGCGTCACGCCTGTGCCGTCACAGGCTCTGGCTGCTTGGTTTGCCGTTGCTGCCGCTCCACTCGCAATGGGCTCACGAGCACGCCGGTTTACCCTCTGCACTGCGCACTGCGCGGGGATACATCCATGGCAGCGACAAGATCTGGTCATTACGCTGTACGAGCAGCCAGGCTGACATGCAACAGAGCTCCTCCGAGTTTTCCCAGAGCACTGACACGAGTACAGGGCTGACTCTGCATGGCCATGGCCGGGTCACTGCGCCTCCAAACAAAACCACAACTAAATTCGTTAGTTCACCTGAATCAGCCTTCCCTTTATGGCACCGTGCCTAGTTTGATTGGCCAGCCGGCTCGCTTCGCGGTCGAGCATCAAGGACCTAGACTGTCGCCTCCGCTTTTAGATCTTAACCATGCGTGCCAACATCGTATGGATAGCGCCATACTACGGCAGCAGTCAGCGCGTGCCTGTGCAAGCTACGCTCTTTTACCCTTCATCCCCCGCAGCTCTGCTCGTCTTGCTTCGCCCATCCAAGGACTTGCAATCCCAGCCGTTCCTTCTTGTGTATCTTGCATACACGTCCTTTCGTTCAGAACATCGTCCTGCACTGCTACGCCTTCCGAATTACCATATCCTCTGCTTTCACCCGACACTCATTCACTAAAACTTTATATCCAACAATTACTCACAACGACCCTCGGCATTTCCATTCAGGCTATACCCACGAAAGAGCATCATCCACCTGTGCAGAATCAATACTACTTGGGTCGACAAGAGCAGCCTTGGCCCATCTCCATCACAACGCCGACGAATACCCGGCACACGATACCCCTAGCTTAAAGCTACTGTCCGCCATTGCGAGATAGTAATTCCGTCATCATGACAAACTGGTTCGGAGACTTGCAGTTGGCGTACAAGTACATGTAAGTTTGGAGCACCAAATCCACGTGGTGCAGGACTGACCTCCAACAGTGTCGTTTTTCTTGGACTGTTGGTGATTACCATCCTCGGTGGATTCATCAAAGTGCTGTACAACCGTCAGAAGTAAGTGGCCAACACATCGGCATGACTGCTTTGCTACGTGAGCTAACAATACAAAGGTTGAAGAAGGCCAAGCAAGTCGAGTTGGAGGCCGGGCCCAAGGAGGACACTGTTGAACTGAACCAGCGCGAGAAGGATGAGGGCGACCTGTTTGGTATCCGTGCCATCGAGGCCGGCTTCTACGCTGGTGTTGCTCAATCCCGGCCTACCTCGAGAGCAGGATCTGTCATGGGCGACAACCCAACCATGAGCACCAGCACTTTGGTTGGAGGAAGCGTCAACTCGCCGCTCATGAAGGGACAGTCTGCCAACAACAGCATGCTCAGTCTGAACCTCAATGCCACCAACCAGCCCAGCACACGACGAGCCTCTCCGCCTACAATGAAGCTCCGTCCTTCCGAGGCCGAGCTCAGTGGAAGACGCAACCACAACGGCGCTGTCGACATGTCTCTCCAAGTTCCCCCTTCGCCTGGCCACCCACGTGGTCCTCAATCTCCTACCTTTGCTGGCTCCGACACCGACAGCGAAGGCTTCTCATCTCCACGATCCATGTCACCCGCCGACTTGAACCGCCAGCAACACGCTGCGGCTCTCAGTGCTTCACACCACGCAGGAAATGACAACGGCGTCAAGTCGCAGCAGGGATCTTACCACAACTCGCCTGGTCAGTCACCGACACCGCTGTCGCCTCACAATCCGCCTACGGCCAAGCTGCCATCTATTCCTGGCCATGCGTTAAGGAAAGAGTCGCGCTCTCCATCGCCCGAGTACGATTACCCTCGCGTGCAGGTACATGAGCCGAGTAGGTAACACAATCTCCCGGTGCGTTGTCTGTTGTACTTTTAGCATTTCGTAGATATATATTGGGCCATCCCTAACTTTCTTGCAAAGACTCTGAACCTTGGTCGTCCGCTCCCCGTCCAATCCAACTACAGCCACGAACATACTCGTCACACCATGAACGAGACGGAAGCGAAGCGAGCAGCATCTACAGCAGCGGCAACCGGCTAAGCACTTTCCAAGCAGACCAAGTTCTGAAGGAGGATACTGCGCAAAAACAAGATTGGCACAGTCTAATGTCGCCAAAGCAAAAGGCACGCCGCTCCGCCTCTGCCGCCTCGACAGCCGAATCTTGCCACACGTCAATCCCTGCGTCGACTGACGACGAGGCGGAACGGCGGCGTCCCAACCACGCAAGCACTCTGCTTGCACCGGACCACGGAGGCAAGGACAGCCGGTTGAGCGAGTTCTACGAGGCTTACTACCGCAACTCACTCATGGGCTCTGCCCAGCCTGTCGACGTGAAGGAACAATATGCCCAGAGGCAGTCAACAATCATCGAGGTCGACACCCCCATGGCGTCGCCCATGTTTCCCAACAACCAATATCCTGGCGCTGCCTTTTAGACCTGTTCGCTTCTTGCACGACTCTACTTGAGCGACATGTCGGAGACACTCATCATCTTGTGAAGAGAGCTGTACATGCATGTACATACAATCCGGCCCCTTGTTCTTTTCGCATGGCGGCGACTTGCTATCGGCGTGGCGTTTTACTGGGGCTTCGACTTTACCCATCTTTAGACTCTTCATTTCTACCTTTTCTTCACCTGGGCGGATTACCTTGGACGCGCTGACGACAACGCAATGGCTTAGACGGTTCGATGCCGAACCGGCCTCGGATATGCAGGGGCAAAAAGGCGAAGGTTTTACCACGATGAGACGCACGTTGCCTGCATTACTATTACCACTACTACTATTACTACTACACATGTACTACACCACACCATTCACTGGCTTTATTCGTAATTTCCATTAGAGTACCATGGCGTACGCGGCCCTGCTTATGGTAGGGCTTTGAATATACACAGCTCGAAAGAGTAGATTTTCAGTCTTCTTACGTGATTGAGTTTGTGCAAGAGCAAAGGATGCCGAGGGCGATGAATCATGGTCAACCAAGTGTTCTCCATGTGTGACTGGAGAGTTCAAGGCCGAACATGTGAATATATGCAGGTACAGCGAATTGATGCCCCCCCTTGACGACGGGAAGAAGGCCGTCCAAGCACCGACAACCCGAGCCACGGGCAGACAGTCGTTCGAGTAAAAACGGAGAAAAGATGAGGTGCGATGAGATGATGTTCACGCCATGTCGACTAGGCGGCGGCAGCGGCAGCGATACCCCTGGCAGAACCGGCCGAGGCGGTGAGGGCGATGCCTGCCACGAATCTCGCGGCTTAAGATCGTGAGGTCGCCACTCGGATTTGTCTCCAAGAGTGCCTGCTTGCCCTGCTGGACCCTGCGTCTACACGAGTCACGACGTTCCATGAGGTTTATTTCTACTCTCTTTAGCCGTGTGACGTTTCGACGAGGCTGATTGAGCTCCATCTCCACACTCGACCTTGGCTACATGCTTGTCGCATTCGCACCCTCCCCTTCCCCACACCAATAAACAAGACCCGATCGCGTCTTTCCAGCAGACGCCTCAGCAACCGCGGCCATGCTCACAATGTTCTCTGGCACCAAGCTCGCAGAGCTCCCGCCGGGAGTGTCTACATCGCCGTCCCCACAGCTGCGACAGAGAGCTACATCGACACAATGCGTACCCACAACTGAATCCACACAAACAAGCGACTACCGCGAAGAGCGGCGGCGCGTACACCACGAGGCCGATATCGTCATTGTCGGCGCGGGCATTCTTGGGTGCGCAGCGGCCGTCGCATTTGGCAAGCAGGGCAGGAGCGTCATATTGCTGGAGAAGAGCCTCAAGGAGCCAGACAGGATTGTAGGAGAGTTGCTACAACCCGGTGGTGTCAATGCTTTGGAGAAGCTGGGCATGAGGGGTACGACGGCTACCTTCTTTCCTTGCACAGGCTGAGGGTCAAGGGCTGACATGGCTTTCTAGATTGTCTCGACGACATTGACGCCATACCCTGCTACGGATACCAGATCCTTTACGGCAGCGAAGAGGTCCACATTCCTTACCCTGACAACCTCATCACATCCGGGCCCGCCAAAGCACCCGAGGGTCGCTCCTTCCACCACGGCCGCTTCATCTCCAAGCTGCGTGCAAAGGCCAAGTCGACGCCCAACGTCACCCTCGTCGAAACAACCGTCACATCCATGGTCAAGAGCGACTACACAAACCAGGTCGTCGGTGTGTCATGTCAGACTGCTGGAGAGCAAGACTACTACTTTGGCGCCGTCACCCTCGTCGCTGACGGCTACGCCTCCAAGTTCCGCAAAGAGTTCATCCCTCACCAGCCCCAAGTACGCAGCAAATTCTGGGGCCTGGAGATGATCGACGCTAAACTCCCCATGCCAAACCACGGCCACGTTATTCTCGGCGATGCGCCTCCAATCCTCATCTACCAAATCGGCACCCACGAAACCCGCATCCTCGTCGACATACCCGACAACCTTGCCTCGGCCAGCCCCAAGAACGGCGGCGTCAAGAACCACATGCTCAATGTCGCCCTGCCCCAACTCCCAGAATGCGTCCAACCCGCCTTCCGCACAGCAATCGAAGCCGGCAAACTGCGCTCAATGCCAAACAGTTTCCTACCACCTTCGACCCAAAAACAAGCTGGACTCATCATCCTCGGCGACGCAATGAACATGCGACACCCCCTCACCGGCGGCGGCATGACCGTAGCCTTCAATGACGTAGTCCTCCTTTCCAACCTCCTCTCCCCCGCCAACATACCTACCCTCGAGGATACCGCCGCCGTCCTGTCCGCCATGTCGACCTTCCACTGGCAGCGTAAGAATGGGACTTCTGTCATCAACATCCTGGCCATGGCTCTCTACAGTCTCTTCGCCGCCAACAACCAATACTTGGAATTGATCAAGAAGGGTTGCTTCAAGTACTTCCTCCGCGGCGGCAAGAGCGTGAGTGAACCCTGCGGCATGCTCGCTGGTCTCATTACGCATCCTTGGATGCTCGTGTGGCACTTTTTCTACGTTGCGTTTTATGCTATCTGGGTTAGGTTGCACGAAGTTCCCGTGTGGAAGGCACCCTACACACTCTGCATCGAGAGCACCATGGTTGTCTGGACAGCCATCTGTGTTATTGGCCCGTATCTTGTTGCTGAAGTGAAGAGGTAATAGTCGAGTGCGATTTGGAAAAGAAAAAAAGAGAGAGAAGATATGGGTAATGTATATACGTTTCATCAGCTCCTGTTCATGGGGCTTGTACATAGGGCACTGGTTTGGCGTTTCTCGGCTACACACCCGTGGCGACACTGAAAATCTTTCATTTTGGGAGGTTGATATATAGTAAAGATGGTTTAATACGTAATTATGACAGGAATAGCCGCACGTTGAATGCACACTCTTGGTCGCATCATATTGCATGTCAAAGTACCTCTGCCATTCCTCTGTATCTCTCCCCATAACTTCTCCATCGCTACTCCTTGCCTTTCCCTTTGTCCTACAGTTATGCTCCCCCCCAGCTGCGCGCTCTTCTAGATGATGCCGTCTTGAGGTGAATCAAGTGTCTCCCACGTCGGACATCTTACTGTAATAAGACGGGAGAATGGGCACCGGCTTCCATGATGTAGGCCAAGGAAAAGTCCAGGTAGAGGGGCATTGACATTGTTGTCGGAGGCGTGATGGGTATGAACGTCGACGTCGACGCGGACGTGGACGTGGATGATGTGTGCCATGTAAGACTTGCCGTGACAAGAAATGAAGAGCTTACCATTACTCATACAAACGGCGTCGTGGAAGACGTGTGTAATGTCTGGACATGCGATGCCCGGCGTGTGGCTGGAGTGGCCACAGCATCTGTTGTCTCGGCCGCGAGAACCGCCGCGGGTACCCAGTTTGAACAGTGCGGGTTGGTACATTCCGTTGCTTGCTGATGCCAGAGTGAAGAGCGGTCGCGGGTTCCAGCGTATACTCGTGGCGAAGCCATGCTGTCGTTACAGTTCTCGCATCCGGGTCCCGTCAACGGGAAAGAGGTAGTCTGGCCAGCCTTTCTCGCCGCGAATATATGCCGTATAAGGCCAGCTTTCTGGTCGTTGTTCTAGGTACGGTGTCGGCATCGTGTAGCTGGATGTAAGCGTACTGAGTGGCCACGGCCCCTGCGTACTCTTAGACAGGCTGCCCATTCGAGTAGCCTGATTCATTCCACCTGTACTTGTGAAGCGATGGGCAAGTGTCAACACGGCTGAAATGCCATCTAACCGGTGCGTGTCGTGGTCCACTGATTCCTTCGTTGACCCAAGCCAAGCCAGAAACGAAAAGAAGAGGTCGTAGAGGTTCAGAGTCGCCGTGTTACAAAAGTCATAGGTCTTCCATTTCAGCTGCATGCTAGGTTGGTTCATGTCGTCCGTGTCGACGCCGGCTTGCTTCATACACTCGTAGCACTGCGTCACGTTGTCTTTCTCGACTTTTTCGTACTTCAGAATGATGCTGTGTTTTTTTTTAAAAAAAAATAAAAAAAATATTAGAGAGGGCCATATTGAAAAGAGCGCAGGACCGCGGACGCTTACTTTTTGTACGTGTTCCCTCTGCCGTTACAAAGACAGCGTTGGTATATCTCGCTTCGTGCGTCATCGGCATTGGGATCGGTTATACTTCCAGTTGGATTATAGCAGTGTGCAAAATCGGCAAGGATCGAGTCACAAGAGGGAGTGGCCCAACATGCGACTGTAGGGGGCACACTGGGTATCTGAGCGAGTATGCTGGCTGTGCCCGCTGGCATGCTCTGCTGTGAGCTTGGGCGCCAAGGTATGATGGGAGCGGGTGTTTCAATCGCAGAGTGTGTAGCGTAGCGCTCGAGAAGGGTTGCGTTGGCAGTACCGGTAACAGGCGGTTGATGTTTCGCTAGAGCACCGCTATATCCGCAAACTGCAACCGTTATCGAGCCCAGCAGTAGAGAAACGCCCGAATTCATGTCGTCTTCCGCTATCGACATCTGTGGCGCGTTTCGAGTCGCGGATGGGAAACGAGTGTAAGAGGACCCTTGAATGAGAGGAAGGCCAAGAGTCGACCTGTGGTGTCGCTCAAGGCGGAGCTGCCATGGACCGTGATTTGGTTCTGGTAAAGTGTCTCGGTGCTTGTGTCTGCCGTTGGTGCACACGATACCACCATGACTGCTGGCATCTCCTTCGATTAGTCCTTGTATCGCTGAATGTTCATCGCCGTGAGGAGCATGGAAGTGTTGTGGGGTTCATTGAACAAATGCGCCTGCTTCACAGGATTGCGTTTACATGATTGTCACACATGCGGACGGCGTATGCCACTGCATTGGATTCACTCCATGCTGAGCCTTCGCTTCCTAGCATATGTACATAGCTACCAATAAAGTGTTATATAAATAGATAGGTCCTAGATAACGAACAAGAGTTGAAGATGATGACGGAGCCATAGCTGAGAATGGCACACTGGCGCTCACCGTCTACAATCATCCAAGACAACAACAAAACAAGCAGATACAGCGAAGCGGTGAGAGGGATGCGATATGTAATAGGAGGGTTGGCAGTGCATCAAGAGTCGCCGCAGGTGGATGCGACGTTGGTGAAGATGGTGGCAAGCGCCGAAACAACGCCGCACGCGGCGAAATAGCGAATAGACACAAAGAACCGAAATGCAAACCTGACTTCGACGCGCAGACGACAGAGACGATTAGGAATGAAGACATGATGGAGGGTTATGAAGCAAAGAGAAAAACTGCTCATGGGTCCCAAACCGCATGGACAGGTGGTAAAGGTGACGGTAAATCGAAGAGATGAAGACGACATGGTGACGGAAACTAAAACATGGTTGTGGTCCCTCTCTTGAATCATCAGAATATCTCCAAACCTTCGAATTCAACACATAGATTTCGCGGTCCACTATTCAGTCCGGTAGCATGTCTCCGGTCCCACATGGTGATGCCAAAGTTTGCAGGTCGACTTGCATAAACGCCAACGCGTACGGCCTTGTCTTCCACGCCCCAAAAGAACCAGGTAACTTCTCTGAGCTTCTTCCAACCTAGCAGTTCATCCTCGTACCACACCCACAGTGCATAGCCGATGCGCTCAATCTTGACGCGCAAGTCCATACGTCGTTGTTGATGGGGCGGGAGTGCACTCGATGACCAGTCTGCACCTTCGCAATTTGCCACCACACAAGTGGCATGGCAGGCGTTGCTGGAAAACTCAAGCCCAACTTTGACCCACTTGGATGCTGGCGCAGGAGCAACGTACGGTGGAGGAGGACCGCGCTCTAGTTGGGGGCTGGAACCTGAATCCTCTGCTAGGCCTTGTAAGATTGTGGTGTCGTAGCTCTCAGCGTCGCCAATACTCGAGCTTTGCGAGAGGGAGATGGCTGAACTTGGCGCCGCGCTGTCATCCAAACGTATGCTCGCAACATTCGGGACCTCGAGTGTCGTTGTGGCGTTTGCTGTCGCTGCCGCTATCTGCCCTGGCGGTGCGCCTGCGAATATGACCAAGCCTCCTTGATCCCATTCGAGCTCCCAGTCTGCTGAAACCGTGACTTCTGCTACTATGAAGGGGTTGCGCAACGCGGTGTAGAGAATCGGGGCCGTCGATGTATCCCCTGATGGTGGTTTCCTCCATAGATCGGTGTTTGGAGGCGCAGTCAGGGTAAAGGAACCCAGCCACTCTGGTACGACATCGTCTTGGATATTGAGGGGCGTAAAGGAGGAGCTCGCGGGTGGCATGGCCTCGGTGATGCGCTCGACGCGCTCGCGGTCGGTAAGCGGATATCAACGCTCGGCGTCGGTCTGCTTTGTTCTACGAGTGGTTTTCGATGGCGTATGTATATGTAGTAGATCTCTGTAGCTCCGGCAAGATGCCGAGTCGTGTTGAGTGTTGTCTAGCTCTGTGTGACCGAGCTCGACAGGTCATTCGCTTTGGCAAAAGCAAGGATCCGGCTGACGTCTGACTTGGGCAGAATGTCAAATCACCAGAGATCTGCAAGAGGGATCGTGAGAGGCGCCCGCGCGAGACTCGTCAAGGAGGCCTATCGCACGGTCAGCACGAAGCCGTTTCATACCCCCTAAGCGCCCTATATGACGCCCGTTTGTTTACGCCTCACCAGCTGCCGTGTGAACAACACACGTGCTGACGCATTCATGCTACGCGCGCTTCCGATGCTTACCTGGCTGGCGCGGCTTGGTAGGGAAAATGGTTGTTTTTTTGTTCGGCTCAGCCTGGAGTTCCGGCGCAAGCTACGCTGCTTGAATCATGGTCCGGTACACACGTCAGGAGGGACGGCAGAAATTCCGTGAAACCTACTTCCACGCTGCTTGATGGTTATATAGCCCGAATGGTGCAGTGCTTGGCTTCTCGCCTAGTCGCAAGTGGATGTCCATCCAAGCTGAGATGTCCCGCCACTGCACAAGCTCCAGCAGCTACGCCTCATTGCCATCGCCAACCAAAGACGAGAATCGTCTTGCGTCGGTCCCTGCGAAGCCCAGAGAAGGGAGGAAAGGGCATTTGTCGATGGTGCAAAAGTCTCCGATGCGGCAAGGTGAAGTGGCCAGAGGCTACTTCCCAGCCCCGCGCCTCGCCGATTCAGAGCGTCGACAATGCTCTTTCGTCTGAACACGTCGAGGAAACGCAGGCAACGGCCGTTTGGAGCTCCCTGCAGCGCATTCCTTCAAACGTACTGGCCGATGTCGAGTTCGTGTTTCGGAGGGGGGGCAAGATGCAAGTGTTCGTGGCAAGGCAAGAGCAATGTGCTGGATGGTTTCACGACAGAAAGTATGTTCTGCATAGCCCCTGGTAAATGCATGAACCTCTGGTGTCATTGGACTTTCCTGGCATACGTAATCGAGGTAGCTGCAAGACGTGCTCCGAAAACGGCAAGAGCGAATATCACCGCATCACAACCGCAACGAGTACGGAAACAGGACGACATGAGAAGTCGTGGCAGTGGCTGACAGCAGTATGCCCGACTCGCTGCATATGCGACCTGCACTTTGGCTATGACTTTCCAACGTCGTTGTGTTGATGTGTGTGTGTTGTTATCGGGGGTCCAAGCCAAGGAGATAAGCGCAAGGCGCAGTGATTGTGTTGTCACTCCGAGCCAGCTCACGACATGTTCTGGGGCAGGATCGTTTGTGTAAGGCGCTGTTGTGCGGTATGTGGTGTGTCCATAAAGCAGCTATCCGTCGATGCGTTGTCCATCAGTGGACCGCCCCGTTCAGTCGACATTCCCCAACCATCGCATAACCAGTATTAGGGCGTACTCGATATTAGCCAATCTGCCGCTACGATTACATGTCATCTATAACGTAGTAGATACCGGATGAACTGATGATCGCAAGAATACGAATCGCGATATCCTTCACGATCGAGATACCACGCTGCAATTGGCTAGCCAGAGCTGACACTCTCAAGCACGGCGTAGAAGCATCTACGGGGAATCACCCTCTCGGCTAGAGAGAACTGACGATGCGTTTATTGGTGATCATATTGGCTGCCGTACAACCCGGGTAAGCAGAGATGCTGACGACAATACTTGGAAGAGTGCTCGGGTTGGTAGGGGAGTGCATCATCGGCCATTTCTTCATACCCAGGATAAGATTGTGTCTCCTTACATCCTTGTGGTGGACTGGATAGTCCACGAGATACTGCCTTGGCGTTTGATGGCACGGCTCCCGGAGGAAGCAAAATATTGAATGCTGTACGACTACATAAATGCGTTTGAAACTGGATAACGGTTTGGCGGATGCGTATCCACGACGCATCAGCTTTCCGCGAGGTTTAGCTCCGCCTGCGAGATCCAGCACCTCTCGAGATCTCTAAGACTATGCAAGGGGTGCGTAGCAAAAATGGACGGCTAGACCACCAAGTCGTCGGCTTGTATACACGCATGTACTGATAGATGTAGCTTGCAGAGCGTAGCATTTGCTCCCCGAGCCAAATCCTAGTTCAATCGCTTTTCACAGGAGAAGCTTGGTCCAGTGTAGGTCCAGTAGCAGACCAATCGTTTGATCAAGCTTTGTAGCAATGTATGGCACTTTCTGCAGTGATATTTCCCAGCAGTCGACTTGTCCGGCAATTATGAGCTATTTTTTCAATGTTTGCTAATGAGGAAAGCTATGCGCTCAAACTCTTGCGGCAGCTGCGGAGATTCAGGAAGAACCAGAAGCAACTTGAGAGATCTACATATCCATGAAGTCATGGAAGCGGAAATGGGTTCGATTGCGGTCAGATAGTCACATTGCATCTTGCCTTTCATAGGATCAATAGACGTCCTATCAATGAGACTTTGCCGATTTCAGGTTGTGCCATGGTTCATAACCGGTCGCCGATGGCAGGCTAGGGTGAATCATGGTACTGTCGATTCGCCGAACTTGCATTCCAGTCACTTAGCATTTGTCACATGATCTCGACTGGAGAGCGATCACCAGTTATCGAAACAGCTAGAGCCGGCCATGGGGAATAACGTTACGAAAGGGAGGGTGCGGCTCGCAGTAGACATGATAGTATGGTAGAAAAATCTCGGTCTGCACGAGATCCGGTGTGGAACAAGGTTTGCGTTAGCAGACGACATGTGACCTACGCTCTGAAGAACCACAGGGCTGGGTATCTGGTATATGCCGAAAAGCTTCCGAGCCACCACTGGTTAGTGCTGCGGATTATGTAGTGACACGGCTAATGCAGGTTTCGCAACATCACATTGCTCCACCGTGGCCTGCTAGAGACGGTTTTCGAAACCATCGCTACAATCAAGGATAGGTTGTAGCTGCATATCTCGATATTGAGGCGAATACATCGAGGCCGAAACCTTGACAATCCTGTTATTGAGTCGATCTTTACTCACACAGCTGCCGCAATCGTACGATGCATGGATCGATAGAGCCTGGAATGGTGAGGTGGGAAGATCGGCATGCAAGGTTCAGGCCCGGAGAACCCCAAGAAAGTGGAGCGCAGACCAGCCGTTTGTAGTAACCAACCGCGGGTTGGGATAGTGTTTGAAGTTTCGTGGATAGCAATACTCGATCCATTTTTTTTGCAAGACTGACCAGCAGAATGGAAAACTCGGGTGCGATAGGCGCTGATACGGCAAGAAACGGATAGTGACTGCAGAGTGATTGTGTGCCCAGGAGTGAAGATTAGTCGAAGTGAAGAATGCCATGGACGAGTTGAACGCCTCCCGAGCGAGATGAGATGATAAAACGCGATGCTAAAACATTTGAATCTCCAGCACGGTGAAACGTGGTCCTGGTGGTGGAACTGTTTGACCCTACCAACATGTCCATCCAGAGACTGCTCTCAAGTCTTGCGATATACATTGATGCGACGAGGAAGTGCATCGGATGAAGCGCAGAGCTGCAGGCCTTGGTTCGCAAGGAGATGGTCAAATGAAGTCTCGGGTCGTAACTCCAGCTCCTTCAAAGTCTCTTGGAAATGCGGAGAGTGGTTTGGGCGAACAGCCTTTTGATACGAGTTCCAGTCCTGGAGTTCAATAATGAGATATCCACCTGTGCTCAACGATGAAGAGCATTTTTCAAAGAAGGCAACTAGACCAGCATCTCGGTGTTGGAGGTGGATCCATTTAATGACGGATAATGCCAGGATCACATCATATGACTCTGCAATGTCCTGGTCAGAAGGTATGGCCCAATCTGCAGACGAGAAGGTTACACGAGGCCATGCAGCTGACGCAGTGGATACGCTATACGCAGCCTTGTTTTGCGGTTCAAACCGGTATCCATGAGTGAGCACGGCCGATATGGGAAAGTAGTCGACAAGGGGTGCCGAGCGACTCGTGGGGGGACTGGCACGGGAAGCGCGCAAGGCCAGGAGCTTCTCGGCCTGGGCAACCAGCTTGGGATCGATATCGACGCCAGTGACGGCTGCGGCTTGGAAATCGAAGGCTGCCAGTTGATCAATATCGACAAGATGTGGTTATAGTCGGTTGCAGAAAGTAGCAGGGGTATCCTTCCTACACTTACATAGTTGGATTGAAACGCTGCCAGCATTACAGCCGACGTCCAAACAATGCTTGGCGGCAAAGATTCCGGGGATCAGCGTAGCCAGGATTTTCAGACGTGGGTCAAGAACGTGAGTCGCAGAGGCAGGAAGTTTTGACACCCCACTATAATCTGCAGGCGAGTCAGCGTGAGAAGCAAGGCAGCAATTGCCGAGAGGCCGCCGCCGCTTTGAGAAGATATCACGACGCCAACAGCCCGTCTTGGTGAGATCGCTTCGCACCTACCCATGTAGTTGCCGAACTGAGTAGCCATGACGGCTCGGTCGAGGCAGGGTGTCGATCGCGACTGGGGAGGTTCTTGGTGGGCCTGTCGGAGACGAGTGGTGGCGTGGTTCGTGTGCCGTCGAGCAGCAGCGTGGTGTGTGTTGGAGAGAGGGGAGGGGGGGGAGGGAGGAACGGGCGGTGAGAGAGAGATGGGGGAGGGGGGGGGAGGTGAGTGGTCAGCGGTTGGTAAGTCGCGTAAAGCTTAGAGACGGCAGGTGCTTGGACAGACGATTGGCTACCACACGTGCCAGGTAGACAGCAATTGGCGGACCTGTTCACCGAAGGTGATGTTGCGATGGAGGGTGAGGGGTAGGAGGAGAAGGAGGAGTGTGTCAGAGTGGACATGCGTCCGCTCGACGTAGCACACAGCGGAGGCGGCTAGGCTAGGGGGGGAGGGCAGCGCAGGTACGCTGGATCCGTGCGAGCAGCAATATCAGCGTGAGATGCTCCCTGAATCAGTAGAGGAGGCAATAAGAGTAGCGCTAGCATGTCCAAATGGGTGCCGTCTGCCAGGGTGCCATTGCAACTCTGTTACTCTGGCGATGAGGGCTCCGAGGCTCATGCATCTGGGCCAAGTTGATCGCGTCTGCTAATCGGGGTTCATCTCTCCTGCTAATCGAATCGAGGTTTATTATCCCTTACTTTGCAGAGCATGCACAAAGCCTGCGTGATGATGGCCTTGTAGATTACCACTCTAAGTGCGAGGTATTGCTGCAACTGCCGCACACCATGGTAAAGTCACCCGCTGAACAACACACCCCATGACGCTTCTCCCAATCTCCTGCCATACACACACTCTCTCTCCCTCTCTCCCTGCCCCAAACCGTTGCGCTGCAAGCGAGCGGCCGTGATGCGTGTCGCAGCCCTAGAAGCCATGTATGCTGTGTGTGTCTCAATGTCTGCTGCTGCCAACGACAACGGTCGCCCGCCTTGGACAAGCGCAAGCCACCGACCTCGTCTGGGCGGCCGTGCCCGTTGACCATCGAGTCCGATAGCCAGGTGCGGAGGCAATGTCTCATGTCACTGATTGATGGGCGCATGAGACGGTAGCCGTCTTCCAAAAGCCCGGTAGCCGTCCTGACTGGGTTCACCACCACCACCACCACCACCACCACCACCACCAGTGTTTGGACCACCTATAGCCCATCCAGCATGGCAGCAGACCCCACCCGCCCCGAGTGGGCGCGCGGAGACGGACAAGAAAGGCGTCGCAGGGCAGATCGCTTTTAGCCGCAATCCTCCAGCCTCGCGCCATTGGCCTGCGCCCGCTCTGACAGATGGGCCCGGTCAAGGCCTTTCCCAGGCTCGCGCTGCAGCCACTCCACTCTGTCTGGACCCTCGCCGAATGTGAAAGTGTCTGCCGCCCGCCATGCTATCCTCCGCTCGCTCGCCGGTGTCCATGGGCCGAGTTACGTGATATCTGGCATATTGCCCCCCATATTGCCCTGCCGCCGGGTTACAGTGTGCGACACCCTGATCCGTCTTGATTCGAAAGAGACGTGCCTGCGAAACCGGGACGCCGTTGTTTGTCTCTCTTTTACCCGGCCAGCAGCCTGTTCAGTGACGCCCCACGAGAATACTGCAAAAGCCAGCCCTGAGCTAGACACGAGTCCTGAGCCAGTCGCGTCCCAAAGTCTCCAGCTGCATGGGCTGCGAACGCGGTGACAAGACAGAGTGGATTGCCGCAGAGACCACATGCACCGACTAGCTCACCTTGAACCCTAGACCATGATGAACATACGCGACTACCTTGTCCACAACATGGCCTGCTTGTGCCGTATACATGGTGCCCATCTCCCGGCCTTCATATCGCTTGCACTGAACCCAAGTCAGAAACCTGGGGACTAGCAGCTGGTCCGCCAAGCTCGGATCCACGCACTCGTCGCTGCACTATCGCTGTCCTTGTCAGAATTTATGCTCCGAGCCGGCTACTCTTGACGGTTGGCGTGAGGCTTGCGAGAGAACAGGGTGCTGCGGGCCCACCCCCATCTGCATCCTTTCCTCTTCCCGGGCGCCCGTTGTCTTCACGCGTCAGAGCGCCTCCACTTCAACGTCGCCATTGCTGAATCCAAGCATCCGACCGTCGATCTGGCTGCTGGCGATCCAGATACGTACAGGGTCGCCTACAAGGGACAGTAAACTATAAACCACCAACGCCGCCACACTCGAGGCAGTGCCCCCATATCTGACGTCCTGTCCAACACTGCACCACTCCCTGCTGCCCCCCCCCCAATTTGAAAAAGAGCCTCCGAACTGAACACAAACCTCATCCCAATGCGGCTTCGTGCATCGTGTCCTGGCCCGGCCAAATAACAATACACGCATGTCCCAACCACCACCTCCACCTCCACCACCACCACCTCCTCCTCCTCCTCCTCCTCCGTCGTCGCTGTCGCTCCCTCTAACAACGACTTGTTGTCCGGCTCCAGATATGACCGAGACCCAGAAACTTCCCATCTTCTCGCCCCCTGGCTTCCTCGACTATTCTCACCGCCGACTTCCCCCGCTAGAGATCCCGCCAGACGCTGTACCACCCCGGTCCGATTACCAGTTCCGCTCACCCATCAACCAACTGCCCTCGATCCATGCTGGACTGCCTCCGCCACACGACTACCCTCAGCCGCCCGCAGTACATAGATCAGCTGCTCCTGTTGAGAAACTACTGCAGCAGTCAAACCCCTACACCCCACCCAGATCAGACCCTCCATATTCTCCTCGGCGTTATGGTCCTTCCATCTCACCACGTTCCGAGTTTGATAGCAGAAGACCGCGGAGACTGACAGAACACCGCCTTCCTTACGAGGAGCCCCGGCACTACCAGTATAGCCAACACCACGAGCAGCCATACTCATCCCTCACTTCCCCAGTAGAGACCTCACAGCAAAGGTCATATCCTCCGCTGCCGTCACCAGGGTACACACCGAGCTATGCATCGAGTAATACTCCATATCGCGGATCCGTCGGTTCTCACCAGCACTCACAATCACATCGAGGCTCCATAACAGCCCCACTCGGATCTATTGCGCACTCAGAGCCGTCCGCAACAGCTCCTCCGCCTCCAAAACAGCATCGAGCAGTCCCGTTGCCAGGTTCGATACCACAGCCAGTGTACAACGAGCAACTGTAAGGATACCTCTACTCTGCCCAAGTAAGTGAGCTCCCACTGATGCATACAGGAACTTGAACTATGAGCTTCGCGTGCGCCAACAACCCATCGCCGCGCGAGCATGCGGGTTCGGGGAACGCGACCGAAGGGTGATTGACCCCCCGCCCATCATCCAACTACTGGTAACAGATCCGAAGACGGGGGCCGCCGAGCAAGAAGAGCTGCGTTACTCGCTCAATGTGGTTCACTGCACACTCTGGAATGCCGAGGGAACCAACGAAGAGACGGCACTCATACAGCCCGACCGACGAACAACGCGGCGGTTAATGGGCCAGCTTGTGGCCTCACCTTCGGTAGCAAAGGATGAGCATGATGCCGAAGGCTGCTTCTTCTGCTTTCCAGACCTTTCGTGTCGCACACATGGCAAATACCGACTCCGATTTGTTCTAATGCGCATCGATCCTATGAACCTCCATGTAGGAGGCTTTTCGCCGATACTCACCGAAGTCCTGAGCGACGTCTTCACAGTCTACACGGCCAAGGACTTTCCAGGCATGCGGCCAAGCAGTGCTCTCACGCGAGCATTGAAGCTACAAGGATGCAACATCCAAGTGAAGAAGGGCAATGAAAAGGCGTTGGCGCGCAAGCGACTTACCGCAAGTCAAGAGCACGATAATACGGAAGAGGATAACTTGAAGCGAAGGCGCCGGGAATAACACTCTCAACACAACCTCGACGGCATTTGCTTTTCTCTCAAGCATCAAGTACAGCGGGTGGCGTGGGCTGCTACCTGGGTCATCTGGAGCATTCTTTCCTTCTTTCCTTCGCAGATACCGGTTTGCATCTCGATGACATGATGAACGAACAACATTCCCTCGGACAGCATCTACCTTAATTCTCTGGCTGGTGGCGGCGAGGCTATTTCCATGGCGTTTGCGCAATACAAGAGGGGGAGGGGGGTTGAGGACTCGGTGTGGCGGCCATGTTGTAATGCATTTGATATCCGACAGAAAGGATCACGATACCATTTTGATAGCTTGTATTTGCAAATATCATAAAGAGACACTAGCTAGACTAGTAGTATTACGCTTCGACAATGAAGCTGTGAGGTCAGGATGCGCCTCGAAGGATGCTGGCCGCAAGCAAGCCTCACACGTTTCGAGGGACGCTAGTGCGGGGATCAGCCCCGCTAGAGGGGTCCATGCGTCGATTTTCTTTCAAAGTTAACGCGTGCAAAATCTCAGCTTTCCTTCCTTCCCTCCCCTTCCCCATAACCGATCGAGGCACCAAAAGCAAAACATCATGAAATACGTGCTTGTGTCTGGCGGCGTCATCAGCGGCGTGGGGAAGGTAAGCTGCAGCTTGCCGCGCCTTTGATCACCACTAATGCGTATACACAGGGTATCATAGGTAAGCTCTTAGCACGTGCGCCAGGAGCGTCACGCGAACTTGGGTCTCTCTAGGGCTTTTGCGGTTTATGCAGAACATCTTAGACTCTCTACGACCATGGCTCTTGCAGTGTTGCCGAATTACACCACTGCAATGCAACCCACACGTCAAGATCTTCATCTATGTACCGTTGCTGATTGACGCGTCGCAGCCTCGTCTACAGGTCTCTTGCTCAAGACGATCGGCCTCAAGATAAGTGCAGCCGACTGACGCGCTTCATCGACCATACTGACGTCCTAGCACGTCTCGTCGATCAAGGTCGACCCATACCTCAATGTAGATGCAGGAACTATGAACCCGAAGGAGTAGGCTTCACCAGCACTACTGTAATCTCTAGACTAAACAACATGCAGGCATGGCGAAGTTTTCGTCCTCTCCGACGGCGGCGAAGTTGACCTCGATCTCGGCAACTACGAGCGCTACCTCAACATTACCCTCACACGCGACAACAACATCACCACGGGCAAGATCTACCAGCACGTTATCGAACGCGAGCGCAAGGGCGACTACCTGGGCAAAACCGTCCAAGTCGTCCCACACATCACCGATGCGATCCAGGACTGGATCGAGAAGGTGGCGCGGATACCCGTCGATGACTCCGGTGAGGAGCCTGATGTCTGCATAATCGAGTTGGGAGGCACGGTGGGCGATATCGAGAGCATGCCCTTTATCGAGGCTATGAGCCAGCTCAGGCGACGCGCGGGCAAGAACAACTTCATGCAGATTCACGTTTCGTATGTGCCTGTTATTCACGGCGAGCAAAAGACAAAGCCTACGCAGCAGGCCATCAAGGCGGTGAGGAGTAACGGTCTGATCCCAGATCTGGTACGTACATCTTTCGTGGACAACTTCAAGGCCTTTGTGTTGGCAAAAGAGCTGGTGCATCTGTCCTTGGGGTGTATTGTCTTTCTGTACTGTGAGCAAATGACTGACTGTTCTAGATTGCCTGCCGTTGCGAACGCGAACTCGAAGTCTCTGCCGTCGAGAAGATTGCCCACTTCTGCCAGGTCGAAAACGAGCAAGTGCTGGTTGTGCGTGACATGCCGTCCATCTACCAAGTACCTATGCTTCTCGAGCAACAAAGATTGATTCCCATGGTCCGCCAGTTCCTTGCTCTTGAGCAGACCTCCATCTCGCCCTCAATGCTGCAGAAGGGCAACCATATCTGGGCGCAATGGCAGTCGCTTACAGGTCACGACACTCGCTTCCACGACCCGGTGACAATTGCACTAGTCGGAAAGTACGTTGAACTCCAGGACTCATATCTGTCAGTCATCAAGTCATTGGAACATGCTACGATGCGATGCAGGAGGAAACTGGACATTCGTTGGGTCGACTCAGATCACCTGGAGCCCAAGTGTCAAAAGACAGACCCTGCAAAGTACCACAACGCTTGGCATGAGGTCGTCAAGGCGTCTGGTATCCTTGTGCCTGGCGGTTTTGGTCAGCGTGCTACAGAAGGTATGATTTCGGCAGCTACCTGGGCGCGTGAGCACAAGAAGCCGTATCTTGGTGTCTGCCTGGGCATGCAAATCGCCGTCATTGAGTACGCTCGCAACGTTTGTGGTATCAAGGATGCAACTTCTGAGGAGTTCAACGGCGAGGCCCAGAACAAGCTCATCATGTTCATGCCGGAGGTCGACAAGACCACCATGGGTGCATCAATGCGTCTGGGTCTCCGACCCACGCTCTTCCAGCCGGGTAGCGAGTGGTCCAAGCTCCGCGCTCTATACGCTGGCAAGGAGGAGATTCTCGAACGTCACCGTCACCGCTACGAAGTCAACCCTGACTACATCGAAACACTCGAGAAGGGTGGCTTGAGCTTTGTCGGCAAAGACGATGCCGGTGTACGTATGGAGGTTATTGAGATCAAGGATCATCCCTGGTTCGTTGGTGTCCAATTCCACCCGGAATACCTTTCCCGCGTCTTGGACCCAAGCAGGCCGTACTTGGGCTTCGTCGCTGCCAGTGCCGGTATGCTCGAAGAGATTACTCGTGACTACCAGAGTGGCGCGGCGAATGGTCTTGGTGCAGAAGGCATTGCTAATGGTGTAAATGGCATGAAGATCAACGGCGATGCGGGCTTCTAGGTGCGACCTCGCATCTGTTCCTTGACTGGGCTAGATGCCACTCCACCGAGCTGGGGCTGTCAGCAGCCACAGAGAACTATGAGAACGCAACTGTAGTAGTTGACACCTGGACTTTGATGAATTTTTTTGTGGAGTTGGGACATTTTGGAATCAACGGGAAGGCTTATGTAGTTACGAAAGAAGCCCTAACTGGCCACAGACGACATTGACGTGGCATGTGCACATGATACCCAGAAAGTAAAAGAGACAATATTCTAAAGGTAGACCATCATTACCATGACAATACTTGCAATCCGCTTGATGTAGGCAATGCACCCTGATGCGGAGGAAAAAGCAAATCCCACGTGGTATGCCCGAGACAGCTCTCTATGCGAATATGGGACTACCAGGTCATATAGAAGGCACCCTACGAGTTTAACGTATCTAACGGATAGTACGAGGCTTTCCTTCCAATATCCATGCTGACGGCCACAATTGGTGTGTGATGATCTGGATCCGGATCCAATGATTATAGTGGTGTTGTACTCTTTCTTTTCTATTCTCAGGCTGGACCAGTACCTTTTCATGGGGTTTGTGATAGACTAGTGATGAGCACTGGAGTCTGTGGCAGCATTCTCCGTCCAAGTGAGATGTGACTTACTGGTGGTTTGAAAATCTGGAGTCCCTCTGTGAAGCCAAACCAATGCCCTTGAAGATTGTCTTCTTCGAGTTTGCACCATGAAGCCTGTTGTATCTGGGAGCAATCTCGGAATCGATAACTTGAGGTGTCTTGTAACAAGGATAAAAGGCATTTTGTGTGTGACTAAGGACTATATCTGCGGGGTTGATATGAATATTGACGATGGAGGCCCAGCTTGGCTTCCTCGGCAGCGCATCGTTGGCGATAAGATGAGGCCTGTATGTTCACGACATCAGCACCCTAGATTTCTGAGCTGCATATGGGACGGACTCATCTCTATAATGACCGACAACTAGAGTGAAACAATGCGACAGGGCGGAAGTTATGGATGGAAGCTCTTTGGTATTTTGTTTACTTGATATGAGATCAGCTGCGCCCACCCCCCTGCCTGTCCGGTCGTTGCAATACCGTCCATCTACTCTGGCATCCAGTCGGGACCCTCGGCCTGGTAAAGCGTTGGCTCTGGGTTGACGCAAAGCCTGCCGTTCTCATTCGGCAAACCATCAACACTGCGCACCGTAAAGAACTCGCTTCCCACTGCACCTGTGGCCCAGAAGAGGTTGAAGGGATCGAACTTGCGCTTCGCCTCCAAGAGACGCGGGTAGAAGCTGCCCCAGAACGACCACTGGAAGTTGGGTTCGAGACGGTCTCCCTCGGAAAGGTACGACCCGGACCCTGGTGTGAGGTCGCGCCACTTCTGCATGACGCCATAGGTCATGTTGAGGCGCTCCTCGACAATCTCTGCAGCCGGGTTTGTCATGTTCAAGAGAGTTCCAGAGATGATGAAGCCAAGCATGTTACGCCAGGCTGGGTTTACAGAGTTGTCAGGGCGTCCACCCTTCTCCCAGGACGGCGCCATATTGTAGCCGATCAGCGCCATACCTTCGTCGACCGCAGCCCAGAGAGCCTCGAAAGTTTCATCAAAGATTGATTCGTTTGCCCAGTTGGAACGAGGGATCATACGCGATGTAGTGGCGACGCCGTTACTATTGACACCCTCTACAGGGAAAGAGCCATTGTAGGCATCGTAGAATCCGGCGTACTGCGTCCACTCGGGCCCGACGGTAATCCCGAGTGCAGCCATATCCTTCACCCAGGGGTCAACGAGAGACTTGGCTTCCTCGACGGTTTTGCCGGGAGCGAAGAACGGTGACATATCCATCGTGATCGAGTCGCGCGACGGAAATACCTTCCAGTACGCGTAGGTGTTATTGTCGGCGTTCTGTGGGAAGTACTTCATGTAGGCCTTTAGTCCTTGCTTAAAGGCATCTACACTGACGTTTTTGCCCGTGGTTACGAGCCAGTTGGCGGAAGCAATAGGTTGATCTGGGTGCATCTTGACGGTGACGGAAGTTACAACACCAAAGGTCAGGCCTCCACCGCCACGTAATGACCAGAAAAGTTCGGGATTGTTGTTCTTGTCAGCAGTCACGTAGCGGCCATCGGCCATGACGACCTCCATGGAAAGCACATGGTCAGCGCCTATGGCGAGATGTCCAGAAAGAGGTGAGTGGCCACCACCTTGGATCCATCCGCCCATCGCACCGACAGTAGGGCCTAAGTGAAAGCAAAAGATCAGCACACATCTCGCATACATGTCGTAGGAAGCATTTACTAACATTCGCCTCCCATGACAGTACCGCCAAAGTCCCTTGCAGCCGCATAGAGCTCAAAGCCCTGAGCACCTGAGCCAGCCTTGATAGCAGGACCAGAGTAATCTTCCGACTCGTACTTCTCAATGAACGCAATATCCTTCAGGCCATGAGTCCATACACCAAGAGAGCCAGCACCACCACTCTTGCCCTGGTACTGTCAGGGCAGAATCAAGAACTCGAAGGCGAAGAACCTACGGCAAAATCATGACCGGTGTTACGGACGACGAATCGGACGCCCGTGTTACGAGCAAAGTTGAGCGCCAGCTGAATCTGTGCAGTAGTCGAAGCATTGACAACGTAGAGAGAGTAGCCTCCTTGGCTGCACTGCTTACTGTCGTAGATCTGAGGCGGTTGGCATGTACTTCCTTGGTACAATGGACTCAGCATCTCTATGGGATCATCTAGCCTGTTCGTGTACATAAGACAAGCAATTATTTGGAAGTAGTACAACATGTTTGACGTACTGCGAGAACGGATCCGTCCATGACTTGGTCATGGCGTCACAGGCGCTCTGGTCGACGCCACCCAAGCTACTGTTGTAACAGATGTGCGCTTGGGGAAGGGGCTTCATCAGAGCACCACTGGTGACATTGTTGAGCGCCGACCAGCTTGCCTCCGTTGGCCAGTCTTCATCGCCAGGAAAGACTTTGCATTCACGGCCGTTGAAAGTACTGTCTACCTCAGGCACGGCGTCTTTGCCAATGTTATGCGAAGCGAATTGAAAGAGAGACCTTGCGTCTGCCGGTACTGAAGCCAAGGATTGCTCGATGGTCGCATCCGTTAGGTATGCTTGTTCCCAGTCGAAACGAGGAATAGTTCCATCAGTTGTCTGCTCAATGCTTGCAAAGGTGCGCGATTGGCGATCAGCAAGACGTAACAGGTGTTCAGCGGAGCGAGGCGCAAACCTGGCGGTGGCGGATGCTACAAAGAGCATGCCAAGTAACGAGGACACCATGATTGCGAGTGCTGATCCGCAATGAAGACGCAGCAAGTTTCCGTGAGCCTGGCGGACGAGAAAGAAAAGAGGGACAACGCGGCTGCTTGAGAAGAACGGACTAAGCTTGCATGCGGACTTTGCCGCTGGATCGATTGCCGAAATCTCGCTCCATTAGAACCGACGTCGACAGTAACATGTAGTTCATACCTCGCCTTATAGCAGACATGCGGGTTATATGGGGTCTGGCCCAGATCTGGGTAATGGGCCGCTGCGCCTCCGCTTAATATTGTCACTAGGAATTGGCATCGCGGCGTACCAGGATTATACTCGCCTGGGCATGCGGTATAAGCGTACATAGCTCCAAGGAACACGTATGCCAGTCTATACTCGGCTCGGCTGCTTCCGCCCGATGATGATATCTAGGTAGGAATCGTTCAGGACTATGTTCCTGGGTCCTAGGTATATCCTCATGCCGGAGTATCCCTGCCTTGGAGACTGCGGGTAAAATACCACTAGCTATACTCCGGATATATGCCAAACTACTAGGCCAATGCTAACGCAGGCGCGCGGCACGGGGGGACCGGAGGGGTTGTCCCATTGCTATGTGTCCCAAATGGGAATAGCGTTGGCTTCGGGTACGGCAGACTCGATTGAGAGAGCCCCAAAGTCTGGAAAATGGTGTATCGCATACGGGCAACAAAAGTATAGAGATTGAGGCACCTTGGACAGGAGAAGCAGCGGTGCCATTGAACAGCAATACCTTGCGTGAAATCGAGGGCTGAGAGCATGGCTTAGCTTTTTGTACGCAACCCTTTGGACATTAGCCATTCTTCAACAACACGGGCGATGCTTCCAGCTAACAATACCATGCATTTATTGGGTATCATCACCATATCGACATGCTACATGTATGCTTGCCCGAACGCCTGTAGCTTCTTCCCAGTGCGCCATGTAAATGCCTTACTTAACTGTATACCCAGATTCGCGTAAACCTGATCTCCTACATCTGTTTCACGAATGCTGTTATGGTGTTAACCACTGTTTCTTTGACATGCTGGGACGCTGGATGAACTTACTGGCGTCGATTTGCACAACCTGCGGTAGCGCCAACCGAACCTTGTTCCTGTATAGCGCTGGCTGTGACCGTTGCAGAGGATTGCCCTCAAAGTAGACCGTCTCCAATTCTTCCTTGTCCCTCAGCTCCGTTTCGATCTCATTAAAGTCGCTCAGCTTGCAGTTGCTCGCCCAAAACTCCGTGAGGTGGTTGAGGCCTTTTAATCCGGTGAGGTGCTCGATTGGGTTTGCGCTAATGTCAATGACGTTGAGGTTGACGTTGTTCTCCAGCCCCGATAGCTCGGTGAGGAGATTATGGGAGATGTGCAGCTCTTCGAGATTGACGAGCTTGTCCAGACCCGTTATGGAGCGCAGACGGTTCGACTGTATGCTGAGGATTTTAAGATTCGTGAGGGTATCCAGGCCCTTGATCTCGGTGATCTTGTTCTTGCCCAGCCATAGCTCTTGCAGCCCCGTCAACGTCTCCAAACCTTCAATTTCCCGTACCCTGTTCGCACCAAGCTCGATCTGTCGTAGATTCGACAGTCCTTCCAAGTTTTCTATCTTGCTGATCTTGTTCTGCACAAAGTATAGATCCTTGAGCTTTGTCATGTGGTTCAGCCGTTTGATATGCTTGATCTTGTTGAAGGAGAGGTCGAGCGACGTGAGTTGGGTGAAGGCATCAAGCCCTTTGATGTGCGCTATTAGGTTGTCGTAGAGATCAACTTCTACGAGGGTTGAAGCAACATCTTCCGGTATCGCGATGCTTTCTATGCGGTTTTGGCGCAAGCAAAGACGCTGTGACGTTAGGCAAACTCATTCACCACTCAGACAATAGCATACCTTCATCTGCTTGAACCGCTCCAACCGTAACGCCGACATGTCCGAAATCTTTGAGTGTACGATCTCTATGTCATCCTCATCTTCTGGCGTGTCGTCGAGCAAATCCTCATCTGCGGCCAATTGTTCCGGCGGCGGACCCTCATCGTCTGATACTTCTGGGTCGCTCACGACCTGCGCATGTGGATCCCTTGGTTCGTCGCCAATGCTCATTTTGTCTATTCGCAGCTTCCCGTCCCAACCGTTGCTGTCTCGTGGCTTGTGGTGGTCTTCGTCTTCATCGCGTGTTCCGTTTGCGTCGATCGTGGCCGCGGGGTCGCGCTCGTCGTGCGGGGCAGGATTTGGCTCTGTCATGGCGCGCGAGTTGTCGGTATCTGGATAGACGACTGTGCTGTTTCCTTTATAGACGTCAAAATTTTCGTAGGTAGATTTGATATCTAGGCAGCCGCGTGTAATCTGGGAGTGATCGCCTGCCGCGAGAAGTTACGTCGTTTGACAACTAACCTCAGGCTAAGCAAGGGTCCAGCGGGATGACGATTGCGAACGATCGAAACAAAAGCACTCCACCACCACCGTCGACGTGTAAGCTAGACATTACTCTCGCACGCCGACCTGCAAGTTTCAAAAGAGCTGTGCGCTTTATCGTTCTTCAAAACAGTTCCACTGAAATTCGGTTTGACAGAACAACGGTCCCCTCTACAGAGATGCCATCTCGATCCTTTGTCTTCAGCCGATGGTATAGGTTGAAGTCTGGCATTGAATCCATTAATTCCTCGCCGAGCTCGTCAAACACATCGTAGACATGGTGTCCTTCGATGTCCTCTTAAAGTCAGAATAGATGACGTGGTTTGGTATGTAACGCATTGTAGTGTCGAGATGGATTGGCAATTTTTCGAATTTCTCAGCCGCACCTGTACGAAAGACAAACATTACTTGAGTTGCGATGGGGTTCTGTGAGCAGCGGATTTTACTCTGACGCTGGCTCGGTACATTGGGGCCGGCTATCAACCTCTGATTTGAAAGAATGAAGAAGAAGCAGATGATCAAGGCCGCAATAACGATTTGCAATTCGCGTCGCAGTTCATTCAGGGCCTTTCTGCAGCCATTTCCGTTAGCTCAAATGGAGCAAATTGGAGGTCGGTCACGAAAAATATCTCGGTAGACTTTGTTGAAACTTCGCATCTTCGTGTGCTCCGGAATTAGCTCTGCCGTTTCCGCCCCCACGGTAGTAGCGAAATAAGCATTGCTGAAGTCGTCCAAGAAAGCGGCACGGCATTGGTGGCGACCAATAAGAGCGCTAGTTGATTGGAGTTGAGAGAGCAAGGATAGCATATAGACATCCCCCTCACCCCCTTTTTTGTTTGTCTTTAAAGTCTTCAGTGCCCCGTTGGCTTGATAGCACAGCTGAAATGTTCAGCGGGGTAATGTCGCATACCAACCCGTAACAGTTCGGTCGTTGTCAGCCACTCCAACCTCGGTCCCCTCGCTATCAGAAACGTTGTCATAGAATCCGGCATCAACGATACCTAGTACAGAGACCAAAGCGACATCTGAATCAAATAACGGCGGTATCAGCAGAAACACGGTAAAATTATCCGCAAGAGCTGCTTGCGTTATATTTTGCTTTTCTCCGCCTCTGGCACCTTCTCCACGCCTGCATAGCTTCTTCCTGTGGTATAGCGTTCTTTGTCTATGGAGCTCCCCGGAGCAAAAAGAGAATGCTGATACATCTGCGATGGCAAAAACATACAACAGCGGGGATTCGCTAGTGGTCACCCACCTAACTACTAATCCGCCGGTACACTGCTTGTATATAGCTGAGCGGACGGGAAGCATAATTTTCAGTGTCCTATGGTCGTATGTGGAAGAAATGGATTTTGCTTCTGCTAATATTCTAAATGCAAAACCAGAGACTTGATGTCGCGTTGGGAGACCAGTGATGGGTAGGAGGCGGCTCTTCACTTGACTGTAGGAAACAGTACAGAAGGCAGGACCTCAACCTAGAATCCGAATCACAATCAATCCGACGGAGGGAATAGTGCGATATCGTGTACCTCGTCGCGACGCATAGGCGTTAGAGGAGCGCCATATTTGGTTACTACCATGTTGAAAGCAAGCTTCTCAGAGCAATCCCCGGATCTATCCAGTGCTTTCGATAACGAGTGCTACGATCACTACCATGGACCTTTTTGAAGCATTGCTACGGCTCTTCAGGTGGTTAGAACTCCTCGTTCACATTACTGTAGTATATAACCTTTGATCCTTTTTTCATGTAATCGTATACCTGCAATCCATTTAGTATGTGTAGATCTCGCGTCAACGGAGACAGGCATCTGTCTCATCGAGTCTGTCTTGACGAATGTGGAGATGTTCTGAGTCTTCATGGACTTTGCACATATCTCGAATTAGGCCGGAAGGGTCATAATTGCCGTCAAAACACTCTTTGTCGTTATACACCACATAGCTTCGAAGATGAAGAGCTGGTATACATCCTTGGGTGTAATGCTTGATGATTTCCAGCCATACAGATTTCGCTCGCCTTTGGAGTGTGTCGCCAATGATAATTGCACATGATCGTTGCAAAGGAAGTCCGATTTGTTTTCCTAGCACTAACAAAAAAAAGATGATCAGCGGTGGTGCGGTGATTGACCCTACCTGTGTGATCAAAATCGAGCTGGCTTGAAGCATCATCTCTGTCGAATTGCTATAATCCAGTTGGTCAAGACCAGCTCCAAGTCGTATGTTGGATACGGGGAATTCGTCCTCGTACATCGATCGGCCCGGCTGTAGACCTGAGATGGCATCTTCACCTGATGATTGCGTTCACTGATTGTGGTTTGTTCGATACAGCTCTGATCAATCCATAACCATTGTGTTCATAAGGTCGTAGAATAATCGCAAACCTTCTGGCGCCCATATTTTCTGCTCACCTGCACAATGGATTATGAAGCTTCACAGTTTGAAAAGGCAACGAGCGGAGGTAGGGTGCGGGCACCTCGTATACTTTTGCCTATTGTAAGCAACAGCTAAGGGCGTACAAAATCGCATGCTTACAGTCTTTGTGGAACACCGTGGTACATCGCACCCCGAACGTTGGCATCACGCAAACAGCAGCATGTACAACATGAGATAACGAATTCATATCCATTCATCATATTTCCATACAAGTCGGCAACACGCTCATCGGCCTCCTCGACTCGGGCCTACCATATGTCCTTAAAAAGTGGCCTCTGGGGAAGCAATCTTCAACCCTCTCGAAACTATATCTAACCAGACTCCTAACGACATGTCCTCTGCTAACATGGCCCCTCCCCACTCTGACCGTTTGCACATTGGTCTTGACCCACAGTACCGGAAGTGCAACAGCTACGCCGGCTTCGAGAGATTCTTCGTCGGATGCCAGACTGGGCGCGATGCTGGCGCGGTAACTGTCGCGGGTACTGGCTTTGCTCTTCCGCCAATAGTGACCGCGTCCGTTTCCTCCAGAGACGTAGAAGTCGTCATCTTCCGAGTCGTCGCTGCAGTGTGAGGACAGTCTCCGAGCTTTCCACTTCCAATCTTGCGGCGCTTCTACCAGGCTCTCATCGTCTGTGAAGCTCGTGCAGAGCTTCTTGAGCGAAGGGAGGTTGACGGCAACGATGGCGAATTGCACTTCAAGTGAGGCGATGATGATCATCTTGCCTAGGATCCACGAGGTATCGATGGGCTCAGCGGACTGGTCGCCAAGTTGGAGCAAGGGAATCAGGCGGAAGGTTGCGATGATGACGGAAATACTGCCGAAGGCGATGACGCTGAGGACGGCGACCTTGCGACGGAAGGGCATTTGGCAGTTCCAGATTGTGGAGATGGGCAGGATGAGGATGTATAGGTCAAGGCCAATGTTCTGGTGGAATTGAGGTTAGCTGTGGTATGTGAAAAGAGAGAACATGGCACACTTACCAATAAGCATGGTCCGAGGAGGACGATGAGTTTGTTCATGCAGTAGGCATTCGGATGCGTGCCTGGGTGCAGAATCTCGTCAAAGGGCATACATTGAATGCATGCAAGAAGCCTGGTTTCGTACATTAGTTTTGTTTGGATGAGGAGAGTGAACAAATGGAGATGACTTACATATTGCAAGCCCATACAATAGTGTTCAAACCCACGCCAGTGTAGACAGCGTACCGGAACGTGGTGCTTTCGGGCGACAGCCTGAGATAGAAGAAGAGAAAGGCGGATTTCATGACCCAGTGTACAGAGTAGTAGATGATTTCCTCGACGAAAAGCCACTGGTGTCTTTTGTTAGTTTAGATACTCTCACTGATTCGTGTTGCGTTCGCACATACCTTGACAATCTCGAGTTGCTGAATAGTATTAAGGACATCCATATGTCTGCCGATATCTGTTAGTTTTGTGTTCTCAATGTAAAGTAGCGGCGCACTCCTTACAATCCGCATCCCCAGTAAAGAAACATGTGCAAAACACCCTGCTGAGCAAGACTGAAGATGAAAACCACCACAGCAAAGTAGTCATCCCATCCCCAAGTCCTCAGCACAATGTAACGACAGTAGAATCTCAAAAAAGTCGAAGTGGTGCCCAAAAAGAAGGTAACGTAGGCCACGGCGTAAGCCAGCGGCTGCAAATTAGTAGCCAGCACCATAGTTGAAGCAAATGGCGACGTGAATCAATCACGAGAAGGAGTGGAAGTTGGGCAGCTCAGCTCACACCTCAACCATCGCAATAATGCATGGCTCTCGCAAGTATCTTAAACCTCTTTGCTCACATCATTCATGCTCTGCTTTTTCCCGACACATACATCGAAACAGACATACAATCCAGTCTCCTTGCCAGAACTGGTTTTCGGAGTACACTCGCACACGTGTGCCACCTGCGTTCTCAGGGTGAGAGTGTTCATGTCAACAATCGGTGACGATTTTGGTCGACATAAACAAAACCGTTGTTTCGGTGTGGCTGGCGGGCGAGTACCTACCTTAAAGCATTACCGGTGTTTGCTTTTGTGCTCGAGAAGACCCGTAGACTAAACCGTCGCGTCGGACATGTCTGGTCCGGAGCTCTGACGAATACTCCACGTTTTTTTTTTTGGCGACAACGTTGCAGCGACTGGAAGCTTGAATCTGGACATCCGATAAGGAAGCCGTAGTCGAATATGATACTATGGGATATATTCCCGCGTTGATATGCCGAGATGGAGGTTCTTGGTCCGGAACGCTTCGCCTATGTTGGAGTATCGTTGAGCTGAGCAAACCGGTAGCTGTCCTGGTCAGAAGCCTACCGCAGGAGGTGCCGCATTTGTCAGTCCATTGCCTCCGCCAAGGCAAACAATTCTTGTGCTAGATCTTGTAACAAAGATGCTGCTAAGGGCTACGGATGATGTGCAGAACAAGCAAGTAACGATCAGCAGGGCGTGCCACTCAGAGACACCCGCCTTTCTCCACTCTTGTCCCGAAACACCAATGAGGTGGTGTTTTTAGCAAAACTCGGCCTATTAGCTCCAAGTCCGAAGCTCTTTTGAGGTGAGACGGAGACAGTCTTCTTCCCAAATAGCCAAAACAGAAAACAAAATAGTCATGATTGGTGCGCAGAGAGGTAGTATCAGTAGTTCCCGCCCCTAGGCCCCCTTTCGTTAGCCGCTAGTCTGAGCGGATGGGCTGCAGAAGCTATATGCAGTCGATGCGTCCGCTATGTGAAGCTTTGGAAAGTATGCGAAACAGTTTCCAGACGCGGAAATCCTCGGAGGCCCTCAACTATATCGGGCTCGTCTGAAGCCGCACAGCAGTGCATGCGCACCACCCAGATGGCATATATATCCTGCAGGTTCAACACCGTTGCTGAACAAAAGGCGAATCATACCAAAGGCCCCGTACAATCAGAGAAGACGACGCGCGACATGGCCAACTACTCATCTTGGACGGCAAGGCTAGAACAAAGGATGCCTAGCCAAAGAAATGTGGAAGAGATTGTGCTTGTACCTCGGAACGATTTGCAGACGAGGAAACGAGAATGGAGACAGGTAAGAAGATGCTACATGTAGCCTCTGACTGGGAAACTCGACACATTTGCAGAAAAGCACAGGGCGGTCATGCGTATGCCGACTCCTTGCGCGGCAATGGAAAGCTAAACAGCGCTGCTGGTTTGGACATTGTTCGAGAATGGTCGTACGGCGACGAAAACGTCTACTCTGGCCACCTCGCATGTGTGACTTGGGACATGTCGGATGAGGCTGGCACCCAACGGTCGGTTATCTTCCGCTCGTATTTTCCGAGTATTGCACGCGCGGATCTTGTCTCTTGAAATCATCCGGCAATGGCGTGCTTTGCGGGGAGCCTCTTGCGTCGAAGTATATTACACCACCACCACAGTGGGGAGGGGGCTTAGCGTGTAGGCGCAAACCAAGGATGGGGAGGCGACTCGTGACTTTGTAGACATGGATGCCATCGCATGAAGCTGCAAGATCGGCAGACGTGCGACGGGCCGTCCTGCACAGCGCTTGCCACTGTGGAACGCGACAGGCTCTGACATGTGACAGAAGGAGCAACGACTTTCAGCGGCACCACCACCGACGCTGCGACGACGATGGCCATGACGGTTGTGTTGAGAGTCGGCTGGCAACCCGTGCGCGTCGATGAAAGGATGATGCCGGCGCACTCCATATTGGACCAGCATATGGCGGCAGAAGCGCATCGGGTCTTCCGGCGGAGGCGGGTTGTGATAGGCCAGGACGACGTCGCGTCCCCGTACCATGGCGCCTACGTTCCCACCGTGAGTCAACTGCAAGCTGGTGGCCGCACGAACGGTCGCATGGCCTGGGGGTCGGCCGCCCTGGAGAGTTTGGCGAAGACGAGGTTATGCAGGGCTCGAAGCGTAATTGTCTACCATGTACAGTCTAGAGGCAGGCGGGAATGGAGCTGTTGGCTGCGCGGGCTATGGCTATGGCTAATGTGCCCTTGATCACACATGCTTGGCTGTCATTTCCCTGTGCGACACGCCTGCTCCGCCATGCCGTGGAGCGTGTGATTGGACACATGGATGATGAATAGTCTCCTCCCTTGGACATGTGCAGCGTGGAGTGAATGAGGGTATTGTCCATTGCAGGCTAGGGCCGAAATGGCATGGCTGTCCCATAAAGAGGCTGGCCCCTTGTCGCTGTCGAGTGTGGCCGCTCTGGCACAGCCCCGACACAGCAGCTTTCAGAGTGCCATCGTGGCGAGGGCATTGCTGCTCTCCAACAAGACAACGGCCACCGCCATCGCAGTCGCCGTCGCAGTCGCCGTCGCGTCAACAAACGTGTGAGGGAACCCGTGCTGCTCGAGTGAACTAGCGGTTGTTGTGGAGCTTTGGCGCTGATGACGGTGAAAGACGGCGTCTCATTTCCGTCCACCTTAGCGAACCAGCCTCATCCCAAGCAGCGTATCCAAGCTTCGCTCCCCGTCGCCCTCGCTCTTTCCCTCGGACTCCCTCGACGATAGCGACTGCCCCAGCTGCGAGACAAGGCGACCGCTCCTTCCATCCCGCGCATTAATTCAAGCAATCGCGACCGGGTCACGCCATTGCCAGCCAGCCAGCCAGCCAGCCAGCCATCCACCGCTCCCGCCCACGAGCGAGTTCCACCACGCGACGACCCAGGGAGAGCCCTCTGATCCGCCCCAAGCCCATCACTACACGTCCCCAACACCTGCGCGTTGTGCGTCTGACCTACTCGACGCGCAGCCATGAGCACCGAGCCGACGCAGCTCTCTGCTGACCCAACCCGCCCGTCGACCGACAAGGCAGTAGCGTCGTCGGAGCAGACCAACGGCACCGGTATGTTTTGGCGGACCATCATCATCGCCATGATGATCCACCACTGCCCTCCGAGACTTGATTACTGACACAGTGCAGCTGCCATGCAAACCGCCATTGCCACCAACTCCTTCGCTCCAGGCCAATCCTCGTCGCAAGGCCCGTCGACTGCCTCTGCCGAGGGCGACTCGAACCAAACGCGCAACCTCTTGAACGTTCCCCAGTCCGGCCCGCAATCCAACGACACTCCCAACACCGGCCTCAGCGGCGCAACTGCCGCAGACGCCGAGAGCATTGGGCGGGGCTCCAAGCACTCCAAGCGAAGCTTCATGGGCAAGCGACGGGCAGGAAGCACGGCGAGCAGCAAACGCTCTCATCCGCGTGCTGCACCCTCGGAAAAGAACGAACAACCGCCCCCGGTACCTGCCACGGTAAACCGTCCAGCATCGACACGGAGTAAGACGAAGAAGGCCGGTGGTCTGCTGTCTTGTCTGCCCTGCTTTGCACCCAAGGAATCTCGAGGCGACTCCACGCCCCTGGAGAATGTCAAACAAGCCCAAAAGGTATCCGCCGGACGCACATCGCAGTCAACTCCCATCAAGAAGCAGGAGCCTACTGTCGCCGAGTCCAGCAACACGGACTCAAAAGACCCACTTGACGAGAAAACTGGAACCGAGACGTTGGGAGCAGGTATCGCTGAGAACCCCAACCATGGCGATGGCACAACCGAACAGCCGGCAGTGGAAGCGCAACCCCCGGTCATCACAAGAAGCCCATCCCACAAGCAGCAAACCGAAGCAGTGTCCCCGCCCCAACCCGGTACTCTACAAACTGGCCATCCCCAGATAAGCATCACAGACCCTACGCCCACCGCTACTCCGGTACTTCCTCGGCCATCAGCAGAGCAGGAGCGCATAATACAGGATCAGACCGAGGAGCAGAAGCAAATCGATAACGATATTGAGATGAAGGATGTGCCGCTATCGACCAATGATGTTCATCAAGAGGGAGAGGAGACGAACGCAGAGGCCGATGCTGAGCATCCCAAGGTCGATCTACCTCCACCGCCGCCGCTCGCCGAGAGGCAGGTTGCTGTGCAACACCAGACCGCAGATGTAGCTGAGGTGGCAGAGCCACAAAAGTATCTCTTGGGGCCCATTGCACCCAGGTTCCAAGGGAAGAAATGCTTGGTTCTCGACCTGGACGAGACTCTAGTCCACAGCAGCTTTAAGGTAGGCTTGGAAATACTGAGTATTTGCTTCTGTTTTGCTGACGCGACGCTAGATTCTGCATCAAGCCGACTTCACCATTCCTGTTGAGATTGAAGGCCAGTATCACAACGTCTATGTTATCAAGCGACCTGGCGTCGACCAGTTTATGAAGAGGGTGGGCGAACTTTACGAGGTCGTTGTGTTCACCGCATCCGTATCAAAGGCAAGCTTGGCCTTCTCTCCATCCATGATGCATGCTAACCGTTCCAGTACGGTGACCCACTTCTCGACCAGCTTGATATCCACGGTGTTGTTCACCACCGACTGTTCCGCGAAAGTTGCTACAACCACCAAGGTAACTATGTCAAGGTATGGTCGCTCACATGATCCTTCTGTCCAGCATCTAACCTATGGTAGGACCTTTCACAAATTGGCCGTGACCTCAAGGACACCATTATCATCGACAACTCGCCCACCTCGTACATCTTCCACCCGCAACACGCCGTTCCCATCAGCAGCTGGTTCTCTGACGCACACGACAACGAGCTTCTCGACCTGATACCCGTGCTTGAGGATCTTGCTGGCCAGCAGGTCAGCGACGTCAGTCTGGTGCTTGATGTTGCTTTGTAAGCATGAATTGAGACGACAGTGATGAGAGAACACCCCTGCGCATGCCTTTTCACCGCGCCGACATAATCACTTTTCTTCGAGTCGAAGCTGTAGGAGCGCTGCTCTTGCAGTTTCGAACGTGTACTTTGTAATCAGTTGTAATCTGCATCAAGAGGCGGTTTGAAGGGGGTAGATGTGAGATTAGTGGTGGAGGATCGTCTCGCAGTATCAGACTTTGCGTGTTTGACTTCCACTGCTGCGAGCGCGGCTTCTACGCAATGTGCTTCGATACCCACCCCTGCCAGCGCCCGGGCTGCAACGGGTCACCATCCTCTTTTACACAACAAAAGTGGAGGATATTGGCGCAAATGGCGTCGATTTGGCTGGAGAAGCCACGAAAATAAGCAGTAATATTGGCACATACCCCTTTTCTACATATGCGACGCGCCAGATCCTTTGGGGTTGCGTTGCACTTGCTATCAATACCATTTCCTTTGTACATTTGTGTGCTTTCGCGTTGGTTTTGCATTGCTGGCTGGAACATGCATGGTCTGTTCATCATACCCACGACTGGAACGTGTATTATTAGTGCTGCTTGTCGTTTGGCTCGGTTCAACTTCTTCGCTCATGCATGTCCCACAGGTCTGTCTTGACGGTTTGGCAGGAGTGCTAGCCGAGTAGTAACTAGATAGCCAATGCCACTCCCCTAGTCAGACCACATCAAATACGCACATGACGTTGACAGACTAACAGAACGCCTGTCTTGGCATTCACATGTCGAAAATACATGACTCGCACGACCACTCACCTCGCATCCCACCCAAAGCGTCCCAAATATACTCCGCATTACGTCTTCGCCACGCTGCAAGGGTTCAGCGTAAGAAGCTTGTACAGCACTCTACCTACAGTGGTGCGCCTTGTCCCCTTTGCTTTGTCTTTATAGCCTCACTGTGACGACGCTCAATTCTCGCTAAAGCTCATCCCGCTCGCGATTGCTGCAAGCTTGCTTCGCCTTATATGGCTCGGTGACACCACGCCCACACCAGCATCTTACTTTGCTAGACATCACCGCTCTTCATGGAGAGATACAGTCAGTTTCGCGACAAAGGTGCGTTTGAGGAGATTCCTCTACGACTATTCTAGAGTTTGATGTACTCTTACATGACCCTCCTCATGACATCTTGTCCAACTCACCTCTCCACCAATCATTTCGATCTGCCACTTTTGATAGACCTCGTACAAGCAACTATTTGGCTAACAATCAATCTATAGGCACGTCAATAGCGCCCTTTCTCCCTGTCCCTGCCCCACCGGTCGGCATCGTCTGGCTACCAATATATCTCTTCCTCTTCTGCGTGCGCGCACCCTTCGTCGTCGCCTTCTCACTGCTATACTTTTTGCTTCTGGAATGGTTTCCCATTGGGAGGAGATTGAAGTACGGGGTGCTGTGGTTGATGCTAGGCATCCCTGGCGTGTGGTGGGTGGATTTGCAGGTTGATGGTGTCAAGAGAGGGTATGTCGAAACGTCCGTTACAGTCGAAGCGTGGAAGAGATCAGATGGCAGCCATGCTCAGAGACTGCATGCGCCGAGTCGATGCTAACACATTCAACAGACAACTACATTCTGCCAAAGACAACCTCCCCAAACCCGGCACGATCATCGCGTCCTCCTTTACATCACCCCTCGATCCGCTCTACCTCGCCGGCATCTTCCAGCCCATCTTCACACGCTCATACCCCAACCACCGAAAAGTCGAACGCATAACGCTCCTGGGCGCCATTTTACACGCATTTTCCCCGCCCGCCCTTTCTCCACCCGACTCGTCCAAACTCGTCTCGTTCAAACAGCTCACCGACGAAAACCCGAACAGAATAATCTGCGCATTTCCCGAGACAACTACAACGAATGGCAGGGGTATCCTCCCACTCAGCCCTAGCCTGCTGAGTGCAGATGGCAAGACGAAGATTTACCCTGTTAATCTTAGGTACACACCTCAAGACGTCACAACCCCCGTTCCCGATGGCTATGCATCATGGTTTTGGGGCCTTCTCAGCAAGCCTTCACACCAAATGCGCGTTCGCATCGCTTCGCGCGTGTACAACAGTAGCAACCAAGACTCGCCCTCACGTCCTACATCAAGCTCGAAGCAAATGCCGATCAAGGCATCTGGCTACGATACGAATATTTTCGATCAGCCAGACTTTAGAAATGGATCAAGTGGCAAGCATGGCGAAGCTGGTCACGGTATGCATGTTGATGTTGGTGGTGCGGTGAATGGCGGGAATGGGATTGTTAGGGAGAATGAACAAAAGGTTCTTGAGAGGGTTGCGGAGGATTTGGCGAGGTTGGGAAGGGTGAAGAGGGTTGGGCTGGGAGTTGGAGATAAGATTGAGTTTTTGAAGATTTGGGGGAAGAGGAAACGGTAGATGCGGGGGTGTGGTGGGATGAGATCTTGAGAAGGCAAAGAAGGGTTGTGGGTGATGAGAAGAAAAAAGATATTCGGAGGATGACAGACGAACAGGTAAAAGCCCCATGACTGTTTGGTAGCATTGCATCACTTTCTCCATGAATTTAAGTTTCCAGAAGTACTATATCTCATCTCTCCTTGCTCTTGCTGTCGTGCTAGTTGGGCTCGAGCTCTTAGCCCGCTGGATGTTACCATGCAGAGCGAGTTCCCTGTACTTCCAGGCCGCGGTACTTCTGGGAGCGAAAAGACATTGGGACATGCACGTCGTGATAAGTGCCATTCGCGCCTCAATGGTGTCTACGTTCTGGAATCGGACAATGGACGAAGGATAGTAAACCGCCTTTACTCGCAAGCAGTCGGAAAGAAATGTCTACGGAAACATCCGGCGTACATATGGCTTCCACGCCATGACACTCTGACGGACAATCCGCTTCTTCTTGACTCCAGGCAGGGCCTCAGCCTGGTACCTCGGGTCGAGATGGCGTTGCTCGCGCTATGCTAGCTAACCGAAGTTAGCAATGTGGCTACAGGGATCGCGGTTCTCTCTGTTTACCGTCCGAGCGCAGGCCCAAACAATCGATATCCGACCTCCGCAACACCAACGTCAACGACAACGACGACGCGCTTGTGCTTTTGGCTGCGCCGGGAAATGCTTCACTGATATCTTTCTTTCGCTAGCCGTAGGTACACATAGTTTGATTATGGACGCTGCCAACGAGAACACTGTACGTATGGCCCCCATCCCTTGTCCGGCGCAAGTCTGATTTCACGACCATTTGTAGGGTATCACGAAGCGCTCAGGCATTAAACCACCATCAACCTTTTCCAACATCACCTCCTCGCCGACGCGTGCTCTTGGCGAATTACACGAAGCCGGTGCGAACGCGCGAAGTGGAATGCCGATACCGACAGCGAAACACAAGCCCTCCGGCTGTACATTGCCCCTCCCTATACCACTAGCACCGGACAGGTCGCTAACTACCCCAGTACCGGAGCCTGCGTTCAAGCAGCGCAAGACCCTCGCAGAACAGGCCGGCGAGCCCATTTCTCGACGAGTGCCCCCACCGTCCAAGATATCGGGTGGGATCAAAAGCACCGTGGCACGTGGGCTCGCAGCGTCTACATCGCGTGTCATTACAAAACCGACGGTGAGACATCCTGCAGCCTCTACTCTGAGTGGCAGCGTTGGCGGAGTTCCCAAGACTACCGGGGCTGTGAGACCCAAGTCGGCCTACGGCCATGGAAGCCATGCTAGGAGCAAGTCTTATCAGCAGGGGCCACGTCCGGCGACAGCAATGCTGAATCGAGGTGGCGATGATGATGATGACGACAGTGAGCAAGCAGAGCGCAAAGGTGTGCAACCATTTCTTATCTCATCCAACCCCTACCCCAGTGCAAGAGTGCCTGGTGGGATGCCTTCTCATTCGGGGAAGCGCACAATCTCCTTCAGTGTGTCCCAACAGAGAATCGCCTGTGTGTCAGGTCCGCGAGTAGTTTCATCTCCTTCCCACTTCCGCTCCGTCACTCCGGTCATCGAAGAGCCTGCCGATACAGACTGCGACGACATCTGCACAGCGGTTGGCGCGCTCACACTGAGCGCAACCAAGGCAGACGTGTGTGGCAGTCAATTCGGACGTGGTATGACTTCTGACTACGGGACGAACCCTTTTCTCAAGCCAGAGATTCCTACATCTCAACTTCCCCAGCCTACGCCCAAGCCTGCTCGGCAGCAGCAGGTAGACCCGTCGCCACTTCGGCCGCCATCTGCTTCACCACGGAAATCCGCACAAAAGCCCTTTCTGAACCGCTTCACTAACGATCGCTGTCCAGATTTCTACAATGAACGCATGGAGGCTATGGAGCGCGACTTCCGCATGTTCAAGGAGAAGATGGAGACAGACGTGCGACAGGCTACTGACTACAAGGAATCGATTCAACAGCTCCAGAGTCGTGGTATGTTTACAACAGTTTTCAGTTTCCGTCCTAGTGTCATGGGAGGATGCTAATGTCGTCTTCAACAGTTACGGAACTCGAAGCTATTCGCGCGCGTCTGGAAATCGTCAACAAAGGCCTGGAGTCAGAGCTCGATGACACACGAAGTTGCCTCAAGTCAGTCAAAATGGAACTGGAGATGATGCAGCAAAAACACACATACGAAGTCGACGATGTACGGCGGAGACTACGCAACGAGGTCGAAGATCTGGAATCGCGGCATCGGAAAGACACAGACCGATTGGAGAGAGAACGAGATGAGGTCGAAAGGAAGACACGCCTCGAGCTCGAAGGGCGCATCGACAAGTTGCTGAAAGAACACAACGAGGAACTAGCCGGCTTACGGAAGAAGTTGGACGCCGACACAGAGACGGAGCGCAGCAGGCGCGCACAAGAAGCACAAAAAATCGAGGAGGAGTATGGTTCAAAACTCAGGGCGGCTGCGATGGAAGCAGATGCGAAACACCGCGAGGCGCAGCTGGTCCAGGGCGAACTCACAAACGTCAAGTCCGAACTCGATCGGGAGAGGATGCTCAAAAATGGCCTTCAAAACCAACTGACAGAAGCAACAAGCAACAACCTCACATTGGACGCGGCGAACAAGGCGATGAAGGAGAAGATCGACTTCCTCGAGTCTGACAGCCAGGCGCAATCGCAAGCCTTCAACGACCTTCACAAGAGAATGCAAGATGCTATCGAAGCCGCGGAAAGAGCGCACGACAAACTTCGTCAAGAGGAGACACTGCGCCGCAAACTTTTCAACCAGGTGCAGGAACTGAAGGGCAACATCAGAGTCATGTGTCGCGTGCGGCCGACTCATGACACGGAACGCAACCCGGCGCAGATATCGTTCCCTGATAATGACACCGACAGCAAAGAAGTAGCAGTTCTCGGCCCAAGCAAGCAAAGCGCGACTGGCAAAGATATTACATCCGCCTACGCGTACTCGTTCGATCGTGTGTTTGGCCCCGCGTCGCAGAACAGCGAAGTCTTCGAGGAGATCAGCCAGCTCGTGCAGAGTGCTCTCGACGGTTACAATGTTTGCATCTTCTGCTACGGTCAAACAGGAGCCGGAAAGACGCATACCATGTCTTCAGCTGACGGTATGATACCCCGTGCGACAGCCCAGATTTGGGATGAAGCGCAGCGATTGCAAGAGAAAGGCTGGAAATATAACATGGAAGGCTCTTTCCTCGAAGTATACAATGAGACATACAACGATTTGCTCGGCCGTTCAGAGGATCTAGACAAGAAAAAGGTCGAAGTGCGGCACGATGCAGCGAAGAAGCAGACAATCTTGGAAAACGCAGTCAGTGTCAAGCTCGACGGGCCAGGACGTGTTGAAGAAATCTTGGCGACCGCCGACAAGAACAGGACAGTCGCTGCCACCAAGGCCAACATGCGTTCCAGTCGAAGTCACTCTGTCTTCATCCTGAAGCTTGTCGGTACCAATGAGATTACTGGTGAAAGGAGCGAAGGCACACTCAACTTGGTTGACCTTGCCGGATCCGAGCGACTCGAACACTCCAAGGCGGAAGGTGCGCGTCTCAAGGAGACGCAAAACATCAACAAGAGTCTGAGCTGTCTGGGAGATGTCATCAACGCTCTTGGATCGGCAAAGGAAGGCACGCATGTGCCGTACAGGAACTCAAAGGTATCTGGCATTGGGTCGACGTTGAACAACTCGTATACTAACACATACATAGCTCACATACCTCCTTCAATACTCGTTGGGAGGTAACTCGAAAACACTCATGTTCGTCATGGTGAGCCCACTGCAAGCACATCTCCAAGAGACGATTACAAGTCTCAAATTCGCAACTAAGGTGTACAACACTCATATCGGCACGGCGAAGAAGCAAACCAAGACATCGTAAACTTGGCCGTCAAGACATTACCTGGCTATGGGGTTCGCGACACGTGCGTGCCGCAGAATGGGGCGTTTGGTTGTTCTGGATAGGATGAGGTTTTGCGTATATATCCTCTTGTCTACACAAGCAACGGCCTTTGAAGTGTTCGAGGTCAATATTGCTTTGCTTGGTGTATATAGCCAGGGTTTTTTTGGAGTCCAAGGTTTTTCCGGACAGGGCAAAGTCGTGTGGCGCACAGTCAGCATGCCGGCGTTTAGGGGGTTCTTTTTTTTCGGTAGCAGTATGGAGCATGACGAACGAAGCACTCCGTCTCATCTCTTGTTTCCATCGCAGTGTTATCTCTCCTTCGTTCTGTTTCCAGACCCCAGAATCCAGACGTGGTTGCGCTACGTAGTGGTGACTTGATGATACTTGGAAAGATTGAAAACGTACGCACGGGATGTTCAATGTCGCTTTCCTAACCGAAGCTCGAGTTCACCAACATGGATTTACACTCTTCTCGTGTGCTGGTAGAGAAAGTAATGTGCGTCATTTCCTTCATGCACTCTAGACCAAAGACCACCGTGCGCTCTAACATGTTTGATCCCCCCCCCCCCTCCCAAGAGATACTGAGCAAGTCTCTTGGCGTTGATATGAAACCGTACACGTTGACATTGGATTCTGGAAAAAAAATGTGCGCGGAACTGCTAGCGCACATACGAAGCATGCCAATCTGAGAAGACATTCTGTCCCCGTTGTCAAGTCGTGGGCTTGACATGTAGTAGGCATTCGCCTAGCAAGGTATCCATCCATATCCCGTATATTCCGTATGTGTGCTTTCAAAATCAGACACGAGCTACCTGGTGTGTACGAGGGAGCTCGGGAAACCGCGCAAAAGGAGGTTTCGCCAAAGCCTGGCCCCGACGAATACCGTCATCCATCAGCAAAGGAGGGGCAAATAGGAGTCTGGGTGCTGTAGGGTATCAATATCATATTATCGTAGCTACGTAGTCTCATACAGCATTGCTTCCAGTAGCCAGTCATAACTCCAGATAACCCACCAACCTTTTTGCCTCCCTTGCTACACTCAACCTCTCCCAGGGGGTCTCCAATCAAACAGATCGCCAGCCTCCGTACTCCACGGTCCGACGTCCTTGTCCACGACAGGACTTGGTAACTCAACTTCGGCCCCAGCAGGCGGTGGTACATTGGTTTCCACCTGCAGGCTCTGCGTCCTCTTGAACTTCCGCCTAGGATCAGTTCGTTTAATCAACGCATTTAGCCCACTGCTTTTCTTCTTCTTTGGTCCCTCCTCAGTCACGGCAGACACGGCACGTTCGTCTACAGAATCTGTAACGTCGCTTGAGGCTTTGGGTCGATTGCGCTTTTCCCAGTCTTCTGCTGTGCTGGGTATTGGTGCATCGTTTTCGCTTCTCACGCGTCTGAAATTCCTATTCGGCGACTTGCCTGCACTGGTGATATTTGGGCTGTCTTGAATGGGATCCGCAAGGGCCTTGGCTAGATCGTTCGACTCTTGCAGAAGCGATGCTAGTTCGCTTGTACTCATCATGGGACCTTTTTTGTTCGCTCGGAGAGGATGCAGTGGGAGAGGCACAGATCCATTTCGAGGTCCTGATGCTGGGTGGTTCTGTACTGGTTCTGTTGTAGCAGGTCGTTGTTTGGTTCGCTTTACTGGTTGCTTGGAAATGCCGCCGGTTGAAAGAGGGACTTTGCGAGGCGACGTTGATAATGTACGTGATCGTGCTTTCGAGGCTTCGGTATGCGCTGGCGAGATATCTCGGGATGCTAGTATCGGTGGGTCGAGCACGGGCACAGGATGCGATGGGGCGTTGTGTACTGATGCGGGCTTAGGTGGGGGTTCAACGGATGCCGTGTTCGCTGGATTCTTGGTAGTAGCGGGGTTAAAATCGAGAGCTTTCTCTGGAGGAGAAGAGGATACGATCTGAGGCTGTGGGGGAGATGAGAGGACTAATAGTTGCTGATCCATGAAGCCATGTATGACTTCTGGATCTTCGAGAACACTCGGCAATGGCAGTGATGGGGATTTGGAGACTCTTCCCCTCTTTAATGTAACATCATCACCATCCTCTGCATCTATCCTTCTTCGCTTGTCTTTGGACACCCGTCTGAGCGCTGTAGGGACGAGCTCTCGTGATGGAGGATTACTGTTCTCTGAAACTGCAGGCGATAGTTCCTTGCTCGTTACGCGTGATGCTGGCCGCACCCTGGCTTTCGAACTGGTTGCTCTAGCAGTCTGTTGAGGTAAAGACTGACATAGCAACTTTCCGCGCTTTACACCTGTAGACAGGCGAAGTGACTTGGCTTTACGATTATGAGGGGGTGAAGGCTGCGGTGGAGGAGTAGGATCTTTGGGTGGCTCCTTCGTCGGCTGGAGCGCAAAATCGACGTTTGCCAGGCGATTCGAGGCGCTCACTGGGGGTGAAGATGGCGGCGCTCGTTGCTTCGGGGTCTCCAAAGCTCTTACGCTTGGTACCGGCACCTTGCCTTTGGGTATCTTTGGGGTTTGTACAGGCAGTTGTTGAGGTATAACGGGCTGGGGTGCTGGGGTGTGGAGTGCGCCAGACCGTGCCCGTGCCCTAGCGAGCTCTGGGGGTGTGCTCGGGAGCGTTACATCTGACAGATACGCCGGATACGGGTCGGACTCGGACTCTATTGTGATGACATTCGCTGTCGGCGGTATGAACTTGGAAGGCTTTCGAGCGTTCTTCGCGTCCGGTTGCCTTGCAGGTACAAGCGCGTCTCTCTTCGCTATAGGACTTTCTTCTTGGACCGGGCTAGAGGCCCTCCAGTTCAAGAGTGGCTGGACCGTCTTCTGCCTTTTCGGCGCACGTTCCTCGATCTGCTCATTCTCCTTTTCCTTGCGAGCCTCGTATGGGGACTGCATGGGCTGAGCCTTCCCAATGGGCCCTTTGGGCGTCCCAAGCAGAGTATTGAGCGATCTATGGCGCAGTTGTGATGCGTTTCGCTGGGCGTTGGTCGGTGCCACCGAGGACGGTCTTTGGAACGGTTTCGGCTGGGAAGGAGCGGTCGTGCGAGGTGGTGGCTGTTCTTTCGTCTTCTTCTCGAGCAGATGTGTAAGGTCCGTATGTGTGATACCCATTGGCTCGGCGACCTCTACCAGCGCGCCGTTGTTCAAGGTGAGTTCATCGCCCTCGTGCACTTGGTCGCTGTCTTTATGGTATGTATCCCCCAGAAAGTTTCTTGCCTGGTCATAAACCATGACCCGGCTATTGAAAGTATGAAACTTGAGGTAGCCATCTTGCCACCGCTTTTGCTTTCGCTTCACGTCTTGTGTATATAGGCACCGAAATTCCGCAACGGGCGCGCTGTTCTGGGAGGCAGTGATGGCGGCGATGGTCGATGCGTACTGCGTGTTTCGAAGAGGGGCCGTCATTGCGTGGAATTTCGGTCGAGACGCGTCGTACTGCGCAAAGGCGACATAGAGGCGGGGTCGTGGTGGAGGGTGAAGGTCGGAGATGTGACGGCGACGCGCCTCGGCGGAATGCACCGCGCCTGTTCTTCCGCGCGAGCACGTGGTCTAGCGTTGCACACTACGGAAGCGGGCTACCCAGCCCTAAGACCCTTGAGTCTTGACCGAAGACACACCAGGGGTAACGCGCATCCAGTGTTTTCCATTTCAGTCATGACACGTCTTCGTGCTCGAGGCGGCCCAGCGCGGAGGGGCCTTGCATCACCATGCCGTCTGATCCACGGCTTTTCTCTGTGCTGGGCTGAGGACACCAAGCACGGGCACCAGCTAGCAACAGTCCGCTTCCCGTTGCCAGAGGTCGTAGAGGACGATATTGGCAAACGCAATTCCCCTGCGAGTACTCTCTCTCTCTCTCTCTCTCTCTCTCTCTCTCACTCCATTGTTACTATTAGACAACAAACTGGTCTGAGCGGGCAGCGAACTGTTGCGACAACTGGTGCGGGGCCATCTGTTACCCCTGCTTACCTTCACCTCAATTACCACACAGCTTTGAGCACAGCCACCGCTAGTCGACGCGCGAGCATTACTTACTGCCTGCTGCCCATTACTTGCATCATCCTGTCCTCTTCTTACTCCAGGCCTACGTCGCACACAATTGCTGCCTTCACATCGCAAGATGCAGCGCATGCAGAGAATCACCGGGCGTTTCCTCACGAGGACGCCCAATGAGGCCGATGTCGAATCCATGTTGAAGGACTTCAACGACTCGCAGACCATGTTGGAAAAGGTACGTCCGGTGTGGCTTATCATCTCACACTGCTCGTTCGGTCCTGTGAACTAGTGGGGCGATCCCTAAACCCATCAAGTTCTGTACTGGCGGCCGTCCACGTCAACGGATTGCAATGCCATCCTATCTATCCGGCGCAGGAATCTGGTTTGCACATTGACATCAAAGTTCAGACTAACTTGTCTGCCAGCTCGAAGCGTCAGCAAAGCAATGGCGTGACGCGTGGACCAACATCCTCAACCACCAACTCACCTCGGTCGAGCTGCTCTACGCCATTTTCAAACCACTCGGCGGCGAAGGCTCCAACAGCACCCATGCACATGCCGAAACTCCGCCTGCCGTCCTGGAGCGTGTCCATGGCCTACATGAGGCCTTTTCCGAACTCAAGACGGACATGATGGAGGAAGTCAAGGACATTGACAGGAAACTAATCATACCGGCCAAGCTTGCTCGAGATGCATTGAAGCCTATGGAGAAGGCTATCAAAAAGCGGGAAGATGCCAAGGTCAGAGAGCCTCCAGGTCGCGCTATTGGGTATGCTGACAATACAATCATAGATCGACTACGAGCGCTACAAGAGCCGCTGCGAAGCCCTCCAGGCCAAGAAGACGCGCTCAGAGCGCGAAAACAGCGCTCTGGCCAAACACGAAGTTGACCTCGAGCGCTCTACCCACGCATACCAGCTTGCCGACGAGAACCTCCGCGACCGTCTGCCACGTCTGAATGCCGCAACCTTCTCGATCCTGCCACACCTCCTAGCGAACCAGATTGTGCTACAGAACAACCTGATTGGAAACTTGTACACTGTGCTACACCAGTACTCACACGAGCAAGGATACCCTGATCCACCACCCGAGCCGGAAGAAGTCGTACCGCTATGGGACTCCAACTTCACACCATTGCGCCAGGAAATGGAGACTAGCTTGGGCTTACTCAAGACCGGCAAGGCAGTCCACTTGCCAATGAGACTACCAGACAAGGGAGAGACTTTGACAGGCTTGGGCCTTAGGAACAAGGTGATGCCTGGTCGGAGAGCTAGCAGCAACGACAGTGTGCCCACCATCACAGGAGGCGGAAGACCTGCGCGACCATCTCAAGCCCTGTCATCCACCTCCGAGAGCGGTCCCCCCGTTAGTCTCTCCACTAAACCCTCGTACAGCTCGCTCAGCGCCTCGAAGCCGAAGATAGGCGGCTCGCCCCATCTGAGCGCTGGCCACGACATGTATGGCCGTCGTGCCTCATCGACATCCCAGGCTTCGTCGTACTCGAACGGAACCAATGTCGATTCTTACTTCAACAAGATCCCATCTATTGCTTCAAATGGATCAACTCCAAGCGGGTATGCCCCATCGCCCAACCCGGCAGCAGGAAAGAAGAAGCCGCCTCCACCGCCCCCCAAGAAGATAGGATCCTTCCAGTCTACGTATGTGACGGCCATGTATGATTTTGACAGTCTGACACCTGGCGACTTGAACTTTAGAGAAGGAGACCGGATTCGCGTAGTGAAGAAGACTGAAAGCTCGCAAGACTGGTGGGAGGGCGAGATTCATGGAAAGAAGGGTAGCTTTCCCGCCAACTACTGCAAATGATTATGGTCAGGGTCGGGCGATTTGCGCATGTACGGGACAGGAGAACTTGAATGATATCCAAACATGCATTAGAAGGTGGCGTTATGGCGTTTCGACACTCTTGGTGGCTTTGCGAATCAGATACAGAACGACCAAGGTTGACTCGAGTCAAGGCAAATTAGCCAGCTCTTGCATCTCACTGCGAATCGCGCATGCATTGGTGCTTCAACGGCAGAAGTATGCCGACGTAGTTGTAATGTGCTTCCCGTCATCTCAGATTAAGAGTTGGCGTTGGCAAGCATGGTCACATTGAGTGACTTTCATAACCAGACGCTGCGTATTCTCTTGTTGTGGTGGCTTGGTGCCGGTCCGCAGACATAAACAGCTGTACATGACGCGCTCACCAACTAAGCCCCCAATGCCTCGTCTTCATCCCAGTACCACGTCTCAGCCCCGAGGCCAGCCTAGCCCCCGCCTTCAGCCCCCCGCATTTTAATGCATAGCTCCCGCGCACCGTCGAGAAGGCGGAGTTGATGCCTGCCTGCCTGCCTGGCGCGCGTGTGCCTGCATGCGTGACCCTCGTGCTACAGCCGCAGCAGGCTTGCCCGCGTCAAGCATCATATAGAGCACCGCGCCACGTTTCATTTTTATGGGACTAGACGAGACAGTCGCTGATGGGCAGTATGGACGGGAAGACGACTGAACAGACTGTATGCAGCGCATAATGGCATTGGCATAGGCTGGAGGGATGCTTACAAGTAACAGAGCAACGCTTTGACACCCCCCTTCTCCTCCCGTCCTATCCCACCTGCCTCCACCGCCGCCAACTCCGCCAACTCTGCCAACTCTACATCGCCCGAAATCGCGCATCAAAATGGCCGTATCGATGCCAACCGAGACCGCACTTCAACGAGCGGACAGCCCGTGCTGGACTCAGTCACAACGATACCGCTTACGCCGGAAGCATCCCTTCCCACCATAAGCGGCAAGAGCAATGAAGCCTACCTCGCCAACGACGATCCCCGCCAGTTTCTGTTGTACGACCTTGATCTGTCGCGCTTGAATCGCATACATGGGCACCTATGGATGGCAGGCCGACCGATGCGCGCTAGACCGCTGCACAGATACAAAATGCTCGGCATGGAAGTGCTAGGCACACAGCAGATGGACCTCCATTTGCTCAAGTACTCGACCAAGCTGCTAGTCAAGCCACTGCCGGAATGGATGCTCAGTTATGGGTTTTGGACAGAGTACATCTGCAAACCGGGCGATGCTGACCTCAAGCGCAACATGGAGGAAGGCTGGCTATGGAAGAGTGCGGCCGGATTTCTGGTGAGCTATGTGTGGCTCATCACTACACCGCTGGACTTGAAGATTGCACACGAGTACACCCTTTTGCCAAGTTTCATAACCTGGCACTGGTGGAAAGACTTTGTGAGAGATTTCATGCACCATGTGAATATCAACACGCTACATCAGGTGAACAAGCGGTACCAATTCGGCGATTTACGGCTTGGAAGAATCAACACCACCTACCGGATACGGTATGCGCATACGCATTTTGTAAGGGGATATCTGTAAGTCCATCCTTGTCAATATGGGGAAACTGCTGAAGAAGCTTTGATTGGAATAGTGGCTAACAAGTATTACACAGCTACGGATACAATCGCTACGTGATCTTTTTTCAGCGGAACTTCTCGTGGATCCTCATCGTATTCGTCTTCTTCAGTCTCGTCCTCTCCGCTATGCAAGTCGGCTCAGGCCTCAAAGAACTCGAAGGCAACTATGCATTCCTTCGCGCTAGTTACATTTTCGTTGTGTTTAGCATGGTACGTACATCGGGATCTTCAACAGTATGTGGATAACGGTAGCTCACTTTTATGCAGGTCTCTGTGGTTGTTGTGCTCGCATTCGTCACTATCGTTTTTATAGGCATCTTTTTCTTCAACATGGTGAAAGCCATCACGCATGCGGCGAGTGAGCAAAAGAAAAGGATAAAAGCAGCCAAGCAGAAGCAAGAGGCAGGTAAAGACGCCTAACACGCGTCGTTGTGCAATGTTCACTGATCTCGGCGTTTTGTTCCTTGATTCCCAATACCTTTTAGGTCGACAGTCCAACGTACACTGTACATTTCCAGCATACATATGAACATACCAACTAACTGTTCTCATCTCGCCCTTCTCCCTTCTCCAAAACGACAGGCTTCACCTTGTCCTCCCGCTTGACAAGCCACAACCTAACAGCATAATACCCCAGCCCTACCCCCGCGGCCGCCAACGACCCAGTCGACGGAGCAACCATAGCCACCTTCATAGTCCTACTATACTGCTCCTCCCTCGCCGCATTGGCAATCACAAGTGCTGACCAAAGTCCCGCACCACTATTACACAAAGCCGGTAAGAAAATCCTCTTAATCAACCACTCGTAGTCCCTTTGGTGTTTCCACCATAGACACAAACAGCCTAGTATGCCTGTGCTGCAGGCTATGGCAGAGAGATAGAGCAAGGGTGAAAGTTGTATGATTTCAGGGTATGCACCAGCATAGTTGTCCGAACAGTCCCAGTATTCTGGGCATTCTATGCATCCTGTGTATTCGTCCTTGGTGTGGGGTTGAGGGAAGGTCGCTGGGAGGAGGGTGTAGCCTGCGAAGAGGGTCCAGACGGATACTAAGGCGAGGAAGTTGTGGGTGGAAGAAACCGTTTCGGGATTGGCAGGCATGTTGTTGTGGCGGGTTCGTGCTGGTGTAATTTGCGCGTTGGATTCACGTTTGAGGTTGGTGTTGGTGTTACGTCATCTCTCTGGCGCGCTATGATCGCGCGCGGTGCGCGATCTCTGCTGGACTGTCTCTATCCTCACTGCATCGACAGCAGGATTCCCTCTCCTCTGGTCTCTATCTTAATTCTCACAAAAAATAAGCGGTAGTGAACATGAGCGATGAGGAAATCCCGCAATAACTGAGGCTACTCTGTAGAAGAGGAGGCAACACGAGCGTAGCCGTGAAAGCACGACATGACGGCGACGCCAGATCGATTTCACACTATTCGGCCATTCAACTATAAACGCAAAGAAACAACCCGGTTCAGGCTCCAGAAACTGTGCAAGACGCCGAAACGAGCAAAACGAAGAAAAGAAAGAATCACGTAATTGCCGTTGAGTACCTCAGTACAGCATCCTCACATGCAAGCCACGTTCTTTCTGTCACGGAGCAACAAGATGCTAGCTCCCATAAGCTACGGACTCGCATTATATAAGCAGGTAGAGCTACACTCTGTTGGGCTGCGCCATGATCCTTCGCCTCGGCCTTCAATTTACCGTTCAACAAAGATCCCTGCGTTGGCATATACACCCATGTCATTCCGTACCAACTGTGTTACTGCAGGTCCCGGTATTCCAACAGATATACTGGTCACTTCCGTGTAAATAACCAAGCGAGAAGTAAGGCATGGCACGATCGCAGCAACCAGGCACAGTAGCCGTGTGGATGGCGAAACGGACCCGATACATGTCCGTCCTACGAGCTTGTATACACCCAAGCGATGCTCTTGATTTTTAAAAACTACATGACTACCTTTGTTTGGTTACTTTTTTTTCCGTTGTGGATTGTCATTGACTACTTTATGGTGCATCTGTTTGCACTCTTTAACCATGGCGAACGACGTTGCTCCAGAGTCTGTAATTGTATGTCTCAAGTACTTCGGTTTACTATCGTTGGTCTGCTAATGCATCTACAAAGCCCATCGAGGGCACTCTTATCGCCCTCGCCATGTTCTTGGCCTCCGGCCGGCTGGTTCCACGCCTTTTACAACGACAATGTCCCACTGTCAGCGATAGCCTCTTAATAGCGTCTATCCTGAACGCCATCGGGCTGTTCGTCACCGACTACCTGACATATATATGGGGAGGCATGTCAGATGATGTACCAGAGCCATCGATAACTCGTCTTATCGCACTCAAGAAAGTGAGTCGGAAACCAGTCCCATCTACCACACTAAAAAATTGATGTCAATAGGTACAATTCGCGGGGAATGCATTCTACGATACCGGTATTTACTGGCCAAAATTGGCAATCCTCGCTCTGTACTTCAGACTCATTCCGCCAACGATGCCGTGGTTGCGAAAAACTCTCTACGTGGTAACCCTGTTCACCGGGAGTGCTATGGTATCGACATTCTTTCTCGATACTTTCTGGTGCGGGCGCCAAGTCTCTCAGAATTGGTCTCCTGACGAGGGAGCATGCAGCACCTTCAGTTCAAAAGAAGTTTTCCGGATCGACTGGGGCCTCAACGTCGCGTCAGATTTGTTCAGTAAGCAGCAGCGTATCAATCAAAAGGCGTTCTAAGCACTAATATCGGAACCACAGTTTTTGCATTACCATTTCCACTTCTTCGCTCACTGCAACTTCGTCATCGCCAGATTTGGGGTCTTGTTGCAACATTCTCACTGGGTGCTGTTACCATAGCCATGAGTATGGTCCGGTTTGCAACAATAGAGGTCATATATGCTTGGACCAACGTTTGTAGGTAGATGCAGTCAGCTGCAATACAACTGCTAACTAACACTTGTATAGACGTCCTTTCCATGGCCGAAATGGCTGTCGCAATCATGGTAGTCTCGCTGCCATCAATGAGATCCTTCCTACGACGTGGCGCCCTATTCTCCTTCAGCAGAAAGTCGCGTTCTTCCGAGTCTCGTACCTATGGGCACCAAACGCCAGCATCAGGCTCGCACAACTTCGTGCGACCTTCCAGAAGAGGCAAACACGGCGTCCGCGTACACACTGATGAAGATTCAGGCAGCGAAGTGGAGCTGAATACCATGACCAGGAAAGATGTGATTTACGAGACTCGTCGCATTAGTGTGCAGTTCTCGAAGCCGCCGGATGAAGAGCACGATAGCATTGCAAAGTACCCGTGAGAACGGCTCAGGCGGTGGTTGTTTCCAGTAGAGCTGTAGTTAGTATCAGCCGAGGCAAAGATGATTAGAAGGATTGGGCCAGATCAATTTGTACGAGTTTTAGCAGCCGGGTCATCTCAACATTAGATGCCTTGATGGACCCTTGTACCGTTCAGCTGGCCGACCGCTTGCATCGAGCCGGAAGGATCGCACCCCCATTCCGCTCACAGCGGTCCGCAAAAGCCACCGTGCGCCGCGCAGAACGAGAGCTTTGTCCAACCGAGCCGCAATAGTGATTCACTCCGTGAATCCAAGAGTTCTCACGCATCTCCAAGAATACTTGTTACCTGTGCCGCAATCCTGCCGTTACGTTATGGGTCGGCATTGGCCGACGGCCTCGCCTGTGGGAGGCCTCATTTGGCAAATTCTACCCACCGGTTCGCCTAGCCGAACGAGGGACGACACCTTCAATGCTTGACCTTGCTTGCTATCAGCAGCCAAAAGCTGCGTGAACATAACAACGAAGCAGTATTCGTCCATGCTTGATTGGCGTCCAACAGTCTACTACGCCAACTAAAATAAAAAAAGACATAAATTCGGATGCGATGCGCCTAAAAAGCCCTTCCCGCTGTGCACCAAACCCACCAAATCGGTTCAGCCGTCAAGGCACAAGGGTCACAATCGGGATCAGCCCATTCAACAGGACTCCTGAAGCGCCTTAATTACAGGCAGTTTTTCGCGTGTATGCATGCAGGGCGAGTATGCCAATATGCATCTCGACAGTCCAGGACTAATATCCGGCATTAGTTTCATATGATAGGCGGTACAATTGCACGCCCAAAGATGTCTTCAGGAGCTGTGGCATGATATATGCTCGGCAGAATATAGCACCCTGCATGGGATGGAATGTGATCTATATACATACACCTTGCAGTTCCCTGATCAAGCGAGCAAACCACTCTTCGTTGACTTTATCCTTTGTATCGTAGGTGTTCTGTCACCTTATAGCAGTGAAGATGGCATACAGGATCGATGGAAAAGACTGCATGGTAAGCCGAATGCCTTTGAAAACAAACAGTCTACTACGAAATCACAACGCTGACAATCCACAACATGATAGATCTCGGAATGGATACTCCTGATCTTCGCATACTTGTTCGTTGCTGCGCGCATGTACACGCGTTTGTTTCGTCTTCGCTCAAAGTTGGACGCGTCAGACTATCTATTGATCGCATCTGCGCTGATTGCTTTGGGACTGATCATCTGCGACACGCTCACATACCAGATGGGCGTTTTGGACGATTATGAGACGTCGGAGGAGCTGTCAAAGGTAAGTCGTTACTTTGGTCATCACACCTCATACTCACCTAACCCACTCCGCAGATCTCTTTCGCCTCGAACTACTTCTACGACGTCGGTATGGGTTTCCCGAAACTCAGCATGCTAGCTTTCTATTGGGCGTTCTTCAACCTTTCCGGTCATCCAGGACTACGCAAGATGCTCTTCGGTATCACGGCCTTTGTCGTCGCGAGCTACCTGACCATCCTCTTCGATGACACTTTCTTCTGCGGCACGCCTGTATCTGTGCAGTGGTCTCAAGAGGAAGGCGCATGTTCTGTCTTCTACGCTCCGGAACCGTTTATCCTGAACTTCACCCTCAATCTGGCTTGCTACCTTGCGGTTTATGCTGTGCCTGTGGTGCTTTTGGTAAAGGGTGTACTTCGACCATCGCTCGGTGTTAGTCTTACATTCGCGCTGGGAGCACTTACTATTGCCTCTGGCATTGTACGTTTTGTCTGCCTCAAAGTTGGAACAGGGCAAGAAAACCTCGTTTGTAAGTTTCCTCTTCGAGGTCGAAACATTGTGTGTGCAATTCAAGCTAACACAACCTTTCACAGACCCACTCAGTATGGTAGAGATGACTCTTTCGATTATTGTCGTTGCGCTGCCGGGACTCAAGCCGCTTGTCAAGCAGACAAAATTCTAGATAGCAGATAGAGGGCAGTTGGTGTTTGCGAGGAATTTATATGATAGTCAAAGACAGAGCTGGGCACAAGGGGCCACTCAACTTGACTGGATAATCTTAATGGAAGTGAGAGAGCTGTCAAATATTCCCTCTAGCTGTGATGTTCTTGCGTCGTGACTAATCGCTGGCCAATGCTGTAATATAAGCTCTGAGCCGGGTCGGATGTAAGCCATCCTCCCCCTAGCGCGCTGTTGCCTACCGTCTCGTCAGGCGCAGAAATCTACCCTACTGCCTCCGCGCATTACCTCCAGCACATATGAACTAACACTACAAACATCAACATCTTCGCTCTTCCTTCAAGGTCATACCGGCTGAGTCGCACATGAGCATCTCGTCGAGGTTGCGGCCTGGCTAGGCTAAGGTATCTAAAGCAAGGGATTGTCTCAGCCTTCTCGAAGCACCCACCGGCTACATTAAATTACACCGAAAGACTGTTTTCTGGGAACCAAATCTGTGTCCTCCAGATAAAGCCTTACTTACGATACACATCGATAGCTGGAGTGTGGACTCAGATTTAGCAATCTTGATGATGCACCTACCTACGAGATTCCATCATATGTGTGTGGTGTTCATCTACCAAACGTCGGCCAGCCTTTGCGCATGTACGACACCACGCAATTTGTGATGGAGACGACGGATAGAGACCATGGGCGCCGCGCTAGGACTATACTCCAACCACTATTGTGATACGCAATGGACATGGGATTCTGACAGATGGCGCATGTGACGGAAGTGTAGTCCAATTTGTTGCTACGGAAGAATCGGGGGGCGGTCAATTATGCCTCACCGGTATCATCTACGACACAGTATCCGCAGTCGACGCTGTACCTGAGGTAGACAATTTTACAAGGCCTCGGGAATTTGAAAGAGTGTCATTTAATCGTTGAGATGTACGAGGCCATCGAATGGAGTGATCTTGAGCACGGCATGACCTTGCGCGCCATAGCTAGGATGCTGACCTTCGGTTGTGACTTGGACTATTCAATTCGCGCTTGTTACGAGATAGCCAGGCACTTCCTTGAGTGATGGCACACATCAATGGCGAATTCCCAATACTTGGAGGGCGCCGCACTTCAACACCAGCATGTCGTAGTGATTGATTGGAGGGCTCGCTGGCTGTTTGGTACATGTGTTCGTGATGACCATCGTCCACTTGCGGTCTAGCTCTTCGGTGACAAGCTTCACCCCGCGTTCCTTCACATCCCCAACCTCCACCATTCAGAAGCACGAAACCTACAACAACAAAACATGTGCGGTGGGCGAGTTCTCGGCGACGCATATGCCGATCGTCATTGCATCGTCCTTACACGGTGTTCTTTTAATCTATCGCGTTCTTGTCGCGTCGCTAACAACCCTGGCTCTTAATATGGAAAGCGGAACATCAACGCGGAGATGTCATGGGATGTCGCGCGGGTTGAAAAGGACAGAACGCAGTAATTATGAATGACGGATATATAGCCTGGGATTGGGATGCAGTATGATGTGACACTTGCACACAATCAATAAGCTACAGCTTTCACAACTTCACACTCCGACCGTCCGACATCGCTCTATCCTGACGAACAGAAATCCAATCGATTGCAGTATGAGACTCCTCTCGCTGCTGTCACCAGCACTTCTGGCAGCGACCGCGTACGCCAGCGAAGACGCTTCATCCTCATCCTCCACACCACCGGCCGCAGCCTCCCCAGCAGCAGATGAACCCACCCCCGTAGGCGCACTCTGGACAGCGCAATGGGACAGCACCACCCTCCAACCCTACACCCAACATTGCCGCAACAAGAACACCTACACCGCCAAGATCTATAAGCTAAACGAACTCTACCCAGACCTCGAAGAGCAAGCCCCCCAACTCAAAGTTTTCTACAATAAGCAACTTTATGCGGGGTCGTGGGCGGGCATCGACGTCCACGGTACCGGCCGCGAACTCATCAAGATGAACATGGCAGATATGCCATACAAAGTGCGACAGTGGCTGAAACGTGAGCTGTTACAACGACACTACAGTGTGCAGGATGACATGGTATTCTTCGCGCCAGGGGCGATTTACCCGATACTACCGTTGTGGGTTGATGACGCTGAAGAGGGTGGGGAGGAGTGCGAGGGTGTATTCGATGGGTTGGAGAACTACTCGAATGAGCCGAAAGACGGGGCTGTAATCGGGAAGGTCAGTCATACAAACACCGGGGACAAGGAGGTCAAGTTCACGGTTGAGGCGCTGAAGGTCAGGGCCAAGGATGGGAGGGATGAGTTGTGAGATGTCGAGTGGTGTCGGTCTCTTGTTTTCTTGGTCATTGGCCTTGATAGCTCGTTCATGTTACGGTGTCATTTGCAGTTGTTAACCTTGTTTACCATTACATTGCTATGGGGTATCATCAAGCCATTATCCTGAAACCAAAGGCTATATACAGCACTCAGATTTCAAAGTTGCTATACACCAAGGCCTTTTACCTGACTGTCTCAAACATCGGGTTCCTAGTCTTTGTGGGGCAGTTATTCGCCTTGTGTCGCGTCTTTTTTGCAGATATAGTAAATCAATGAGACTTTCACCTTTGGTTTCTTCACCAGCTTGCTTGTCTGGGTGAAGACAGCTTTGATCTCGATGCTAGAGGCAGCTGGGATCGCTTCGGCTCCATCGGCGCGTCCGTGTTGCCCGGGTAAACTTGGAATTATGGGCAGAGAGTAGACAGACGTCGCAGCCAGGATAGTGTTGGGTGGATGCAGAGTTGACAGTCGTTTCAGTGTGAACAAACATTGAACGGCACAACAGCGATCCATTGCTTTCGATACTCATTCGAGAGTTCTAGACAAACGCGTCACTGGGGCTTTAATGCGAAGCATGAGTCGTATGCATACTACGCGCTACCATGTGCCCCCATCTCCACTCATTCACCAGTGAAGAACCAGTGGACCTTGCCATTTCGACACTCATAGTTGATCTCTTATATGCAGGACCAGGAGCGTATATACAACTACTCGCAGCGGACCTTCCGCGCCAGATCGGATGCAATATAATGTAAAACACATACCACCAGTCGCCCGAGCTCATGTGCTGTTCACTCAACGTGCTCATCCGCAGAACCTTTCCGATCAGCATAATCCCCATGAGCATATGCGTCAACTGTATGCTTCGCAAAGCTCCTCGCAGGAACACCTTCCGCAAACATGATATCCAGCTCTTCATAAGTCCGTCCTTTAGTCTCCGGGAGACGGAAAAACGTCCAGATGAAGAAGAGAAACGCGCCTCCACCCCAGAAGAAACCAGTCTTGCCCTTCCAGTCCCCAGCAGTCGGGTTCAACATGTACGGGTTGATGACATTGGTGAGGATCTGCGCAATGTAATAGGTAATGCGAGCTAGACACACACTCTTGCTGCGAAGACGTGTCGATGACACTTCTCCGACGATGGCATAACAGATGGGACCGACAGTCATGTAGTACCAAAAGAGCCAGACGATCATCATAGCAGCTTGAGCATAGTTGCCGCCGGAGGAGTCACCAGCGCCCACACTGATGAAACCGACGATGAAGAGGATGGTCGCCAGGCCACCAAGACCCCAGAGGTAGAGCTTCCGGCGACCGATATAGCTCATGAGGGCCCAGGATATGAGGGTGCCAACGGACGCCATGCCGAGACCACCAACGGACATTTTGAATGATATCGAGTTTGGTACGCCGGCTTGGACAAAAAAGTAAGTTGGTGTGCCTAGACGTAGGTGTACAGAGTCAGCATCTATCTCACATGCAGTTTGTGCATAGAAATTACGTACCGCCCATGACCGAGCCGCAGATAGGCTGCGCCGCGAACACCATGCATGCGATTTCGGTGCGACGGCGGTCGATGCCTTTGAAGCACTGGAGATACGACGTGTTTTCCTCGAGAGACTTCTCCAGCTCATTCGTGCGAACCATCATGGCTACCTTTTGCTTCGCCAGGTGTCGTTGCGATGAGGAAGAAAGGCGCATGATCATCTTCTCGGCCATATCGAGGTTACCAGTGCGTACGTGGTACCACGGGGACTCAGGTGCCATCCAGAGGATCGCAAAGAGAGGGATAGGCCATGCCCATTGGATGGCAAAGGGTATGCGATATGCCCACTGCGTAGGATTACCGGAGAATGCTGATTGTACTCCAGCAGAGATAAGCTGGCCAAATGCCCAGCAAAGATTAACGTATACTGTGAGATAGCCTCGTAAAGCTAGTGGGCAGACTTCGCTTGCGTAGGCAGGAGCCATAGTAGCAAAAACACCCCAGGGTATGCCGCAAAGGAACTGGCCGACGAGGAGGACGGGGGCGTTGGGCGCGAAGAAAGAGATGAAGATCATTGCACATATAGCCGCAAGAGACACCAACAAGACCGGACGATAGCCGAACCGATGGATGAAATACCCGTTCGCAAACGCTCCGATGATCGTTCCTACGCTCACGGCATTGCTGAGCCCGTTCTGCCACGATGCCGTTATCTCGTACGTTCCAGTACCTTGATTGAACTCTCCATACTTGCGCGAAAAGGATGGTTGTGCGTAGAAAGAACTCATCAAGACAATATCGTATCCTTCCATGACGATGCAGGTAGATAGCAGTACCGACCAGAGCACAGCTTTCGGATATTTTCGCATGGCTTGAAGTAGGGTCATCTCATGCTCCTCGTCGGCTGCCGCTTTGGCCTGATTGAAGACCTCGTGCTGTTCCATGGTTGCAGCTTTCTCGTCCATGTCTGCCATGATCATTGGGTTAGTGCATGCACTGAGTATATGGAAGATGTGACAAGATTTGGACTTGAAAGAAAGAATGCAGTCTGCAGAAGCTGTGTGTTACAAACGATATTAGTAGATTTGAGGACATGACTATGGTATACATAGTCGGGCATCTGCACGAAGCTCGCCAGTCATCCATGCATGGAACATGGCTGCTACCCCAGGTTTTCTCCACCGGAACGCGACTACCCCATGGGGTGTGTGCGCGGCCAAGTTTAATCCTGGGAAGCCCAGCTCCGGTGGAGATCATCCTAGATGCGGCATTTTCCATCAGGGCACGTGCGGGGCGCGGTCACTCCACCAGTGGTGCGGATCCTTCACTAATTGCCCCGGTGGACAACCACCATGTGTTCCGGTGTCTAATATACCGAGAAACACGGGGTTCGGCTATCGTGAGGCATGGAATATGATATCATGAACTCCGGTGCTTCAGAGAGTGGCACATTGCGAGGATTATGGTGCCACTAGCTGTGGTTGCTAGGGCTGTATCTCGAAGAACTGCTCCTTCGACGAGCCAAGGTGAGAAGTACAAAACTTGGAAAACCCGTATGAATCATGCCGCAAGATACTCGTCTGGTGGCTCTTTTGTGAGAAGACGCAGCAGGTTTATATAAGACCTTTCGATGCCCCACGTATGACACACATTTTTGGCAGATGACGGGGAACTGCAGTCGGAACTGGACGCATGCTCGGAATCTTTGGCCAACAATAACATCCCTTCTCTTGCAATTCGCATTGGAGCTGCTTCATGTTTAAGATTACCGACATTGGCGATATAAGCTGACATCTTATGGCCCATTCGCACATATGTTTGAACTAGCTCATCGTCTAACGGCCGGTCAAGATGGAGGAAAGATGGCTCTGGTTCTTCATCGGACTCGGAAGCAATAGCTTCGGCGGCCTCAGGAAGTTGCATGCAAATGCAGAAGGCCCAGAGTATGAGAGTCGCGATATAGACTGCATATGGCTCGAGTAGACTGCTACAGCTATACCTGCGGACGTGCCAGAACAAAGCCCCGCAGTGTACTACGCAAAGTCTGGCTTTGCAGTGATCTCGAATCACCCACTGTAAGACCTGGATGCGAGCCGTAGCTAATGACTGGCTGTCCCCGTCGCCCTGGGCTGATTCCTTCGAGATAGACCCCGAAGCGAATCTTTGTATAGCGCTGTTCGGAGCCAGTATAAGTAGGCGAGCTAAATGCAACTGGAGAATAGTGTGATGCTCGAAGCCTGAGTGGCGAGCGACCTTGCTGTTCGCAGGCCAATGCAAAACATCCAAGCAATCACAAGCGCTGTTGCGCCACTTGGTCGCCAATCGCGTTGTCGGCAAACAATCCTGCCGTACGGATGGTTGAAGGTCGCTACGTCGCTGTGGCGTAGATGTTGGTGTCCATGAGTTCAGCTGAATTCGATCCCTAGCTAGAACATCTCTAGTGTGTCGGTAGATGGTGCTGACAAGCAACCCCATACTGAACTCTCCAAGGTCGGTGGGTAGCCGCTTTTCCACATAAATCATCTCCAAAGCTTCTGTGAGCGTGACATCAGGAATGCGTCTTTGATTCCGTTGAATCAAAGCCGGCTGCTCCCATATGTCCTCGTGACATGGCAGGCCCGCATCTATGTCTTCAATTCGCATTAGGGGTGTGGCCTGAAACTCGTATACGAACAACGTATCAAGAGTCTGTTGCAGTTAGCCAACCATCTATCAATAACGAGAAGAACAATGAGGTACCCATATCATCATTCCAGTGCGGATTCTTGACTCTGTCAATAGCCAGTCGCAGACGGAACCGTGGTCAGGATCAGCTGTCGTCTTCGGACCGTAAGATCGCTTTGCCTGCATGAGCAGACGCAGTGAGTGACAAACTTCTACTAGGTAATGCCGTTCTACCAAGGCACGTTCAACAAGAGCCTTTCTTCCAGAATGAAGCATGCACGCCATATTTAAGATGCCAGCCTGTACGACAGGTATGCTAGGGCGGACGTCAAATTGGGCAGGGCAGCTAGGGTTATAGTCAACGTCCTCATCACCTATCCCCACTTGCAACTCTACACCATATTTACAACGCGTGAGAATAGCGCCTAGCAGACGAAAGAGCTGTTCGCTGAGTCGAGCATGTTGCGATGGCTGCGAGTATCTCGAACCGACAATCGAGACGGCGAGCAATAAGAGCCAGCTCTTGGAAGCATCGTGTGCGAAAGACGATCGCCTCAAGAACGGGAAGACTGGATGAAAACCGTCGAAGTATTGGCGAACGGACAAGGCAACTTGTTCATGCGTAGGCAAGCTCGAAGCATTTATCTCAATGAGACAATTGCGACTTTCCGTGGCGATGCCTTCAATGAGAGATTGATATGCAGCCAATGGAAACAGAGAGCATGTATTTGGGGTTTGAAACGGCGTGGCCGCAATGTTGGCGTCTCCTGCTTCCAGTTCTATGGTCTCCCCTGAGCAAATCGAACGTTGTTGGCCTCGACCACCGAACGGGGCCCTAGCACCGGTTCCGTCAACGTAGTATCTGTTTTCCGAAACTGAGGTAGATATTTCGGAGGCAACTTCCCTTGGGGTGCTTTCCGTGTTGCACTCAGTCCTGTCTGGCAGTGACAAAGGTTGGATCGTGGTAACCGCTGAGACTGAGGGCGTCGTGGTAGCAACAGAACAGGACCATTGCTCGATATTACCATTAGCGTTCTCTTCCATGTTTGAGAGCAGTGCATCCAAGTCGAGTGGGCCTGAATACTGTGGCGAAAGCCAATTGACGTCTGACAGACTCAAGCCAGGCAGGCCAAATGCGTCGGGGCCGACCACAGTGTTGACATTGTTATTCCACGCCCACGCGCTCATAGAAGACTCTGGTATCGCGTCATTGAAGTTGGCGAGCATGAGCACGTCGTTGTTTTCGTGACCGGCACTGTCGGGCTGTAGGCTGCTACTACTGAAGGCGTCTGTTGGACCATTTGCGCCAGGATCCACCGTTCTGCCTCGCGCGCCACGAAGTGGCGGGTACCTGCAGTTGTAACCGCGCTGTAGACACCTATGGCATTTCTGACCGCGCGAGCACTTTACGCGATCTGACGCGCATCGGAAACACGCGCGTGATCCTGGGAGCCGAGTGCCGACACTGTTGTGGCCATTGTGCGCGGCGATATGGCGGCTGAGGACATCACGGCGCGAAAAGGACTTGTGGCAGGAAGGGCAGGGGTACGGCCGTTCGCGCGTGTGAATCCTCATGTGTCGAACCAGATGCTCTTGCTTGCCGAAAGCCCGACTGCAGATGTGGCATGCTGCAACTGGCCGCTCCTGGGCACCTGGAGATGGCATTGCCTGGGAGAGGTAGGAACACGTCTCGCACAGAGAGGGCGCGGATATATATGCCCAGGCGGCTTGGATCGAGTTGAGACTGAAGGCAGGCCATCCCAGCCATCAACGTTGGCGAGCCGAGATGGATGCGGAGACCAGGCACAGCGATGACACTAAGTCATAGGTGGAGCAAATGCACAGTAGATGGCTGATGTGGTTCACGGGCATTACAAGCTTGGAATAGCGGGGGCGTCAGCGCACGGGCGGCAAACATCACGCTCATCATCCCTCCTTCGATACCTAGGTACCTATGGCGACGTCCAGTTCCAAATTGCTACGGTACATCATACAACGCCACCTCAAACACGCTCGAATACTGGCATGACTTCCAACGGACTATCCACCTCAATATCCTTCCCACCGTCCCACGTTTCATCCCCCCAGAGACTCTTCCACTTCTTTCCACTAGGCAGTGGAGGAAGGTAAACCTTTGTCTTGACCTGACCCTTGGCAAGAACCGGACATACCAAGTACTTATCCCCATACATGTACTGCTCCTCGACCTCCCAGGACTTGTTGTCTCTGGGGAACTCATAAAAGAGAGTTCTCATAACCGGCGACCCCTTCTGATGAGCCTCCTCCATGAGCCTCCTGGTATACTCACGTAGGTCTTCGCGAATGCCCATGTACTTCTTGCACACCTCGTATACAGCTGGACCGTACGACCACACCTCGTTATCCGCACCACTGCGACAAGACGGGCTATCCTTGGTCTTGGGCTGTCGCGGTTCCCGATCTCCATGTAACCGCATCACCGGACAGAAAGTACCCCATTGAAACCACCGCACGAAAAGTTCGCGGAACGCTTCGTCGTCTGGGTTCCCGCCGTGGAAACCTCCTATATCCGTCGTCCACCATGGCACGCCGGACAAACCCATGTTGAGTCCTGCAGCGAGTTGGTTGCGGAAGCTCGACCATGATGATGAGATGTCGCCGCTCCATACGAGAGCGCCATATCGCTGGCTACCAGCCCATGCACATCGAACCAGGTTGACAATGTTCTTCTGACCCTCCTTCTCCATGCCCTCGTAGAACGCGCGAGAGTATTCTCGAGGGTAAATGTTGCCAATGGCGACATTTGGACCCAAATGGTAGCGATAGAGATCGAAGTCATAGTGTCGATATTCCGGCTCTGCCTCGTCCAGCCAAAACACCTTGATACCTTTCTTGTAGTAATTCTGCTTCGCTTCGTTCCACACATAGTCCCGTGCAGCCGGGTTCGTCGCATCGAAATGGATCGTCTGGCCTTGGAAAGTCATAGCTGTGCGTACACCACGATCAGTCCGGATGAGCAGACCCTTTTCTACCATCTCCTCGTGATTTTCTGATCGTCGGTCTACGGTTGGCCAGATGGATACCATGAGCTCGATTTTCAGTTCTCCTAGCTCTTTGACCATGGCGTCGGGGTCGGGCCAGTACTTTTCGTCGAATTTCCAATCGCCTTGCATGGGCCAGTGGAAGAAGTCGATTACGATGAGATCGATAGGGAGTTTTCGTTTGCGGTACTCTCGTGCGACTTGGAGGAGCTCTTCTTGGGTTTGGTAGCGGAGTTTGCATTGCCAGAAGCCGAGACCGTATTCTGGCATCATCGGGACCTGAAAAGCGGGACATCAGTTCCAGACCTTTCAAACAGTGTGAGAAATTTGACCTACTTTGCCAGTAGCATCAGCATACGACTCCACAATCTGCTTAGGTGTATCACCAGCCACAACCCAATAATCCAGCACCTTGGTTGACAATGCTTCGAAACTCATCACATTCTTCCCAAACACCGCGTTACCGATAGATGGGTTGTTCCACAATATGCCATATCCAAGCGACGAAACAGCAAAAGGTACGCTAGCCTGAGAATTTCGATGCGCCAGCTCCAATTGCGTACCCTTGATATCAAGGTAGGGTTGCTGATATTGACCCATCCCATATATTTTCTCCTTGCGATCCAAGCTCTCGAACCGAGCAGTGAGATGATAGTCGCCGCCAAGTAGAGGCTTGAACTCCCGAGCTTCGACTTCTAGGGCGCTGCATTTTGGATCCATGATGTCGCGGCGGTTACGGGCATATTCTTCCAAGAGGACTTTGCCGCTGGTGTTCGATATTGTGACCTTGCCTCGACTAGTAATGGTTGCCTTGACAAGGCCATTGGTCAGGCTAGCTGACTCGCCGTTGCTGGCGATGTCGATTCTGGCAGTGATGTCGGGCTGTTGTAGGAGCGCCCAGTCTTCCTGTGGCATGGTAGGCATTTTGGTTGCGCGAACGCGAACTGCGTTCTGGCCCCAGGCCTCGATCCACAGCTGCTCAGCATCGTATGCGTAGACCAGGCGGTTATCTTTCGACGCGAACATGATGTGTTTATTGCATAAACTTTAGGGACGTGTGAGGATGCCCAAAGCCTGGAGGGGCAGAAGGCTGTCTTTTACATTATAGCAGCTCCACGCGCTCGAGGTCGAACGCACCCGTGGCTGCGGTTGCTCAGAATCGGCAAAGCCGCCATCTGCATTCCTCCGGTGGTAAACTTCATGGGTGAGGTCATGCGTCACCCACAACATGTGGGGAGTGGACTTCTCCATCGGAGTCTCCACCGGGACACACGCCGTGTGCTAGTCTTGGGTATGTCGATCTCGCGGGGTCGGCCTTGGCATGGTTGACGCCTCACTATCGAAGTACGTTTCGCGCATTCGACCTTGCAAGCATGACAGGATATGGCCAATCCTCCGCCTGTCATATTGCATTGTAGTCTGACCCTACTTCCGCCAATAGGTCTGAACAAACTCATGCGCCCAGTCAATCACCCCGGCCTTCCAGTCACCCAATGATTCTTCTACGAGCCCCTCCCATTCTCTCGCTGCCTCATCTTCATTCTTGGCTCCACCTACACCCTTCCCTAGCCACATACGCTCTTGAACTTTCCTCACACTACCCTCTCTCTCTATCTTGATGTCTGGAATATTGGCTCCCTGCATGAGAGCAAACAGGTTGAGTATGAGGTTCGAAGACTTGCGCAAAGTAGACCACGCTGTGTATGAGTACTCCTTGAAGATGAGGTAGTTTGGGTGCTGCACACCGCCCATGCCTTCGATCATCTCACGGCAAAGCTTCATGGCCGGTGCAAAGGGTTTTGGGTCTCGCCCAAGGATGTAACCAAAGTCTACGTGGAAGAAGGCGCCTGATGGTGCGAGCAGGAGATTGTCAAGATGCCGGTCTCCAACACCGAGGAGGTAAGTTATCACACAGTATCCGGCGCATGACTTGATGTATGTATCCATTGCGTCTTTGCGGACACCAAGAGGAGCGCTATCGTCGGGGTTATTGGCACGTAGGTAGGCGAGTAGCGATCCTTTGTGCTTTTGGCACGCTGCTGCTATGCTCATCGACGGGACAAACTGGAAGGCGCCAGCAGAGGTAGAAGTAGCTAAGATACGGTATGGTGTTAGCTTCAAATCGAGGTTTTCTTTACGAAGCAGCCGGTCCATCAACGTGATGATCTGGATGACGAGTTGGTCTTGACGTAGGTCATCGCCGGTTTTGAAGATTATTGGGTATGGATGTGAGGTCGTAGTCTTGAAGGAGAGAACCATGGGCAGTAAAGACGACTTCAAAACGTTGCAGTCTTCTGTCGATATACCGGTGATGTAGACTGATGGATCTAGAGGTAGAGGCAATGGGTCAAAGTTAGTGAGCTCATTCTTCGGGTCGGCGATTGCCTTCTTGAGACGAGCGAGCTTTGTAGCTCGGTCGCCCCCACCGAAGCGCACGTCTTTTGATATCTTGGCCAAGATGGTGAGAAGTTCGCCTTGGCGCTGGAAGGTCTTGCGTATCTCGACACCTGGGGGAGTCTTCTCTAGCTCGACCATGAAGTCGTATTCAACCTTGGCGAAGAGTTCACGATGTTCTGGCTCTTGGTCCGTGCTGAAATCGCTGATCTCCACCATGAGATACCAATGAAGGAAGTTGCCCAAAGTGAAGCTGTTGGCTGCACGAGTAACTAGAAAGCGCGCCAAGGACGAGTCATCACCTTCGCCTGGTGCTTCGTACTTTAGCGCTTGCACCAGTTGTAGAAGGTAGAGCTGGAGCTCCTCATCGTCGGCCTTTTTCAGCCGCTCGACTGCATAGCTGCGTACGACGGGGTGGTCGAAATGAGGCCCAAGAAGTTCAAGTGCATCGTCGACATCTATTTCGGCCCACTTGTCGAGCAAGGGCGCAGCTTGTCGTGCTTCTCGTGGGTTCTTCCAGTTGACGCATTTGACAAACTTGGTCAAAGCTCGCTTGTCTCGTAGCAAGAAGTATCTGAACTTCCAGATGTCGTCTCGCTCATGTGATGTAATCTCCTCAAGAGGTCCCTTGGAAAGCAGTAGGTTGAGCTTGTCTCGAACGTGCACGTTCGGTTTGCGATCGCGGTCCAGTGAATCGGTCTGCTGGCTGCGCATTAGTTCGCGGTGCTTGTCCTCGGCGGGGTTGACCCTTCGACCGACTTCAGGATCGTAGATCTTGATGAGGCGACCTGCGTCTGCGTCACCATATCCGATGCCGTCAATGTCGATGCCGGGACCGAACGACACTTCTGGTGGGGGTCGCAACCTCACGTCAGCTTCGGCAGGTAGTCGCAAGTCTGATACGGGGGGCGGCGGATACTCAACGTCGGAGAAGACGATGGCGTGGTCGAAGCGGGGCAGTTCGATGTCGAGGTAGAAGAGTTCCTGGTCTTCGCAGTCTGCAGAGCCGTTTGTTCCGTTCGACTTGCTCTGTCTATTCAGCGCTGCAGCTTCGGCCTTGAGCGCCTCCTTGCGTATTTGCATCATCTTCTTGTACACGAGTCCGTCAAGCCAGTTGTTGGTTGGCAGCTCGCCCATTTCCTGTTTCTTCAAAAGACCTTCCAGCCTCTCCATCTCAGCGACCTGCTCATCCACGGTATCCTCGGCCACCTCGGCTTTTCTACTTGTCCGTGCCGGCGGTATTACCCATGGCGTTGTAGTGTTGGTCAGACCATCTGCTGCCTTGAAGCGGTGTATCCGACAGCGTTGCCTGCCCTTGTGCAGCGTGTTGTCATTGTCGAAGAGCGGTATCGTCGTGCCACCAAAGGGCACGGCATGGAGATTCGAGTCGGTATCTTCGGCGGGAGACAGGTCCCATATTGTGATGGCTATCTGGGCCGAGGCGGGAAGGTCCGCATACGTGACGGGCAGCTGGAGCCATTCATTCCAGATACGCGCGTTCTTGAAGGATTTGTAGGCGGTCTGAACAGGGACGGTGAGGGGCTTGCTATCTGCCCATATTTGTGCCGTAACGTATAGCTCGAAGTGTGGGCTATCACCTTTATATCAGCACTTGACTCTCTCTCTCCCGGTGAAGGGGACCCACTTGATATTCGAAGCTCGGTGCCTCAGGTCTGGTCGCTTCAACAAAACCGAGTACGGAATGGGCTTCTGGTTTCCATCGAGACGATCTCTACATGTCTCTTTAGCACGGCTCAGGTTCTTGGACGGGGAGTAGGCATACATCCGAACGTGTACCGACAGCTCGGTCAGGTCAAGAGACGTCGCAAAGTTGAAGGCTTCCATCGTGCGCGGCGGGGAAGCTGGTGGCTACAACAGGCCATGGGTGTGAGGACATGTGCAAGTCTTACCGCTTACCACCAGCACATGCCAGGATTCAATGCGGTTTAGCAGGAACACCAGTTCACCGCATGTCCGGGAGGGGTGAAGAAGAGACACTTGAAGACGCCATGTGCATGCGGGTCACAAGCTCCACCAGCCGACGCGCATGCAGGGGTCCGCGAATGGAAGCTGCTCCTTCGGTTGCACTTGCCCCAGACCAAGTCGCGCTACGCGGCCGCCTCTGCACATCGGGCAACCGCGCCCCAGGCACAGGACAAGGCCCGCATCACCACCCTACTGAAGGCATACCCCTCTACCCACACCCTCTCTCCCGGCTCACTATTTGCGGGGAGCGGCATGGCGCGTCTCAACACCCACCTGTCCGCTACGCCACAAACACGCGCTTCGACTGTCGATTCTCTCTATCGCGACCCCTCCGTAGCGCCCCGAAATGACGGCACTGCGCGTACTTCGTCCTATTCGGTCCTCAGCCCGACGCGCTCAATGAACTCGGACAAAGAGAACGAGCAGCCCGAGACACGCGACAAGACCCCGCGGCGAGGCAAGGCCAGTGGCCTGCGGAGCGCGTCGGTGCGCATGCCGACACCCGACTCTGGCTCAACATCTGGAAACGGCGGTAAGAGGAGGAGAACTGACAACTACACCATGGCCCACTCGCACATTCATGAGGATGAACATGGCGACAATGAAGAAGAGGAACAGGAAGACGATGACGACGAAGAGGTGGAAACGCCCTCACAACTCCCCTCACAGCCCCTGCCTGAGCCAGAGGAGGAAGGCGACCTCAAGTTTTACAACCCTAATCAAGACCCAGAGGCGCGAAGGAGACTGCGTGCGAACATGCGCGCACATCAGCGCATGCTGGATGGTGAGTGTAGCACTTTGGCACACATGGGGTAAACGTCACTGACCATCGCAGATAACCGCGACGACCTCGTCAAATCACGCGACAGCGGACTGTTCGATGCTCTCAAGACACAAAACAGTTTGTTCGGCAAAGTGCGACAGACAGCTGACGCTACCGTCGATTCTCGCTTCTTGGTCAACGCCAGTGACCTAGCAGGCAAGAAGCTCAACAACAGCCTGGGAAACTCTGGCGTTGGCATCGATCTAGATCAGTTCGTTTCCAAGTGCATATATTTCATGAAATCTGGCGGTCATATTGCTGGCGAGGAAGACGCACCAACAGTGCCCGTAGGCGATGACGACGACGAAGATCCAGATGGCCTCGACTGGGCATTACTCGGTCGCAAAGCATGTTTCCCCTGTAACAAGCGACCGCCAACATCAAGTTTCCTGCTTGGCCCCTTGTCAGTACAGAAGCGCATTCGTGTAACCCAACGAAAAGCCCGATCGCAACGACAGCCAGTCGGCCCAGCAACTCGACCCGAAGAGATTACGAGTGGAGATATGCAGCAGAGCAACAACGACACCCAATTGACTCTAGTCAGAGGTATCAGGAAATGCTTGGTAGAGCACATCAACGCTGCGGAACCCTTGGTCGAGCAAGAACTCGAGGAAATACCAGAGGAGGAAATCACCGACGAGGATCAATCTGCAGCTCTTAGGCGCCACAGACTAGCCATGACCATCGAAGGAACGCCCGCAGTCAGTCTACTAGACTTTGCTATCAATCCTCACGACTTTGCGCAGACGGTAGAAAATCTCTTCTACATTAGTTTCTTAGTGAGGGAAGGCAATGCTGAGATTGTTAAAGATGCCCACGGGCTTCCACTCCTGCGTACGTCTGTGAGTCAAACTAGGTCATGCATTTACTAACTACTACTAGAACCAGCAGATGCCAGCGCCGTCTCAGAACACCGAGGGAAGGATGTCCAAAAGCATCAAGCCGTCTTTAGCATCGACTTCCCTACTTGGCGCATGTTCATCGAGGCCTATGGTATCACAATGCCACTCATACCACAGCGCGAAGTAGAAGAGGCAACCGTTGGCGCCAGCGGCTGGTATAACGGATAAGCCGCCGTCGCATACTGTCTTTTGGTCTTCGTTTCGCTTCTACGCTCCATCTTCGACTTGCACGGATACTACTCACTCAAATAGGGTGAAGTCCTGGTGTTCTTTTCCTTTTCCACTACTCGTCTGGACGACACCTTTCCTAAGCGGCGTTCAAACAAGTCAGTCACAGACATGCTGTACGATGATGGGCGGCACCTGTGCTGCATAGTTTGGTTCTTTCGTCTTTTCTTTGCTGTGCTTCGGCAGCATCTCTGTTTACTCTTAGTTCTACCACATGATACCCCAAGATTGGTTTTGGATCTTCTAAAGGCATCATGTAGTTGGGATCCAACATGACGTCATCCTCGTTTTTGCATGAACCTAAAGAGAGAAATACTAAACTTTTTGTTACTTGTCATTTCCACATATGGTCATGGCATGGTACCTTTAGAAATGCTTTCCAAAAGATGGTTGTTCTTCAAGTCTACACCTCACCGCGCTCACCCAATCCCAACACCAACCTTCATTCACGCATCCAACTCCTCAGCTATTAGCCCTAGCATACCATCTTGCAAGCCGCGGCTACATTCATAGTCACCGTCAAATCGGGAGAAGAACATACGACTGTAATCCCTATCTTCATTGATTGCGAAAAGTCGCCATTCCTAACTACCTCCAAGCCCTCTCGACATCGCGTTTCAGTATCTTCACATGTAATCTACCAATCTGCATTCGTGGTACTGATGACACACTTAGCAAACTTAGATATATTAAGCTGACTGGCCCGGAAGGGGGACTCGGTAGACTGTTGGATATGCGTTCTCAAAAACATCACTGCAATTGCACTTGATAGCAATGACTCCATACCAGAGACTGTGTGCTGTGTGGTCTCTCAATTTGCGATTGCTCAACAGACATTCCGTAGTTAACCATCTTACTTGGAATCTTCACAACAGCTACGTATGTGCACATGGGACATACATTGATGTATTCAATTCATGGCCAATCTCTAGACGACAAGGCTTTTGTGGCTCGCAAGATTGCCACTGTTTGGCGAAGTTAGCATCCACTACTTCTACTGCCACGTATATTTCACGCCAAAATGACTGCGAATCCTTGGGTATGCAGGCTATCGTGTCTTTTTTTTTAATGCGGCACCGTTGTCCCGCTTCCCTTTGTAATGAGACCTTGGCCGCGATCATCGCCGGCGTTCACACCTTGAGCCGTTCAATGTAGCCGGCAAACCCAACAACTAATACATCCGTCCCGCCCACCAGAGTACAGTTTCAATCACAAGCGCGACAAAGCGCCCCGGTAGCAGTCTGAGCCAAAGGTGCTTACCCTTCTTCGTCCATAGTCGACGGGTGTCAACAGCCGCAGACAAGAAATCGAAATGTTAGCCTCGTAAAGCATCTGCGGACATGAAACGCTTTTGGAAGATACTAGATGGTCCGGAGCTTCCCAAGCATGAGCTGCTTTGATGCACGATCCCCAAGTAGGCAGGTGGTGATCGACAGGACTAGTACGACGGTGGCTGGGTACCCGTCTTGCAATTTTACGCTGACCCAGATTCAAGTCAGCAGAGGGGATGAGTAATTGCCTTGGATTTCCTATGCCTGTTAGGTATTTGGAAAATCCCCAGCCCGTTGTTCACAATGACTATAATAGGGCTGTTGGGCTGAGGTGACAGAGGCTCGGGCCGAGTTGATGTTCTTGGCTTTTTGTGGCAGTACCTGTATTCCAGAGTTTATTTGACTTGTCAACGCAAACGTTGTTCTGGGGATAGTGGGATATAGAGATAAGCGGGCACAAGGCATGTTCTTGCGTTCAGCTTGGCAATATTGTCGACGAATAACAAGTGTCGTGATGCTTGATACCCATCTACTCCAAGTCGCAAATGTTCCAGATGGGATGTTCCAGCTTCGGCTGACGCTTTACTTGTCTAAAGACGCATTACAGCCCTCTGGGGTTTCAGCCCTATCACCTCCGTACACCTGCGACGTAATCGAACAAAGTGATGCCGTAAGCAGAGCGTCGGGCGTTGCTGAGATTGCAACGCCTGTTCGCTGATTCTTGTACGTTGGTGTGGAGCCCTTGGTCAGTAGCGTGCCCCCCTAGCTGGCCAAGTGTTCAACGTTCACATCAGCCTCATCTTACGGAATTCTCAGTTGTACGCATACGTTCGTTGTACGTGTGCTTGATTGATAAGCTTTGCTGTGTTTCACAGATTTCAAGTCCTCGCAGCTGCGGTGAGAAGGATGACGTGGAGCTCGCTTCCCCGGATCTTCGCAAGTATCATCCCGAGGAAAATCAGCATCCTTCAGCACCGCCATCATATCACTGTTACTTTTCCCTTGCATGATCGAGTAAGCTCACAAATATGCTTACTAGCTACCTTTCAAACACAACGAGGTTTTAGCCCAGGCAACTGTTCGCAGACCTCTCCTAGGGGCCTTTGAAACACGGTGAGTGGACGACGAATAGCAACCATCGGCCACTCTCCGGACGTGGTGCACAGGCAACCATTGAGTGCCGCTGTCACCAATTCTGAATCAGCACGGCAGATGAAACGCTATGACACCGCAATCCGGCCGTAGCCTCACCCATTCTCTTGGAATTCTAACTCGAAGCTTGAGGCCCAATACGGACCGCAGGCCATCGGCATCCTGATGATCAACCAGACCAATCGGCCAATTTAGGGCAACTCCCGGACTTTGCGTACGCTGCTTTGGCAGGAACGATGATCTGCGTCTTACGGACAATGTATTCAAGTTATGCCGACCAGTCCTTGATTGCCTTTACTTTCGGTGCAATCTGGTCTGTTTGAGGAGTATCAAGAGAGGGAAAAGGGAGCTTAGACTTTCATCCAAGCCCCAACTCCAGATGGGATCGACAGATGTGCGGCCACACCCGCAATGCCCGAAATTGTCAGAGCCAAACGGTTGTGGATATAGGACGGGGCGTTAGCCACGCTTCTAGGTCGTTAGTTCTTCTGTCATTAGCTCCTCTGTCGTTCCTTCATCGCTAGTTCCGGCCATTCACGATTCACTTACATGGTGACTCGTGTCACCATTCCTGCCCTCGTTGTCCTTCTCTTGTCATGGAAATCATGATGTCGGAAACATATTACAACAGGATCTCAGTCACCCTGACAGATCCACATCCAATGGTGGAGCTGGCTCCACCACAAAACGCTCATCCAGTCTCAGCACCCCATCCCATATACCCACCCTTTCCCGACGAGACACCTGGAAAGAGGCCTTCGGTGCCTTCTGTTCTGGGGTACCGGTCCAGATTAGAAACTGCAGACACCTCAAGACAGTCGAAGCGCGAATCATACAACCAGATTGGCAGCACTTACCTCATTACAAACGATGGAAGGACGCTCAAACTTCCCATACCCTCAAATTCCAAAGCCGATCCTTTGAACTGGGGCAGATGGAAGACAGCCGGGGCGTTGTTCTCTATAGCTCTCTTTTCTGTTGTTTGCCTCACTGCGGCACAAGCCGCATCTGTCGTACTTCAAGACATTCAGAGAGATTTTGAGCATGAGGTAAGCTCACCCTAGTCGCCTGCATTGCACCGCTAACATGTTGCATTTAGGACATACCCGCATGGCTACTCAAAGCGTTGGTGACTGGTCCTACCTTTTTCATGGGTATAGGCTGCTTTTTGTGGGTGCCAGTGTCCATCGGTCTGGGTCGCCGACCTGCCATCTTGATTGCGACATTGGTCGTACTGCTCGCTATGCTCTGGGCTGGTGAAGCAAGGTCATTCCGTTCACTCGTGGGCGCAGTCTGCTTCCTTGGTCTCAGCGAAGGACTTGCATTATCTCTGGTAAGTAGAGCCTCCAGACAACTATATGTCATCCGCTAATAACCCCAGGCTTTCCTCATGGTCATTGACCTTACTTATATCAATCAGAGGTCGGTCGCGGTAGCCCTTATGTGGTGCATGGCAGGATGCTTCGGCACCTCTGGTGTCGCATTGGTTCCTGTCTTAGCAGGCCATGGGGACAACTGGCGTCAGTTCTATCATTATTGGACTATCCCCGTCATTGTCTCGCTCGCCGTCACCTTCGCCCTCTATCCGGAAACATACTTCAAAAGGCCGACAGTAGCTTTCAACGGACTCATTCTGTTGCAGAGTGCTACTGAGAAGCTGACAGTCTACGAAGACCGCGAGAAAGACTCTGAAATCTATCGCGATCTCCCCGAATACCCCCTGCGCACCGGCTTTGCAGGCTTCCGTGACAAGGTTGGTCTATCACGCTCGCCATTCGCATCGTGGCCTTCAGCGGGTTGTTGCATCATCCAGATGGCTTACTGCGCCACCAACCCGCTCATCTTCTGGGTTTTCGTTGCCTCCGCCTTCAACGCGGCAAGTATGATCTTCATCGGCGCGACCTATGCACGCATCCTCATCGAACCGCCCTACAACATGTCGCGGAGCGTAGTTGGCACTGTCAACGTCGCATCGGGATTCGGGGCCCTGTGTGGTCTGCCCATATTTGCCTTGCTCTTCTGCAAGGTACTGAAACGCCTCTCCAGTCGCAATCGAGGAGTGTTGGAGGCTGAACACTATCTCGTCAGCTACATCCTACCGGTCATCACCGGCGCTCTGAGCTCCGTGCTCTACGGTCTCGCCGTCCACCTACAATGGTCACCTGCTACCATCTACTTTGCGTACGGCCTCAACGGCTTCTCCTTTGTAACACTGATGATCGCAAACACGCTTTGGGTCACGGAAGCCTTCCCGCGATGGGCTGCACCCGCCCTCGCTGTTGTCGGTGGAGGCTGCTACTTGCTCTCCTTCGCCATGAGCTTTGCGCTTGTGCCGTGGATAGAAGCTCATGGATACATGTGGGTTGGCATTGAACTCATGATGTTCCAGATTGCGGGTGGGCTGGTCGCCATGCCAGTTGCCTTCTGGGGTAAGAGCACGCGACAGGCCATCGCTGGCAGGTGGGCCGAAGACCGGAGTGGTGCGCTTCGTCCGCTCTGAGGACCTGCAGGGTGCGATGGCGATACGTGAGCCGGACTTGCATGTGTATCCCAGATGTTGTTAGTAATCAATCGACGAGTTGCGTATCCCAGATGTTGTTAGTAATCAATCGACGAGTTGCGTCTTCATAACAATAGTCGTAGGTGGTTCTCTCTGTTCACAGCACGACGCCTCGGGTAAAGGCGGACGTGGATAATTTATAATCTTCAACGACGACTTCTTGATATCCCTAGAGTCATCTAATAGGGGGCTGAGTCGTCTGTACTGCGGCTTCGCTACTGAAGCCAGCAACCTGCCATATCCATTAGCTACCTTCCCATCTTCTGCTTGAGATCATCTAATGCCAGGTGCTGAAACCCTTTACCCCTCACGCACATGTGCTGTCTCCACCCTCAATTGTACTGCGGTTAAAGGAGGGGGGAGTCGGGAGGTATGGTATCGGTTAAATTGGAGATGGGCGGGTTGCGCCGTGTGGATAGTTCGTTTCGATGCTGTTGTGCTCTTTTGCTGGTATATAATGTTCGTGACCGCGATCGTTGATTGGTCGATTGTCAAAGGATAGAAGTCACACCTGCGACGGACAAGGTTGAGTCCTCTCTCATAGAACAGGCGCAAAAGTGCTTAAACGCGCTACGCAGCGGAATTAGATCAAAATCGAGTGTTAGCCGCATGGGATTGATAAAAGGTTTGTGCGTTCATAGAGTCATCGCCTGTTCCAGCGCGTCTTGGGGCATCTTCGCTGGTGACTGGGTGCGGTACCTAAGCACTGGCTCTCACGTCAGCGGAGCGCTCTCCGCAGCTCTGAACCCTACACTCTTCCATCATCGCGTAGTCGAACCACCCTGTTTATGGTTGTATCAGTTGCTGTTTAGCATTATGATCTTTTGAAGATGCAATGAACATTGTTACTGGGTCTCGATTCGGCCCAGAAGATGCGCCGCCCACCAGACGCCCACTACAGCTTTACGATACCCTCGATACATGATGACACGACACTCGATTGTCGCGTATACCATCCAGACATCCTGATCGAGCCAAAGGATTCGGCGGACATTATACAATGGAGGAGGAAAGGTATTGTTATGGCACATCCGTATGCACCAATGGGTGGTAGCTACGACGATCGGGTCGTAGGCATCGTGGTAGAGGAATTCCTACATGCTGGGTGGATTGTGGGCACGTTCAACTTCAGGTACGGTTGTTACGTATCTTGTCCGTGTAAGTACGCGACTAATCTGTGGTTAGAGGTGCCCACGGATCTAAAGGGCGCACTAGCTGGTCGGGAAGACCTGAACTAGACGACTATACATCCTTCGCCGCATTCTTCATACACTACATGTCCTACCTTCGACCACGTATTACCTCCGACCTTAACTTTGCGCCAGACCAGCTTGCGATACCCACGAACCAAAGCGAGCTAGCGCCGACGCATGACGATGAACCTCCCATAGTCATACTAGGAGGTTACTCATACGGTTCCCTCATCCTTAGACATCTACCGCCGATACCGACCATACTACAACCCTTCTCAGCTCCAGTGACGGGTACTGCAGCTGATGAAATAGTTCTGCGCGCTCGCAGGTTAGCGGACCAGAGCAATCTGGGGTGGATCAACCTAGCTCGAGACGAGACCAGAGCTAGGAGGAAGAGCAGAGCAGGGAACGAATCGAGGCCTCCAGTCGCAATGGGCGGAGAGGAGACTAGTCCGGAGAAGCGCAGAAGTAGCAGAGACGTCCGAAGAAGCCTCGAAGGCGGTACTGGAATACGAACTCGCTTGAGAAGTCTAAGTCACAGTCACAAGCGCCGCGAAAGCCACGAACCGACACCGCGACCAGAAGCGAAAAGCGCTATAACCACAATGCCAGATGTGCGTTACCTCCTCATCTCGCCGCTGACGCCGCCAATCTCGACGCTTGCCGCACCAGCCTTGATACACAGGTTCTGGAGCAGGTCCAAGGACGACCATCAGGATGTGGTTGGCAAGCACACATCCCTAGCCATCTTCGGGGATCAAGATGCTTTCACCTCGGCAAAGAGAATCCGCGACTGGTCAGAACAATTGAAGGCTGAGCCAGCATCTCGTTTCACTAGTGTTGAGATTGTAGGCGCAGGGCACTTCTGGATTGAGAAAGATGTCGAAGTGAGACTGAGGACTGCAATGAAGAATTGGGAGTCTACAATACGATGATACAATGCAAGATTACGAAGCTACAGCGGTAAATTCAAGCCTACAATCCTGCTTTGCCTCCACCACGTTACCTCTTTCAGCCATCACCTCTTGCTTCCTTTCTTCTGTTAGTCCCTCCTAGATTTCACCCTCATATGAACACCATGACTTTCTCTTTCCCGATTCTACCTAGTAATTTTCATTCGACTTCATGTCATGAGTATCAGCAACCCTACGCGGGCCTAATTTCGGCTTCGCGGCGAACGTCTCTGAGTGTACGTCTTGGCCCTTTGCGTCCATACCTTCATTGGTGATGGCCATTTCCGGGATGCGGCTACCTTCCAGGTCAACGGCGTTGTTGCTTAGATTGAAAGATGGTGTAACGATGCAGCCTCTTCGCCGACTTTTTCCGCAAGGAGTAAATGCACACGTTCTAGCGACATGTTGTATATTGGAAGCAACGCGAGATGAACCCAGCATATCGTAAACACATGTTTGGCTTAGCGTGTATGACTTGTCTAGCTCATATACACCATCACTATCCCAATCATGACACTTCCACAACTCTCTTATACAGTTACAGTATACTCGACCGCGTTTCCTGGTTCCCTCGGATAAAACTCAATCGTAAACGTGGTATCTACACCCGCCGTCCTGACTGCGTCCAAAGCCGCAGCTTTGATGATAACATGGCCAGCATCCCAGTTCCATTGCCCATCGTACGTCATGCGCCCCTGCTGCAATACCCCTAGGCTTTGCGTCCACTCGTCTACCAAGTATGTGCCGTCTGCTTTGATGGCCTTGACAGCTGCAGGCCTGTTCTGCCCTGCCCAAGTGATTGGGATAAGCAGATCTTGGCCCGCTGCCGGCAAGGTACCGGAAGTGCTGGAGAGTGTTGGTGTGGCGTATTGAAGGACGTTGACTTGAAGAGCGGCACCACGGTTAAAGGTCAAAGTCAAGTTCGCTAGGGTACCGGTTGGTGAAGTGGGCGTAAGTATCGTCTTGAGGTATGCGGCTGCGAAAGTGATTTTCTCGCCCGAGACGGTGTAGTCTTTGCCTTTGGCTAATTGTTTACTTCCTCTGCTGATCTTGCCGAGTGTGTTTCCGTTGAAGGTGAAGCCTAGCGTGGTGTTTTCTACAGTTTCGTTCTTGCGGTGGTAGATGTACGCGGAGCTTGACTGTGTTGTTGCAGAGCCATCTGTTGTACTTTCTGGAAGCGCATTTGGAATGCCTTTTACTGCGTTGCGGTAGATGTCTAGGGCTACCTCGTCGCGCCAAAGATGCGTCGCCCGGTCAAGGAAATCAGCTCCGTTGTCCCAGAGAATAGTTGTAGTGTTATACTTTGCTGCTGTGCGAACAAGGAAATCGAAGTACCGCCAGCGCGCTGCTGTCTCGGTGGCGACGGGTGACACGGCCCACTCGCCAATTACGAGGGGAATGTCGGTGAACTTGCCACGGACGGCGGCGATGTCGGCTTCGAGGGCGGCTTTGTCGGCTTCGGAGCCCCATGTGGTTTTACCCCAAGCTTGGAAAACGAAGTCGTCTTCTCTTGGGTTAGTTCTGATGAGAGTTTACATGAGGGAAGGGCACTTACAAGGTGAGTAGTAATGGTACTGAATACCCCAGGGATTCTTGAACTTTGGATCGGGATTCTTGAACCATTGAATCGTCTTCAATCCATCCTCTCCGGCGCCAACGAGGGTAACAACGCGCTTGGGGTTGTGACCCCCTGCATCGTTGATAGCCTGGAGGAAGATCTCGTTCAACCTATTGATCACAGCGCCGTGCTCAGCCGTAGTCCCAGGAATCTCATTGATCGTCTCAAAAGCAACCTTCTCGCTCTTGCAAGCCAGCTTTGTTCCAATTTGCTTCCAAAGCTTTCCAAGCCTCTCTTCAACAGCCGCGACATTCGTACTCTCTTTCGTGAGATCGGCCCAAGTCCAGGAATCGTGATGGACGTTTACAATCGCGTACAGCCCTCGGTCTGTGATCATGTCCACGACATCTGATACACGTTGCAGCCATATGGGATCCACAGTCCAATCCGGTGACTGAGAAGTGAAGTGGTACGCCCAGGTTACGGGTAGCCGAATACTCTTGAAGCCAGCTCTTTTCGCATCGTCAAAGGTGCTGCCGACGACTGGCGGGTTGTTCCAGCTGCCTTCGGTCTCTACAGCATCAAGCGTGTTACCAAGATTCCAGCCTGGGTTCAGCTTTTCGAAGAAGGTCCCAGCAGAGATCGGCGAGAATTTCGCACTCGCAGGGCATTCTAAACCCGTACTATTCGTTGCTACTTCGCATTAGCTACCACCATAATCATCGAAATTATGGAGAAACGAACATTGAGCGACAGTAAAGGCGCTGTTCAGCAGCACTGCTGCACTTGTGTAGGAGATCCTCATTGCAATTGTTGAGTGTTCTGAGCAGTTGCCGTTTCACGAGATTGGGAACCAGAGAGAGGGAGATATACATATACAACCTGGCCCAGCAGCCAGGCTCTCTTGACCTTGGTATAGAGATCTTCCATATAGCCACACCCCCTCTCCCCTCGTCATCTCTCTACAGGCTTCACATGTTAGTGAACCGTTACCCCAGGATGCGGCGCCTTCCGGCTAGTGCGGCCATCAAGCCTCCTTATTCATTTGCTTTGATTACAAGGTCGCCTTCTTACCCGGTTCTCGAGCGCGGATGGGGAAGCATGGAAGACCTAGAAAAGAGGGTTTCCTTGCTACAAAGGCTTCGATTGGTCATGATCATGATTAGTGTGACACCTCGTCCGATCTATATTATAGACCCCAGCCCGATTTCGTATGCAGGTCCCCACGGGCCTAATCTCCAAATTAGCCAAGGTAACTACGTTTTTCCACCAAAGACTAAAATGCTTCAAACAGTGATCACACCTTGTCTCTTCCACGTCTCATAATACTATAGCTCACATGCGGACGCCTGAGGCGCAATTTCCCAAATGTAGTAATACAAGTGTTCCGTGCCCGAAACAGTTCGGCAAAAATCCTACGTAGTGGCTTCGGATCTCGTGCAAAATACTCGAGTACAAAATGTTTGATAAAAACGCGAAGAGTGTTTTTCCTGTGCCGAATAGAACCACAAAACTCCTGGGCTAAACATACTCATCTAAAACATCAAGGACAAGGATTTACTAACAAAATAAAGGCTTACGAATACCATCAGTGTACATTGTACCCTTCAACAAAACAAGAGAGAAGGCTAGTAAGACAAGTGAAGAAGAGATTGATTCCTGGAAGTGATCCCATCGCCCTTGAAACGCCGAAAGAAAAGAATGGACCATATACCAACTAGGTCATCAATCCATAGCGTGTCGCATGGAGGACTCGGACTGCAGTCAGAAATAGGTGACCTCTCTTATGCACTCTAGGGCCGCATTAGACATCTTGTCTCCTGGAAGACCTCCATACAAACCCCGCTTACGTTTATACTCGAGCGCGTCAAGGTGGCGATGCCACAACTCAAATCCGTAGTCTGCTTGATCTGCCGTCGGAGATCGATCTCTCGGAAGTGGCGGCTTGCACAAGGGCGTCGGTACGTGAGACATGTGTTCCGGTTCTGAAGCCTACTCAGGACGAGGTCTTTTAGCGCCGTGCGGGTTTTGCCAACTGCCATCGTTGCCGCCTTGGTTGCCTTGGAAGAAGCCTGGGTTGAATCCTGGGTTGCCACCAAAGCCACCTCCTATACCTCATCGTTAGCGATCGTCCAAGTGAAGAATTGAGATGGGTGGGGGGTAAGTCACTAGTCGGAGTATGAAAATTTCGCGACGTACCCATTCCTCCCATCATGCCCATGTTGCCACCACCCATGCCCATCATATTGGCACCCATACCCATCATATTACCACCCATGGGCATGTTCATGCCACCCATGGGGTTCGCGCCCATAGGATTCATACCCATATTGCCGCCACGGCCACGATTGCTCATACCGCCGCGCATGTTACCACCCATCATGCCGCCGCGGTTGAAGCCGCCTCCGAAGTTGTTCATACCGCCCATAGAGTTGCCGAAGTTGTTCATTGGCGCTTGAGCACCGTAGCCACCCATGTTTCCACCAGCAGGAGAAAAGTTGCGGTTGTTTTGATAACTCATGCCACCCCTGTTGAAGTTACCACGGTTGTTGTATCCGCCCCTGTTGTTGTAGCCGCCTTGGCTACCGTAGTTGCCAGAGGTAGCGCGGTCGTTCCTGCCCTTGTCTCGTGCGGGAACATCCTTTGGCAGCGTCTTGAACGGATTGACGTGAGGAGGACTGAAGATGGCGGTCGGCTTCTTAGTATGGGCTTGGTCTCTGAAGAGGTTTTCGATCTGGTGTTTCAGAGCAGTAGCTGCTTGTGGTGAGTTCAAAAGAGTGAAAACTTGACTACAAGATTGATTAGCTTGTTGTGCTTCGGAACCACAGAGTGTAGCTCACCCTTTGCTTTTGCCGTTGACCTTGTGCTCGTTGAAGGTTACCTCAACAAGTTCGTCTTCACAACCACTCTGATTGGCCCATCCGCGGATGTCTTCTTCACTAATCCACCAGTTTACGTCGTTGATCATGAGAGCTGCAGTGGCGCCGGGGTCAGTCGGACGATCATCGTCTTCTCCCTGCTTGCGCTTTGTGCCCTGTTGCTGAGGTGCTTGTTTGTGAACATCAAGGCCAGCTGAGCCTCCTGTAGATGCAATCTGTTGGGTGCTCTGATCATGGGGGCCCTCGCCGTTTGGTGCTTCATCTGCAGACTCCTTTACCACTTGATCGCCATTCTCGTTCTTGGTCGTGTCCGATACATGATTCGGTGTTGCAGCGTTCGCGCCGATGTCCGTAGTGTTCGTGTCGGTTATGGTGGTGTCTTGCTGCGCGGCCGAGTCTTGGTAGGAGTCATCGCCGTAGATATCGATATCAAAGTTGTCGTCGTCAGCCATATCTGCTGTGGTATGTCAAGTCAACTGCAGTAAGCGATGAGGTTTGTTCCGGTATTCTTTCTTTGATTCGCTCTTAGGTACTTGATGTGCTAGTATCAATAGCCAAAGTACATGCAATTCTGTGATGGGCATACAAATCAGCATGATGAGATGAGGGTGTTGTAAGAGAAAGTGTGCGCCTGCAGTAGGCTGCAATGCGACGTTGAGAGAAAAGACAAACAGCGTAGAGTAAGGCCATACGTACAGTGCCGCTGTCGGCGCGTGGTGACAAGGTCCAGAAAGACAGCTCAGTGCAACACGGGATAGTCCGATCGCCCCTGGCAGATGCGGAGATGTGAAAGGTACAGGATGTGGTGTGAGAGATGTGTGTGTGTGTGGGTGGGTGAAGCCTCAGCCTGCCTCCTGTGCTCGCTTCCAGTACAGTTTGCGCAAAGCGAAGTTGCAGTATACAATATCCCTTCGGATTGATGCGGCGCTGAATCGTGCGCTACCAGTAATAAGAAGAAATGGAGAGCAACGAGGACAACTCGATGCAGATGCCAAACACGTTCCCTTGTCAACCCTCAACTCTGCGCGTGCGTCGGTGTGAAAGCGGGCTGCGCTCGCACGTCTCGTTGGCCGGTCTGTTGCGTAGTGAGTAACTGCGTTTGGTGACAAACCTGGAGAAACGGGTAGAGTCGACTTGTCGGCGCGAGCACGAGTGAAGGTGGGCGACAATCGAGGACGCGGATGCGATAGCTCGGAGTTAGCGTCAAAGTTAGTGTGCTTGGCAGAACACCCACCCCTGTCCGGTTTCTCCGCAAGGCCAGATTGCCGTCCGTCTGGTAATTTGGCAGCTACTTACTACCCTGAGTTCGCGACTTCTCCAACCCGCGATACTTTCACCCGACAACCCAATCCACGACCCTTTGAAACACCCGCACGAACTAACATCTGCACATCAATCGCCATGGAGAACGTCAAGGAGTTCGCTGAGTAAGCCGCACCGGAATCGCACGATGGTGGAGTAATGGCTAACCTTCGCGCAGTATGCCCGCTGAGTTCCTCAAGGAGGGTACTCTGTTCATGAACCGCTGCACTAGTACGATCGCCTCTCCTTTCCGACAAGGACGCCTCTAACATGACCACAGAGCCCGACAAGAAGGAGTTCATCAGGATATCGCAAGCAGTCGGAATCGGTTTCCTGATTATGGGTCAGTGACACGCTGCATATCGCCCCAGATGCATCAAATTGACATACCCACAGGAGTCATTGGCTACGTTGTCAAGCTCGTTCACATTCCCGTAAACAACATCCTCGTTGGCGGCTCATAGACGCTACTACGCCACGACCATCGATTCTCTTCCCTTTGCATCTTCGACCACGACACCGGTCCGTTCATCATATCATCTTATATTAGGGGCATTGGGGGTGAACAGACCGGCCTTTACTTTGTGGGCTCCATGGAGGAAATATGGCATACTCAAAACGGCTGTACAGTATGGGGGGTTGGGTCAGCGGGAGTTTGATTATTCACAAATTTAGGCGTGCACAGGATTCGTCTTGATTGGGCCTATAGACTGCGTGACATGACGTGAACAGCCGGTGTGGAGTAGGATGGTAATGTAGCGCTCCCAACGCCGCGACGGTGATGTTGAACGCAACACAACCTCCCATGAACGTCCCATGGCCTTGCCAACTCCTTCCTAAATGCCTATATACAATACCTATATTCGCCCATCCATCAGAAGTCTGGAGGGATCAGTCGATGCAGGAGCTTTCATTCCTATTCATACCATGCGGGGCGCCTTCTCGCCCTGCCCTCGGGACTCGTGTAAAGTCGTTCATCATGCTGCAGTTGTGCGTTGACCCGCCTTCCGATCTTAGGTTCTGCTTCGTCTTCTTCAAGGCCATCGTTCCAGGTGTGGACTGTGCAAGTTCCTTGTGAGGTACCCCAGCCATTCCAAGAAGTCGCTACTAACCGTTAGCAAAAGCGCCAAGGAGAATAGAAACATACGAATACTTACCAGCGATCATAGGCGCATTGGGATGCCAGCTCGCGTCACGGACACACGTCTGCCATCTGCCTTCGTTCCCACCCCAGTGCTCGTACATTCCGGCAAGAAGGTCTGGGTCGCGTGGTCGTGAGTTCTTGGTCGCCTGGAGAACGTTGACCTTGCCAGCAAGAGTCGCATCCATGTTCCAGATGTAGACCGAGCCATCATAACTACCAGAGTACACATATCGCGAGTCTGTGCTACCGGGAGGTGAGAAGTGGCATCGAATAAGTGTCTTCAGCACTTTATGTCCACGGAACGTGACAAGCGAGCAGTCATGTGGATGTGGGCGGTACTCATCGAAGTCGTACGCGTTGGATCGATACTCGAACCGGTTTGTGTATGCGTTGGGATCGATACGGTCAGCCTTTTCTTTTGACATCATCTTCCTCAGATCCCAAAGCTTAGCCGTTTGGTCTTTGCCATTACTGAGCACATATCGTCCATCTCCTTTGCTGTCGACGTACGTCAAACCCTCTGTATGACCCAGGAAAACACCAGCTTCTCGACCATCACCCATACTTCTTCGGTCCCAGACCTTGAGCGTTGTGTCGTCGGAGCCGGAGTAAAGAATATGTGGCGATTGAGTGTCACCGAAGCACACTGCGTTTACATCGTCTTGATGACCTGGTATGCGTAGTACTGACTGACGACGCTCGATATCGTATACATAAACGGAACTGTCTCCTGTTCCTGCTACAATTTCACGGCCATCGCCAGAGAATCTTATCGACCAGATCTGGAAAGGTCAGTTGCAGCCTCAAATCTCAGATGAACGTGTCTTACACCAAAGTATCCGCGGAATCCACGTGGGGTGGGTCGGCCGAGGTCTGCAAAATCAAGATAATGAGGTTCAGAGTCGTTGTCGGGATCAGTGTGTGCTAGCGCGACAACGCTTCTAATAGAGCTATATGCAAGAAAGCGGTTGTCCGGACTCAATGATGCATCCGTGATCGTCCATTGGCCACCGTCGTACCTCACGGTCTGCGATAGGTCAGCTTTGCAGAGCTTAAAGTCTGAGGATGCTGCTTGCCTTGTAGTACTTCCAGTCATACGGGTTCGATGTGTCGTACATGCGTACTTTGAAGTCCTGAGCGCACGAAAAGAAGAAGTTACCGTCGTCTGAAAATTGTCCCGAATAGCACCGCGCATTGTAGTGTATAATGGTGTCGGCCACGGATTCTGGTATCATGGCTTGCCTCAGCAACCTCGTGGAATTTTTCTGGCGACCATCACCACCAATGCCTAACTCTCGTCGCATGATGTTGTAAGCTAACCTCTTCTTTCTTTTAAGTGTATCCTCCGATCGAGGGTTTGTTCCGAAATTGCCCCCTTGCATCAATTCCTGGCCCTGCTCGCTAGGCACCTTTTCGAACAAGTCTCTACCTCGTGGCCGTCGTCTTCTGCCAGAAGTCCTCGCCGGACCGATAGGGTCGTACCCAGTACCAGGGTCGCTATAATCTTCCTCCTCCTCTTCGTCATCTTCGTCGATTCTACGCCGCCGGAGCCCAGATTGTGGAATAAAGTTGGTGGCGAATATCCGTCCCAATCCAGCATGCCCAAGCAACTGCATGATCTGCTCGCGAGTAATCATGACCGGTCGGCGGGGGATATCCGTCTCGTCTTCCTCCGCATCTTCATCTTCTTCCTCATTCCCATCTTCATCGTCTTCATCGTCGTCGTCGTCTTCTTCTTCTCCATCGTCGTCTTCGCCGTTATCGTCGGTGTATTCGAATGCGATCTCTACTCCGCTGAGATTACTCAACCGTTCGGCAGCATCTTGCGACAATATTAGTAGTTGGGTCGTAGATTATGGATGACGGGGCTATATATACCGTGAAAGCTCAGATCAGCTTCGCCTTCCTCGTTATCGTCGGTGCCCTCTTCTGCAGGTACAAAGTCCATGTCGTCATCATCATCTTCGGTATCTCGCCAGAACGGGTCGTTCGGATCGTATACAATAGTTCTTGCTGTATCCTCCTCGGTGGGTGGGCTGGTCTGAGCGTGCGACGAACTCATATTTGCGAAAAGTTATTTTGTGGACTCCGCAAGTTCTGCCGAGGCGACATGGTGATGATGCTCGTAATGGGCGTGAGCTTTGTAGTAGTCACGGTGATACGACTATCTCCGAACTCCCCACTCTTATCGATAGATTCGTACCGACTTCCGCATTATGAGCACGAATAAGCTCATATTTTATAAGTTGTACTCTAAACGCATGCGCTGTGTTGTACAATAACATTTCGGAAATATGAAATACTATGTACCTTCATGGTAGACTTGAAGTAGTAGGAAAAGCTTGTTAAGAACAGGCTCCCTGGTACATATTATTGGGATACGAACGTGAGTGTTCAATATGATTGATCGGCTATGCAAAGTGTGTCTACTCTAGGAGGTATATCATCTCAAAGGATGTTCTGAACAACGACCCCATTTCTGGCTCAGTCAGTATCGGTGTCCTGATGCGAAATCATAAGCTCAGGATCCGGATCGTCGTCTTCAGAGTCAAAGTACGTCTGTATAGGCGGCGTGGGCTGTCTCGGCGAAGATCGTCCAATTCTTATGGCAGACACTGTCATGTCCTCTGCTTGTTCGGTCTCAAAGCCATCATGGTCTATCAACGGTTCTGCAGCTCGCTCTTTACCCTTTTGTTTTGACCCAAGAGCCTCTTCCAGCACGTTTCTGCCTTGTGTGAAAGCCTCGAGCTCGGCACCAATAGCGCAAACCAGTAGGTTCCAATTTCGCGACGAGGCAAACTCTAGCTTCACCTCCAGGTAAGCAATGATTGTGTCTATCTGCTCAAGAAGCCTGGTCGGATTGGGAGCGCTCTTCCGTGTCGTGGGTTGCATAGAGTCCTGTAGGCTTGCTTCGTAGTCTTCCACTCTCTTCATAACATCTGCCCACAATACTGCACCCTCTTCAAGCGCACCTCGATCAGTGTCAACCTTTTCGCACCGTTCGGCCAGCCTTGTGTATTCGTCTTGCCAATACTCGCGCGCCATTTCGAGTGTCCGTCGTTTTGCGGGCAGTGTGAGGAACGGCGACGATGACATTGGTACGTGGTCCGCGTTTGGAGGTCGCGCAAGGAAGTTCGAAATTTCACGATCTAGCAGTGACAACGATGTCTTATAAGAGGCCAATTTCGCTTCCACGGAGTTTTCGGTATCGGCTAGCTCGTCCAAGACCTTTCTATGTCGTCTTTTGAGCGCCCATAGTTCCTCTTCTTTTTGTCGAATTTCTTGGTCCAACTCTGAAGCTTCCGTCTGTAAGCTTTGTGCCTTTGTGCCAGCGTCTTCGCTTCCCATATCTCTGATCTTCTTCTCCAACCGTATCCGCTTTTGGCTCCACGCATCGGTCTTCTCTACCGTGCTTTGCAGTTTCCTCAAGTCCTCATCTAAACGATCCAGCTCCTCAGACTTGACGCTAGCAAGTTGTGTTATCCGCTTAGATATGCCTTGTCTTGCTGCAGTGAGTCCCACTTTCTTCCTCCGTGTTCCGTTGTGGCCGTTTCCATTCTCCGCACCTCGATCGCTCGATCGGACACTGCTAACGGTCGGTGTAGTGCTTCCATTTGATACGATATCATCTGATATAGCATCCTCTGCGCCACGACAACCCATCAGACCATCGGCTTGTGCGTCGAGTAGTTCTTGCAGCTGTTGTTCGAGGTGTCTAGCTCGCCGTTGCAAAGCTAGCAAGTCGTGGGGAACGCGTGGAGGCGGAGGTAGGCTGGTTCTCGGAGCGTTCCATAGTACTGACGAAGTTACTGGCGGTGGAATTCGCGGAGAGGGCGGAGAGTTGTATAGTGGTAGCTCATGTTCGCGCGCGTGCGGGTCTTCGAATGACTTTCTAAATCGCGGCGGAGGCGAGAACGAGCCAAGGACTGAACTGAAGATAGACATTGTAATTAGGCACAATCTGGCAATGTGGCTTGTAATATAAATTTGAAAGCGTGGGTGAGAGGTGTTCGTGCATGTGATATCGTTGATACTTCGAGCATGTGGACGAGTCATGCGCGCTCAGAGAGTTCTTAGTCAGCCACGTCATTCCAAGCAACTTAGGGAGCGCGATAGACAATGTCGGTGCGCAAGACAAGCCTCCATCTGGTGACCAAGGAGCGCACCGGGTGCAGTCACACATGAGGCTGTCTGTAAAATGAAATGCAGTTGTACTCCGTGGACATACTGATCTTGTTCATCCAGATAATTCAAGCGCTTGGAATATCGCAGAAGGGCACATCCAATGCTTGGTCTTTGTATGGGAGATTTCACGAGGACGGGAATAGGGACACAGACTGTAAACGCAAACGAGAATTTGCAGAGGTTGCGTTGCGCCTTGTAGTTGTGGTGATCATCAGTGAACCAGCTGCAGTTCATCCCACATGGCAGCGTACTTGTGCCAAGCCTAATACGGCTAGTAACATCCACGACCTAAGCGAGCATTTCAATATCGAAAGTTGCAAGTGCGACCGCGACAACAGCACGCACTAACTCCCAGGAACTCCTAATCGTACGCTCTTCCACCTCTCCTCACCTTCAAAACCCGTCGCTAATCGCAACTCCAGCAGCCGTATACCCCACAAACATACATCATGGCTGACGCTCCTGCCCCCGCTCGCGGCGGATTCGGTTCTCGTGGAGACCGCGGTGGTGACCGTGGACGTGGTCGTGGACGTGGCCGTGGCCGCCGTGGCGGAAAGACTGAGGTTCGCATATGAGAATCGTGGAGGGACAAATTGCAGGAAATTGACAATTGGCACAGGAGAAGGAATGGCAGCCCGTCACCAAGCTCGGCCGTCTCGTAAAGGCTGGCAAGATTAAGAGCATGGAGGAGATGTATGTTTTCAGGCAGTATTGGGCAGGGAATCCGTACTGACAATGGACAGCTACCTCCACTCTCTCCCCATCAAGGAGTACCAGGTCGTCGACTTCTTCCTCCCCAAGCTCAAGGACGAGGTCATGAAGATCAAGCCCGTCCAGAAGCAGACCCGTGCCGGTCAGCGTACCCGCTTCAAGGCCATTGTCGTCATCGGTGACTCCGAGGGTCACATCGGTCTCGGTATCAAGACCTCCAAGGAAGTCGCTACCGCCATCCGCGCCGCCATCATCATCGCCAAGCTCTCCGTCGTCCCCATCCGAAGAGGTTACTGGGGTACCAACCTTGGTGAGCCTCACTCGCTCCCCACCAAGGAGAGCGGAAAGTGCGGTTCCGTCACTGTCCGTCTCATTCCCGCTCCTCGTGGTACCGGCCTTGTCGCCTCGCCCGCCGTCAAGCGTCTCTTGCAATTGGCTGGTGTCGCCGACATCTACACTGCCTCTTCCGGTTCAACCAAGACCCTTGAGAACACCCTGAAGGCTACTTTCGTCGCCGTCGCACACACTTACGGTTTCCTCACCCCCAACCTGTGGGCTGAGAAGAAGCTCACCCCATCCCCGCTCGAGGAGTTCAGCGACATCCTCCGTGAGGGTAAGAGGTACTAGAGGGTTTGTTTTTGGGTTCTTTCTAGCATAAGGGTTATGGCGCGGGGTATTACATTCAGGACCTCACGTATGTATCCAACGATAGTGCTGGGTACACCGGCATGAAAATGAACAACTTTCAATGATGACCTTGAAGTCATGATACTCAATGTGGTCTTGTTCTACAAAAGTGTTTGTATCTGAAAAGTGACAATGTTGGACATGTACACTGCATTACCGCAAAAACTGTACGTATGGCGAATGCAAGCCTCAAAAAGTCGATCGAGTTCACAACAGCAATATGCAAGGTCAGGATAGGGGTTGTACTATATCGATGTGAACGCTATCAACCAAATGCATAGATTGTAGGCAGAAGCGGAACCTGGTTTTTTACACAAGTTATACTCCACGAAGTCTATCCTCGATGAATTTGCGGTGTTACGCATTAATAGGCTTATGAAATAGAAGATAATGTGTCCCTCTACTCGGAGTATTTTTTATAGCATTCCTACGTATTTCGATTCTGCGCTTCAGGGTAGATAAATTCTAGGACTCTATGTAACGAGTGGGTTTGCGATTCACCACACATGTTCTTATAGTTCATGAAGGAGTTGATCGAATATCGAATGTACTTCAGAGTTTCACGCGCAGGTGTTTCCGTAGAAGCACAATACTAGTCATACAGGGAAAAGAAATCATACTACATCTGTCTTGCCATAAAACCCCAAAATCCACCACAGTAATCTCTCCACGATGCAATGATCTACCGCTGCATCTGTTGCAGATCCTTCCAGCACAACACGAATTGCTGCGGACGCCCAAACGACCTCATCATCTCGTTGATCTCCTGCAACGCGTGGCTTACCAGGAACGGTCTGGCCAGTCCGGAATATGGCTGGTTGGTAAGTGAAAAGGACACGCACCCCGGTGGAAGTGGAGGCAGTACACTTCCCGTACTTTTCTGTAGGTTTACCAAATCAAGTCCGGAAAGAACACATTGTGCGTCGGCCTCGAGCATTTCGAGTATATTGTTGACTTGTTTTAGTGCGCTGTGTACTAAAGCCGGACCGAACAAGTTATCATAATCCAGAGGCTCAAGACCAAAGGGTGGAAGAGCTTGGGGAGGTGCCAGGGCCTGGATCTGAGATGGTGTTGGTGCGACTGTAAAAGATGCCCACTCGTGTTTCTGCATAATAGGAGCAGGTGTGTCTTTCATGGGTGCTGGCTTAGGCCAGACAGTGGGGCCGTTGGCACCTTTCGCTTTCACATCGCGACCTTTATTTCCTGGTTGCGAAGCCTTGATCGTCTGTTGCATTGCGTTGATCTTGCTCTGCATCCTGGAGATGCCACTTTTCTGTTCTTCCGATAAACCGTTGCGCATCCACGCTGGGATGCGGCTCCGAATGTCAACTCTGTCCTTCTCGCCCCTCAATATTCTCTTTGCCCTTCTTTGTAGGTCTCTCAGCAGGTTAAGCTCGTCCTCTGACACTGGGTGAGGATTTTTGTTCCGGGCAGAGCGTGGTATGCAGAGACGAAAAAGGTCAACATGCTCAGGCGCTAGGATCTGAGCTTGCAAAGTCGTACGCCGGGCTGCGCTTGGTCCTGTGGGTGGCTGACTTGTGGCTGGTAAGATAGACTGAGCTGATGCCAAAGGAACTGAATCTAAGGAAGCTGGCAGATTTATACGGAATTTGTCAGGCTCCTGCTTGATAACAGGATCATTATCCATGATATCTGGGTTCAAGATCGTCCGGGCTGGCGTCTCTTCACGGTCAGAATCCATGGCCGGACCCAGTCCATCCCTCATATTATCGTTGATAAGCGCCCATTCGTATCTGTCCCATGGGCTGGGATACGAGCGGCGAATTGGGGTACTGAGATCGCCGGTGGATTCACGGATGTGCATGGTGCACATGCGTTTTGCTGACCGCTCATCTATCTGAACCGCTGGATCTTCGTTCTCATCTTCGACAAGCTGACGCTTTGCAGACTTTCGATGCGCCGCGAACGAAGAGTGCGATGACGTCGAATCTGATAGTGGCGCTACCCTTGCAGTGAGGACTTCCGCATATTTGCTTGTGAGAAGTCCTCCGGGGCGAACGACTCTATGGTCTTCGAAGCGTTGAGTTGGTTGATTCAAGGTTACCGGGATTGCATTGGAAGGCGCTGGGGTTGGACTCAATGCTGTAACAACCTCCGCTTGTGCTGGCAGTGCATCGGAAGCCGTTGGGTCTGAGCTCGGTATAGTGGCAGCCTCCACCTGTACCGGCTCTTTGTTGGTACGATCGAAGGTCGGTACGGGTGGTTCGACTGCGTGACTGTCTTCTACCTCTTGTCCAACCGTAGCGTCTTGAACAGTAATAGTCTCTTGCGTAGCTTGAGTCAACTCTGTCATACGTTCTCCGCTGCCATCCTCCGCTGCAGTCTCGTCTGCTTGCTTGTGAGAGAAAACCTGCTCTGGCGCTTCTTCCTTGCTGAATGAGGCGTGAGCGTTGTCCTGTCTCTCCAGATCTTGTAGCATCTCTTTGTCGTCGGCAGCACTGGATTTCCGAGTGCGGCAGTTTCGGCGGTGCTGCTGCTTCTGAGGTTATCGACGGTGCGTCTGGAGTTGCTTCCTGGGTCGCGTCGAAGAAGCCTTCGCTCTTTCTGGTTTTCGTGCACGTGGAGCGGCGCAAGTGCATCGCTGCCTTCACAGAGGATTGCTTGGCAGAAGTGTTCTTCTTGGGCCTTCTTGGGCCTTCCTGGGCCACGACCCTCGATGCCCGCAGTCGATGATCTAATCTCACCTGTCGCACTGTCTATGTCTCCATCTTCTGATATCACTGGCGCGACAGTTTCTTTTGGCTCAAGCCTAGTGTCCCTAACGCTTTGGTGTTTCTAAGCCATCGCATCATTGTAAGAACTGGAGACAATTGCGCAACGTAGCTGTCGGGGAGGGTGGAAGGCGACGGATCGGCACTACCTCGATTTAGTCCACGGGTGTCTATAAGAGTTTTGGCACAAACCTCATGGTCCATAATCGTCTTCACGCAGATGCTGAAAATAAACCCGTATGTGATGAGTCTTGTTGAACCTCTTCGCAAAGCCTACTGTGTATCTATCCTCTACTCGCCTTGTAACGGCTGGCCATTTCCGCCCATGGTAATCGTCTTCGTGACAACGTATTCCTCGATACCCAGATGGCTTCCCTCTCGTCCAAATCCAGACTCTTTGACACCCCCGAAAGGTGCTGCAGCATCCGAGATAAGACCGGTGTTAACACCAACCATGCCAACCTCGAGGGCTTCAGCTACCCTGTAAACTCTCTGGATATCTCTGCTGAAAAAGTAACCTGCAAGTCCCACGTCAGCCGCATTGGCGAGGTTGACAACATCGGCTTCGGTATCAAAGGGAAAGAGTCCGGCAACAGGACCGAAAGTCTCGTCTTTGGCGAGCTGCATGTCCTTGGTCATGTCGCGGAGGACTGTCGGTTGGTAGAAGTTCTCCCCAAGATCAGGTAGCTTTTGTCCACCGAACAAGACCCTAGCGCCGTTCTTGACGGCATCTTGGACATGGGCATCCACCTTGGAGACAGCACGGTCATGGATCAGTGGGCCGTGCGTGATTCCTTCTTCATAGCCGCCACCGACCTTGAAGCTCTTGACCTTGTCGGTGAACTTTGTGCAGAACTCGTCGTAGATACCTGATTGGACGTAGATCCTGTTGGCGCATACGCAGGTTTGGCCTGAAGAACGGAACTTGGATGTGATGGCTCCAGTTACTGCTGTCTCAAGGTCGGCGTCGTCGAAGACGATGAAGGGCGCATTTCCACCAAGCTCAAAAGAGAGCTTCTTCAGTGTATCCGAAGACTGCTTCATTAGAAGCTTTCCAACACCGGTTGATCCTGTAAATGAGACCTTCTTGACGGTCTTGCTTGATGTAATGGTCTCGCCAACTTCCGGTGTGTTCTTAAGCGCTGTAACGAAGTTGACGACGCCTTTGGGAATTCCTGCTCGGTGCGCAAGCTCGGCAAGAGCTGCTGCTGTGAAAGGTGTCTCGCCGGGAGATTTGGCAACAACAGTGCAGCCAGCCGCCAGAGCTGGGCCAATTTTTCGTGTGATCATGGCTGCGGGGAAGTTCCATCTGACGTTGTTAGCCAAGACTCTGTAAAGCAAAGTGCAAAGCTCACGGTGTGATCAATCCCACAACACCAACAGGCTCCTTGATTGTGAACACCCGGTTCCCAGCAACCGATGCTGGGATGGTGGCCCCATACATGCGCGGCGCCTCTTCCGCGAACCATTCGTAGAAGCTCGCCGCGTAGTTGACCTCCCCCTTGGCGTCTGCCATGGGCTTTCCATTCTCCCACGTTATAAGCTTGGCCAGATCCTCCGCGTTGTCCATCATCAATTGATACCATTTCCGTAGCATGCGCGAGCGCTCGCGACCGGTAAGTTTGCGAAAGGAAGGGAGTGCGGCGGATGCTGCTGAGATGGCGGCCTCGGTGTCTGCGCGGTCCATCTCAGGCATGGTGCCAATAAGCATGCCCGTCGCTGGATCTGTAGCTTATTAGAAGGTCTCTGGAGAATTGGTAGGGCGGAAATACCATGGACCTCAAAGGTCTTTCCTGACTTTGCGTCTATCCATTCTCCATTGACATATGTCTGGTTCTTCAATAGGGTCTTGTCGTTAAGCTGTGCAAGTCGTCAGTGCTCGTTCGTGGTACACCTGCCAAAACGAAGTCGAAACATACAGGTGGTACTGAGTGACCCATATTTGCGTATCCTCGCGAGATAATTAACGACAGCGATCTCTGTTGAAAGGAACTTCTGAAAGCTTGTTGGCGTCCGATGGATCGAGTTGCTGTCACGATGGAGCGCATGGCGTGTTTGGGGTGGGTGCGAAGATGGATTATAAACTACTACGAACTCGCCCACTCTAAAGGCGGCACGCGTGGAAATAAAGATAGCTTAGCCCGCTTGGAGACGTCAATCGCTCGTAGACTAATGTTCGGATGGGGGGTTTGGCGGAGCTTTGGGAGCCTATGACGTTGAGCAGAGCAATGGCCAGACTGCGGGGTTCGGCTTGAGCTGGGTGGGATGGCTACGGGCAGCTCGGAGGCAGCTCTGCGATGATCAAGGACACCGCAAGAAGATTGAGAGGTGTACTGAAGAGATCCAACTTGAAGCATTGCCATCCTTCAGTAGCTCTTACTACTTCTCCAAGTAAGCAAGTGACATGTCATCCAGAAAATGTTCGCGTATACCGCGTATACAGCGTCAAGAGCGTGTAGTTTGTTCGCTGATAAAGCATCGTAACATAAACGAAGCGCACTGACCCTGAGCTCGCTTGAGTACGTGAGTCGATTTGGGAAAAGCATAGTATCGAACGTTGCTGAGCTGGAAATTTACCCAATACTCGCAAAGTTTAATCCAAAGCTGGTATCTAGCGAGTGCTGAGATGGGCCCTGACGATGCAGGAGTGCGGACGCTTTCAGATTGCACCAGTGCTTTACCCCAACTAAAACAGCGGATAAAATCGAACTAATCAAAGTGTGCGTAACGAGTTTTGTTCCGATGTTCCAATATGCAAAGTCCGTACAGTAATCTGGCTCAGTCTGGCGTAGGTCTCAGTCGATGTTCGCAGCGACACGCAGCGACCACCTGGCCTATAAACGCGTCCACCCGGCCTCGGAAAGATGCACTTCAACACTACACACGCGAGCACTGTTTGTCAAAATAGGGTATTCTCACAAAACTAATTTTGTGTATACGAACCGGCTAGATTAGATATGTGTTTGTCAGCGACAAAGTATGAGCGCCTTTCATCAGCAACAACAACAACGACACTTGCGTATAGCAAGCCATTCGGTGAACATGTATATCAGTCCCAGTAAGGAAAAACACAATCAAAACATTTGCGTCACTAGCGACGCCGCTCAGGGGCGGCGTTGGATAGGTTCGCTCCAGCACGTGGTGCACGTGCATAGTTCGCTCTTCCCCACATATGCCAGCAAGCTCTAAACGCGTTAAGCTTTTGGAGCCGCATGTCGATCATGCAGGAACCGACAGCAGGAAGAGTGACAAGTTGAAAAGGATAGGCTCAAATTGCGGTTCACAACGTGTCGGAAGACTCCCGAGAAGCTGCGGAATCTGCTCATCGAGTAGCGAATCAGCGTTTTTTTTGTATCTTGATGCATTTTGCATTGTTGGACGTCGAGGAATAAAGCGTTTCGTTATTGTTGTGGTTGTGCATCTAAAAAGTGTTCCTTGTCCCAAGATTCGGGTTATGTGTTAGCGTGGTTGGTTTTGGCCTTGAAGCGCTGCGCATCCCCAACACTACACGCCCCTCGACCACATCTGCCTATCTCGACTATTTCGCTTCTCAGTGATATTTATCAGGATACTAATTCTCCTGTTAGTCGCTTTCTTTGGATTCTGCGCCCTCGTCACCTGTGCATCGCGCACTTGGCCTTCGCTCCCCAATCCACAACAACACGACGTCCAGGCGACACGCCAGTCAGCATCGCGCATACATTCGCCATCATCGGCGCATATGCAGGAGACCGTTTCCCTGCTTCTAATGTCATCTTGAAGCTCAGGGAATCTACATCAGCGGTGTGAGTGCGCTTTCACCGCGACGCATCCTCGGGGCCCGTTCACTCACAACATGCCGCAGGACCGCAACAGGCTTCACCGCGACGAGTCCCCATGTCTAGCCGAGCGAAGCGCAAGTTCGACATCGACCCCAACGCATCCGATCCCGACGATTACGACTACGACGACTCGGAAAAACGCGCCGCGCCTCAACGACGCCGTAATCGACACACGCCTGGAGCTAAGAAGAAGCCTTCCAAGCGCCAGCGACGCGCATACGGCGGCTCTGACATCGACGACGACGACGAGATAGAGTCCGACGATTCCTTCACAGAGCGCTCCGAGTCGGAGCAGCCCGAGGTCAACCCTGCGACAGGCAGAAGCGTGCGCCGCGCTACCAAGAAGCAGATCAAGTACGAGGAGAGCGAAGACGAAATCGAAGACACACCGTCAGAAGACGAGGCGCCCAAGGCTGCATCGCGACGCCGGGCACAGCCCTCTATCGAAAAAGTCGAAAAGCCTTCGCTCATTGTGAAGCTGAAGATGCCCGATCACACCTCTGGTCGCAATCTGCGCACACGCACAGGCAGCAAGTCTCTTGCGCGCGGAAAGACACCTGAAGTACACGGCACGCGACGTAGTAACCGCTTGTCGCACGATATTGAAGAACCCATTGTCGAACTCACAGATTCTGGCAGGCATGTCAAGGTCGTGCGCGAAGGCACTCGCAGCCCCGAGCCCGTCATCGCGCGCGCCACTCGAGGTGGCAAAGGCCCGAGAGTCGAGCATCCCAGTGCTATCATGGAAGCTTCACAAGAGACCTCGATGATTCGCGACAGTCCTGGTCCCCTTGACGTGCTTCTCGCTGGCGAAGAAACTCAAGTTAAGGCTAGCAAGGACAGTTCACCTGTACAAGAAGCCCAGCAGGACGATGCCGAAGGCGAGGACGACGACGACATGGAAGGTGTGATTCAGGAGTCCCAGCACGATGAAGCCGCTGAAGAGGAGTCTGACGAGGAAGGTCCAGTCACCCGTGGAGGTCGCAACACAAGGGTATGCCCAACTGTTCCTCGTTGATTCACTTACAACTAACACCCACTCCCAGACCCGTGCCGTTTCAGCCAAACGCAAGAAGGGCGCCGAGGAGAGCAGTGACTTCGAACCTCCAGCAGATGACGACAAGGAAGAGGACATGTCCGAGTCCGATCACGAAAAGGGCAAGCGCTCGGCATCCGAAAGCGCGTCGGGGTCAGGACGACGCTCGAACCGCCTACGAGGGAAGAAAAGTCAGTCGCAGCGTAGCAGGCGCAACTCTACTTCCGAAGAATCTGGGCTAGATCAAGACGAACTACAAGACGAGCTTCAAGACTTGGAGTACAACAAACGACGGCGCCTTTCTCGACGTAACCCTGACAAGGACCTGGCGTACGACGAAGCGCCAAAACGCCGCGCCCGCAACGCCCCGGATTATCGTGTTGTTCGACCAGAGCAGAATACCATCTTCGAAAACGACGACGACGATGCGCCCGCTATGGAGCGACCTAGGGCAAGAGGTGGACGGTCCACATACAGAAGCCTATGGCGTAGCCAGGGCCCCTTCGGTGGCGGCGTGGAGGCTGGCATGGGAGCTGCGGGTGGTGACTCTGACAGCAGTGAAGATGAGAATCAGAAGATGCCCAAGCCTGTCGGCGGCATGATTGGCATGACTCCTACTACGGCAACTGCCCCTACTTTTGGGTTTCCCCAGTCCCATAATGCAGACCCTAAACAAGACTCTGGCGGTGGCCCCGCGAATCTGGGCAAAGTCAAAGACAAGAAGGCCCTCGCAGATTCTGACCCTCTTGGAGTCGACCCGAACGTCAATTTCGATGGTGTTGGTGGCCTTGACGATCACATCAACAAGCTCAAAGAGATGGTCATGCTTCCTTTGCTGTACCCTGAAGTGTTCCAGCGCTTCAAGATCACTCCACCCCGAGGTGTTCTATTTCACGGTCCGCCCGGTACTGGTAAAACGCTTCTCGCCAGAGCTCTCGCATCTAGCGTTAGCACCCACGGACAGAAGGTCACCTTCTATATGCGGAAAGGTGCTGATGCTTTGAGCAAATGGGTCGGAGAGGCTGAAAGACAGCTCCGTCTGCTGTTTGAGGAAGCGCGGAAAACACAACCAAGTATCATCTTCTTTGACGAGATTGATGGACTGGCGCCTGTTCGCTCCAGCAAGCAAGAGCAGATCCATGCTTCGATCGTCGCTACTCTGCTCGCTCTCATGGACGGTATGGACGGCCGAGGACAAGTCATTGTGATTGGCGCCACCAATCGTCCAGATTCTGTAGACCCTGCGCTGCGGCGCCCAGGACGATTCGATCGCGAGTTTTACTTCCCATTGCCAGATGTCGCAGGTCGACGTTCTATTATTGATATCCACACGAAGAAATGGGAACCACCTTTGAAGCCGGAGATGAAGGATCAGCTTGCAGAGTTGACCAAGGGCTACGGAGGTGCCGATATTCGAGCGCTGTGCACAGAAGCAGCTCTGAATGCAGTACAGGGGACGTATCCTCAGATCTACACTTCTGAGAAGAAACTCCTGATCGATCCTAGCACTATTAAGATCCTAGCGAAAGATTTCATGATCTCGGTCAACAAGATGGTGCCATCTTCGCAACGAACAGTCACGGCTAGCGCAGCACCACTGGGCAAGAACATTGAGCCGTTACTGCGGAAGCCCCTAGCTGCCATTTTGAAGCGCATAGATGAGCTTATCCCTCGGAGGCAGAAGCTTACTGCGCTTGAGGAAGCTGAGTACGACGACCGCGATGACGAGAAAGGCTTCGAGCGCGAAGCCACCATGCGCAACTTTGAAAGCAGCAGAATCTTCAGACCCCGTTTACTCATCAGCGGCCTTCAAGGCATGGGTCAGCAGTATCTCGGTGCTGCACTCTTGAACAAGATTGAAGGCCTACATGTTCAGTCTTTCGATCTGCCAACTATTCTTGAGGACTCCACCCGAGCGCCCGAGGCAGCCATCACTCAGCTGTTTACGGAGGTCAGGCGACACAAGCCTAGTGTCATCTACATCCCTTCAGTTGATGTCTGGTACCAGACACTACCTGCACAAGCGATCAAGACTTTCAAGCTCTTACTACGAAGTGTTGGCGCGAATGAACCAATCATGCTGTTGGGTGTCTTGGAATTGCTCAACGAGAGGGAGAAGCCTGATCGCCAAATGATGATGGACCTCTTCTCCTTCTCGCAATCCAATCAGTTCCATCTTATGCGCCCTGATCAGGAAGGGCGAGCAGAGTTCTTCAACAACATCAGTCACTACATTCGCATGTCTCCAGCAGACTTTCCCGATCCGGACAACAGGAAGAAGCGGGTCTTACCCGAACTGGAGGCAGCACCGATCGTTGCTCCAGTGATCGATCCGAAGGAGCTTGCTGCACGCGAGAAATGGCAAAAGAAACAGGATAGGCTTACTCTCAACAAGATGAAAATTGTCATTCAACCTATCATGGATCAACTGAAGAGGAGTCACAGGAAGTTCTTCAAGCCCATCCTGGAGGAGTCTTGGTACGCCTATCTACTTGAGGAGCAAGACTCTGATCATGTGCGATCAGACCTGCCACGTGAGCAACAAGAAGAGCAAGGTGTTGTACGTCCATGGGAATTCTCGAAAGACTCCAAAGGCGTGGACGTTCTACTGCACGTCGAGAGCGGCAACAAATACTATAATCTGGATCTGGGCACTATCGAGAAGCGTCTGTCAAATGGATACTACAAGCGTCCTGCAGATTACCTCTTCGATATCAAGACCCTCGTAAAGGATGCGAGGACATATGGAGATGCTGAGCGGACTCTGAAGGGCAATGAGATGATCACAAATGTCGAGGTCGACCTGGACAACTTCTTCATGCACCAAAATCCCGGCCTTCTCCAAGAGTGTGAAGCAGTTTACCAGCGCGAAGTCGAACGGGAGAGGAAGGCGCAGGAAAAGCGCGAGAGAGCTATTGCCGCAAACAAAGATTTCGACGATGTTGCACGCGTACCACCAGAGCAGTCGATCGGTACTACTGAGACGTCAGGGCCCATTACTCTGGGTGAGCCTGTTCCTGGTCGTCTGGCTATGCCGCCGGTAACTCCGATGCGAGCTCCTCACATTGAAGGCCTGTCTAACGGCACGAGCGGCGACGGCACACAGCACGCAACGAATGGCTCTACCGCGCCTTCCAACGATGATACTCATATGACAGACAGCCAAGATCTCAATGCCAACACGCATCACGACTTCCAGTTCCAGACCCCGAGCAGGATCGAGGGTCACGGTACACAAACGCAAAAGTCGCAGGTGTCCGGTCGTACCTTCATGGCACCAAACTCGCACCCCAACGACTATCACAATAGCGCTTCTACGACGACTTCTGGTCAAAAGACTTCAAACAGGTCTTCGGACAACAAGTTTGGCACTCAGAGCAGCAATGGTGCTGCACCATCCGGCATACCCAATTTCTCGGAAATGATGCCAGAGCCGAATGGGTCGCAGCTTCCCGACACACAAGGTTCGCCAATCCCTTTCCATCAGCGATTCCAACCCTCCCTTCGCCTCTTACCAGAACACATCACTGACCACATTTACAACACAGAAGTCCACTACGTCAGCAGTCAGCCGTCGAACTCACAACCATCGCAGCCGTCGCAATCATCTCAACACGTTACCTCTATGCCTGCGCCTGCGCCTCCGCACCACTCGAACCTGAACCAGATCCTCAACGACGAAGAGCCGAAGCCACAGCTTATTCTCGACGATAATCTGGTCACCGATCTACATGACAAGCTGGTCCGTTCGACATCTGGTTGTTCGCTCGAGCAGCTAGAGCAAATCAACGCTGCGCTCATGGACGCCATCTGGAAACATCGCTCAGACTACAATCGCAATCTCGTCCTCAAGGAGGTCACCGAGGCATTCAACATCATCATCAAGGACATTGAGACTATGCAAGAGATTCTCAAGTCGAGCCAAGAAGAGGAAGAGGCCGAACTACGGCGGCAGTATCACTCCACCCAAGACGATTGGTACTCGCAGACACAGGCGCGTCGCTGAGCTGGCATGATTTGTAAATACCCTTCCTTAGTCGGCAACTTGATTTGATGGGTTGGCATCGCATAGAGGATGTATGGCGTTTGAGGGTGATGGGAGGTACTTTGAGCGTTGCATTGGCACGCAATTTTTGGAAGCTTCGTGGCACTCATCTCTACGCACTCTTCTCATTACCACACTCATGTACTATGACCAGTCTTTTTTCTTTCCCGTTTGTTGAGAGATACATGCATGGTTTGCATTGGGATAGGGGGTCTCTAGTGGCCGGTCTGATCACGCATTTGGCAACCTGCGGATGCAAGAAGGCAAAAGAGTAGGTATTGAATTAATAGCGCTTGCCGCACATATTGTTTAAGTTGTAGTTTCTAGAAAGGTTCGCTAGCGTTGCCTCCCAGGGTATCTGAAAGTCAAAACGAATATACAATCATAGGTCGCGCTTACATGTATGTATAGTACACCGACCGCCCGCTTAGCCACACAACCTCGTCTTCGAAATCACTGCCTGTCGGTTCCCTATTCGCCTCACCCACACGTACTTGCGGTGAAATTACACCTGAAAGGATCTTTGCAATCTGTATGCCCTATGTCGGTGCATGGCCAGCCTGGACAGCCTTGTATCGTAGGACCACAGCAGTACGTGGCAGTAGGCTCCGTGTAGCAGATGTTTGGGCTACATTGGGGGTCCTTCGTGCAGGACGCGCCGGGACTTAGGATAGTGGGAGCAGGCGTAGTGAGAGCGGACGTGGGTTGAGGTTGGTTTGAAAGTGCCAGGGTGGGTGTTGGCATGGGGCTTATTGAAGTTATACTCCCGATAAGGTCTGATAGGGTGTCAACGAGTGTCGAGATACTGATAGGCGAGTGCGGCGAGGATGTCGATGTACTAGCACTGCTATCGGAGAATATAGAGGAAGCGTCTATGGCGGGGACGTCGGCCGGTGGCTCCTAATACGTTAACATATCTCTTTGTGATGTGATTTGATGTCACTCACTGCACGATCAGGCATAGCATTGCTGTGGTCCGATGCGTATCTTAGCCCAAGGACTATAGCCATGATGACTATGCCTAGTAAAATTGCTACAACAGCAAATATAGCGATAATTAACAATGGGTGTTCTCTGGGGTTCTTCAGTCGTTGTTTTATGCTGGGCCTTCGGATCGGTGCCTCAACTCCACTTTCTTGTCTGCTATCCGTGTGGGATCTGGAGAAACTGTTGTTGATGTTTGTTGTTAGCTCAGTTGATGGGTTACCTATGATATTCGTCGAGTTGGGTTCAAGCGTCACGTCTTTGACGTTGGGTGTAGCGCCAGGCGCGGCCATGGTGAGATAAGATACTTGGAGTTGTCAGACGAAAGAAATCAAGACATGGGAATTCCGGCTCGCCCTTCCGCTCTGTGGGTATAGCACAGGCTTCATGGTTGGCAGTGCTATAAAACGAGCCCCTGCGTCTTGCCTTGATGCCAAGAATCATCATGTGCCCGGTGAGGGCTTTTACGTATCCAACATCGCCCCCCATTCACCAATACTGTCCAATAGGGGATGTTAAGGAGTTGGTGTAGGCCGCAGGCTGGGCACTTAAGCACTGCCCGTCGACTCTTATCAAGGTTGAAGCCAAGGTTATGAAGTCCTCCACCGGCAAGCGGGTGCCCAGGTCCAACATTGATAAAGTTTGGCCCTCATTCGTATACTCAGGCTTTCACTGATACGAATGGAGTTGCTGATGCTGACCGGACGGTACGGACCACAACAGCCTGGGACTGCCTGTCAAAGCGTGTCACGGCATTCTCCACCGCATCACCGTGGCTGAGTTATTTTGTACTCCCAAAGTGTGTGTGTGTGGGGGGGGGAGGGGGCATGCGAGATAGAAGATGTTTGGCCCAGCGTCTGGTTCGTGTAACCCGGTGGCGTTTGCGACAATACTGCACCCGCAACTTGGAGCAACAGATTTGGAAGACTCAGCTGTAGGCATGCGCAACACCAATGAAGCAAGGTTCGATTTTCATGCAAGTAAGGCGCCTTGAACGCCGAAAAAGGTGGTATCGGTAACCTTCCATCAACCCTTCACCGGTGCAAATCCACAGGCCGAGCCTCGTCGTACCAGATAGCATTTCACTTGAACACAACAGGAAAGGCTGAAAAGTCTTTCCTGGGTGAGGTGGTAACACCAGAGACTGGTCAGATACATGTCAGCTGCGGAGTATGAATTATCACTAGAAACACTCTTTCATCGCCGCTTAATGTCCCTCATTCTTGCGGGAACTAACCCTTGTACATCAATATCCGGCGTCGAGACAGGGTAATGGATTTGATTGGGTGCGCTGCAAGCATCAGCCAGCTCACAGTATATCTAGCCTCGTCCGCTGTCAGCTTGAAGAGGTTATACACTGAGCTCCGAAACGGCGATACCGCCTATCGCAATGAAGCGACAAACATTCAACTTCTGCTAAACATCTTCCAGCGATTTCATATCCAGGAGATTGATAATCACGACCCTATTCTTCCTGTGCTGATAGCCATATCCGGACTTGCCACCGAGTTACTTCACCTACTCCAGCCTAGGAAGAAGTTTGGTATCAATTGGACCCCTCTCACAAGTCGGGATAAGATCAGTTCCACGTTTGAATCACTTGACAAGAAAAGGAGACTACTTCACCTTTACATTACCCAGGCGCACCAAACCGCTCTCATAGACCTCCGAGAGACTATCGACAAGTCAAATATGACGGTTCCCTCAGGAAACTCCACGGAGAATCCAAACTCAGCGCCTAGCTCAGTAATAGACCCTTTCAATACTTCAGTTCGGGTGGTAGCTAACAGTAAAACCTAGTGCGAAGTCGAAGGCGTCGATGTTGATGGCGTGAATTCGATCTTGACCGGCAAGCATCACCGCGGCAACGTTAAGATCAAGGAGATCCAAGTAAAAGGGATTAGCGAGCAGGGATTCGGAGATGGACCATCCACCGAGCGGGTCCAACTCCAGGAGACTCTCCTTGAGCGGGAAAAGGTCGCACGCGAAGCCACACATCCTCCCATAATCCCCGGGATTGCTCCTCGAGTACCTGCCGCCAACACGGTCCCTACTGCACCTACTGACAGTGCGACACCCCCAGTCCTTGCCGCTGCCAACTTCGATGGAATGGCAGACGGACAACCAAGCATTCATCGCGAGGCATCACCTGGCCTGTCAGAGGTCGTCAACTCTCAGGCTACTTCGTCATGCCACACAGCTCAACAAACAGTTGTGTCAGATGTCCAGGGACAAGCCATGTACTGCGATGGTGGCGACGGGCAGATGAACGACAGCGCAATATCTGTGAGCACAGAGCATGAAGAGCAGTCTCTGCCAGCGCAGCAACGACCCGGTAGGCTAAGCAGGGGTCAAGTCGAAGTCACTGCAAGAGGGAGTAGAGAAGTAGAGAAAAAGGATGGCCAGTCCCGTCATGTACGGAGACATCACTGACGAGGCGAGTAAGACTCACCACAAGCTGAACCAGGCGGCCATTCGTCGAAACGGCACGGCGAGAAGCACAAGTATTGAGGGCTGGGGGGGCATGGCGTACGTTATCGGGCATCTTCAGCGCGCAAGCTTCTATGGGTCTGCTATCATGATGATCTTGGTACTGCGGTCTTTCGATCGGCACGTGTGCGACTCATCCAGCAAAAACCTTGAGGCGATGGCGCGGACACGTACACACCGCGACTTGACGAATATGTTTATTCTCTTACGATTTGATGCCCAGTGGTTCGATCTCTTTGGTAATCTTTCCACTACCTCTTACAAAGCCGGAATGATCGGGGTGGGTTTGGTCTCTCGTTGGCTATAGTATTATTACGTCTGAGCACATGGCGCATTCGGCATTCTTGGACAATCGTTTAAGATATCTCCTTGGAGCTAGCAAGTCCACTAAACGCAAATGAATCTTTACTTTTCCGGCGCAATCAACATTCTTTTCCAGCGCCTTGTTATTTCTACGCCCTTCTCATCGAGATTGGTGTAGATCCGCGATGCGTGTCTAGACGAATCCGAACTGTAGCAGACACCTTCTGGAAGCAAGGTAAGCGATGTCAGATGTGCGAAATCAGGTGCGTGGGCAACGGGTCGGCTGCACCGGAGCTGCATGTCAGCCAACACGTGATTCTCGATGATGATACAACCCCTCATGAACACTCGACTTGCAAACTCAATTTTCGGACTGCATGGGGCCCAGCGAAACGGTAACAACCATCGCAGTAAAATGCCATGGATAGCGGGCCGAAAGGCAGAATGCAAAATGGAACACGAGTGCCGAAATGCAAGGTTTGAGGTCGCATCGATGTTGCCAGACAAGGCTGAAGCGACTCGAGCGGCTTTCCACGAACAGAAGGCCAGAAGCCATATTGCGCGTGTTCGGGCGCAGGGCTTGGCTGGCTGAGTAGGATCGCGATGGATGGCATTGGGGCCTCAGCCAAGAGCCTTTGTCCTGGGTAAAAGCAAGGCAAGCGGGTCGTGCGCAGATATTCATCAAAACAAGGCCCTCCTCAAAGCATGGAGAGATGGTTCATTGGAGTTGCTCTAGTCGATTGATCAAGATGTTGTATTTTGTATTCCGAGTCGTGTTGTCGCATAGGGGCAGCGCGTTTGTCCCTGCTGTGGATGCGTCTGTGCATACAAGGGGTCGCGCACCTCTTTTCCCCGAAGGATATTCCCAGCCGTCGGTGGGCGCACGCAATAGCTTGTTGTGCGGGCCAAGGTCGTGCGCTCGGAAAGCCCGATGTTTGAAGCTTGCGTGAGAATGAACGTAGAGTGTTCAGAGCGCATCACGTTAGTGACATTCAGCACTTCGCTTCGTAACGGGGGTTTTGAAGTCAAAGGGAACCTGGTTAGGAGAACCTGGTGCTGATGATCCCAAGGTCTTCCCCTGGGGAGTGATCTGGAGCTAGCGCAGAATCAGACATTACTCGAATTCATTGACACCGCAGTTGTGCCGCGACGTGAGATGTGGGCTCAACGAGGGCAGCAACACGATGCCGTTGACAAGATCGCGGCTCGCTCGGTATGCGTGTGTAACCGGTTGGCCTGTTTCCACAAGCTCCCGCAAGGCTCACAGAGGCATCCACCAAGCCACGTTTTTTGCACCATCACATTAACCGAAAGAACCGAAAGAGCCAAAAGAACTGAAAGAACTGAAAGAACCAAAAGGAAGGGCTCCTCGTGGCCCAACCGAAGCCACTGACCCTCTCCATTGGTGCCGAGGCTTTTCGAGACTCTGGATACAGTAATGCCGGCCGTGCCGCACGTTGGTCTTGGGGTCGGTCGCATGCATGGTTGTATGCCTGTCAGATGACACTCTGTCGGACTCTTCTCCCCCTCTTTCACAGATAGATGGAGAGTTTGCTGTTGACTGAGGTCAATATGCAGAGCACTGTATCACGCACTGATCAGGAAGCATAAGACGACAGGATGGTGGGCAAAGATGCCATAGAAGCCTCCACCTTTCAAAGCATCACCTCGCGCCGGCTATATCACGTTTCGCATAGAAACCGCTTAATGCCTGCGGGCTAGCAAACGTCTTTGCACGCTGTGGGCTAGGGCCACGAGCGACGCTAACGTGGATCGGTGGGGACTGGGGTCATCGCTCTTGCCTTCTCCCCAGCTTATAGTGGATCCTAGATTACAAAGGCCCTTGCCGTGGATTGATGGGTTCGTCTCAGCATGCTAGGACCCATAGATCAATCATACATCATCAACGCTTGCCCTCGGGAAGTACCCTAGCATCTGCTCTGTGCCTGCGTTGGTGCGAGGTCGAACGCCATATTTTTTACTTTACTTCGCCTACGATATTTTTACGATTTCTGGCTCGACATGATAGTTCTAGGCGGCCACGGAACTCTTTGTTTTTACGTGTAATCTATATACTTCCTGGAACATTGCTGGGCCAATCGTTCCTCACCACAATGACTCTTCCCGAGCAACTGGACGCAGAATCGGCCTCGTTTGTACTGCCGGACCATATCCACCCTTGGCTGCGCTCAGTCGTTGTTCTTGGATTCGTCAGCTTCTTCGCATCCATATCACTACTATTCCTACTCACCTACAAACTGGTATCCTGGCAGCTACGCTCGAAGCGAAGCAACCAATTCGTCATTCTGATATTCAACCTTCTCTGGGCGGACATTCAACAGGCACTTGCTTTCCTACTAAACGTCGAATGGCTGCGACTGGGATCTCTCCAAGTCGAAAATCCAATATGCTTTGCGCAGGGCTGGCTGGTATCTACGGGTGATTTGGGAAGTGGAATCTGGTGCTTTGTTATTGGGCTACATACCTTTGCCTCTGTCATCCTGGATTTCCGTCTGAAGCCACGGAGCTTCTACATTTGCATCTTCCTACTCTGGGCCTTCATCCTGGGGGTGTCTTCCATTCCCCTTGGAATGTACGGAGAGAGGATCTACGTACGATCTGGAGTATGGTGTTGGATTCATCATGACCTAGAAGATTTGCGCTTGTGGACCCATTGTTAGTTTCGCCCCTGTATGAAGTGCATATGAGACAGACACTGACTTGCTATACACCCTTTAGATGTATGGATCTTCATCTTGTAAGTTGTCCGATTGCACTCAAATGTATCATCACTCTAACACTTATCGCAGTGAATTTGGCAACGTCCTAATTTACGCTATAATCTACACGATCCTATCAGTCCGAATCCGCTCCGGCTACTACACGACCGAGGAAGCCAAGCGCGTGCGCTCTATCGCAAATCTAATGGTCGTTTACCCGCTCGTCTACGTTATCTGCACTATCCCCCTAGCCTCCGCACGAATGGCGTCAATGTCCGGCCGCCCACCTTCGCTTGCTCGTCTTTGCCTCTCGGGAGCCATGATTGTCTCCAATGGCTGGCTTGATGTGCTCCTCTATACCTGCACTCGACGCATCTTGATCTTTTCCGACGAGCCACCCTCCGACGGGGATGGCATGGATACCTTCGCCGCGTTCTGGATCGAGAAGCCTAAGCGCTTTGGAGGCGAATGCACAATCGAAGCGATGAACACACACACAAGAGGTCGACGATCAAAGAGCAGGGTAACACTACCATCCGGGAACGAAAGTTCAGACAATCTTTGTGGAATAGGTTCAAAAGACATCAAGCTGGTCACTACAACAAAAGTCATAAGCGAGCCGGCACAACCAGAGGACTATGAAGAGATGGAGGCTGAGGCACGCAACACACGGCCTCGTACGCCGACAACAAGATGGAGTCAGGACACGTCTGACACAAACGGAAGCCGCAATCTAAGTCTGAAAGAGCTGGCAATACCTCATGCTGCACATTGAAAGGTTACCCGAAGTCTGCACGACACATCATCATCACGACATACATCTGCCGTCTACATGCACATGCGGTGCATGGCAAGTGATCGGGGCCCTGTATATACTAGGTTGTTCCCACGCATGCGGCAGGAAGCCCACTGGAGCACGATGTACGCAAACGCAGGATGTTAGTCCTGTGAAGTTGCGAAAGACAGGACATCTTCGAAGCAACAGTAGAGGAGGGACAGTTACATCCACTCAAAGTGCTGTCGCTGTCACAGCGCGATACGCGTACAGACGAAGGGCTCCAAGGGCGTTCGCAGTGTTCTACCTTGAACTCACGATTAAAGATAACTGATTTCCCCGTCTAATCCATTCGTCACGGTTCATCAGACAGAGAGAAGCTTCGTAGGCATAAATTCTTGGATGTTTTGTACATCTCGTTTCCTCTAATCCCAAAATTGACAGTTCCTCCTCCTTGTTCTTCACCTTGTTCTTCACCTTGTTCTCCCCTCGTGGATATGTAAGGATTGCCCCATAGCTTCAAGATCGCTTTGTGTGAATTACCAGACCAGACCAACGTGTTCAGATCGCGAGCCGGAGTTTTGTGAATTCGCGATGAGAGAATCTAGTTGGAGGAAATAATCGAGCAGTGTCAGTCAAATACAAGAGTAGCTTATGCCATGACCAGCCGCCTGGACCAAACAGTAAGCACAGCGATTTGATGACGGGTCAAGACGGAGTCTCGAACTGCGCAATCCCTTTTGAGCATGTGAAGCCTGAATGGGGTGGAGCGGGCATAGCGGGGCTTCGACCTCCCAGCTCAGCTCACATGCTTACCCATTCCATCCAAGCCTGGAGAAATCCCAACCTGCCCTGCCTCATGTGCTCTGCAAATTCTTCGAAGCTGATAAGGCCACTACCCTTTCGTTCGTTGATCTCCTGCTCAAAAGCCTCAAGGCTGGCTAGCATGATGAGGTGGAGATCCGATCTTGGGTCCATAGCGAGCTGGCGGATCGAGCGCAGTAACGGTTTGAGTTGGTTTGTTTCGGTATAATGTGGATTCGTGGAATGATTGATCTGATTACGTACGCACGCAAACGTCTCCACGCCTTTCGAATTGTGAGTGAAGAGATAGTGGAATTCTGGATTGTCGGTGTACCATCGCCAGTTGATTGCGTAAATGTCCTCTGCTTCTTGTGGTGCTGTCGAAGTCTCGGGATGGGGAGATTCTTCGGAAGAATCTATAGCTTGGGGTGCTGGAGAACCGGTCTCGCCAACACATCTTCGCTCTGGATAACGTTCGAGGCCGTCATGGCCTACCGTTACAAAGAAACAACGCTCTAGATCCATACCATCGTCTGAAGATAGTGAGGATGTATCTGTGTCGGAAGCTTTACGAGTATGTGAGGAGCTATCCGAGACAGTTCGTAAGGTTGTTGTTGATGGATGATCGGATGAGTTCGGTCGGAATTGAGGCATGGTAGGATCTTTGTAGGAGCCCGCCAGACTTCCGTTCACCGCGGGTGGTGCCAGCCATCCTTTGTTGTGTAAACATGCTATGATAGCGTTAAGCACTTCTCTTCGAAGCTGGGATCTGATTAGCAACGTGTTCCATACCGTCATGTCGTCGACATTTGCGTTTCTGGATATCTTCACGGTTTCAAGCACTTTTTCTTCCACAGTATCGTAGACCTTTCGGACGACTGAGCATGCCTTTTGTTCGGTATATGGTTCACTGTCGATGGGGTTGCAAAACCAGTTTCTGACGTCTGAGCCTCGGTCGTTCAGCGCCCCGCAGAACTTTTCAATCATGCATTTCGAGAATCGAAAAACGCCGACCTGAACAATAGCTTCAACAGCAACCTTGTTCTCTGCGAAGTAATGCATAGTCAAGGCGTTGATAGCGTTTGCCATGGCTCGACGCTCGTCGCGCTTCTCATGTGCGTCCACAGCCATGTCCTCTTTCTCGAGGAAGAGTGGATTGAGCAGTTCGTTGAATCCTTGCTGTGTGACCTGATATAACACCTCTTTACCAAGGTCCTGCTCAGGCTCGGGTATCTCATAGCCACCCCATCGCTCTCCGGTAGGTCTAGATGACGAGGCATTAGAACGTGTGTCGATGTCCACATCATCCTGAAAGCGAACCCTTGACGACGACCGCGAGCTCCTGTTGCGAGCCCGAGCCTCATTTGCGTCTGCAGCTTCAGCGGTCTGATTCGTCTCATCGGCAGTCCCTGGCTCATCAGCGTCTGATTCCTCGAAACCTTCGGGCCTCGATAGACCCTCTTCTTCGTCGATGTAGTATTGTCTACGAGCCCATCTCTGAATCACAATGTTGGTCCGTTGTTCATCGGGTGTTCGTGGTGAGTACGTGGGTGCCGTATGATGCATGCCTGTTGTCCCTATTATCTCAGCCCGATCTGCCACGTCGCTGTTCTGCTCAATTAGCGGCAGATTCGTTGTCCCGTCTTCATCCCGCTTCTGCCGTAGGCGAGAATTGCTTGTGTTCGATGCAGCCATAGTGCGAGGCGGAAACGCAGAGCCCAGCGGTTGACTAGAGCGTATTGTGTCCAGAGCTGCTCGCACAGTCACTTCATCCGACAATTCCGAAATATAGTTCCTTGTAGCTTCCTTCTCGATCGCATAGTATGCCCTGAATATACGCAGGATGTCCTTGCGCGATATATAGCCATCCTCATCCATGTCGTATCCGTTAAAGACTATTCTGGCCTTGACATCGATATCAGTATCATGCATACCGTCAAGTCCCTTGACCCACTCATCGAAACCGATGAGACCATTTTTGTCTGTGTCATAGTATGCGAAGATGCGGTCGTAGACGAGGTTTGGTGCAGCGACGAAGCCGTTGTAGCGAGGAACGAATGCGTAGTTAAAGTCGCGTCGGTCCATGGCCCATCCTACTCCTGTCGTATCAGCTACCCACTCGGTCCCTGCAAGACAAGTGAACTGATCCCACAATGCCTCGATCTCCTCTGCTTCCATCTTAGTTTCAGCTACAAGGCGTCTCTTAAGTGACGGATCGATTGAAGGGCTCATCATGTGAGGCTTGCCGGGGTAGAGGGGCTCTTGCTTCTGTAGGCTCAGATATGGCGCAGGCACGCGAATCTTGTAGAAGATATGGTTCTTGTAATGCGAGTTGGTCGCTTCGCAGTTGGAGCACAGGTCGAAGTCTGGACAGTTGGCGCAGTGCCACCTGGTTCCCCGAATAGGCTTCTCGTCGCAGCCGTTGCACGTGATGCCACGGTGTATGACACCCTCCAGCCTCGCGCGATCCTCGGCAATGTGGTATAAGGTGCGCTGGAGGGTTTGGCCTTCTGGATCGATAGCATCGTCGGCGTCTTGGTCGCTTCTTAGCGACAGATCTGTAGCTGCGACACTCTCGGCGTCGTCAAGAGCATGGTTGTCGCCAGACGGGAATATCTGCGCATGCCTTGCCACGGCGCGGGCTACTGCAGCACGATCCAGTGCTGTGTTGTTCGGATTGCGGTGATTCAGCCAAATTCCGACGTTGTCCGCTTGCGACGGAGACAAGGCTCGATCTGGGTAGAGCACGACTAGGCAGCGATCGAAGAATTCGTTGTATAGGCTCTGGGTGACGTTTTCTATCGTCTCATCATCGGCGTCTGGCTGCGCGCTCAGGATAATGTCACGCAACTCGGTCGGCGTGATCAGATTACGAGGATCGAGCGGTACTTCGGTGCCGAGTAGGTCGTATCGCCCCAGAAATGGTATGTCGTGGTCGTTCAGTGGAAGGGTGGGTGCCGGTGGTGGTTCTCGTGGGCGCCGCCTGCGGACCGCATTGCTACGTTGAAGGCCATCGCCGGAGCTAGGACTTTGAACAGTGTTGTAGATGAGATATGCCGCATATCCAGCCGATACACCGGTGAGGAACAATATAGCGGGTGCATAGCGGGACACGGTAGAGGGTGTTGACGCCGTCATGCTAGAACGGTCTCGGACGAGCGGTGGTTGGCAAATCCGCAGTGCAGGTAGGATGGAATAGGCGTTGAGTAGAACATGGCAGGTAGAGTCCTACCAAGAGTACCGCAATCACTCGTTGGACGTCTTCATCGCTCGGACGGAACGGTCAGACGCGCTCTGGCCAAAGTGCTTGTAACCCATGGACCGTCTTGCCCACATGGCGACAATCATGGCTGACTCAGCACCAGCTCACGGACTTCCGAAGCTTCGCATTGGACAGAACACCTTCACACAAGAAACATGGTACCAGCGCGTTGAACTCGGCAGCTTTGTATTACCAGCAATCATCTACTTTACCACGCGGCATGCCCGCCATCCATCCTCAGATCCGCTCCGGTCATGAACGAACTTGCGTCGCTCAGCAAGAACACCGCTGCACCACGGTATTCCTCAGGCTTCGACAAACGACCCAACATGTTCTGAGTGGGCCAGGTGTCCCTGCGCTCTGGGTACTTCTTGAAGAGTTCCTCCACCATTGCAGTCACAATGTATCCTGGCGAGATGGTGTTGACGCGAATGTTGTGCTCGCCCCATTCCGACGCGAGGTTGCGGGCGAGCTGCATTACACCGGCTTTCGAGGCGTTGTATGCCGAGCAGATGAGACCCTGTTGACTTGGTTAACACGAAGCATGGCAAGGGGTTGAGGTGACCGTACCCTATTCGCGACTGTGCCAGACATGCTCGCAATAAGCACGATACTTCCGCCATTTCCAAACTTGATCATTTGCTTTGCAGCTGCTTGCGCAGTCATCATAACTCCAGTAATGTTGACCTCGAACATGCGGTTCGCATCCTCTGCAGTGTACTCTAGCGCAGTTGTTTCTTGTTGGATGCCGGCAGCAGCGATCAACCCATCGAGTCTGCCCTCTTTGTTGGCGATTTCCTCTACAATCTCGTGGAGCTTCTTTACATCTCGCACGTCTATTCTGCGGTATTCGAGCGAAGTTCCTAGTTCGTTCTTTGCTTTCTCTGCAATCGGCGCAAAGTCTGGTGAGGGCTCGTCGAGTCTGTCAAGTGCGTATACTGTAGGCGCATGTTAAGTGACAAAGTTCTGGACAGTCCAAACATGCAGAGGAACATACCTCGTGCGCCGGCTTCCAGCAATGCTTCGGCTTGTGTCAGACCGAGTCCTCGAGCAGCACCCGACACCAACACTACCTTCCCCGCTAGGCTGAACTCTGGAAGTCCTTGAGTCTTTGGCATAGTTTGAATCATTTGGATTCAGTGAATCAGGACAAGAGATAGGAGTATTATAGAGATCAGGGTATGCGCAAACAACGTCGCTCAAAGATGAGTATTTATACGCGGAAAAGGAATGCGAGATCGGTACATAAACTTGACGCAAGCCGGGGCAGTATGGACTTCTAAACCGGCTCCAGGCGGAGACTCTAGTCACCGGACTCTTTTGCAGTAGGCCTGGCTTCGGGCTGTCTTTCTCCATTGCATGCATGGCACGATTGTGGAAGTTCCCGATACTCTTGTTTGCGGGGGAGCATACCGGCATCTTTGGTGGGTTGCCGGATTGGGCATACCGAAAGGTCCCCACGAGGGATCTTAGGTTCAACCTTGTGAATTGTCACCCACGTCGACCTTGCGTGGCTTGAACCAAGAGCCAGTAGGGTGTTCGGTCTCGAGAAGAGCATTTTTGACTCGGCTTTGGAACCTAGAAATCCATTACGGCCGTGAAGTTTGAGATACGTGTTATAAGTGCTCCACCTAAGTCAACCAAAACGATGTATCACTAATTCTCCAAATGATCCGTCAATCCGATAGCAACTCGTTGCTATATAGACTCATTGTCAGAAGGATGCAGTGACATGAGCTCTTAGATACTTTCGCCGCGCCTAGATGCTTTGAGAAGGGCATGAATGCTTTCACACTTTCTCAGACGCACATGCAACCGTTCAACAAATAACCTTGCAACTTGATGGAATTTACAAAGGAGGCACTGCTACGTGGATTCAACACACCATCAACTCTATGTTAATGCCTATGCAACCATCCTCCTGGTGATTCGCATCCTGAAAGCATCATCCTAACTCAACCCGCAACAACCTCGCCAACTGCGCCCTCCTCGCCCTCTCTTATCAGGCGAATCGCCTTGAAGACCGCCTAGGGCACACTTGCGCAATCACACGATGGTACGTCGCCTTGGATTTTGGTCGACGTTGCGCGATCGAAAGGCGCAGCTAAGCCCCCCAGCGTACCCAGGTACGGCACAATCTTGTGCCGCGAAGCGCCGCCCAACGAATTTAACAGTAACACTGAAACATCAGATGTCGCGAGCGGAAGTTAGTATGCGGCAGTGGGATAGCGGACGCTATGGGTGGAATCATCAAAGAGATCTTTACTATGTTTGATGGTCCCCCATCCGCCGTGCGTTCGAAAGGGGTGCTGTCGCGGGCCTCAGGCACGCCGGTCGGCGCAGGCGACTCCCGCATTGCAAGCATCGTCATTGTCATCGACTCGCCCAAAAGAAGCTCTTTTTATCTACCAAAATACCCCATCATACTCAAACAAACAATCCCACAAAGAGGAAGGCTGCCAAGCGCTCATTACTGTGCGCTTACAGCCCCTCACTCGCACAGGCCGGGACACCAAAAGCTGCCCGACAAGGCTGGCCCCCCCAACGGGTGGGGCAGTGCATACACATAATCAGCAGCGCCAGCAAAGCCAGCGTCCAACAGGAACCGCAAGATGAAACATGTCTAGACGCCTGAGGAAGGCACAGGCAGAAGTGTCTCTCTCAAGTTAATTGAGGCGAGGTCGAGGATGTTGGGAACCTTGGATTCGTGAATGTCGTGTGGGGCTGCTGCGCCTTGGGCGGGAAGAAGGGGTTTATTGTGTATGTAGACTGAACTGGTTGATTAAAAGAGGAAAATTAGAAAAAGAGGTATCTAGTGGATACGTTCACGCTTTGAGACCTTGTTTGGAGTAAATCCTTTACGAGTGTATTCTGTATACAACATCACGTCCTTCATCTAGAACCTTTTTTTAAATTACACGCATCGCATCGCATACATCACAGCACGTGATATTCAACAGACCAACCACTTCAGTCAATGGCGCCACATACCCTCACACTAGACTACTCGCCCACCCTCTCAACACGCTCAGAGTACTGCGAAGGCACCTACGATTCCTCCTGCACGACGCACCGCACCATCATCCTCATCATCATCATCTTTGCCGGTGCCTTTGCCGGCGTCGTACTCAGCTTAGTGTATGTACGAAGCCGCAGTCGTAGACACGCTCCGGAGCGCGCTTTGCGGGTGGATGGCGGGTTGGAAAGTGGGCTTAGAGTGTTGAGGACTGAGGATGGAGTGGTGACGGTAAGGCTACCGTCCGGGAGGGTGATTGGGGCAAAGGGAGAAAGTTGGGATGAGAGAGGTGCGTTTGAGGCGCCGCCGCCGTACATGCCGAGGGTGCCTGAGGCCGCTAGGGTAGGTCGTTGAGAGCAGTGAACAAAGACGTACAAAAGAGGACATTTGCTGTTGTTGAGGAACCGATGGCGGAGACGTCTTTGTGCCCCCATTGACTCCGTCGACTTGGTGCAGCACTCCTTCTGCGAAGCGGAGTGGGAGTTGCATCCACACGCAAGAACAACTATCAAACTCCGCACGGAGCCCGCGGCCCCAGTAGTTCCACGATCGCTACCCGAACGAATGTTCTGAGATCATGGGAGCAATCGCACACGAAATCGGCCCTCGCCCGATTGGTGCATATAGCGGCCGTTGGCTGCAAGGGACACTGAGAGTATAGGTGACAGAGGCCGGAGGCAGCGTTAAGATGGGAACGGAAAGACCATAGTACTTCCCAGGTTTGGTTCGCCGATATCAAATCTCTAGATTTCCAACATCATCATGACAAGTTCCCATCGAAGAAGGAAGGAACGCCAATCTCTATCAATCCCCTCTCGCTATATAGGTGACCATTCTTGCCCGTCCACTTCCGTCTTTGTCTTATTAAGCGCTTTGCAAGCCAAGGCCTACTCCATCTCCGTTGCCCATAGCACCATCGTCTCTGCTTCTATCTCTTCCTCTGCCCATTTCCCTAATCCTGCGACCCTCCATGAGGCCCCTCAACCCCCGCTTCTGCAGCCCCACCACTGCACTCATCTCTCCGTTCCATGTTTCTCGGTCCTCGATGCCACTTCCATCCCCAATTCCACTATCAGAGGCTGAAGCTGATGTTGTTTCAGATGCCGCCGAGCTGACTTCGTCATCATGGTTTCGATCTACGTCCGTATTGACGCTGAGTGCGCGTAGGCCGGCATCCAGACTCCGTTCGACGTCGGCAACTGTAGTGTTGTTGCTCGAAACAGAGTTGGAGAAGCCATTCGTTGTCCCGTTCGTGCCCGAAACACCGTTGATACCCTTGAAAGCGATACCAGAACCGCCGCCAGCTGCCATGGCCGCAGCGTTAAAGATGGCCGCAGTGTTTCTATTGTCTAAAAGGATATGAAGTCGTTCAATGATCGCTTCCAGTAGGCCATCAATGTGGTACGGTCGCGCTAGCTGGAGAAGAGAGCAGAGGATCTGCGGTGAGCATAGGGCTGAGTTGTGCGGTGGTAGTGATGATGTGTACAAGAAATGTATAAGTGCCTGAAGGGTGAGATGAGTATGGGGTAGGAATAATGTTCGAGGCCGTTGGGACGGCGAGTGTGATGAAGGTTCTGGGGGGCTCAACGAAGAATAAGAGTTCGCTGACACGGCTGTAGCCTCGGATGGCGTTATAGTGTTGGCGGTAAGTGTTGTCGCGTTTGAGTAAGTCGTTCTGATAGAAGGTGTGATGGTGATGCTTGAGTTCCTTGATGGATGCATTGTGGCAGTAGGTCGTAGAGTCGCCGCCTCAGCGTTCTCCTTTTCAGCGCTTTGGGCACTCTCGCGGAGCAGCTGATTGAAATAAGGGCCCCAGCGTCGAGCAATGATGTGGGAGTTAACGGGTATGCGCTCGCCATGTAAGGCCAGGAAATCCATGTCTGCGAATTCTCGCATGCCCAATGCCATCTGGCCTAGCTCAGTTGCTGCAGGTAGCAGTGTCCTACCGCCGGCAAGCATATCAAGCCGATCGTGTTGCGGCGGTGCGCTTACAGAGCTGAAGCCCGACGCAGGCGTCACCTTGCGTGGGTTGTCGTAGAGTCCAAAGGCCTCTAACTCGACCACACACATGTTTGAGAAGTTAATGCGCCGATGGTTGTAGTCTTCAACTAAACTTCTCTTTCGATTGCCAAGAATAACGAAGCTGTTCCGACGGTTCCATAGCACACCCCTGTTCCAGCTTCCCTGGCTGAATATATTGCCACCGGCTTCAATTCGTCCCCAACTCAGTGTTCGCAAGTCGAGAGCCCAAAGTGCATACTCCTGTTTGGAGGAGGTCAAGAATGTACCACTTACTACGAAGTGATTGTTGATGACACCTCCATTTGGAAAGCGGAGACCTGGTGGGGAGAAGTTGCCGTGCATTGGCTTCTCGGAGAGAGTTCCATCGGGATGCCGTACTTGTAACTCGAGCTTGACATCTAAGAAATTGTAGTTTGAGTATATGAGCATTGAAGATTCGCCAGTCTTGTTTGAAATGCGCTCTTCGGGGGCTCCCGCTTCGCCAGCCTGTCGTGTTCCTCCACCAATATCATTGGGATCGATACTGGTGAGAGGCGCAACGACGCTTCGATACGCGCCACAACTTCTGCCCAACGTGCTTGTTTCAGTCCACTTGAGACTCCGGAGATTGAATACGCTGATCTGTTCAATGTAGTGGTTGGCGCTGTCCTGACCACCCACGACTAGCATCTCCGCACCGCCCTCGCCATCCAACTGCACACCCAGAGAACCTTGATTTGGATTCGACGAAGGCGGGTTATGCCGTATGGCTGTTACAGCGGCTGATGTCGAACTGAAAACGGCAGAGCTAGGGAGTATGGTTGCGCAATGGGCATAACGGCCCTGTGGCGGATCAGTCGTAGCGACATGCATCCAGGTTCTGGTGGGCGCATCGTAGATGTGAACATCAGACATGACCACCACTTCGGGTTGAGCATCGGCAGGAGCACCTTGTATCACAGAAGTTGCTTGGTTAGAAGACGGACTTACAGGTGACATGCCTCCATAGCAAACGAGCTTCGTGTCGCCAAGTGGGCAGACGCTGTGGAAATACCGAGGAGGAGGAATGTCACCTTTAGTATCGACTTTTGTCCAGTGACGCTTGACAAGATCAAGTTCGTACAGGTCCGAGGTAAGCTGTGGTCTCGTCCGGGAAAGTCGACGGCCACCAAAAACATACAATTTATCGCCTAATATCGTAGTGGTGGCGCCTACGAGGGGGTGTGGCTCTCTTCCGGTTGTACGATGTACGTTGCAGACTAAACCCGACAACCCTGCCGTTGAACTTGTCGGCGTTGTAAGGCCTGCAAGCATAGCCGGCGACTGGGAGATGCCAGGCGTCCGAGTTGACGATGTTGGTGGCCGGTCGGATCCGCCATCTTGACCGTCGTGATGGTGCAAACTCGTTTGACTATTGTTTAAACTCGATGTATAGGGTGCCGATGTTTGAGAATCCAGGGTATTAGTCCGGCTAGCCATGCTGTCCGAGCTTTGTGGAGAAGTGAGGACGTGCTGAGGTCTACCAAGATTGAGAAGTAGCTCGATGGAAGGGGATGCGAATCTCTGTAAAGGTATAGCCCAATTTGGTATCACAATCTCCACATGACGAGACTTGACGTTGGGGGATTCGCTCAGGGGTTTGCCGCTTGGCAAGGGAAACCCGGAGAAGCCAAGACAGCTGCTCGATGGCGGAGAGCTAAAATCAATACTCGTACAGGGGCTTTCAGGCGTTACTATCTGATCATAGACGATGGGCACGTGCTTTGGTTTGATTTGACGAGACGGGCTGCAACTGCCGGCCAGTGACGAGACCGGAGGCCGATCGGATTCGGGTGGAGTTTCCGAGTGAACACTGCGATATGCGCTGGAAAGAGAACTTGTAGAGTCGACAGAACGTCTGTTTTTGGATAAGACTTGTCGGATGTTTCTTCCTCTTGACCTTTTCCAAAATGACGATGTATCACCCAATGGTCCGGTACTAGCACCCACAGAAGGGTAGAATAAGCCTAGAGGCAGTGCCATTGTTAGCGATCAGTGTGCAGAATGAGAATGGAAAATGCAAAGTGATGGTGAAAGAAGAGGAATCGCCTGGTTTTTTGAAATCATCTGACGTTACCAGCTGCAACACATTTCCAATGCAGACGTTGCTGCAAAGTGTGAGCTACAAAGAAATGGCCCTACCCCAAGTTGAAAAGCCATCTTCGCACAATCGGGAAGGGCATGTTGCTGCAGTGCGACTTGCTACGGTGGTACGAACAGTGATTCTACATGACGCAGCGTCCCATAATAGGACAAGGAAAATTTTCCGGCTTTTGCAAGCACAAGATTTGGGATGGAGTAGCAGAGGATGCGAGAAGGGGAAAACCACACGACATGTTGATGTTGACGGCACGCAACACTGAGCCGAAAATCGACGAGACGAAGCAAAGGAAGGGGTGCCGGCTTAGGAAAGGAAGACGAGCCTTACTTGAGAGAGAAATGCCACACAGGGGAGCGGGGAAGATGAGATCCAGGGGGGCGGTAGACGTATGCAGAGGATGAGGACGCGTGAACGCGATACAGATGACACCTAGGCAGCGAGTTGGTGTGGAGCGCTCTACGCTGGATGCGGACTAGGGTCTTGGCAAGAATTGTCAGTATGCAGGTCGCTAGCAAGGTATCGGTGCTGGACGTGTCTAGAGGCAAGGCGACTGCAGCACTCTGATAGCTGAAGACGTTGTGGTGGTGGAAACGAGTAGCAGACAGGTCGGGCGATAGTAGGGTGCGGGGGCGGAAGTGATCCGAGAAGAGATGATAGGCCGAGACTCGAGACTCGAAGCGTTGGGTAGTCTGGGGCTACAGGCAACAGTTCCAAGCTGCAAAGACGTTGGTGTGCGACAATCAGCCTCGAGGATGTGAGGGCGCTGCACACTTTTGGCTCAGCAAGGCTTGCAGAGAGGATTCATCAACGTAAGAGCACGGTCGCGAAAACAAACTAGCGCAATGAATGCCGGGCGACAAATCAACAGTCGTATGTTCAAGATTAAAGGCGCTGTTGGCGTAGGAGACCCCATCTAGGTGTTCCTAACGGATGATTGGTGATGCTGAAACCGTACAGCGAGCACTCGAGGGGACAGTATTTGGAAGCCACCATGGTAGTTGGACTTCTCTTTTGGTGCGTCGGACTGGGCCGACGCGTAGCCTTTCGGCATTTCCTACCGTCGCCGTTGATCTCCAATCGGAGCCCGGGTACCATTAGTGCGCTTCAAAGCTGATGAAAAAGCTAGTTGACATTGCGTCGTATATTTCGCAGTTCCAACACGGTGTATTGAGATTGTGATCCAATGCTTCCAAGCGGCATCATTTTGAACCCCCAGAAGAACGCGGTCGATGGTGAAACGCATGACTCGAGTACATCGCGAAGGAAAGAGGTCGGCCAACTTCAGCGCACTCTCGGTCGGATCTTGACAAGAGAGCACTGCTCTAGGTTGAGGACGGTCATCGCTGCTGTTAGTGCGACAAGGGTGAATCTGGAGATATTGGAACATTTTGCGCGGGTGTAATTGCAGGTGCTTTTTGAAACTCTGAAGCTGACCAGGAACATGGTACGGCAAGGCAGCATCGTATCTGTTGCTGTCGTAGTGCTTGAGCTTGCACAACTGCTCCTTTTCTTTCGGTCGGAACTGCGCTCTCCCCGTGTTCATTCTGGCTTCCGTCATCCACAAGCTCTTTCCATGTCTTCAGTCATGATCGCGTTGCCCTTCCGGCCCTTCCCGTTCGAAAGAACAGCCCTTGTCTGGTCGAGCTGCAGGAGCGACCCAGGCTCCTACCACTGCTGTCATGACTGGTCTTGTTCAGCCCTCGAGCACCATGTGTACTCCTAGGTTCAATCCAAGTCTCGAGCCACGAACTCGACGTGTTGCTGTATCTTCCCCCGACTACCAAGATGCCGCGTAGACCTCATACCACGTGGAACAGGAAAGGTGGACCGGCTACTTGTCCCCTCCGCTCTCATCTCATGTGCAGAGCAGTCAATAAAAGGTAAACATACATTCTCTTTTCGTTTGTGATGCATCGGTCATCTTTACATGGCACCTCCACGGTCCTGAATGGCAAACACGGCCGTGAGCCATCCTAGGAAATACACTTTTACATTGTTCATACAACACGCATTCTAATGATATGAGTGCGACAGACACATGGCTTGCAAGGTAATCTTTTGTCCATGATGCGTGGCATTGTTGACCAATAGTCCAGCGTGAATGACATCAGCGTAGTATGGCTACCAGAGACATGACCTGAAAAGCACACAAAGATAGACCAACTCCATCATCATGATTGTGCCACTTCAATTTTCGCATTTCATCATAGACTGGTTTATATACCATGCCTCATCGTCATCTAATCTCGCCCATCACTTCGTCGATGTGGGTTGCATCTAAGCCGCGGTAGTCTTCTCCTTACTAGTTGCGAAGTCAGCCCATGCCTCCAAGGCATTGTGCAATTACAAAACTTACGGCAGAGGGGTAAAGCGGAGATAAGGCTTGACGATCCGGATGTCTGGGAAGATAGTCTTGGCATCCTCGGTTTGGATAGATGGATGAACAATTACATCGTCACCTGCCACCCAATTGACGGGAGTGGTGATTCTGTGTTTGTCGCCAGTTTGCAGGCTATCGAGGACGCGGAGGACCTCGGCGGTGTTGCGTCCTGTGCTCGCGGGGTATGAGAGGATGAGACGGATGGTCTTCTTTGGGTCAATGATGAAGACTGAACGGATAGTAAACGCGATGCCCTTGCTATCGACATTCGTTGCATCTTGGTGATCGATCCTGGCCTTGCTGTCAGTCGTGTCGCAAACGTCACGAAACCTCTCCTGCTCACATGTCGTATGCTAATGCGATCTGACGGTCCTTGTCTCCAATGATGGGAAACTTGAGCTTGCTGCCGGAGATCTCGTCAATGTCCCTGATCCAGCCATCGTGCGAGTCGACCGTGTTGGCGGAGAGACCGATGAGCTTAGTACCGCGACGGCTGAACTCAGGCTCCAACTTGGAAAATGCGGAGAGCTCAGTTGTGCATACTGGAGTAAAGTCTTCGGGGTGCGAGAAAAGGATCACCCAGTTTTCGCCGATGAACTCGTGGAAGTCGATGGGGCCTTGAGTAGTCTCGGCCTTGAAGTTGGGGGCTTTGCTGCCGAGGCGGAGAGGCTCTGGTCGGTCGCTCATTGTGTTCTGCGCTCATGTCAGCTCCCGTCCAAGTAAACTGCGCAAACGTGCGGGGTGGCGGGGTGGTGGGGTAGGTAACAGCAAGTCGTCATCATACCTGGTTATGTGGTTTGGTGTGTAAGTGGGCTTGCAGAAAAGATCAAAGTGTCTTCCAGGGAATTGACTGAGGTTTTATAGTACCGTCATGGGAGAGTGTCGTAGTAGTGGAGTCGAGTCGATGGCGCCTTTTCGTCTTCTTGCAAGGCCATACACAACAAGTCAACAAAGCTAGCGTACATTGCGCAATCGTTACCTATCCCCATCAAAGCTTTTCTGCCATTTGAATATTCCACGTCGTTGGGCTAGCAGACGAATCATAGACTCGACGTCTCCGGCGGTGTCGCGCCGCCAATGGTTGCCCCTCCTGCCGAGCATCTGTCGCAATTGGAAGCAGATAGAGGCCAACGAGACCGCCGAGAAATTCCTCGTTGCTGTGTATGCTCTGGATGAAGCAAGCTCCGAATCTGGTCAGGTCGCTCGCGGACGGTTCAATAAGACGGCCACCGTCCATACAAGCTGGGCACTCGGAAAACATTCGACTCTGCAATGTGCGTGCTGTTTGCTTGTCTTATGCGGAGGTTGCAGGATGACTGTGCAGACGTGGGATGTGGTCTGCGTTGGTAATGAGACGGGTTGTTCGACTACGTACTTGGCAAAGCGATTGAACAAGTCGTGCTCATCATTAGTTCGCAATGTTACGCTTCCGCAAACAATGCCTCCAGTTGGCAGTGCAAGGAAGCACTCGGTCCGCTTTCGGCTTGAGTAACTCTACTCCAGCGCACACCCTTGTGGACGCTTCGCCGAACAATTGCTCGAAGGCGTGCACATGCCATCTTTCATGTCGAGCCAAATCCATTATCGTCGTGGCTTCATGCTTCTTGCAGACAGTGCAACATGATAGTTGTACATCCATGGGTAACACACGCGCTGCAAACATCACTAATCCTGCTCCTAGTAGGATTCCATATCAGCAACCTTGAGCTGCTCCCAAACCTCCGAAACCAGTCATCCACCATGCCCACTTTCCAAAGACACAATGCCACTCTGTACCGGTTATCGCAAAGCCGGACAGCGAACAAGGTGTTTGCTTTTGGGAACATGCCGGTACTACCCGCTGCCATTGTCGCAGGTCGGGGAGCCATTCGCTCGCTCGGCCTCCGGTGCAAAAAACAAGTTGAGTACATCTGCGATAGCAAAAACATACAACAGCGGGGATTCGCTAGTGGTCACCCACCTAACTACTAATCCGCCGGTACACTGCTTGTATATAGCTGAGCGGACGGGAAGCATAATTTTCAGTGTCCTATGGTCGTATGTGAAAGAAGTGGAATCCATTTCTAATTATATTCTGAATGTGAAATTAGAGACGTTGCGCCACAGTACATCCTAGAAGTAGACTCTGACTGCAGTGTTGGTAGGCATCGAGATGGGGGTAGCGGTAGGAGATAGGCAAGAGGACGACAGGGCGGCCGACTCTTCAACATAGCTAAAGCGAAGTGCAAATGAGTGTGCTTACCTGTGGTTGCGGGCGCGTTCTAATCTGCTGCGCTTGCAGCTTGATCAAAGCGCGACACTGGTTTTGCCTTTTCCTGCTTGGGCACGCCAGCATCCTTACCGCATGACGCACCGGATCGACCCTGTTTTCCGTCGAGGAAGCATGTCACCCGGCTATGATAAAAATAGGGGCGGCTATGCCAAGGCTACTAAAACGTTAGTAGAATCTAAGCGAGATTAGTGTATAAACATGTTCTAAACATATTCTAAACATATTTAGAACGTGTTTAGAACATGTTTAGAATATATTTAGAACATATTTGTGCACTAATCTTACTTAGATTCTACTAACGTTTATATATAATAGTAATAGTATCTATAGTATAAGAATATATTCCTAATATATTTATTATATAGGGTTAGGCTATACTTCTCTAAGCTTAGTCTATACTAAGGCGAGATAGACTAAAGTAGTAAGCTATATAAGTTATCTAGCAATTTGTATAGAAAGAAGTTATTAAAGTTAACTAAAGGGGTAAAAATAATCTAATTCTATAATAATAGAATAACTAGTTATAATCTAGGTAAGAGAATAAACTATTTAAGAGTTAACTATAATAAGTATAATAATAAGATCTAATATATTCTTATACCTATTACTATGTCTATTGTCCTTATACCTAGCCCTTAATATCTTAGATATTACTAGTATCTAGTAAGGACCTAATATCTTAAGATATTTAGTCTTAGTAAGATATTAGTTACGTAATTCTTACGCCTTACGTAGATTATTACCTTCTAACGTAGTTACTAGTTAACCTCTAACCTACCTTCTACGTTAAGGAGAGAATCCTTTGTGTTACTTGTAATAATATTCTTAACATATTTTAAATATATTCTAAACACGTTCTAAACATATTCTAAACACGTTCTAAATATATTCCTAATATGTTCTTATAATATAGTAACATCTTATTATAAAAATATTTAGAATCTATTTACCTTTATAATATTACTTTTTATATACCCTTGCAACGCTATTCCTTAATAGAGAGTACTAGGCTATGCTAGCGTCTACGCACAGGTAATAATATACCTAATAGCGTTAGCATGGCCGCCCCTATTTTTATCATGGCCGGGTGACATGTTGCCTCTTTTCCGTCCACTTCAAGGACTTCAAGGCGGCCTTGGCGTGTCGGTGAACACGATGACTACCGACTTTACCCTGGAGCGGGACGCCCCATGCAAGGTGGACCTGGATGATGGAGAAGGACTCCTATTCCCGACCAATACAATCAACTGCTGTCCATCGCGTCGGGATAGAACCGGGCGTCCCACACCGTCCAGTTGTCCGTTGGGATGCATATCGGCTACGCGTGTGGATTGGCGGACCAGACCTACCCGCCGCTTAAGTTATGAAGGTCGAGCTTTTCATCGTCACCGGAGTCACGCTTGCTCTCAACCTCTGACGCGTTCATTGTAATATCCTCAGCATTACCCCTTTGGCATCTCCATTGAGGAGAAGGAGTTCATGGCACCATGGCTGCCAGTCCGGAGATCAACCTTCCGGAAACCTCTGAGCTTGGAGTGTCAGATTCGCGAAGCCAAGCGGGAATAAGCATATTGCCGGACACGCACAGGACTTCGGCAGAGGAACCCAGGAATCAGGATTCCGCCACCGAACCAGACATCGACCCAGAGAAGGAACATTACTACGAAAAAAATAGTGCCAGTAGCGATTTCGTACTGCAAGAAAATGTGCAGAGTTCGGAAATTACCTGGCGGTATCTCACATTCAACACCGAACTTCCACACCCGACGACTATCCATCCGACGCAAACCAATCAGGGAGCTCTACCTGAACCACCAAACCTTATCAAATATACAAACCCTTTCGATTGGTCGGAAACAAGAAAAAGATTCACGATATGTGTCTCATGTTTCATCACCGCGCTCACTGCATTTTCGGCCGGGGCTTACAGCCCGGGCGTTGGGCAAATGACGCAGGAATGGGGTGTCAGCAGTGTTGCTGCGCTGGTCGGCATCACGACCTTTACGACTGGATTCGCGATCGCGCCAATGGTCCTAGCCCCGTTCTCTGAGATCAACGGCCGACGACCAGTTTTCCTCGCTTCCGGTATCCTATTTGTCATCTGTCAGCTCTGCTCCGGCCTCACGCAATCGTATGTTGGCATGCTCGTCGTACGGTTCTTCCTGGGCGTAGGTGGATCTACGTTCTCGACTATGGTGGGTGGCGTGGTGTCTGACATATACCATGCTGAGGATCGCAATACACCCATGGCTCTCTTCTCAGGTGCTGCTTTATTCGGTACTTCCTGGGGACCTTTAGTCTGTGGCTTCATCGCGCAGAACACGTCCTGGAGGTGGATATTCTACGTACAGGCTATTGCGTGCGGGGCGGTGGTTGTGCTGATGTGTGTCGTATTTAAAGAAACACGTGGCTCAGTCCTTCTATCTAAAAAGGCCAAAACACTGAACAAGTGGTATGAGGTCTGTGAGGCATCTGGATACTATGGCTTCAACGTCTACGATGCTGAGAAGCCCGAAAATATGGTATCGCAACGTTTGAGATGGAAAGTACGATCAGATGAGGAACGTGCTTCTCTCAGCAAGATGATAGGAGTCTCCCTTTATCGACCCTTTCATCTTCTATTCACAGAACCTGTTGTGTTCTGGTTCTCGCTCTGGGTAGCCTTCTCTTGGGCCGTGCTCTATCTTACTCTAGCCGCCATTCCACTAGTGTTCCAGACCAACCATGGCTTCTCACTACAACAAGCCAACGCAGTCTTCGCATCGATGGGAATAGCTAGTATCCTCTCGACTATACTGACAATCTACCAAGAGAAAATTGCGAAGAGAAATGGAAAATTGACAGGCACACCCGAAGGCCGTCTTTACTTCGCTTGCATAGAAAGCGCCTGCATGCCCATTGGTCTTTTCATGTTCGGGTGGACAAGCTTCCCAGAGATTCATTGGGTCGTACCAGCAATTGCAATCGGGATAGCTACGGTTGGTATCTTCAGCATCTACCTGGCAACCTTCAATTTTCTCGCAGACACATACCATCGCTATGCGAGCTCGGCACTAGCGGCGCAGTCTTTCTGTCGAAACATGCTTGGTAAGTCACCTTCATTCACGACTAGTGGACATACGTTGACTTCAAGCTAGGTGGTATGTTCCCACTCATTACGACTCAAATGTATATCAAGCTTGGTTATGGTCCTGCAAGTAGCCTGTTGGGAGGGATTGGCGCATTGTTAACCATTGTACCTTGGATTCTGGTCTTCTATGGTCCTAGGATCAGAGCGCGAAGTAAATTTGCAAGCGAGATCATGGACATTACTAGTTGAGGGATGAGAGGGTATCGGCCGAACACAGAGTATAGCGATAACCTTTCGAACAAGTGAAGAAGAATGTTATTGCGACTGGAATGTTTATCCGTCCTTGGTCTCATGCATCAAAAGATGCTGATTCGCACAGGCTTAGAGTGCTGTGGCCAGGTGCAGGAAACTCTTCATAGCGAGATCGCTGAATCGGGTTAGGCAGTCAGGCCTGGCATTTGTTGCATCATCCGCAGGGCTGCAGCTGCGAGCCAGTCAACCGTAACACAGCCTCACAACTCAGCCCACAGTCCGCCGTCTAACAGATGATGCGCGTGCGTATTATGCCCTAGGAGGACCTTGAAGAGATGCCGGTATTTCCGTTCCCCCTCTTGACTACGAAGTTGAGTGGCGATATAACGGACATGCCATAACCACACTACGGCTATTTAAATGCTACTATTGTCCACTAGCCACAATGGACGACCTTCTTCCATCCTACGAAAGCGTAATGCGACGCGACCCTTGGGTGCTCATCGCCCCCTATCTACCCTCTCAAGATCTATGCTCTGCAACTCTAGTCTGTCGACGGTGGCACCAGACTTTCACACCAAGCCTTTGGGGGAGTCCAGCTTCACATTTTGGCATCGAAAATGATACTGTGTATGGTAAGATACTATGACGCGGAGATGGCTGTACTATCTGACGTCCGATAGTGGCACTCACACGGTTCAAGCGTACATTGCCTTATGCGCGAGCTTCCGTACGAGAACTCACACATACTTTGCGTTTTCCGCCGGCTCATGCAGAGCTATACGATGGGCCGTATGCAGAATGGCTCCGAGACTGTCTCGAGCAGCTCCCCCGCCTACAGTGCTTGATCGTAGACAGCCTCCCCTTCTTCGACCACGCTTGTCTCTTGAGCCTGCGACACCCGAGCTTACAATGGAGATTGACTCATCCCAACGCGTATCCGGTGTTCGGATTGCGCCTACTTGACGCTTCAAGCTGCATAAACGCTACATCAATGGGTCTTGCAGAAGCCTTGCCGCATTTTCCAGATCTTGTATCATTGGATCTATCAAAGACTGCAGCTGCGAAAGACAAGACGGTTCTCTCTAAACTCAAGTACCTCCGGAACCTACGAGTCCTAAATCTCCGTGGGAATGGAATCAAGGATGAAGAATTTTCGATAGTTGCGCATGCAATCGGCAGTCGTGTCAGAAGCCTTGACATAAGCAACAACTTCCTGACAGACATTAGCGTTCGGCTTCTTCTCGAAATGTGCCTGAAAGAGGCTTCCATTGCAGCACATACCTCTCGTGGCCCGCTGGCGACCATCCAACATGTAGTACCAGTCGACGAGCCGGAGGCGTTCGAGTCAGAAAACCTTGTGAGTCATCTTCGCAAGAAGCTCACCGAGGGCTTCATCGGCAGACTTGCTATAGAGGAAACAAGCGATGTCGGAGTATCACACCTATACCTCTCCAGCAACGCCGTAACTGTTGAGGGTATATCAGCTTTACTGCGATCAGGGCGTCTGCAAGTCCTAGACGTAGGTATACTACCTGCTGTAGTAAGGAATCCTTCTGCCATCTCGCCAGGATCACCAGATGATGACGTGGAGCTGCCTAGCGTATCAAAACTCACCCCGGTTCTGACTGAGTATGCATCGCGTAAATTGAAATATCTGAGAATCAATTACAAGCTGGTAACAGAAGATGTGCCTCTCGAAGCGTCCAGGTTACCGCGCGCGGAACTCAGTGGAAACCTCGGCATCTATAGGCCTCCAGGTGTGCATGAACTCGAAGCTGTTGAGCCACCGACAATCGAGCTCGATCCAGAGTCTATAGCTGTTTATGAAATATCCGGAGATTCATCGTACCCGGTCGAGCTTCCTGGCTCGCCTGTAGTACCCCTAGCTTCCGCACCTATGGAATCTGATCCAGGCAGCGCCGATAGTGACAAGCAAAGTACGCAAATCACTCCCGCAACAGGTGTTATTTTGCAGCCACTACAAGCCAACCGGAATCCTGCGTATGCCCCGGAGCCCATGCCTGTATATTCGCCATGCCAGCCGAGAAGCCATATTGCGGTGAGATCTCGAGCGAGCTCCTTTTATTACATCAAGGACAGGAAAGCTCGTCTAGACTTTCGTCAAGCATCTGAGCTCCAACTACACCCTGGAATGCTTCCAAAGCTCCACACTCTCGTTCTTACGGACGTACCAACCACGACAACGGACAGGAAAATCGTTCATCGGATTACACAGTATATAAAAGACGCAGCTGAGGAAGCTTCCATTGCTAGAAAGCGCGCTAGGCATACGTACATACTCCCGCCAGGCCGCAGACGTGTTATTGCAGAGGAAGAGTACGCGCGCAACCAATTTGCCCTTCGAAGAGTAGTACTTGAAATGGCGCCCCCGCAGTCAGCACCTAAGAAGATCACCAGTAGTTGGCGGACTTATCCAACCAAATCATCCACTGAAGACGCGGATTCGGAAGCATTCTGGCATGCTGCAGCGCATGACTTCTCTTTTTTCGACGACAAAGAATGTGGGCAACCTGGCCGTGAGCCAAATCGCACTCTTCCCTTGGCAGCTATGAGTGGATTAGGGCTTGCGCCTAGTCGTTCTGCCGGACCGGCGGAGCCTAGTAGCTATGTGCCTGAAACGGGGCCGTTGCTCGATGTGGTAGGAGAGATTGGCAGGTTCCGAAGAGAAAGGAAAGCCGCATACAACAATTTAGTGGAGATGGGCGAGGCTGAACCAGATGTAGAGGGATATTGGACTGGGGACATTACGATCTTGAGGAAGCCAGTAAACCCAGGAGTTGGCGAACTTGACTGCTACGGTAACCGTTACGAATCTGGCTGGTACTACCGTTGAGGTGTGCAATAGCGTAGCGAGCGGGGCACCGGTACAGCTATGCTCTTTTGCATATCGAGGTAATATGATAGGCTAAATGGCTAGCATGGGGCAAATATGTGTGTCTTCGAGATAATTATCAGCCTTGTTGCAGGATAACCCGTCCTCCAAGGCGGATAACCAATTACCAACTAGCTTACTCGCCGGTTTCGTGACCGGTTTCGTGGATTGACGCGCGCACAACGATACCCTCTTCAACATGCATTTGCCTGTTTATGTTGTCATTCCGAATCTCTTGCACTTTCATGCATTTCTCACAAGCTAAAGTCTTTTTGCAGTAACGTAATCACCAAATCTCACCCGTTCTTGCAGCTCAGCAACACGAAGGACCGTTACACTCGTCACGAGCCCCCTACTTCGACCGATGCCAGATATTGTGTAAAATCCTCATCCATTAGGCTAAACTCTCAGCCATCTCATATTATCTTATAGTCGTCGTCTGCACTGAGTGCAATCATGGGCCAGTCTTGGAGTAACCGAGCAGTGGAATACCCGACTTATGAGCGACGTAGAAGGAAAGACGCTTCCAAATCGGAACGAACAAAAGTATCTTCCCGAACGGATGCAGGTTACCATCAACTAGATGACACGAGTGTCGCTGTATGGCGTCGCGATGGTCAGACAGTCTCAAACAGCGCCACTTCCAAATCACGTCAAAGAGACTGCAGGCAGACCCCTTCACGTACATCTTATCAGTCTATCCCCAATGCCGCGACAAGGACAACGAAAGAACAGCCATCGATACCGAACGGGTATCGAGATCGCAAAGAGGCTCCAAAGAAACCAAAGCCCAGTCTTATCAAGAGCAAGAGAGCTGAGGAAAGCAATCCGAAGCACAAATCTGTCGGTCGAAAAGGTAGCCATCAAAATCACCATGAAAAGCATCAATCTGGAAACAAGCAGAAGAAAGAGTGCGTGATTTGTACCGATACGCTCTCTCTGCATCATTTTCATGATCGGCCTCCGACTAAAGATTGTAAGCACGGGGTCGATGCATGCCGAAGATGCCTTCGTACATGGATCAAATCGGAATTCGGCACCAAAATGTGGGACGATATCAAATGTCCCATCTGTTCAACTTCAATGCAGAGTACAGATGTGCAGGAATTTGCTCCAAAGGGGATAGTCAAACGGTACCGAAACCTCGTCTCCATCCATCATCTAATCCCCTCAATCCACTAACAGAACCCCCAACTACACTGAACTTTACAGCCGAGCAAAACAAGAAGCCCAACCAGGCTTCACATGGTGCAACCTAAAAGGCTGCAAGGCCGGTCAAGTGCATCTCCCATACACCCCCAGGTTCCGGTGTAACACCTGTGAAAAGGCTTCCTGTATCGTCCACAATGTCAAATGGCACAAAGGCGAAACATGCAGCGAGTACGATTACAGAACCAACGCTAGGTTCAAGGCAGAGGAGGAAGAAGCTAGTAAGAGAGTGATGGAGGCAACAACGAAACAGTGTCCTGGGTGTAAGAGACCAATCGAGAAGAACCAGGGGTGTGATCATATGGCATGTAAGTTTGCTTTACTTCCAGCAGGGGCGGCGCCTGGAGAAATTTGCAATGTAAGACTAACGAGCATTGGATGATAGGTACGAAATGTCGTGTTCACTTTTGCTGGGAGTGTTTGCTGCCGTATCATTCGGATGTCTCACGACGGGCGAGAGATGCAGGACGAGGGAGATATTGCGAATGCTATCTATCACATGCTTGATTTGCCTTCCATGAGGTGGGAGGGACCATCCTACGACATGTAGACTGTAAACGAGAGACTATTGGATAACAGTAACATCAAGGCCGGAAATACGTAAAGCTCGCAGCTAGCATATTTGTCAAGAACATGTAAAACGTCCAATCAATATTCTCTTCCTTCTCCTGATTCAGATGGCACCCTTCGGCGCTCTCGTTGATCGGCCTCATCGGCGCATACCCCAAATTCGGACACAGCCATGGATTTTGCAACAAATTTCCATTGTAGGGGCATGCTATACGGCGCCAGATGCCAACGAAAATGCAACCCAAGTACGTTTGGTAGCTATGCTTATGCGTCATCTGACCACTCAGTTCGACAAAAGCGCCTGCTCGCTTGCAATGGCTGGCTTGACGTTCGGCGAAGAGGGCGGTGAGCTTGGGATTGGCGATATGCCGAGTGGTATTCGAGTGAGATTCTCGATCGAGAATAATGCAGAGACAGACGGCAGGTTCTATACCCATATTGATACCCATGCCGAGGTCGGCGATCATCTGGTGTTTGTTTAGGTAAGGGTTTGCTAGTGGGGATAAAGCGCAATTGTACCTTGTGTGCTGAATCGCGTACGAGAACTATACGCCCAGCCCACCGTTTACCTAGAACGCCTTTTCAACGTTGAGAAGACCGTGCCGGATATTGCTGTCCCACAAGTCTCCCAGTTCGATCTTGTCTGTCATAGGATGGTCGGCGAAATTCTCCGCTACCGCCTCAATGTCTACTTCGGTAGCTTTGCTTCTCTTCTCTGGCAGTTGGGTCTGATCTCGGAGGGTGATAACCCAGTACGCTTTTCCCTCCTGAGAAAAGAGCAGTTTCGTGTTGTCTTGGCCAAGGATGACATATGTATCTGCAGGACCGAGACTGGACGAGACTTTCAGTGTGCTAACGCCGAACAACCCTCTGAAGTCACTGAACCTCATAATTTCTTAATTGCTTTCCGGGTCAGATCTGCAGTTAGGCTTGCTACGCCCCATCAGTCATGCAGGAATTGCTGTTGGCGGGATGAATTCCAGGCATGTTGCTAACCTCTCTGCACTGTTGATCTTGTCGCTAGTGCTGATGCTTCATGCCTAGGGTTGCAAGGCCACTCAATATGCAGTATTCGATCCTATGTGATACCACCCGGAACGCTTCCAACGTTGCTGCCGTGTTTCGGCTTCGTAGACGCTGATATCAGCGCCTGGTGCACAGCTGCAGAACAATCGCAGGACCATCCAGTTAGTGATCATAAGCTAATTGTCCTCCTAGAATATTCGCATCGAGTGTAGTATTTGGAAGAAATCTTTTGCGAAAGATACGCGCCGCCCCTGTGGCTAACCACGGAGAAAGAAAGGCTGCTAGACTGCTCGTAACAATGACTGCAAGTGTGGCACAGCTCTACTCCCAAAGTACACGACCGCGCTTCACCAACAGATGTGAGGTGACGACGAGAATCGCTGTGAAGCTTGCTGTAAACATGGTTGTTGGATAAACTTGGTAATTATGCCAGCACCTAGACGACCAAGTTGCCGAGCAGGGCTGCAATGACAGTGTCCATGCAGGAACCATTTCGCTTGTGACGTCGGAATCTGGGGTAGTGGATCGGCAGCCCTGGTCTCACACAAGACGTCGTGGTGGCTCAGATATCCGAAGATGCGCGAGTCATGACAATGAGTTGATTGCAGACCACAGCTTTTATGTTTGTGAAAACATTGGCCAGTTCAATGTGCAAAGATGAGCTTAGCAAGCCTGCAGGGTAGTTGACTGAGCTGGAGACAACGCCGGTGGCGCGTGGAAGAAGATTCGAGCGGCCGTGAAAACACCACCTGAAGCAATAGTGAGAGCCGGCGGGCACAGTTGAGTTAGCGAAGATAGGCTTGGTAGTTGGCGATCGGCTCTGCAACGAGACGATAGGGTGCAGCCTGGTGAACGGGAACTGCGACTAGCTTCGCAGCGTACATGATCCTTGGCACACTAACCGCTTTCATCGACCCCAGCTCGTACCTCCAAGCAGGCGCATCACGACATCGCGCCCGTCTCGCAGCCAACGCCCCTCGACACATCGCCCACCGCTGGCTCCCGAATCGATGAACACGGTACATTTTGGCTGCCGGTTGAATACGCGCTTGCCGTAGCCTCGACGACACAGCACCGGCGCCGGCGCGTGACTTCGCGATTCCAAAACTCACCCTTGCGGGCCTCTAGACACATTCGCTCTGTCTACATGGCGCCTGTTCTCGACACTCAACTACCACGCGTGAGAAGCACACGACCGCCCCGGCGACACATATCTGACTCCGCGCCAGCCAGCAAGCGGCGCAAATACATTCCGGGCGGACCAGGAGGCGGGGGAAGGTACGTGGATGACGCTGGGCTAGAGACGCCTGTCGGAGGAACTGGACCTGGAGGATACGCATACACTGGTCCCCGTGGCCGCGTAGGACGCATCAACGCCGAAAGACAAGGCCTGCCTCTATCGGAGCCTTCACCCTCATACACCAGACCCCGACGCGAAAGGCCGCCAGCTGGACCGCGTTCCAGTTCGGCCGCCGCAGTCGCTGCCGCCGTGGCTCAAAACGATGGATACAAGCCGCGCGAGGAGCGGAGCTGGGATGAGTTTCATCCGGACCTGGACATCGATGCCGAGTTCCCCGTCTATAGCGCGGACCAGATTGATGGCATCAGCCCTCAAGATAGCATTCCAGGAACTCCGCTGAATGGTTCATTGACCGGCCAGTATGCCGTCGACAGTGGCATCTCGGCGATGCTTGACGGCCTGCGGGCGCAACAAGCAGAGAATGCCGCGCAAGAGCAAGAAGACGCCAGCTTAGCCGTCAACGGCTCAGGCGCTTTTGTCACACCCAAGCGACGCCCAGGCCGACCTCCTCGCAACAGAGATTCCATGCTAGTTGGCCTTGGATCACCACCCCGACCACGAGTCAACCCCCTTCCAACCATGAACCCACGGGAGAAGCTAAACTTGCCCAAGCCGTCAGTACGTCAAGTCGATCCGTTCAAAGAACACGAAGAAAGCGAGGGTGTCAAGGTCAACTATGTCGACAAGACAATGGCGAATATCGGATACCAGGAGAGCGAGATCTTTACAAGGACCTCGGAGAACAGCCTGATTAGGCTACCCGAAGGTTCTATCGAAGAGGACCTGGATTTGACTCTGCAGACAGAGGCTGAAGGAACTGCCGGTACCGTTGCTGTAGGTCGTGTCGAGTATGACATGGACGAGCAAGACGATCGGTGGCTCGAAGCACTCAACATACAACGAAAGGAAGAGGGCGTCGAAGGTATCAAGCCTGCGATATTCGAAGTGACCATCACCCAGATTGAGAAGGAGTGGCATGCATTAGAAAAGCGTAAGCCCGGCCTGATGCAGAGTCGTATTGGACGTAAAAGCTGACATGTGAAAGGCATACCCAAACCAAACCCGAAGCCACCTCAGACGCATCGACCACGCTCCAGTAGTGCAGCCGCAGTCAACGGAGAGCCTGCTGGCCAAGGCGAAGAGCAAGACACAAAGTGCGCCATTTGCGACGACGGCGACTGCGAGAACACCAACGCAATAGTGTTCTGCGATGGTTGCGACCTGGCCGTCCACCAAGAGTGCTACGGTGTGCCTTTTATACCAGAGGGACAATGGCTGTGCAGACGGTGTCAACTGGTGGGGCGTGGTACCCCTGTCAGTGAGCTTCCGGTATGTCCTGGCCCCGTCTGCTTCACCAAGTGCATGCTGACAGTCACAGGGTTGCATATTCTGTCCAAATATAGATGGTGCATTTAAGCAAACCACTGCGATGAAGTGGGCACATTTGCTCTGCGCCATGTGGATACCCGAGGTATCACTGGGCAATGCAACGTTCCAAGAGCCAGTACAGGACGTTGAAAAGGTCCCTAAAACTAGGTGGAAGCTGGTAAGAGTTGAGAATCCCCATCACACGAGCAGTTCACTAACTACCTGACAGTCTTGCTACATCTGCAAACAGAAGATGGGAGCATGCATACAATGTGGCCACAAGTCATGTTTCGAGGCCTTTCATGTCACATGTGCACGAAGGGCTAGACTATGCTTGCGCATGAAGTCGTCACATTCATCAAACCCACAGGACACGACTGTACTCAAAGCCTACTGCGACCGTCACACCCCATCAGACTGGAAGCGCGAGTACGATGTTGAGAGTGCAATCGCAGATGCAAAGGCTTTCTACCGCCACACCATGCGCCATGTTCGATGGCCAGACAGTCAAGCCTATGCCCTTTCTATCGGCTCCTCACACGCAATGCCGTCTATTGAAGGGCCGGAAGATGACACCCCCGGATCCAACAAACGGAAGCGTGGGCAATCCACCAAGTCTTGGAGACTGCCATCTGGAGCACCCGTTGTTCCCCAAGCTGTCTACCACAACGTCGAAAACACGCTGATCAAGTTCAACGTCCGTAAGCGTAAAGAGTTTGTGCAAGAGGCCTGCAAGTACTGGACGCTCAAGCGCGAGGCTCGACGTGGTGCTGCCCTTCTCAAGCGCCTTCAGCTGCAAATGGAAGCTTTCTCGTCTATGGAGATCACTCGCCGTAATTTTGCGGGCATGGGCGCAGCTGGCAGGCCCCGACTCCAACGACGTATTGAGTTCGCAGAACGTCTCGAGGATGACATGGAGCAGATCCGGGTTCTATGCGAAATGGTTAAACAGCGAGAAGCTGAGAAGCTCAAAGACGTCCTCATACTGCAGCAGATTGTCGATTGCATCTACTTCCCGATCCCTCAACTACTTCAGCCTATTCTGGCGCGAGCGCAAGCGTAAGCAGTCCACTACTGGCTTTTAGATTCGTACTAACCTTTCATTAGACTCGACAGCAGAGGGTACTTCACCGATGGATTTAACAACCTTCAGACCAAGCTCGACGAGAAGTACTACACTTCAGTGCAGACATTCAACGACGATGTAGCTGCGGTGTTGAGCGCTGAGCTCGGGTTCGCCGCCGTCACTAATGTTGGCGAAGCCGAAGAACAGTTGAACAAAGTCTCACACAGCAGTTTATCGTCTGAACAGAAGGAAATGAAAAAGGTCGTCAAGCGGATTACCAAGGTGCTACAACCTCACTTTGAGGACGCGCTTCGGAAGGAATCTGAGCTTGCTGGTCGTCCTTATGAGAAGTTGCCCGATCTGGAGACGCTCCTCAATCAGAAGCTACAACGTAGACCTAGCATCCTCTCACAGGCTGAGACTGTTCGACAGACGACGGAGACCGACCCGACAACTATTGGGCAAGCTCAAGAAGATGCGGTTGATGGGGAAGAGGCTGCTGTGCTGAACCAGAAACCAGAGGAGATGCAGATGGCGCCCACACCCGACGAAAATGCTGCAGATGCGCATCATGCGCATGATGAGGCGGCGGACGAGGCGGCCATTGCCATTCAACTCGGACAGGACGCTCTTCACGTGTCTGGCAACCAGCATCAGAGCACAGCAGTAGAATCCCACGCCGAGATTAATGGTCGCCCAGAGCCTCTGACGCCTCCAAGGTCTGAGAAGAACCTACTAAACCCTCTCGGCAATGGCGGTGTTCCGTGGTACTTTGAGACTTTCGACGTGCATGGTACTACTGTCTACGCAGAACGATACACCGGCCGTGAGGTACTCCGAGATATGAGCGAGGAGCTTAGTGAGCTCGATGATGACGAGCTAGACGGTCTAGCTGACTCAGATCCCATTCGGCCTACGGACACACCCGACTCGAACGTGGCGGCGATCAAGAAAGCGGTGGCACGTAAGAGGCAGAAGAGGTCGAGGGGATGGTAGACGATGGGCCCAATTTTTGCTTTTCACTATCTTCTCTGGCATGCACTCTTTGAGGCATGTCTTGTATTATCATTGGCATTTGTAGCACACCTAGCTTACTGGGCAGACGAGGTGCTACTGGCGCATGGTGTTCACTTTCAGGGCTGCGACAGATACCACATTCGATGGCTTGTTTCAGCAGAGCATCTGAGCAGGAGTAATTGGACGAGGCCGGTTTGCATGGTGTCTAACGGGGTTCGGTCAGCGACGCGCCCATTGCGATAGGCTTGAATATGCATACAGCTGGTTATAACGCGTATTACTGATTGCTTCCTTGATAACCGATGCAGTGCGCTGTGGTTCACTAGTAATGTTGACGCACGTTGACGGCTTAGACAGGGCGGCCAGGGCGCTAGATGCTGCCCCTAGCAGTTGCCTCACTCAAGTCGCTCGATCCTGAGGAGTTGCCCCCAGGACAGCTCCTGTGTCAGTACAAGGCATTTCTCTACAAATAGCACCTAACCTGCCTGGCACCTCCACTCCCTCATCTCATTTCCCGCTTTTTACTCCACTCACTTGCAGCGCTGTTGGCCATTAGCGCGACGCTTACTAAGTAGAGACGCGGCTACTGTCGATCAGCCCTGCCAAAAAATCGCCCAACCTCGAAGCTTCAGCAAACACCTTTCCTCAACCAACCAACTACCAACTCACCCGACCCACCACAACATCATCACCATGGAGTACGAAAACGAACAGCGCGGCTACGATGGTTTGTCTCCCGTCCCGTGTAATGCTCGTGCGAGTACTGACTGGATTGCAGACGAGCCTCGCGGCTATGAACGCGATCGCAGCAGGTCTCCGCGTGGTGACCGCCGCGACGATGGCGCGCGCGCGCGTAGTGCCTCACCTGGTGGTCGCGACAGCCGGTACGTATTTGCTTGCTCGTTCCGATGGAACTGTTGACTAACACGCGCCTAGTGGCCCGCCGCCAGAGCGCCGGGATGAGGAGGACGAGAGCCGCAACTCAGGCTCCAACCTCTTCGTCACTGGTATCCATCCCACTCTCAGCGAAGAAGAGGTCACCCGTCTCTTCGAGAAGTACGGCGAGGTAGAGCAGTGTAACATTATGCGCGATCCTCACACCAAGGAGTCACGTGGCTTTGGCTTCGTCAAGATGGTCACGTCTGAGCAGGCTGACGCAGCGAAGGAGGGTCTCCAAGGAGAGGTTCACCAGGGCCGAACGCTCAGCATCGAGAAGGCTCGCCGTGCGCGTCCCCGTACTCCCACCCCGGGCAAGTACTACGGACCGCCCAAGCGTGGTAAGTCTGCTTGCTATTCTCAGTCGAGGTGCCGTGCTAACAACAACTCAGAGTTCGGTGGACGTGGCCGAGGCGGTCCTCGCTACAGTGATCGATACTCTGATGACCGCCGCGGCGGGTACGGCCGACGCGATGACTACGGTTCCCGTAGCTCAAGATACGACGATCGCGGTTACGGAGGTGGCGGCCGTCGCGATGACTATGGTCCTCGTGGTGTAGATCGCTATGCTTCTGACCGCAGCTATGGCGGCAGGGAGGGCGGACGTGAGGGCGGACGCGAAGGCGGACGCGATGACCGTCGCGGTGGTGGAGGTGGCTACTACGACAGGCCCCCACCCCCAGCTGCTGGCGCCTACGATGCACCTCCTCCGCGTGAGGCGTACGGCGGAGGACGCTCGTACGAGGGTGACTACGATCGCTCATACCGCTAGCTCTCAGCTAACCCAGGCAGAACCCAAGCGGTACTAAGTTAGGGTTCGTATGGCTTCCTCGGTTTGGCGCCTCTCTCTCTCTCTCAGCACTTCATCCCTGTAATCCCATGGTTACTTCACTGGTTTCAGTTTAATACGGCTTTTACACGCATACAAAGGAAATGTGGTCGACAAAAGTTCTTCGATATGGTTCGCAGCGGCGCAAGGTAGGATCATACCATGGTCTGCCGTCTTGCAGCGCAACGTCGTCTTAGCCTTCGTCGGCTCGGTATTTTCCTTGGAGAAACGGTTCAGCACTTCGGTAAATGCTTTCGGGGCAACGTCTATAGCCCTTGGGAGCACCAGTCATCTTGATCGACACCAAATTGTACTTCTATCTACTGCCCCACGATGCATCCTGGACGTCCAGTAACCAGTCCACACCACCTTCCGCATAACCAGCACTGTCTAACTACTCTTACTATCATCCACCATGACCGCATCCATGTCAACGCAGCCCCCGACCCAGTAACACAAAGGGCTTGCATTCACCGACCCCCGACTACTGCATCAATTCCGCAATGTAATCTCGCCCAACTACGTAACGCGCATCTGTCGAGAAGCAGAGATGAAGCAGCCTGCACGAGTCTCAGAACTCATTACATGCCAGAGCCCGTGATTATTGCTTGCAGGATGGTGGCGACTGCTCCATGCAAACGGACAAGTGGTGCATGCATGTCTGGGCTCTTAGAGCAAGGTAAGGTACAACCAAAGGTGCGTGCCCTCCAATTTCGTTGGTGTAACTTCCTTTTCCGGCATACGTGCCTTCCCCATCATGACACTCACGGTCGGAGTTGTACTCCATGAAAAATAAAATAAAAAAAGAGGTAAAGTATAGCAATCCTCGATAGCCGTTGGACGACGTAAAGTAGGATTCCCAGCAAGTAAGCATGTGCTGGTTGTGCTAGGATGCGCACAGGTTGTGTCGTTGCGCAACGACTTGGCCCCAGTATTGCATTCATGTACCCGCGACCAAAGAGGCTTGGCTACCTCTGCCGCCCGTAGACTAGGCCTGCAACTATCACCCCTGGGCCACGACTCTTGATCTTCAAGCTTCCATGATCGTTGATCAAACAACTAACGTCGGAACTTACGAGCTGCTGGAGCGTCTGGGTGCCTCTAGCCCCTGTAGCTTCCATACCATCACGTAGAATACATAAGATTCGACATTTGAATTCATTCCCAAATTGCCCTTGCTGAATGTGAACATGAGGTACTCCCGCAACGCTTGATATCTCGCTAAACGTTTAAGCTGTTCTTGGATGATGCACGGGAGCCGCGGAGCCGTGGGGTGCACCGTATGGGAAGGCCGATGCAGGGTTAGAGGCAGCTGTTAGCGGCCCGCCTGTGGCATCTAGCACGATCAACTCTCAGTCCAACTCATTCATCACCATGGGTGCAGGCGCCCGTCTGGGGACTGCAAGGTGCAGCACCTGTGTCTTGTGCGACATGCCCTGTGTATCTGCGCAACCCTTTCTCAATGTATATGTGGTCTTTGGGTGCTGACTTCTCTTTGGTCTTGCACATGCGCTTCGGAGTTTCCATCATCGTTCGTCACTGCGGAGCTTTCCCTGAACCCCAGTTGCCGCGCGGCGACTCCACCGTGAGCTTGACAAGCCCGACACTTCAATCATGGCCGGCTGACAATGCAGCAGTATAAGACACGCCAGACCTCAACCTGATCTTGGCGATCTTCGCCCTTCGCTCTACGCCAGTCGCTCGCTCCCACCTTTCCCACCAGCATGACCCGTCAAAAGGCCGTTCCTGTCCTCGCGCTCATCCTCTCGCTATTCGTAATCGCATTCCTCTACTCGGGCATTGACACCAGTCAAGCATGGCGCGGCCTACCACAACACGTTGGTCTGGGAAAACACACTGGGACCCATGAGCAACCATCCTCCAGCACTGGCAGCGTCGAGCCGTCCAAACACACGACCCAAGATCCAGACTATGCGAACTGGAACCCGAGGCCCGTCTTCAAGCCAGGCTCGCCGATGCCCCCAGAGCACAACTTCACCTCGACACTGGTAATTGCAAAGACGAAGCACGAGAATATCAATTGGATACTGGAGAAGATGCCGGAACAGCAAACAGCCGTCTACATCGCCGATGATCCTTCCGCACCGCTGCATCCGCCCAAGAATAAGGGACACGAGGTCATGGTTTATCTCTCGTGGATCATCGACAACTACGATAACCTCCCCGATGTCGCTATTTTTATGCACGCCCATCAATTGTCCTGGCACAACGACGAGATCCTTGGCAACAACGCGCATCTCCTCGTAACCCGACTGAACCGCCACCGCGTTTGGAGGGAAGGCTTTGTCAACATGAGGTGCAGCTGGTTTCCTGGCTGTCCCGACTGGATGCACCCTGGGAACACCGAACAGGACGCTCAGAAGGAGGAAGAGGTACTCTTGGCCAAATCGTGGAGCGAGCTTTTCCCTCTCGACGAAGTACCTACCGTTCTCGCACAACCCTGCTGTGCCCAATTCGCCCTCTCACGAGAACGCATACAAGCGAAGCCGTACGCCCAATACGTCTGGTACAGAGACTGGCTATTCAACACACGCCTGCCCGATCGCTTGAGCGGACGCATCTGGGAGTACGTATGGCAGTTCGTCTTCACCGGTCAGAACATATTTTGCCCCAAGGAACACATATGTTTCTGCGACCAGTACGGATCGTGTTTTGGCGGCGAAGAGGCATACGTGAATTTCACGGCGCTCAAGAACGAACTTGGCGATCGGGAAAAGGATCTCAGGGAGTGGGAGGAGAAGCGGAAGGAGATAGAAGAGGCACAGAAGAAGGACGACCAAGCAAAGCTGCGGGAGTTGGAGGTTCCCGAGCCAGGGAAAGACGACGAGTACAGGAGAGAGATTGATCGGTTGAGGCCCATCGTGGACGGCCTAAAGCACGATGCGGAGATTCGAGGACGGGACCCACGCAATCGAGCATTGGAGGCTGGAAGGGACTGGCATGAGGGCGATGGTTTTTAGCATTTTTCTTTGTTCTTCTTTTCTAGATACCCTGGGTGTTTTGCAGGCGTACCTGGGTGCGATAGCATATGGCGTTCAATGTCTCTCGCCTTCAAGGCTTTTACTGACCTGCTAGTTGGGACTGGCACGCCGTTTCGTACCTAAAAACGAATAGAACAAATGACACAAAATGCCACTTCATTTGCAACATGGTCCTTTCCTTGTCTCCATGGTGACAACCATGTACGCATGTTGGAGCATGAGGTGGCTTATGTAAGCGTCCCCAAATTTCAATCACATGCGCGCACGTCATTTGTGCAAACAAGACAAACCTATCCATCGTGAGTTCTTTGGCCCGCTGGCCGGCCCCGCTTGTCGTTCGCACACGACAGCAATCAGGTGTGTCTGCTGATCTGCTTCCCTACGTTTCGCGTCAAACCAAACCACAATGCCAATCTCCGAATCTCTACGCCAGATGACGTTGCCGAGATGGGTCAAACTGCACTCCACCCTCTGCCCTTGTCGGGTCAAACCATAGTCTACATTTTTGTCGAATCGCAATTGATGCTCTACTACGCCCAAACCAAACCATGCACATGCTTCGGTATCAAACCAAACCTCGTGGGAGCTTGCATACAAAAGAGATTCGGTGTCGCGCTCGACTCTCAGACGCATCGAGTCGGTTTTCACTCATAGCCCAACTTGCATGAACCTAGTTGCTCTCTTATTCCTACACATTGATCTCAAGACTTACCATTTGTACATTGACAGCTCATTCACCCGACCATTCGCAGCCCCGTTTGGCTTCTACCGTCTAATCCGTCTGATCTCGGGTGATACGAACCACGATGAGGGCAAACGTCGACGCGCCATACTACCAGATGCGCTCTGGCCAGTTCGTCACTACGCCTAACAGCGCAAACGCTGCACCGCCCCGATTCGTGTCCGACGAGGATGAATATGACTTGTCTGGTCCCACTGCTGTTGCATCGCCGCTCGAACACGACCTCCATCCACACCTGTACTCCGAACACACTGCTCGTCAAACATCAGACGAACACGCTCTGGAGGAGAACCATAACCTTGTCGAGTTGCTAGAGGCTGCGACAGCTGCGGGCCAGGTGGCTTATGCTATGGACACTGGAGATGTGGCGACGGCGACTCTTGCATCACGCGATAGAGGTGGGAGAAAGAGAGGTACAGGCTCCCCGACCGAAGAGGTCTCACATCAAGCTGGTGGGCCTGTCGACTCTAAGCGACGTAGAACGAGTGGACCTACAGACCCTGAACTTCAGGATCATGACCACAAAATGCATGGTGACCCTGTCGACAACAATGGACCGCCTTCCAGTGAGTCTCTAGTGAACGATGCTCGTGCCGCGGGTGTCCACTCCGCTGCAGCTCTCTTCCGTCCCTCGTCTGAAAGAACGTCTCGCAAGTACACACGTCCACCAATGTCAAAGTTGTTCATGTCACTCCAGCTCAGTCCAGAGAACTTCCTCCAACTGCAAGCTCTAGCAAAAGCCTACATGCTCGACACATCACATCCGGAACGGCAGAGTTGCGTAGGAAATCGTGGCAAGGGCGATACCGATATGGTTAAATTGCGGCTGTTCAACTGCGTTCGCGACTTCCTGAACGACGAAGTTGGCGAGCAGTTCTTTGGCGAAGACGTTGAAAAGCCAGGCGAGAAGGATGCGATAGAGGCTGCTCGTGCACTGGGAGAAGACGAGACTCCTCATCCCAGAGAGAGGCTGACATGGCCAAGAGACGGTAACAAGATTATTAGTCTCGTTACTCCGTTGATGCGACGCATGGTCACCAACGAGCGGCAGCGACAATACGCGATCGAGACGAGGAAAGGAGGCGCAATGAAGAAGGGCAAGGAAGGTAGCGTTGAAGCTGTGGCTCAGCAGGGCGAGGATGGTTCAAGGCATCGAGTTGAGCAGCGGCCGCGGCCGGTTGTTGATAACAGTCTAATTCATTATCCACAGCCGTCACGATCGACCTCCTCATCGACCCCGATTTCGACCGCCCGACCGCAGTACTCCCTACAAACACCAGAAGGCTTCTCAGACGCTAGAGAAAGAGTAGAGTTCAACGCATCCGCACAAACGAGTTCGAAGGTAGGATTGACTCTTACGTCTTGTTGATGGGTGCTGCTAATCCACTGTCCAGTTATACGCAATCAGCCCTAATGAGCCGAACCTATCTCATATAAACATATTCCTCGTACTCCCCTCATCCGGAAGTAGACCGGGTAGCAAGCTCGACGAAAAGCGCATCACAGCCGAACCACAAGCACACTTGGCATGGTACGATTATAACGACTTCATGAGAGAGGTCGTCGATCTGATCAAAGCCGCCGAGGAAAATTATCCAGAACTTAGGGCAGAAGTTGGAAGCCACGGCGTTGAGCCCGGCACAGACAATCTCCGCGGACTTGCTGCTGCCGCCAATGCGCTGCAGACGGAGCATGCTCAGCACGGAGCATCATCTTCAACTACGTGTCTCTCTCAAGCTTTGTCAGCGGATGGTATCCCCTCTGTTCTTCCTACACCGACTTCAGCGGCCAGCCATCATCCCAGTTTCTCCATTGACAGTCATGTGGAAACAAGGTCTCTTCCCCATTATGCCATCAAGTCTATTGGTCCACAGGGATGGCGGGATGTTCGTAACGCTGATGACTGGTATAGTGTACTGAGGGAGAAGGCTTTTGCTGTTTGGGCTGATGGCGTGTGTAATGTGCTCGTCGAATTGATCGACTTTGCTGGTGCGATGGCATAAGATAACGCATGCTGTCGGCGCTAGAAGATGGAGAGAATATCGTCCAACTGTTATTGATCTCAGTGATGCCTAAAAGGTACGCATACACGAAGTTGGAAACATGGAAAGAGGTCTGTATAGCGGGGCGTTCAGTGTTGCATGGGATATATTTCATAGGGACGTCTGTTCTACTATGTGCCTAGTACTTTCGCAACCAGAAATTTACATTGATTCCAGTACTTGGCTTCATACGTGGCACACTGTCCATCACTTTCATCACCATCGTCTTCTCACGATCAATCTTCGCATCTACAGCATTCAAAACCGATCCAGGCTACCTTGAACCAAAAACGCCAGGGAGCGGATTTCCTCCATGGTTCTTGGACATCTTTGGGAACTGGCGCCGTCTTTTTATGCCGGAATTGCCGTCGGGAGTCTCCCTGGCCGTAGCCACGTCGCTGAAAGGCGCTGTTGTTCACCCATGGTGCCGGCCATCAGGTGCGTCTGACTTTCGGAAACTGTATCCTGTCGGTTGTCAGCAGTACATACAAGGAGTCTGCAGCAGCGGCGATATAACCGTAAGCTGCATCACAACTCTCGGTAGGGGTATTCCATTTCATGTCGGTTCGTGCTGAAGGCTGCGATAAGGTGTGTATCGGGTACTGGGGGCGACGAAGAGGCCGTGATAGGCAAGCGCGCATGCCAAGCCGTCGATTGTAGCGAACGTCGTTCGCCCTTGACCCCTCCATGTCAGGCAACCGATAAGCTTTCGGGGCTGGGATGCAGGCAGGCACGCTCAACGGTCGCGGTTACGTCAAGCGGCCCACTATGCTGGCCTTCTTCACCTTTGTGTGGAGACAGCCCAAGGTTTATCCTCCGATCGTTGTCTAGATGGCTTCGCTGTCATGTCACCGATCTCTGCAAGACGTCCCGAGCTTTTGGGTTCTTGTTCCCTTTCGTCCTGTCGAAGCTTCTACCGCACTGGGCTGATCCACGTCATACAATCCCGTTGAAGGCATCAATGATACTGATTTGGACGTTTCATCTGCCGTATAGCACCTGTGCGACTTCACCTTGCATTGACTTGTCACGCGCGAACCTGCATGGGAGGTAGCTAGAGTGTCTACTGAAGGCACTCGAGGAAAGTGGATACCTAACAACGCGGCGTCGCTACATCGAATTTCCAGAGGCCCACGCCTTTCGCCCATGTTTACTGGCCCTTGCTCATTTGTCAGACAGCGCGATTTGGAGACCTCTTGCAACCATGTCAGTGGCGGGGATTCCCGTTTCCACCCCAAGCGAGAAGTGCCGTGCTTCTCGAGGTTTATGTGGGAAGCAAGTGCCGAAATCTGGAGTTGATTGCATCGGCATAGTACTGTAACTGTGTTTCGAACATCAACGCGGGGAAATCTCAACATCATGGCCGTTATTCGTCGCACGCAGGGAGCTTTAATCAATGAGTAAAGCATCTCAACACCATGGATCAACAACACCATGTAGCAAGGCTGATAACACGATACCAAGATTTGCAGCAATCGATGAATCTGCAGCTTAAGATGACAACTCGCCCTTCGCCTATTCTGCAGCAAGTGCATTTTCACTGGAACCATACAAAGACATACGAAAATGAAGTGGTATCAGATCGCCACTCTCGCCGTGCCTGCGCAGGCCGCACTACGCTTCGGATGCTCGACATTGAGCATTCAGCGTCTTGATCCGCTCGTTGAGCCAGGCAAACTTCCTTCCGCTCATGTTCACCAAATCGTTGGTGGTAATGCCTTCAATGCAACCATGCAGGAAGACCCATCGACGATAGCCACCTGCACCACCTGCACATTCTCAGAAGACTTTAGGTTCAATAGCTCCTTCAACATTCTAGTAATAGTCTCTAACAAACACAGCAACTACTGGACTGCAGCAATGTTCTTCAAGCACACCAATGGATCGTATAAACGCGTACCTATCATGCAGAACAGTGCCTTGCCCAACGGCATCAACGGCGGCATGAGTGAGTGCAATCGTATTGCTGCACATGAGACATACACTGATCTTGTCTCTACTTCTTTGCAGCAATATACTATACACAGCAAGACTTCAACGGCAACGGGAAACAGAAGATTACCGCATTTCCCAAGGTCGGCCATGCTTCCAGTCACGGTTTGCACTGCTAACCTTCTCAGGGCTTCCGAATGACCGTAGGATCTCCCACTACCAATACGGTAGAGGACGCAAAGAAACATCCAGGCCTCCGCTTCGTCTGTCTGCAGGACAAAAACACTCGTTTCCCCGAGTCTCCAGACTTCCCACCCAAGGCCTGCAAAGGCGGCATCATGACTGTGCATCACTTCCCATCGTAAGCAGCCTTTCTTTGCGAACTTTATGTGAGACACATACTAACCTGGTACACCAACATCCAGTTGCTGGGACGGCAAGAATGTGGATTCTCCCAACCACCAAGACCACATGTACAACACAGCCAAAGAAGCCTTCAGCCCCGCGGGCGCATGTCCGTCTTCTCACCCAGTTCGCATGCCACAAGTCGCCTACGAGACGCTCTGGGATACTACGCAGTTCAACAACATGTGGCCCAAGGATGGGTCCAACCCTTTCTTCCTCTCCTACAACGACAACAAAGGCTATGGTACCCACGCGGACTACCTCTTTGGCTGGAAGGATGATAGTCTGCAGAAAGCTATGGATAACAGCTGCATGTTTCAAGCATGTGAGAATGGAAGGCCGTTGAAGGTAAGTGGTATAACGCGAGCTATAGAAGAATGAGGTGGCTGCTAACGAGTAAATGCAGAGCCAGAACGTTCAGGCAATGAACAAGTGCCAGGTCAAGAGCGCTATTAAGGAGGACTTGGATGGATGTAAGTTGGCGTCGAAGCTGCGTGGCGTTGTCAATGTGCTAACAATATCCACCAGGGCTCGACCATCTGCCAGGTATGGCGATGTAGAGGAGTGGTGACTAGTAGTAGGCCTCAGGATGTTTGTCTCTTCTTGCGATAACAGACTGTACTTTACATTCGCTTTCGGACTCGCTATACATACATCCAGTCGTTTCGGAATCATTGCCTGCTGTCAGTTGTGTTATATCCTCGGAGATGTGGTCGCATTTGGGGGGGTGGTGTCGTCAACGAATGCGGGACAGGTTGCGTCGCAGCAGTCGCAGTCTAGACTTGACGGTAAGCAACGACATTACGTCGCATCAAGCGAAGAATGGCTTTTCTTCTCTCTAGACCCTCGAAACGCCACGTCCAGTCCATGAAGAAGACGTACGTACTATGCATGCAATGCGAGTCCATCATGGGTGTGGTGTACAGTATGCTTACGCACTTGCTCATGCGTGCGGCCCCGTGCTTGAACCTCGGAATGATTGCGGTCTCACCATCAAGGATAATTGTTCCGATCCAACCGCGACCTTTCATCCGTGCTCCACCTGTAGCTAGGAACCCGCTATCAGGCTTGAGGAGGGCCGTGCGCGCCGTGGAACCCACGTTGCGGCCACGTGGTAAGCATGCATTTCCATGCAGGCGCTCGGACATTGGATGAAAGGTTCTGTCGTGTTGCCGCTTTAGGAGGCTATGGGGAGTGGGGGCGACGATTGCGCATGTATGAACATGGTTGGGAATGATGTGCAGGCCAATGGACTATGAGGTTGAAGTTTTGGCTGGCTTGTATGCAGCGATCAGAAATGACTAGAAGTAAAGGGGCAGCTACTTGTGCGTTGACATTAGCCGCTCATCGTAAGACGGCAGTATCCTTCCAGCATGGTGATGGTCTGGTGCTAGAACTATCTGCAGTCCCATCGAAGAGGCCGAACGTGCATTACTTAGCTTTTTAGGAAACTCCAGCTGACTGCGATTGAGGCATGCAATGTTCTCGATGGCTGTGACCGCCTCTTTGAGGTACGTCTCATGATGATGCAAGGAGTTGTTCGACAATGGAGCGACTAGATAGCTGAGCTCAAGACCAAACCAGGAGCGGCAATGAGCAAGCGCACCCCAGTAGAGAAAGAACTAACCTAAGCAACACCGAGCCCTGTAGCGGCCGACGTAGGTTCCCGCAGAAAATTAAAAGAAAAACGTGGCATACGCGATACAAGCGTGGGTGGTGTTGAAGGGGATTGGTCGGCTATCAATCGCGCTGCGTGAATAGCTTGTCTTGGAGGCTGGCTGACTGCATGCAACTCACTTTGTCGAAATGCGAGTGTCCTTGCATGCAGCATCCTTACGTGCGAGCGTTTCAGAGCAGTCTGGTGCTGGCCATGTTGCTGCTGCTGCTAAAAGGATCACTCTGTCTTTGACAACAGCCGCAAGGTACATAACCGTCTTGTGTTCCTCCGCATGTGCACTTTGGTGAGATTCTCGATTACACGCCATCAGAACCGACATATCATGGTCCTTCTGCAAGGCTGCCGTTTGTCTATGCTACCAAACATTGTGGCATCTCGCTGCGACTCGCTTACTATCGTCCCCCTGCGCGTGCATCTTGCTACTACTCATGCAGCCGCCGCTTGCCGATCTAGGTCCCTTGAAACGCGCAAGGAGTAAGACAGGCGGAGCACAGGACTCTTACCGACTACATCCATCTCTTCATCTTCTCTATAAGCTCAGCACAGACAACGGCTTCTTGTCTGTTCTACCTGCCCTCTCCCTCTTTGTAAAGCCTTGAGTCGCGGTTCTACTATACTCACTACACCGACGTCGCAGAGACACGCTACTCCCCACGGCCACACAGCAACCACCGGACACGCCGTGGCGCGGCATTATGACAAACTCTCTGGAGTCCTCGCGGCCCATGCTTGCCAACGTAAGTCTTTCTCCCGTATCCACTGCCCGTTTCAGACGTCCCCTGGCGGTGGTCGATGCTCGCGTAGAGCGCCTGCATTGCGTGCTTGATCATACTCCTTTGCGCCTTCCCTTCCTCTTGCACTCACCACATAACCATCCGCCTCCCCGGTCCAACACTATACAGCATCAGCACTCATACCACGCCGCGACCATGTCGGAACAAGCACAGTCTAACGAAAAGAAACGACAGTCGGCTGCCAACCGCGCCTCGACCCGCATGTCCACCTACAGCGCCACACCTACGCTCACACCCTCCATCGCACCCTCGCACCTCTCAACAGCGTCATCAACGGCCGGCGACCCCAAGTCGCAGGACATCAAGACATGGAACGCCGGATTTGACCGCCTCGAAGACAAGCGCCTAGTCCAGCAACGGTACGCCCTTACCAACGAGAAGACAGACGATATGAGCAAGCTAGCGCTGGGAGCAAAGCTTGATCGGGCACTTGCCCGTCGCATGTCAGGTCAAGATGCCGTCTTCCGGACAAAGGGTGTCGGCGAGAAGAAGGAGATTCAGACATAAGCCGAAGCGGCGGCACAAGATACTTTTATTTTTCGTCACGAGCCGAGATTTGATAGCTGCTCGCAGCTAGGAGCGGTCACATACACACCGTCTTGTTCATTACCGGCGCGAATTTCGAGGTTTAGCCTGCGAGGTATCCTTTGGCGAGCGAGCAAGCACGCAAGCAGACATATTTTTGGGGGAGTCAGGCGGTCTGCTGCTAGACACGGGTGGCAGGCAGAACGAAAGTCTCAGGATGCGACTAGGGAGTGCTCTATCATCGCTCCTCGAGGCACGACAGACTCGGATTGACACTTCGCACCACTATACCAAGGCGTTACATTTCCTATTACTTTATCTTTTCCTTTTTGACTGTACTGTTACAGGCTCCTCTTAGCGCCTCTCTACCTTTCCACTTGACTATCAAATCGAATGAATACGGAATGTTTCTAATGTTTCTCAGCAACGATGCACGTGAAAATGGACGGTGCACTTGAACGCATAACGCGCGTTTCCAATCAATCCGTCTGCCACTACGAGTTCTGTGCCGCTGTCGGGTTTGCGTGCTCAATCCCCCCCCCCCCCTCCAACGTGTCATGACGGCTCGGCACATGCATGTATGTTGATCCTTTTGTTTATTCGGTGCCGATCACTGTCTTGTTTCGCTTCCTCCTAACGTCATTGCGGGTAGGATGGGCAAGGGGCTGCCCGTCCCCCCTTGATTCCACCCGTTTGGGCAAATACCGCTTTGTCGGAATTGCTTCTGCGTTGAACAAACTTGACAAGGCTTTGACATCCGAAAGACCATTGGAGCTATGTGTGTTTATTGACCGATAAAGGTGAACTGACGCTTCACTCTCCAGTTCATTGAAAGCCTCATGTGCATGTCGCTTTTATCTATTCCTCCAAAGTCTGATGAAAGTTCGGGGAAGGGTACACAACAGCATGGACGAGGAAAAGAAATATGGGTAGCACGATTACGATTTATTGATGAGGTTTTGGTAATGAGTTGACATGTCCGTCTTGCGTTTTGAGATTATGCGCGCATCTTGAGTTCATGTACTTTATACACCCTGTCGTAACTCCCTCTGCAACCTGTCTCGTGTCTTTTCAGGTTTCACGGGTTCAACCGGCGCTCTCTCTGTTCCGCTTTTACAGATGCGCATGTAAGCCCGAGTGCTGGTGAGCCATCTCGAGACGACCAAAAACATCCGGGCGCAGTAGGAGCGCCTTCCGCGAACATCCGAGCCCGACGCTAGCCTCTGGACCAAGGTAGCACGATCTAGTTTGGATTGTGAGAGTATCGGGTCCAGGCTTCCCCAGTGTCATGAACAAACACCGTAAGCTTGATTTGTGTGACTCAAGTGTTTCCGCTTAACCGTGTGATGTGTTGCACCATTCCAGACGTTCCATAGGTGACCAAATCCTTCATTCCTCCGTTTCAGCTCTCGTGAATCTTTCTCTCCACTCCTCCGCTCCCCATCTTGCCATTCGTGTCGTGACATCCTACCAGAACTTCCCGGTCTTCCTCCGCTCGTTGGCCAGCTCCAGCTGTTCCCTAATTCCCCTCAGCTCATCTCTTTGCCTAGAGTGCGTTTCCTCTAGCAGCCTCGCATGCTCCTTCTTCAGCTCTACAAACTCCTCTTCGAGCTTCTCGTGCCAGGGGTAGAGAACGAAGATTTGGAAGCAGAGAGCCGATGAGCCAATGAGGAAGTTTGTGAGGGAGAAGGTACGTGTCAAGATCATTGCGAGCTTGTTCCTTTCGCTTCGACGGACTGTATGGTTGACGCACAAAGCGGTGTGGATGGAGAAACGAGTGCAGTTTAAGTTGTAATGGGCTGGGAGGTAACGGTACCCAGAAGACAAGGAGTAGAGAGCGGAGAGTGAGAAAGAGGAAGCACAACAGCACAAGTAAGAGCGCCAATTTTGCGTGCGAAGCAGCAACTTGGGCTCCAAAAGTCGCTCAAACTACAGTCACATGCACCACTCCCCTTACACATCGATTGGACCTTGGTCTTGAAAGTGGCATGATGGTTGCCGTTTTGGGCCAAATGGGACCAAGGCCCGATCGAAAATCAGACCACTCAGTGCTGCGCGAAACGTACGGCATGCCTATGCATCGGCATGCCGGCGCATTATCGACGATTGTGAGGACTTTACTTTGCGCAAGCATGCGACGTGGAAGAGAAGGAATGGTGTTCATGTATCGCGAATCACTCGGCCTTGCGATGCGTTGCGGTGTTGAAATGGTGTTGAAATGGTAGTCCCCGAGATCGGGAGGTACCGTACGCGACTAGCGCCCGCGCTAACGAGAGTGTCAAACGCGAGTTGGAAACCGTGAACAACTCTCCACCTCTGAACGTTGGCGCTACAAACGTTGCGACTCGGCAAACTGCTACCACTACTCCTTTTGTGAAGTATCTCGCTGTTTGAAAAAGGCTTTCGGCACAAGCACACCCTCGCGGCGTTCCCCAGCTACCTCAAGAGCACGTCATCATGATACAAATAGGAAGTATCGTGCAAACTATACAACACCAGAGCCACAACACTGATCCTTCTCAATCCTTCATCTTGCTCTACCACATGAGAATCCAGACAGTAACAGAAAACTCCCCAAGATGCCCACTCCTGATGTCGAACTTCTCACAGCAGGTACTCCCAACGGCCAGAAGATCTCCATCTTCCTCGAAGAACTCGGCATTCCCTACAAAACCACGTCCATCAACCTCTCCAAAGATGTACAAAAGTCCTCTTCTTTTCTCAAAGTCAATCCCAACGGTCGCATCCCTGCCGTCATAGACCACACCCGCAACTCCTACCCCGTCTTTGAGTCCGGGGCCATCTTCCTCTATCTTGCGGAGCACTATGACACAGATTTCAAGTTCAGCTTCCAGGATAGTGACGAGAAGATGGAGATGATGCAGTGGCTTTTCTTCCAAAACGCCGGTGTGGGCCCCATGCAAGGGCAGGCGAACCATTTTGTGCGGTATGCACCCGAGAAAATCGAGTACGGTATGAAGCGATACCAGAACGAGACGAAGCGTCTCTACTCTGTGCTCGAAGCGCGCCTTCAAGACAGAGACTATCTAGCGGGCAAGGGTCGGGGCAAGTACAGCATCGCGGATATTACGACGTTTACCTGGGTTCGGTGGGCACCGTGGGCAGGTATTGAGTTGAAGGAGTTTCCGAGGCTGAAAACGTGGTGCGAGGTGATTGAGAAGAGAGATGCTGTACAGAAGGGCCTTTTGGTGCCGTCGGGTGAAGATCAGATTGAGAGACTGAGGAAGGATCCGAATGTACAGGATCCATTCAAAGAATGGGTGCAAAAGGGCCAGAAGGAAGAGGCAAAAAAGCATGGGAACTAGCAGCGTCCTTGACGCAAATATAGATTTAACGAAATGTCTGGTACGGCAACTTTGTATGTATTACAAGCTCTTTGTAACCACCATGATATAAACTCTAGTATATATGGATGCTACCCGATCTTCTGGTATCATTAACCATGACACCGTCCATATATGAAGAGGACGGTCCGGATTACCCTGTCAATAAGCACCTCAAGGACGGCGCCATAATCTATTTCTTACGACCGGGCACTATACTCATATGGGAATTCAATCCAGGCTTTTTTCATGACTTTGCTTATAATCGTGAGGGAGCCTTGCTGGATTTCACTAGAGAATAGGGCTTTACTATGAGAACTAAGCACTGAGTTGTGGAGGTATCATAGTGGTTCTGGCAACGACCGTTATGAGGGAGTCGCTGCGGGTTGGGAGGATTTGAAATGGCTTCAACGCTAGGAGAAGGTCGGTTTCACCTGTGTAGTATAACCGAAGCAGCGATGTATTCTTTCCCTTTCTTCCGTTGCTCTTGAAGTCTAACATGCATTCGTCTACTGACTTAGAATGTGTGCAGCAGCCAAGATCGCCTTTGCCGTCTTTCCAGCAAACTCCTTTGCTAGAGTAAGATTGCCTGCAGCAACAGCCTCAGTCACTCCTGGATATGTAACAGGCGCATAACCAGTGTCGACCCCAGGAGCAAAGACAAGATGTCTATAAAACTCTCTTCCTGGAAGTCCTCCTTGGCTGACGAATCCATGTCCAAAATCGCGTGCCTTGTGATTAAGCTCTCTTGCAAGGAGCGAACTGTTTGAGCTGACGGCCATGTCACGGGCAGCATTGAACTTTCGCGCTGCATCCTCAAAGACAGCAACAGAACTCTGAAGTTCTCCGAGATCAAAGATGGCTGTTATATTTGCTTCCACCAGGATACCCTCCAAGTCTTCTAGCCACGCTCGCATCTCCACCCCATAGTTCGCTGGCTCAAGCGGTATAACCTCTTCATCGACCAAACGATACAACATCAACGTCAGGAACTGTCCAATGGTCTTGTGCATTATGAATCCCGGATCTGCAAACTTGGTCATCCAATGATACGAATCAAAGTTTGAGTGCGTGTGGTAGATTGGATCAAGAGGCGCTCGCGTGGTGCCCATGTCGATAGCGGAGGTGCCAGCACGATGTACGAAAGCTGTATAATCGCTTTGCGCGCCTAGCGTATGGATTTCACCAGTCTGTTCTTCCCAAACATCGTATAGAGTGCGGTTCTGGTCATGCGGCCAGATGACCTTTCGGGCTGTGGACGTAGTGAGGGCGTGGAGATCGGGAGTGGCACCAAAGTCGGGGATGGTGCCCGCTATGCCAACATCAATATTCAGGTAAGACACGGCGGAGGATGTCAACCAAGGAAGGTATTCCTCGACCCACTCGGTGCTGTAGAAGCTCTGTCAGTACATCTCAAATGGCGATGACATGAATGGCCTACCTTCCAACTAATCCGTATTCTTCAGCATCCCAGTTACAGAGCACAATAGTCCGCTTCGGCTTCCAACCGGTCTTCAGTAGAGCGCCGATGGCTTTAGCCAACTCGATAAGAATCGCGGAACCGGAGTGTGGATCCGCTATACACGTCAACGGACTCCTCAAGACATTCTTATACCATTTGCGACTCACCAGCCCCACCAATCATCCAAGAGTCGTGGTGATTACCTACGATGACAACTTCATCCTCATCCGTACCGTTCACAATGCCGATAGCGTTGTGAATCCAGTTGATCTCACCCCTCATGAGATTGCTCATCGACAGCAAGGCTTTCGATGGCCCAGTGCTATAATCAACGCCATCGACTCCGCCCACCCAATTCGGCCGATCAACAGTCATCGCATCAACACCATGACCATTCAACGCGGTCAGCAACGGCTTCGCTTCGATCCACGAGATTGGCAGACTCGGGATATCTGGCACAGTCTTCTTCTCCTTCCTCTCTACGCCCTCTTTGGATGGGTATCCCGGCGTGGTCGGATCGCCAGGGTACGTGCTCAAGTCCATCACACTGCCCTTTTGGATGCTCGTTGGATTCCTGGCAGGTCCATCGGGATAGGTGGCGTAGTTTTTGGCTGTCATATTCTTGTCGTCTCCCGGATCGGTAAAAATCACAGCTCCTACCATTCCAAAGGCTTGTGCATTCTTCACTTTGAGCCCGCGAAATGGGCCGCCGTACTTTGCGAGGGCGACTTTACCTTTGAGTGTGATGTTAAGAGCGAGGAGACGCTTGAAGTCTTCTTGGGAAGCTCGGCCTTGTCAACTTAGCTTCTGATATCAGGCATGTTTTAGACGGAGGAATGCATACCTACGTAAACGTACTCAGCCGATGCATTGCCTGACCCGGAATATCCGTGAAAGGCAGGAACTCTGTCAGAATCACGGGTAGGCTCATCTTCTTGTAGTATCTCTTCTTCTAGTGTTGCGTGATAGGTACTGCCGTTACCGTAGTCGAGAGAAAGAGAGCGATGGACGGGATAGTCAAGGTAGACATCTTCAGGTCTAGTCAGCCTACATGTCCAATCCGCTAGTATGGATAACCTACGATAGCTATCCAGTCTTGTCTTGAAGCCATGCTCAGCCCATCGCTCCGCAGTCCATTTTGGAACTGTGTCACCTTCACCTGCGAGGTTCCGTTTGTGTGCTACGAGACACAGTGAGCACTTCCACTAGATATGAACAGCAAGAAGTTGTTTCTTACAGTAGTAGCTCGACCACGATGCTATAGACGTGTTGTCAAAAGAAGAGACCAAGACCTCCTCGTTGCGCGTCAAGCTTGGTGGGAAAACAGGAGATGTGTCTCTTCGTTGCAGATGGCGATTGTGTTGCCGAAAATGATGTTCCTTGTCACACGCGTAGACACTGCTTATGGAAAGCAATGCCAGAATGAATAGTACAATGGCCATCTCAATGCAGCAAGTAGAGATGATGATACTGGAGTGTTACCAGGCTTTTCAAAGGTTACATGTAGTGCCAATTGGCGGCAAATGCGCATTTTTAGCCAATATCCAGGTAAGTTGCTTGACACATCCCAGCCGGTATACTATATTTCGATACCGCGTCTTACAGAGCATTTCCCATGTGCAGTTTTATCCATGACCGTAGCGTTCAGTTGCATATGAACCATGACGTAACGTGGAATATCACCTCTTTGTTCGGGTAATTGATATCAGACATGTGATTGCAACGCCATTGGACATGAAATATCACAGACAGCCTTAAGCGCTCTTGCACAGATTATTTTGCTTGATATATACAATTTGTTTGTAACGGCTGATAGGATCATGTCACAAAGCACATAAATCCGGAGAATTCCCACTAAGCGCCAACCTCGACGGCAGTCATTTCAACAGTAGAGTTCTTAGCCACGTCTCCAACGACAGGCTTTGGCTGAGGAAGGCTGTAAACATCAGTCTCGTCCTCCTGCATGCCACCCAACAGCATGGAGCTTGGAGCAGCAGCCTGGTCCGCAGGCGATGCAAGGAAAGCCAAAAACTTCTCGTCATGCCATGTGCGAGCCGTAACGAATCTGCCCTCGCTGTCCTGGAACATGGTCTCATCCTCAGCGCGGAGGAAATATGCAACCGAGTAGCGATGTTCACTGTAGTTGTAGGGCACAACACGGTGGATGCACGACTGGAAACTGTGGCCACTAGCAAAGCGCAGAGAGTCGCCAACGTTGATGATGGCTTGTCCCTTCTTGGGCTCGACGAAGCCAAACTCCTTGCTGCCAGGTGGGCGGATCTGGAGGCCCCACTGCTCAGTAAAAAGCACCGTCAAGGAACTGATGTCGGTGTGCTTCTGGTGGCCGACGTTGCCGTCTTTGGCGGGGTTGGACGGGATGTAGTGCATCATGGACAAAGTGCTTGTCGAAGGGCGGTGGTTGCGGTGCAAGTTTTCAAAGCGCGCAGCGCCGGTGAGGCCGAACGCCGTCGAGAGAGCTGCCAGAATGGCTTTCCCCATGATGTTGTTGCCGGATATGGCATTCTCGAGGACCTTGAGGTCGCCGCTGTTCTTGATGTTGCGAGGAATGTGAGGGGACTCGCGTTGAATCTCATCGCGAGATACCTTGACCATCTCATAGCCATCCCGTGTGTCTTCGAGAACGCCGTTGCGCGAGCCAACTGGCTCGTATCTGGAAGCTGTTAGCACCTTGGAAACAATCAGTACTAGTTTTTCGCCAACACTTGCCCAAGATGAGGAGCGACCAGTCCATATTCGTTCTTGACCTCAAGAGGAGATTCAAAGAATCGATGCATAAGCTTCAACAGCTCCTGGTGGTCATCAATGAACCGACGTCCATCAACATTGTTCAAATCCAGGTAGAAGAAACCCTCTTCTTTGCAGCACCTGAGAAGCTTCTCAAGCTCGGCAGGCTCTTGTGACAGAATCGCGGAGAAGTCGATCGTCTCCATGGGGTAGACTGGGACCTGCTTGCCGTTCCATTCGACCCTTCGGGGTATTTCGGTTACGGGTGCCATGTTTTAATTGGTGTGGATCGGTGTTATACAGAGGTAACGGTGGTGTCTGACTCTGTTGAGCTTGTGCAATAGTTTACTGTGTGCTTTCATGCATTCTTTTCGAATTTTATAGCAGCGTTTGATGCATACATTTCGTATACGAGCTGGGTTGCCATCCTAGACAGTTATTAATTGGCCTTCATTTTGATGATACATGATCTATTTCATTCCCAGATCCATAGACAGTGGTAGATTGAGCCATGTTACTCTTGACCCTAGACTTCGAGAGCGTTGATCCGTACCCCGCTTCCTGTGTATCTATCAGTACTGCGGCAAGGTTGGCATCTAGTGCCAGAACGCCCCATTACAGTGGGAGCTTTGCAGCACGCTGCGTCAAAGGAGCGTGTTTTGCCTTCTGATTGATGAGAATGCTCTTCTCCCCGCATCCTGGCGTCTCGCGAATGCCTCGACAGAATATACACCATGTATGTGGGGATGCTGCACCCTGCACGTCTGTCATCTATACGTTGTATGGGTAAAACTCTAGATTTACGACACCTGGGCAGACCACAAAGATGGCGTAATGGTACTCTTTGCCGTTTCAAGACCACCAGTGAGACGACGAGATGCAATCTTGGTGCGGTCACAAGTTGCTTCAACCATAGTATCGGCAGCTGGGCAGCAACTGCCGTAGATGGAATTGCGGCTGGTGGGGCTTCCACGGGTTCAGAGCTAGGTAGTGGCATGCCACGATGGCTTGAATTTCGACTGCGTGTCTGGCTCGAACGATCGCAACCGTTCGTGATGGCTGTTCAGTTGCGTTGCGAAACTAATGTGGTGGACAGAAGACGAAGTTCCCCAATCAAAGAGACAACTTTGGCTGTCAGCTCCGGCGGCCGGCACCATCAGGCCGATATCAACAAGATGTCACAAGCGCTAGATTCGCAACTCGCGACTGAAGACGATGCATGGTATTGGTAAAAGTAATTCAAAAATAATGCTATGACGATTTACAGCTTCATACCAAGCACCTTGTGTACGCGCAGCGCCTGTCTAATTGACAAGTCCAACATGATCTCCTCGCTGCCACCAGGTATAGCATAGGCCCTGACATCCCTATACAGTCTCTCAACCTTTGCGCCCTGTCCGCCACGGCTGTAACTCAGACCACCAAAGATCTGACTTGCTTCTCTAGCACAGAATTCGAATGTTGTGGTACTCTGCGCCTTCAAGCTGGCAATAGCGCCACCGAGCTTCAGCATAGCCTCCATTTCGTTCATCTTCTGACACTGGTAGATGAGGTTCTCCATCCAATTGTAGCTCGCTTCTATCTGGCGGGCCATGTGTGCGAGTTTGAGGCGGATGACAGGGTGGTCGATGAGGCGCTTGCCGAACGTCTTGCGCTTGTGTGCGTACTTCATGCTTTCCTCGTAGCAGACACGGGCAAAGCGCAGGCATTGGATAATGATGCCAATACGCTCGTGGTTGAAGTTCGTCATGACAACCTTGAAGCCTTGATTCTCCTTGCCGATCAGATTCTCGACGGGAACCTTGACGTCTTCGAAGGTCACGTATGTGGTGCCGCTGCTCCATACACCCTGGCAGTCCATCTTGCGTGTGGAGACACCCCCAGCACTGCGCTCGATCAAGAGCACCGATACACCGTTCATGCCTTCGCCGCCTGTGCGCACAGCGGTTGTAAAGTAGTCGGACCAGATACCGTTTGTGATCCACTTCTTCTCGCCGTTTACGATGTAGTGTTTCCCGTCCTCAGAGAGCTTGGCTTCGCAGCCCAGGTTTGCGACGTCGCTACCGGCGTCTATTGTAGTCAGTACATTGTTTGAGGAAGGTAAACAGGAAACCAGAACATACCGGGCTCGGTGATTGCAAGGCAAATCCTCTTCTTTCCGCTCAGGATGTCTGGTCCAATGCGCTGGACGAGCTCCTTCTTGCCAAACTTGAACAGAGGCGGTGCACCGATTCCGTATCCTCCGATCAAGCCCCAGACAAGACCACCACTGCCTGTTCTCGACAGCTCATCTGTAATGATCATCTCGTGGAAGTGGTCCCACTTCTCCGGTGGTACACACTGGACCCTCCGATCTGTCAATTCTTTGGGGAAGTGAATGCCGAGCATACCGGCAAGATATCCGCGCTCGCCCATCTCCTGGTATATCTCGTCGGGTACTTTCTTTGCTTCGTCCCATTCGGTCACGTTGGGCATGAGTTTCTCTTCGACCCATTGGCGGACCTCTTTGCGGAGGGCGACGTGCGTATCGTTGAAGTAGGGAGAGTGGTACTAGACTTGAGGTTAGTGATGCCAATGCGCCATCCCGTAGGCTGACATACTGTTTGGTACCATGACGGGTCCGCGTAAGGGATGAGGTCGCCGTAAGCATCGAAAGGCTCAGCCTCCTCAGCAGCAGCCTCGGTGGGCTGTGGCGCTACGACGCCAGAGTTGGCCTCTGGCTTGACCACATCCTTCTTCTTCTCGGCCTTCTGGTCGGGAGTAGCGGTTGCTGGGGGAGCTGGAGGAGCGGCCTTGGTGTCTAGCGATCCGACTTGTAGCTTCTGGTACTTCTTGAGGATGCTGTCGTTGTGGTACTTCCAGAACTGCTTCGAGGCGTCTTTTCCCGCGACGCGTGAGAGAACTTGGAATCGTTAGCTTTGATGTTGAGGCCCGTAGATCAAGGGTCAGCATACTCTTCTTGCCTCCTGGATGCTCTTCCTGGAAGTTGGTCAGATCGTAGACATCCTCGTCTACAATGATCCATAGGTCGCTCGCTGTCTTGTGCGAGGCGACATCAGCTGCTGAGAAGCGCTTCGACATGGTGGGCTGTCAATATGCAGCGAGAGAGAGAAGACGTGAAGAAGGAGAACAGGATGATGAGGTGTCACTAACCCGAAGACAGCCCTTACTGACTTATAAGAGGCTTAGCAAGTTTCGGGATCCTTTCACATGCCAGCCCTGCTCCACGCCAAGCTAATCCGGGGAAATCGCCAGCTACTGAAAGTCGGCCGCAAATGGCGCATTCCGGAGTGCAGCAGGCCGCTGTCTGATGATCTCGTGCGTTGGTTTGCAAGCGCTGCAATTGGTCGCTGCCGCCACTGACCGGGTGACTTGCTGTTTGGACCTTAACGTCATACGCGTAGATGCCGAGGTCATTACCGCATTGGCATGCTCACGTGTCGACAGTTCGGCGGCGCGGAACCCTTCACATGCCGACGAGCATGCGTTGACGTTCAGATGCTTGACCCCCCGTCGACATGATCACTTTGACCCTAGACAGAATACGACATTTCACATTGTCGAGCCAGGACAAGACCCCTGACCAAGTTTACGGGCAATTCTTCCAACGCGTCGCGTGTGCGGTCTCCGCATAAAGCCGGCGTCATAGTTCAGCGCCTCCAACAACTTCATCATGAAGACTACTACTTACCTGCTGTTCGTAACTCAATACTCGTATAACACACGATGTCTCTGGAGGTGCAGGTGAAAAAGGGATCCGAGATCCAAGCGCCCGATGGTCCGCAAACCGACGGCATGATTCGCATGTCCGCCATCGTAGACATGTCAGATCAGATATGTGGCACTGGTAGGACCGATATAGTTCACTAATACCGCGACCGCTGACGATTATAGTCATGATTGCGAAACCTCATACATCCTCTGCAGTCCACCATCACGGCGAAGAGGGTACGTCTCGGATTGTGCCCGTATTCTCCCTTCTGCGCGCACCAGCGACCGTGTAATCCTACACAAGCAGCGATCTGATACCTTGGCAGACACCATTGTGTACGCAGCAAAAGGCCATGGCGTCATCGTGAGCGGATCAAACGGCAATAAGAGACAAGAGCTAGCACCGAGAGATTTTGCACTTATACCAGCGTATGCAGAGCATCAAGAGGTCAACGATAGCGACGAGGACGTTGTCTGGATCATCACAAGGGGTGGCAGAAACCCTGTTGTCCAGAATCTCGCCGGCTGGTCAAAAGACTAGGGCTCCGCCAGAGTTGGTCTCACCAAGAGCCTTCTTTCCACACAAACCCACGAATATATCACAACCGCGAGGGAAACATCTGCGCATCGATTGGTACAATCTGTGAATGGCAACATGGCATACGGCCCATCAACTGTATATCACTGAGACAGTCCATTCCCTACTCAGTAATCAAGCAGACGGGTCAGAAACCCCCACTCAATTACACTATCTCCCGACATCTACGTCAGAAATGCCTTCTTTCCTAAGTGTTGATCGGTTCACGCAGGTGTAAAACCTTAATGGCGACTTGTCCCTCACACATGCTAGCATTATGAGATCTCATTGGTCAGCAGGCTCTCTCATTACACCCCGCAGTAACCCAAGGTACAACATATAGCACGGGAAAACAGCAGACTACAGGGCATCATATACAGTTGTCAGTCATTTTTGTTCGTATTCTTTCTCCAGTTTCATCTTCTTCGTACTCCTATATTGCTTGAACTGCCCGGATCGATCGGCACGTACGGCACGCATAGCCACGGGCTAACCATACAATAGGCACTACGCCACACATCTCGTAAAGCGGATATTATTCATTGGAATCCGAGCTCTCTAGGCAAAATTGGCTGATACCTGATCAATTCCTTGTTTTCAGTACCAGTGACGTTGGGAGAGTATATGCGTCTGACACTCTGTAACGCACGGAGCGCCTCCTGATTGTAACGTGCTCAGCTTGAGAAGCTACCCATCTCAGACTGTGTAACGGCATAACCTGTGAAGTGACTGCAAATATGGCAGTCTTTACGAGGTCGTCTGTATTTGCAGGTGTTTACGGGTCCTTGATACTCATCTCAGCTGGACATGTGCAGGCACACAACGATTACAGTCAATATGTCAACGTCTTGTAAGTAAAACGTTCCATTACCACCATACAATTGCTCACAGCCATCAGTCAAGGAACACAGGGCGGTGGAAACAGATTCCCAGGTGTAGTCGCCGCTCCGTTCGCCATGGTCAAGCTTGGGCCAGACGTTCAGAATGGCAACGCGGACGCCTACTCTGGATACCTTCCTGAAGGCAACGTCTTCGGCTTCAGTATGATGCACGAGTCGGGAACTGGAGGTGCACCGAAATACGGCGTTGTGAGTCAGATGCCAGTAGTCGGTGACGTACCGGACCCCCTGGCAGACTTGTCTCAACCGCGGGTATCGCCAGATCAGGCAGGTGTAGGATACTACAAGTCTTCGTTGGCAAATGGAGTCGCGGTAGAGCTGGGTGCTACTGAGCATGCAGGCCTGTACTCGTACACCTTTCCGGAAAACATCTCGTCATCCATCGTAGTCGACGTTTCGCACGTACTCCCTAGCTTCAGAGGCCTTGGCTGGGAACAACATTACTCAGGCGGTACTTTCAACATCTCTGAAGATGGTCACTATGAAGGATCTGGAATCTACAACAATGGCTGGAATCTCTCGCCAGACTGGACGATCTACTTCTGCGGCAAGTTCAACCGGCAACCCTTGCGATCACGAACCTTTATCGAGGGTGCTAGCGCGTCGAACGGGTCGGTATCTGGGAGTGCACGTCTTGGTGGTGTTTTCTCGTTCAGCGAATCGAAAGTGACTTCTCGCGTGGGTATCTCCTTTCTCTCTTCCGCGAAGGCTTGTGAGAACCTGGAAGAGATTCCAGGTCACACTGAACTGAACACCCTCGTCGAGATGGCGAAGGCCAGATGGAACGACGAAGTCTTGAGCAAAATCCGATTATCCTCCGAGAATATGGTCGACTTGGGGCTGGTATACAGCTCACTCTACGGCATGTTCCTCATTCCTTCAAACCGTACAGGTGAGAATCCAGCCTGGAACAAAGGAGAACCATACTACGACGACATCTTCACTCTTTGGGACACACACAGATGCCACACAGCCCTCTTCCACATTATTCAGCCATCAGCATACGAAGAGTTCATCCGTTCCCTGATCGACATCTGGCGACACGATGGCTTCATGCCCGACGCCCGTTCCTCAAACTACAACGGCCGTGTACAAGGCGGTTCAAACGCCGACAACGTGCTCGCCGACGCCTACATCAAAGGCGTCCGAGGAGCGATACACTGGAAAGACGGCTTCTCCGCTATGCGCACCAACGCCGAGGTCGTGCCTCCCAATAACTTCGACCCCAAAGCCCCAGATTCCTCGACAAAAGAAGGAAGGGGCGCACTCCCGGATTGGCTCCAATATGGATACATCACCCCACGCTTCACCCGTGCCATCTCCCGCGCAGTAGAATACTCGACGAATGATTTTGGTCTCCACGTAGTCGCTGCAGGGTTGGGTAAAACGCAAGAAGCAGAAACCTATCTCAACCGCTCCCGTAACTGGCGTAACCACTGGGACTACTCGGCTACGTCCTACAACCGCACCGGCTTCATGGTCCCGCGCCTTTCCAACGGATCCTTCGTCAGGCAAGACCCCGCTGATTGCGGTGGCTGTTACTGGGGCGACGCGTATTATGAAGACAGTAGTTGGATCTACAGCATGAATGCTATCCACGACGTCGCCGAACTGAAACGCCGTATCGGCGGCGACGAGCGCTTCATCGATCGGCTGAACAAGATTTTCGAATTGGCTTTCTTTGACGCAGGGAATGAACCTAGTTTCGCGACGCCGTATCTGTATAACTTTGTGGCTGGCGAGCAGTGGAGGAGTGTGGAGAAGAGTCGCGAGATTGGGAGACTGTATAATGCTGGGGTGGAAGGATTACCGGGGAATTCAGATGCTGGGGCAATGGAAGCAAATCTCCTTGCAAGTTTGTCCTTTTCTCATCGTCGAGCTTCTTGGGGCCGTGGCTAACGCTTTCGATTAGTGGCAGATGCTCGGTCTGTATCCGCTGACGGGCCAAACTACTTTCCTTGTCCTTTCTCCTTGGTTCCCCGAGCTTAGTCTCGATCTTGGGAACGGGAAAGAGCTTATCGTTACTACGACCTTTAGTGAAGGTGACGATCGAAACACGGCGCCGTATGTACAAAGCCTAAAGGTCAATGGCGAGACCTGGGACAAGGCGTGGATAGCCTGGGAAGATGTGTTTGAGAACGGGGGCACGATGGAGTATGTACTGGGAAGCAGTCGGAGTCGTTGGGCGACGGGTGAGCTACCGCCTAGTCCGGCTTCGTCGTGAAGACAATACAGTCATGTATATTAGTGGTGACAACCCAAGAGGTATATGCGTTCACAATAATGTCTTCACTGAAGAAAGGGCATGACAAATTGGTTCTAAGAACAAGGTTACTTTGAAGACGGTGATATGTCATCAGTATGCTATACTTCCCACTTCGTCTCCCAATACTGCAAACAGAGCATGAAGAGAAAAGAAACGTCTCAATCCAAGCATTCATAGTTCAATAATCGATGAGGCTACCAAAATCCATGCGTCATGCCGCTGTGCGCCGACGCCTGTCAATGCGCAATACAAATATAGTGAAGTGAAGTGAAGAGATGAGATGACAAGATCGAAATGCACATGCGAGGTCCTCAAGAATGAGTGCCTGCAGTGCAGTTGTGACAGGTCGACGAGGATTGATGTATGGCGAAGACACTTTACGGCGGCGGCGGCGTCTCATCGGGATGCACATGGTCGAGACGATGCCCGGTTGAGAAATAGCCCAGGTGGTCCACAAAAGTCCCAGAGAGAGTCGACTCCCATAATGCCCGTTGCTCTTCCAGCTTCTGCTTCCGTCTCTCCGCGCTCGCAACGTCCGCGGCATATCCTTGAGCACGTTGCAACAGCCGTAGTTCGCTCAACCTTGTGGGTAATACAGCAGTCTGGCGCCACTCGTTTGCCCATGTGTTCGCTCTGTTATGACCCTGTTTGTAGGGGGCTGCCGTGGCAGCACCATCGTCTTGACTACCCAGTTGTTCCAACCCAGGCTTCCTTCGCACGCGTCGCAGTCTTTGGGACAGGCCTCGTCTCACCGGTTCATCCGTCATCGTCGTCATCGTCGTCGTAACAGCATCTGCGGGAATGTGAAGGTCTTGCTCTTGTGTCATGGTTGCCGTTTTCGTGATAATCGGCGATCCGGAAACTGGAAAGCCGTCGGCATGCTACACCAAAGTACAAGATTAGTAACTTTGAGGTGCGTAGTGTGCGGGCTACAAGCCAAAGTCAGTACTGCTATAGATGTAATAGATAGCCCTAAACCAAACAAAGATTCAGTCAGCTCGATTGCGATACGTACTGGTGAGTTGAGCATGCTTTGACGCTTGTTCCTGCTCTTTTTGATATGGCTCTTGAGCGCGCTTGAGTCGAGGGGTTTAAGAAGCTCGAAACTGCAGAGCAGTTCTCCCGACACAGACATGACGGCGCCCCAGTTGTCAAATTCGCCGCAGTACTAGGTAGTGTTAGCAGAAATACGGCCATGGTGAACTTTGACAGCGCTTACGTTTGGTGCTGAGAAAACAGTGACCAAGACTCGATCCGTAAAAAACTCATAACCATCTTCTACCACCATGTGAGCTCTGCAAACAAGGTCGAAGTCGTGTCTTGCCAGGAACTCCATGATGACTTTCTTTCCGAAGCAATAACTGACGCCTCTTTCGTTAGACTCCCAGTCATTCTCCATGTCCGCCGGATCGCTCCACAGCAAATCATTCAACAAGCCATAGTCTGGTACGTCGGTAGGTCGGGCAATTTGCCTGATGTCGTCCATGTGCGACAAGCTTGGAGATAATCCACCGTGCACACAAAAAATCTTCTGTGCGACAATAGCCGCGATAGGTAGTGTGTTGAATGTATCCACAAAAGCCTTCCAGACCTTGATATTGCATCTCCTCTTGCATTCATCGTAGAAGCCGTATACACGTGTAACGTTGGCGCATTCGTGGTTGCCGCGTAGGAGGAAGAAGTTCTCGGGGAACTTGAGCTTGTAGCAGAGTAGGAGCAGGATCGTTTCCAAGCTTTGTTTGCCGCGGTCTACGTAGTCGCCGAGGAACAGGTAATTCGAGTTTGGTGGGAATCCGCACATCTCAAACATGCGGATCAAGTCGGTGTACTGCCCGTGAATGTCGCCAACAATCTTGACGGGCGGGGCGAGCTCGAGCAGTGCAGGCTGGCTTAGAAAGACCTCTCGCGCAGCCGAACAGATGGCGAATATCTCGGCGTTCTTCAAGCTGACCGTCTTGGTGACCTTTCCGGCATAGGCTGCGTCTAGAAGTCGCTGGATCATATCGTCAAGATCCATGGTCTTGAGCGCGGTGAGCTCCATCGGAGAGCCTGAACCGTCAGTGGGCGCGGGTGGCTCTGGAAGCCTAGGGATTGGCTGGTCCTTCCTCTGCAGAATCGACTCTCCCGGCTGGGCAGAGGCCAGTGGCTGTGCTGCACCTGTTGGCGGTACGTCAGAGACGTGGTCGACTTCGCCTGTTCGCTGAGCCTTGGTCACTCCTTCATGTCCTGTTCCGAGGGTCGCGCCGTGAACAGGCGAGGGCGGTGCTTGGGGTTCGTCTTCGTCTTGGTCTTGATCAACCTTGTCAGCGACCTCTGGGGATGCCTCTGGTGGCACGGTTGCTGATGCTGAAGCGACCGAGCCCCGCCGCGATCCTCTCGACTTGGTGGAGGCTGCATCTGACTTGTCAGCTTTGCCGTTGGCCTCGTTGAGACCAGCAACCGAGTTTCGTGGGCTGTCGGATTTGCCGGTGCCGGGTATTTTGTTCCGCAACGAGTTGCGTAGTGAGCGCGTAGAGTCCTTGGTATCAGATCTCTCAAAGGAGCGGTAGTATTCGCGCCCCAGAGGCACGCCGTCGGCACCGCCCTTGTCGCCCTTCTTATCCTTGCCGCTTGACTGCTGGTTCCCCATGTTGGCGGCTATGGAGTAAGTGAGCTTGTGTAGAGAAGTATGGTATGCGTGGATGTCTTGTAAGAGAGCAGAGCAGTCGTTTCTGGTTGCATGGACTGGGGAAGCGACACACGGCCTTGGCCTTGTAGGTGTCCTGCCTTGACCTTGAGTAACAACGATGCAGTTGTGCAAGTTGATGGCGTGTGTTTGCTGGTGTGTAAAGGACGGAGCCGATGGTACCCTTGGTTCCTTCCAAAGATGTTCAGACGCGACGATGCCAAGTGTAAACACGCTCTCGGGAGATGTGTGTGCAAAAGGTAGGTAGGCCGCGCGCAGAGAGGGCGTTAGGGCGGTCGGTAGAGGCGAGCGAGAAAAGCAAGGAAGCGTGCCTCCGTCGGCGCTGTCGTTGTCTGCCTCGGAGACTGGCAGGCGAGGCTGGGCGAGGCGACGGGGGAGCGATCGTCCTCCAGCGTGCGCGCCAGATCGATGGTGTGCGGTCGGGCTCACAACGTGCGGGCAGTGGCTGTGCCTGTGGACGTGGACGTAGACGTGGACGTGGACGTGGGTGTCGTGGTGGTAGTAGCGATGATATCAACCTCTACGCGAGCAGAGCGGGGATTTAGTTGCAATGTCAGCCGCAAACCTTAGTTGGCTCCAGGGCATGGGCAGTGACGCCGGTGGGCGAGCTGGCGTCGTTCGGCCTCTGCGGACCGGTGAATAGCAGCGTTGGAAGCACCACTAGCGCATCAACGAGGGCAAACTAGCAAAAGCCCAGACGTCCGCAACGTGGAGGCAGTACACAGCCGGCACTGCGAGAAGACGGTGATGACAGCAACAAGGGCACTGCTGGGGTGATTGTCGTGAGAGGGGCAAGCAAACGGTGGAGAGGGTGCGGCGCAGACAGTAGCGAAGTTGGAGAGAGCATGCCGCCAAGACAAGGACAAGGATGGCTGACGACTGGGCGGGCACACAAAGCGAACCCGCCCTCTATTCGCTATACCCGACCACATCTCCTCGAGCGACACATGACAGATGCTGGCATTGCCAGCGTACACGCACCGCTGCCGACCTTGACGCGCCCAGCAAAACACCTTGCAAGATGTGAATCATGCTTAGGGCACCGCTCCCATGGACCCCACGCACGAACGACATCATGGGCCCACTACCAGCAGTTCGCCCAAGCTATGACAATAAACAAACTTGCCCTTCCAGCGCTCCTCGGAGCCCTATTCTCCGCTAGCCAGCTCTACAAGAGCTTACCCAAGCATTCTGGTTCCGCTGCTGGGCGCAACCACACTGTTGCACATGCGCCCATGTCATTTCAAACGCTCCGCCCCTGCGACGTTTGTCCCTCGCTGCCCAAGACGTGTCGAGCGCGTACCTGCAGAACATCACACGTGTCAGGAGAGCCATGGCCTTGCGACAAACGCTTTACACCGACATTTGCATTCATGTCAACTTGTAGCCTCCCCACTTTCTTCAGCACGTCAACAGCCCCAAGCCGTGGCGCCAAGGGCGGATATCTTGGGTTGCCCATGTGACCTTGGTTGGTGTCGCTGCAAGACCCCACACGTAGCACCTGGCCACTTTCTCGAGCGTAGTCTCTGCCATCATGGTGTGGCGTAGGCCGCAAGCCCACTATAGCTTGGTCCCTAGGTTGACATGGATGGCCTGGTTAGTTTGTTAGCCCGTTTCAAACGTCTGCTTGTTAGTCCAACGTACCTTCTTGTTGGTGTATGCCTCGAGTCCAGCCTCGCCCAGCTCGCGGCCAATGCCAGACTGCTTCACACCTCCAAATGGAATGCGAATGTCAGAGTCGTTGCTCGAGTTGATCCAGACCATGCCCGCTTCAATGCGTCTAGCAACACGATGAGCCTTGGTGATGTTCTCGGTGAAGACTGCGGCGCCAAGACCATATGTCGTATCATTTGCACGCTCAATCACTTCCTCTTCCTCCTTGAACGAGCTGATGGCGACGAACGGACCAAACACTTCTTCGCGGTAGATCTTCATGTGATCCTTGACGTTGCTAAAGATGGTGGGTGAGACGAAGAAGCCCTTGCCACCAGCATTCTTGTGCGCTTCCCCACCGGCTACAAGAGTGGCGCCCTCCGACTTGCCAGACTCAATGTACGACAGAACACGGTCGAATTGCGCCTTGGTAATCTGTGGTCCTTGGAATGTGTCGTCTTTGAACGGGTCGCCAACCACAGAGGTGGTCTTGACGTGCTCCTTGAAAGCTTCGATAAACTTGTCGTAGATGCCTTCTTGCACTAGGATTCTTGATGTTGCCGTGCAAACTTGACCCTGGTTGTACCTCCATGGTGTCAGCTTATTTTGTCGAGGATGCGGACACGACTTACATGATACCAACGTGACTCCACTTGACTGCTTGATCAAGGTCTGCGTCGTCAAACACTACTAGTGGCGATTTACCGCCTGTTTCGAGTGTAATGTTCTTCATGTTGACAGCTGCCATCTTCATAATCTCTTTTCCTGTGGCTGTAGATCCGGTAAAGGCAATCTTGTCGACGTCGAGATGCTGGGCCAAGGCGGCACCAGCCTTCCTTCCTTCACCGTTGATGAAGTTAACAACGCCAGGAGGGAAGCCAGCTTCCTTGACCAAGTTTCCGAGATACAGGATAGAAAGGGGTGTCTGTTCGGCGGCCTTCAAGACTACCGTGTTGCCAGTGCAGAGAGCGGGTCCCAGCTTCCAAGCCGCCATTGCAAGAGGAAAGTTCCATCTGGTCGTGATCAGCAGGGCACACTCTCGACATACATGGACACATACGGGATAATCTGGCCACAGACACCGAGTGGCTCACGGACCGTGTACGCCAGCTTGGCAGGCGAGGTATCAATGACTGTGCCGTGAATCTTGTTGGCGTATCCTGCGTAATACTTGATGGTGCCCACAACTTCGCTCAGGTCGTCGTTGAGCGAGACAGAGTAAGGCTTGCCGTTGTCCCATGTCTCAATAGTCGCTAGGGTTTCCTTGTGTTCCTCAATCAACTGTGCAAACTTGTAGAGTAGGTCGGCTCGCGCGTTGGTGTCCATGTCTCGCCAGTCTGGATTCTTGAAGGCTTTCCGCGCAGCTGCCACGGCATCATCGACATCGTCGGGTCCAGCTGCATATACGGAGACAATTTCACTCTCGTCACTACGCAATGTTAACTACAGCGACAAGATGAAACGACAGGCATACCTCGGGTTTATCGAAGTGATGGTCTCGCCCGACTTGGACTTGACGAATTCATTGTTGATGAAAAGACCTCTTGGCTGCCGGTACTTGCGGCCATTTGGCGCAGTAAGCTCAACGAAGAGATCAGACATGTTGCTTTCGGTGTTGTAATATCTCCACAGGGGACGGTAACTACTTGTAGGAGCTCTGCGTATTGAAGTCTGAAAAGGCAACGATGGTTTGGAGCGAAGTGAAGCGCGTGCGAGGGCGGAGTAGAGACAGGACATGTCCTTGGTCGGCGAGGAGACAGCTAGCTATCTATAGGCTGCAGACATGTAGGAAGCTGATGACGACGGCGGGGGGGGAGTGATAGCTTCCATTGATAGTGCGGACCCCGCGTGTGGCCGCCGGTATCCCCGTACATGGCTAGCTACTGTAGCTCGTTCGCATGCAACTGCCACACTCCACATCCAACACACTTGTCGACAGCATCGCGGCCTTTGGGGTTACGCATCAAGCAAGACGAGAGACGCGACATGCTTCGCACCATGCAAGGCCGAGGGACTGGCGCCATCATGTGAGCAGGCGAAGCGGGCAGTCGCGACGCGTCGGCGTCAGCAGTCGGCAACAGCACCCTGCAGCTACCTACCCCGCCACCACGAGAAGCTCGACACGCGCATCAGACAACTTGTTCTTCCCCACCCTGCGCAAATTGACGTCTTCTCACTACTACAATACCGGCCCAACCTTCAGTTCGTTACACAATGTCGCGAGACACTTGCACCCGCGAGACTCGTACTCGGAAAAAAGCACACTTACTCAAACTGCCGCAGACTCTCTCCAAACTTCCTCTCGCCCTCTCAGACCCCACGATTGACATGGCCGAAGACGCGCCCCTCGCCATTACCCCCGAAGCTGAACGCCCCGATGCATCGATAGACATTACCCACTCGCTCGAATACTGGAACAGCGTCTCGCCAGACGTCAATGGCATGCTGGGCGGGTTCCCTCAAACCTCGCGTATTGATTTGCAGGGCTCTTCCAACTTCCTAACCAAATTGCGCCGTGGCAAATCGCACGTCTCCAAGGATCCTCTGCCGCCTCTAGAACGCGTAGCAGACTGTGGTGCGGGCATTGGACGTATCACAAAGGGCTTGTTGCTGGGTGTGAGCAAAAAGGTGGATTTAGTAGAGCCGGTCAAGAAGTTTACAGACGAGTTGGTGCAAAGCCTCGGAAACGGAGAGTATGCTGGTGACGGAGAGGGCAAACATGGAAAGGGCCAGGTGGGCCAAGTCATAAACCTCGGCTTGCAGGACTGGATACCTGAGCCCGGCGCATACGATGTGATTTGGAACCAGTGGTGTGTGGGACACCTGACCGACGCCCAACTCGTCGTCTACCTACGCCGTTGTAGCCAAGGCCTGAGAAAGGCGGCAGATGGAGATGCGACGAGTAGGAGCTGGATTGTAGTCAAGGAGAACATGTCTACAGACATCCATCACAAGGACATCTACGACGACGAGGACTCGAGCGTCACGCGCTCAGACAAGAAGTTCAGAGCCTTGTTCCAGGAGGCGGGCTTGAAGATTGTAGCAACCGAGCAACAAAGAGGAATGCCCAGGGAACTGTTCCCCGTGAGGATGTACGCGCTCAGGCCTGAGTAGGTGTACAGCCAGTCCTACGGTTAGTCAGCTATAGCTAGGGGTGTCGGGCGCAGGAAACATGATACCCAGACGTCTTTGAAATGAAATCGACTCAGTTACTATCTTGCCCACATCTCAGTCGTGTCGTGTCCAAACTGCACAACAACGCCGTCTTACCTACACCTCACCAGTCTCCGAGAACTTGTGCGCAAACCCGAGCGAAAGCACCGGTACACCATCTACCGGCTCATGTACCGGCAACTTGCCTAACGTAACCTTTTTCCTTACCACCTTTGGTTTCGCAACCTCCTTCCCCTCTGTTTCCGCCCCAGCAAAAGTATCCATGACATCTTCAAACTCCTCTTCCTCTTCCTCTTCCTCCTCTTCCTCATCACCTCCCTCCTCTTCTTCGCCTTCACCCGCGTCCTGAGTACCCGGATCAGGGAAACTAGCTGGATATTTCTGCCTCAGGTACTTTTGATCAAAGACCTCCTGATGTGCATATTTCCATAGATTGACAATCTCGTCTGCAGAGAGCGGGGTTTTGACGCGGGTAGTGGGTATAGCTTCAGAGTCCAGACGTTCCGACTCTGGGACCTCGACTTGGTCGTCGTCTTCTTCGTCTTCGGCTGCGTCTTGCTTTGTTGCGGTTGCTGCGTCAGGTTTCCGGGCTCCAATGCCCCACTCTTCGGGTACGAAGCACCATTCTGATGCTTTGCGAATACGCTCTTCTACCCAGCCTTCTTCCATGGGCTCTAGCCTCTTTCGTAACAAGGTACCTGCCATGCCTGCCGCCATGCCACCTCCTGCGTTCATCGGAAATGAGGGGTTAGGAAACGGATGCAAGGCCTCGAACTTTGATGTGTTGGTTGGGAGAGCTTGTATGCTGGTCATTCTCCGGCGGACATCGCGCTCAACGAGGACTGCATTGCCTGCACTGTCGACCATGGGGTTACCGGCAGCGTCCTTTGAGGGGACATGATGTTTTTGAGTGACGAGTTTAGATTGGTGACGGTAACCGCCGTTTATGAGGAGATGTATGGAGCTTAGGTAGGATGTTACCAGCTGTGTTGTTCGGTGAATCTGTGGCCTTCTGTCTTGTTAGCGTGCATCCTAGGTGGGCTAGAAGAACTGTCTGAGCGGTGCCTCTTGGGCCTGCTCATAGAGGCTTCGATATCGACAGAAGTATCGTCATGGGTATCAAAGAAATGCGTCAAAGCAACACGACACCAAAAGACGCGTGCACGAAACAAAGCTGCATGGCAAACATAACCGCACCTTAATGTAAACATCATGACTTGCCGCCTCTCACTTACCAATCTACAACCTCTCCACGGCTCATCTTAAACTGCATCTCCGCCTGTAGTCGATCCATAGTCTTGATCATCGGCATCAATTGACTGCGAAGCTGGTCCAACAACCGTATATCCTCCCGATCGGGCGCGCCCTGGAAGTTTTGATTCATGTTTGCCAAAGATTCCTAGCTCTTTCGCTTGCGTTGCGACCCTTTTGCACTGATGACAACCGAGGTTTAAGCGACTGCGGAGTGCTTGCAGAAAAGTGAAGGTTGCCGTGAAAGTGTGGAGGTGTTTGGAGATTGTGGGAACGATTGGTCGACGAAAGTGGTTTTAGCACGGGGCGCTTGCGGGTATCGGGGTTAGCGCGATTGGTGCTCAGGGAACTTCGGGAAGGGCCTGTGAGTTCTTCCACAGCAAGATATGCGTGACCAATGGAGAAGAGTAAACCCATTGAGCTCAGAATACTGTTTGGCTTTCTTTCGCGCTGCTCATTGAAGGTGTACTGTGGCGTGCGGGATCAGTGCCACGTGTGTACACAAGTCAATATATTAATGTATCATCGAGCACGCTCAGTAGTTTTGAGTAGAGAAATGTTCATTCTTCGTATTGGTCAGCGACCGTGATTTCGTATCTACATAGCGCTTCGTATCATATCGACATTCCTGGGTATTATTTCCACCAAGCTACTCTCCACTTTCAATTCGTCCCAAATGTTGTCCAATGCCAGCATGTATCAACCCGGTTGAAGAAGATGTTACATAGATATGTGCGTGTCGTTGTCATGATAATGCTTCCAGGCTTGCGCCATTCTGTGTGTTGGTTGTGATGCTAAGCCGCCATTTGCTATGCAATTTGAGTGAAAGAAGACAAAACGAGGGTATAAGGGAAAGTCAAACGCTTGAACGCAGCAGAACGCAAGTGAAACTCCACCAAAAACAAAAGATAACCCCCCGATATGAGTAGTAGTGAAAGAAACAGCCCACTGGGCGGTTGGAGCACAGCTCAAGAGAATTGAAAAGAGAGGTTTAGACGCTGACGGTCCGTCGAACGCCCACCTCAGGCTTCTTCGCGTAACCAATAAGGAGTTTGAAGCTAGTTCCGCGCTTTTCGCACTCGTTAATGAGGCTCTCGTCGCGCCATATGCTGGTCTCGAAGAGGTTACCAGAAGCAGCGGCGCCAGGTTCACCGGCTTCGGGGAGGACAAGCGATTCGTAGCAACGTGAGTACCACCATCGACCTACGCGCGCTACCATGTCGGTGATGCCGTTGTCGGTAGATTCGGAGGATGAGGAAGCATTGAGAAGGTCAGAAAAGGACAGCTCAGGTTTCGGTCCTTTAGGCAGAGGCATGGCGTTGTTTGTGTTGCTGACAGAGCTTGCTGTGCTGCCCTTCCTTTTGGTGGTTGTACGCTTGACGTCATCGAGGCCGGGAAGCTTGCCCGCAACTGGGACGCCAACAACACAGCGATTACACTCGACAAAGCCTTTGCGTCCAATGCCAGCCATGACCTCGTCGCTAATGTTTCGAAGCGAGATGCTGTCGTCCGCTACTTGCATCCTCATCTTCAGACCACGCACAGCGCGACGGGCACGGTTGCCCATGTTGACGAGATCCATATCAAGAACACTAAACTCAAGGTAACCGCCAGGTCTCAGGACGCGCTTAGCTTCAGACAGGATAAAGCGGTGTTCAGACGAAGGAAGTGCGGTTGGGAAACGGAGCACGACGCAAGCGAAGAAATGCATCGGAAACGGGAAAGCTTTGTCAAGAGAAGGGTGGCAGATGTGGCGATGATTAGAGAGTGTTGACCATGACTCAGACGCGCCCTCAGATGATGAGGTTGAAGGTGGATCAGGTCCCATATCGTACACAGTCGCCTCAGGGTAGGTGAGGGCACAGTAGTAGGACCAGTCTTTGCCGAGACCATCAATGACGAGTATACGATCTTCATTCGGGTCCTTCAACTCGAAGTGCACAGGGCTGAACAAGACGCGCCCGAATGAGAGCCACTTGCTCGTCATGAGGGCACCGAAACGAAGGTTGGCCATGGACAAGAGCCCATCGTTTTGACTTTCGGCAATGTCCATTAGGCGTGTGTCTCGATATCGGTTAGTGTTGACACTTTCACGGTCTTTGCTTGGCCTTGAGATGATAGTGGGTTTGGACTGGCGGGCACTCTGCGACAACGAAGTTGGTAGACTGGAGCGGGTCGAACGCTTTGTAGCGGTCCCGGTCGATAGCTGGGGACTGGAAGGCAAGCTCAACCTCCCAGTAACTGGGTCAATGACACTAACCTTCCGCTCTCCGTAGTCTGATATGAACTCTGAGAAAGAGATCGACGAAGTCGGAGACTGAGTAGAATGCAGAACGGCAAGTAGACGAGAGCGGCGAAGGTGGAGCGAAGGATTTGTGACCTCATCGTCGTTGTCCGATTCTAGAGCGTTGCACGGCGCTTTGGGTCTCAAAGGCATTGGCTCGAGAGATGGGTGGCTGCGAAGGCTTTTCTTGTCCGCGTTCGTGTGAGAGGTGACCGGCGAGAGTACTTCGTCAATCAGGTCGTCATATTCGTTCCAAAGTTCATCGTCCGATAGTGGCGCGCTGGGACTGGGCACGACAGCGGTACCGACAGCAGGTGCGAAGCTCCAGATGCCTGAACTACTCGAATACGACACTTCGGAGTCTTTACGAGGTGGAAACTTGAAGAACTCGCTTCGACGGTTGGCTTCATCCTCGATAGGACTTATCGTAGCAATAGCCGACCCGTGGTTCAGGGCATTCAAGCCATACAGAACAGGATATGGCTCGGCCGGACCAGCAGTCGCAACAACGGAGCCAATAGAATCAAAAGACGTTCGGGGAGGGGCTGCTGGACGAGGTTGATTCATTACGAAGGGGCGAGAGAACGATTGCGAAGAAGGTTGACGTGGCTGGCGACGACTTGAGACGACCTGAGGAATACGTCCAACTTGAGCCAAGCGACTTGGTCGAGGAGGTGGGCTCGTAGGCGGCGGACCAGGTGAAGGGATATTTGGAGGAAGGACGAAATCTTCTTGAGCAGGTTCTTCGCGAACAAGCTCAGGCTCAGGCTGCAGCACGCGCGAATCGACAACTACATCCGTAGGTGGCGCATGAGCTTCGTCACGAACCGGCGATGGCTCATCGAAGGGTGATGAGGGTCGAGAGAGGTCCGTGACGGGAGTTAAATCTGCCAACGAGTAACGCTCCGAAGTTCGTGACACTGCTCGAACATTTGTATCGATGCTTAATTGACTTTGCTGGTGTTCTGGCTGTTGTTGTGCCTCTGAGCGCAGAAAAACCTTAGGCGAAGCCGAGCGTATGGGTGCTGCAGAGTTAGACGGCATCACTGGTTTAGGCGGGAGCAGCATAGACTGCATTCGCTCTCTTCTTCCTGATTCGTCGTCAGAAAGAGCGCTCTCGGGTCTTTCATCAACTTCCTGCATCAGCCTCTCAATGTCGTCTAGCTCAAGGCCGGACTGGTCCATCAAAGCATAGTGTGCAACAGAGCGAGAAACAGTCACTTGATTCACAGGGCTGGCAGCAGGAGCCGCTGGTATCGCCGTGCGTGGTCCTGCATGAGCCCGTTGGAAAAAGTTCCATCTTTTCGAAGGTTTTGGGGCTTCCTTCTCGGCCTTGCTCTTCTTTGATGATTTCAACCAACTACCCTCTTTGGTCTCAGCGGCGGCCTCGCTTATAGAGTTCTTGCGAACCTTGCCAGTAATTCGGTTAGCCGAACCCGACCGTACATTAGGGCCCTGAGCTGTCTGCAAAGCCCGTGAAGTCCTCTTCGAGGCCATGGCGGGTAGGAACGACCTCTTCGTATCGTCGTCACTTTCCGAAGGCCTTCGTAATCCTAGCGTCATCTTCTTCACAGGAGATCCGTTGCGTACGTTGTCCGACATCGCAGAAGGTAGCAATGTTGGTCGATTCTTCTCCAGTAGGGATTGTGATGAGTTGCTCGTATTCTTGTTTGATTCGAATCCATGGCTGGTTGAGAGATCCAGACTACTGCTAGACTGCATTGGTTCTGGGCTTCGTGAGAGTTCTGAGCTAGTCCCGGTACCTCGAATAACGACGGGAGCGAGCCGATTGAGAAAAAAGTCATCCATTTCCCCACTGGTTGTGCTGGTCATGCTGCTTTTGCGAGTTGATGGTGTTTTGTCCAAGCTCTCAGAAGTAGTTCCAGCGCTGGCGGATCGTCCGATGCTGTTGGTACTGATCGAGCTTCCACTGCGCCCTCTCACTGCATATCTTCCATAGCCTTCGTGGCCGGTGCCGGCAGCTGGTCCTCTTCTATGAAGCTTGCTCTCAGGCTTCGCTATTGGGGTAGGCTCGGTCTTGGTACGACGCGTGAAGAACCCAAACCTAGAGGTTTTATTTGGGCTTGGAGCAGGAGCGGGCGCTGGTACAGGGCCGGTACTGGTCCTTCGTGGTTTTCGATCCTGCTGAATATCGGGTGTCGGTCCACGAGCTAGTGCTCTAGTAGCTGTCGGCAGTGACGAAGAAGGATTCGGCGAAGGATTTCGTGAAGAAGGCTTGGCTGGTATACTGATTTTAGATCTCGCAGTAGCGAGACCAGTCCTGGACTCGGATGATGCGGTCCTTTTGTGGTGAGACGGAAAGTTGAGCATATTGCTTTGAATTATTGGTGATGGACCACGAAGTCCAGATATCTCAGGGGTACCATCCCTGCTAGGTCTCGAAGGTCGCCTCGATGTCGGCGTTGATGTGGGCGTCTGCTCAGCAAGATGAGCAAACTCCGGAGGCGCCTGGGTGCGAAGTCTTTCTTCTGCGCCGGATGTGACGTCAGATACCCGAGGACTCTGGGGTAGAGTGGCTAGACCTTTAGGCGACTGGGCGTCTTTGTGCTTCGTTACATCCGTAACAACTGTAGACGCGGATGATGATGAGATGGAGGATTCTCTGACAGTAGAGAGTGCATGAGGATGACGAGTGCTGATCTCAACTGGAGTCTTATGACGGGTGACTGGCGGCCTGCTCTGCAACGGACTGGCTTGCCATGTTCGGTTTGAGGCTCTGGATAATGTTGTACCCGGCGAGTAGGACGACATCGACGTCGGAGTTGATGATACGCTGAAAGGCCCAGGGGAATCTGAATAACGCGTCGAAGGTGTTGCGGAGAGGGCATACTGCGGTGTCGGGACGGGAAGTATGTCCGTGGGGCCAATCTCGTAATCATAGAGCGGATTGCTGTATGAGTCGATCTGTGCCTCTGAACGAGCTAGGATAGTCGAGGATGGGGGTAAAGAGATTCCCAGAACTGTCTCCGAGAAAGGGTCTTTGTATCCTCCGGGTATACCCTCCATCAGCTGCCTGTCATCTTGGGACGATATTGAGTCGTCTCTTATCCGCGTAGCTTGCCAGCCACCTGCAGCTCCAACACTTGTTTGTTTTCTCCTGAGCACATTCGAACGAGGGCTTTCAATGGTCGAGGCGGATGAGCCTGAGGCAAGCGAAGGCGTTCGTATGCTTGGGGGAACTTCAAGCTTGGGTAATCGTGAGGTTGAGATTTGTGGCGAGGGTTTCGAGCTTGCGATACTTGGGTGTTGAGGAAACATAGGTGTAGACCTGCTGGTCTTCCTTGGACGAGATCCGACTGCTTGTGTAGAGCCTTGTTTACTTGCAAGATTTCTTGAGTTTAACTCGTCATCTCTTGAAGACCTCCTCTTCTGCAGTTTAGACTGGCTTGGTGTAGGTAGTTGGGATGTGACTGTGGTAGGAGTAACGGATCGTTGAAGCAACCGATTAGTAGGCGCCCGGTCCTCCGTCCTCCTAGGGGGAGGGAATTGTGACTTATAGGAAGCCATTTCGGGTAACCTTGTGTAGCCCGGATAGATGTACAACGGAACCCTGTGTGCGCCGAGAAACTCATGAAAGCATGTGCTTCTCCACCTGTCAGACTCTTAGATTGAGTAACTTGAACGCGGGGTAAGCAAAAAGTCGAGAGTCCGGAACTGCCAGCTGGTTCAGCTCGGGAAGCCGTGAAGCGAATTGACGGTGCGAGCGGCTGATGGCGGGAAGACTAGAATAGCGGGCCGGAGGTGGCGATACGGAATATTACAAAGGCGAAAGATTGCAAGTCCATCGATATAAGTCATCCAGCCACAAAGTACATGCAGTCCTACGTCCCCGTGCAGAGTTACGGTGAGGTCTCCAGACTCTTTTCTCGTGTGCCACATCTATCGGCGGGCCCGAGGATCGTATATGGTGTGGCGCAGCGGCAAAGCCCGAGATGGGGCTGTGCAGGGATATCGCAGTTAGGACCAGGGAAATCGACAACGACGCATACAGGGAGCAACGAGACGACGAGTGATATTATATTCGAGCCCACTCACGCGTCCCGTCTATTCTTCCCTCAGGGTCAACTGTCCAAGCGCGGGGCTTCCACCGTGAGTCGCCTCAGTGGGGCTTTCGCGGATGAGCCGTCGTGAAAGCGGAGGACCAGCCAGATGCGCAAACGAAGTAGTCCTGGCTGATGCAATAGTATAGTATGCCTGGTCAGCTCAAAGTTGCGATCTGTTGGTTAGGAGCGTTTTGACGCTTGTTGCGGTTGCGGGGTGCGTAGGCTTGCATATGTATAACGTCGTGACAATACGTGCAGACTTGTTCTGGCAAAGGACCGGCGCCGGCGGCCTTGCAAAGTTGGGCTGATCTGGCACGGAGACATGGTGGGCTATTACGGGCGCTTGCGCTTGGATAGACGGGTGGAGGTCTCTGGCTCGAAGATTGAGGGCAACCAGTTGAGTTACTGAACGGCGGTGGTGGGTGACGATTCGTAGACAGACCTGGAGCGGCGCCAGCCAAGCGGAATGCCCAATTGGCTCTCAGGTCACCCTTGCCCGTCGTTTACCCACCAACTTGATGCCGTTTCAGATGCTCAGCAACCCTGGCGAGAAGCCTCGTGTTTGCTAGCAATTTTTCAGGCTCGTCTCGTGACAGGGCTGGCATTCCAGAGAGCTGAGGTTGACAACTTAGCGAGTCGCCTACAAATGCAGTCGTCAAGTCGCGACAGCACTCGTTTGCGAAACTACGCTTCCAGCTGCAAAAATGTCCCTCCGAGTGCGTTCAGCCGTTCAAAGCACGCGATGATCAGCCATCGGATACTCTATCGCACTCGAGAAGGACCGATACAGGCACTCGGAGCTTGCATGCACCTCTCTTGAATAGGCCAGAAAGCACATTCGTTGAGAAGCCTTTACCGTCGAGGGTTGTCTGACTGTTCAATCAGGACCCGCAGGGCAACAGGCGGCCTGCGCATGCAGAGAGTCATATGCTTCTCTGAGCGATTTTCGCGAAGCACGACCAACGGTTCCTGCAACTCCTGTTACTATTCTCGTGACCATTTCCATGCATTGGCGAAATTCCTGCAGATTCGCTTCTTGGGCTGTGGCATCATGCCGTCAATCCGGAAAGCCCGTCTCCACAAGCTGGAGTGTGGCTAAGTGCATCACCTCGGCTCTTAGTGTGAGGCTGAGCGCTTGATCGGCCTCGCCACATTGACAACGCATGAAAAGCCTCGTCAGTCGCGACTCATCAGGAATCTTCCAACTTGTCCTTTGTCCACGACGGCGAAAATGTTGCTTTCTGCTAAATCTCAACGGTCTCACTTACGAGTCGGGTGGAGGGCCGGTCTCTCAATAGTACCTCCCACCACCTAGGTCGCGCTTAATCCACTACACCTGCTGATCCCGGTTCTGCACGCTCATTCGTGCTCCGCTAATGTGAAGAGAACGGGACCGCGCAGGGCCGTACGGTCATGTGACGACACCATACTGAATAGAGGAGAGTCTTGTGAAAAACGACTGCCAATGAGAGGTCCAATCCAGCATCTGACGCTGTCACTGGCCGCGGCTACATGCAGGGGAGTCAGAGGTCTCATCCACAAAAACCTCTTACCCGTTGATGATGCGATAGGAAGCTGGACTGATCTGAATCTTCAATGATTAAAATCAGCATCAGTGTCAGTGTCAGTGTCCGTTTCGCCTGGGAGGTTGTCAATGTTCGTTGGTGAGACACCAAGACAGTCGTATTTCCTCCATATGCTTCCTCGTCATCCAGTCTAGACTCTTACCAAAAAGAAACCATTTGCGCGCCCGACACATTCTGACGCCACTAGCCGTTATGTTGAGATGTCTTGCATCTAGATCCGACCTAGTCTCCTGGGCTGTTGAGTGCATCCAATCTAACCGCTAGTCGTTGATAGCCGCCGACGTAGGCATCACAGATATTACATAGATCGTTGACAGTATGTGTTTGTAAGACAGTGAACACTGCGGACCCATAATAGCCCCGTCCAGGTTCATGCTTTGATCGCACCCGTTAGCCAAACGGAATAAGGAGGATAAGGGAGGGCGGCACGGCGCGACTGCTTTAACGTCTACGAATCACCTGGCGTAAGTGCTATGTAGCCCTGTGAGCTTTGGTGGAGCTCGGCCCGCTGCGGTACCAAACCAGAGTAAGTCGTTGCGAAGTGACCGTGCGGAATTAGTGATGAATGTTTAGTACGAAACCTAAAGACGGTGGACCGCGCTGGTCATCGAGCCGTTCAGAGACACCTGTGAGACTATAGGGCGGTTGACGAGTATGGTTCTCGGGAATGGCGCCTCACAAACCTGTTAGCCGTAGTTAGTCGGACGTGTATTCTTTTGAAGTGTGTTGTGCGAAGTGAGGAGGCCGATCGCACGAGCGAGTGTACATTTCTCGTTCGCATGGCCAAAAGCATAATAGCAGAAGGCCCCGATGATGGCGGGAAATTGTTGCGTCGATGTTTTATGATTTGATCACCACAAATTCTTCGAAGGGCTCGAAGCCTGGAAAGGAACAGCCACTTCCTGGTCGCGGTGCTGGCGATGGTGAACTCCAGAACAACAGCCAGATACATGTGCTGTGATACTATTCCCTGTGGTGCACTTGGTACCTTAGTATGTTGTTTTCCAATCTATCTCCAACATCGCCTTGCCAACTTTCGAGTTTCGGTGTGAGTTTTTGAGGGTGCCGTATGAGGCGAGATCAGGAACTGTGTCCAAGTTTACTGTGTTTGCTGTCTTTTACCATGGCTATATCTTCCATGATTATCTTTGCTCCAAGATACTTAATCTGGGTGGCCGACGTAATTCTAGTCCGTAAGTGGTCAATCTGAAAGCATACCACGTGACTGCGCGTCATTCTAGTACAGCTCGAGAACGCGTCAGTAAAACTTCATCGCACCCTCAGCATGTCGAAGCAGCAAAAGGTCACTCCATACCAAGAGCGCGTCTATACGGCCCTCCAGATGATCCCAGAAGGACGCGTCACGACCTACGCCGCCATGTCAAAGGCCTTGAACAGCTCCCCTCGTGCGGTAGGTGGCGCCCTGCGCGTCAATCCGTTCTGTCCAGAGGTGCCATGTCATCGATGTATCGCCAGTACTGGTGTGCGTATGTCTATTCCAACACAAGAGTGTCAACACTAATCTTGACAGTTCGTTGGCGGGTACAAGGGTGACTGGGAGAAGGCGCCAAGCGGACAAAACCAGGACTCAAAACTGCAGCTTCTCAAGGAAGAAGGAGTTTTGTTCGACGCAAATGGATTTCTGGTTGATAAAACCTTACTGTGGGATGAATTCAACGAGGAGAAGTTGAGGTAGAGCTTGTAGAAGAGTAAAGGTTCGCGAGGCTGGGGCAAGTGGGGGCGGGGCCGATCAAGAAGTTTTAGTACAGCAGAAAGATCGCAATCTGGTATATGATAATGGATACAGTTCTGTCAGGGTTGTTTGATTGGAAATCGTTCTGCGCAACGCATTGCACTTGCTGAAAAATCGCTAATCGCACTTGCACAAATTTGCCACTGGAAACGTCGAGTAACAACGTATACCTAGGTATCAACACTACTTCAAGACCCACATCACATTGACTTTTTCACTACGTTCCACCATCACCATGCCGCCGAAGAAGTTTCTGAAGCCGAAACCTAAAGGCAAAATAAAGCCGCCAGACCCAGAGACTGAAAACGACTTTCTCGAGGCTGCGGACGAATTCGAACAAGCGGCAGGGAAATGGCGCGCAGGCGACGCCGCAAAGGCCGTTCGCTTCTTCAACCGAGCGATAGACGCATACAATGAGGGCTTGAAACGTCATCCTCACTCATTCGATCTTGCCTACAACAAGTGAGTCGCGCTGAAGTCTGCTTGTCCACTAGATGCTTACAGTATTTCACCAGAGCGAACCTCCAATACACCATCTCAGAAGATGAGCGCATAATCTCGCATTTTGGAAATAGGACGGCGCTTCTAGAAGAGACTTTGTCCTCACACCGCTTTGCTACATCACTGAATCCGACCAACACCGACATCCTGTTCAACACAGCGCAAGTACTTACCTCACTAGCAGAAGCCGGCCTGGAAGCTAGCTCGCAAGCAGCTGGAAAGCGGGATGCAAGCCCGTTGCTCGAGGAAGCATTTGCAATCCTCACAAAGTGTCTGGAAAGCCAACAGCAAGAGTACTTCCAGATGCAGGCTGAGATTGCCAAAATCCAAGCCTCTGGAGAGTATCAGGAGGCCTGGGAGGGTAAGCGACAGCAGCCAGCAGAAACCCAAGAAGAAGACATGGAGACCAATTCAGGGGCTTCAGATGCACCAGGCGACTGGGCCACCATTGAAGAGCCGCTGACTCCAGAAGGCATCTTGGAAACATGCACGGCGCAGCTCAGTACTTTAGCGACATTGCTAGGGCTATACAATTCCGCTACAGATCTACCAAGTATTGAAAAGAAAGCACAGGAGGGGATGGACACAGCTACGAACAAAATTCCGACACTCATTGATCTCATTGACAAGGCACCAGCCCCGAAAGTTGTCGACGAGCCTAAAGCAGGCCCAACACTCTCCATAGCTTCCACGGCAGAAGAAGCGGCAACAACACCCAAAGACGATGCCATCCTTGCGGCTGCCACCTTCCAAGCTAGCATAGCGGAAGTGCAATACCGTAGTGGCAGGACATCGTCGACAGAATACGCAGGAACTGTGGAGCAAATTTTCAGCAGCGTGGTACAAAGCGCCGGACAATGCCCAAGTCCTGGCCTCGCATCAACCAACGCTCAATCCGCATATGCCGATGCGCTCATGGATCTCGCTTCAGCACTAGCAGATGGTACCCAATTTACTCCATCGGCACCTACATTCAGCACAGACATCGACATCCAATGGACAGCTCTCACACAGACCCAAAACTTGCTCACCAAACTATCAGTCGCGCCCTACACTTCTATCTTATCTCCATCGCGGCTGGCTGATGTCTTCATTGCAAGAGGCGATACCGATCTCTTCCGCTTCCGGATCTCGCTCTTCGGGAGCGCGAAGACAGCTTGGGCGAAGAGTGGACCAACTCTGGTTTCCAACGCTGGTATCTTCTACCGAGGAGGGAGGAGCTATGCGGAGAAGGCTGGTGCGGCTGGAGTGCGGAGCACGGCAGATGCCAAGGCAGTTGTAGCAGAGATGCTGAAGGCAGTGGCTAGTGGTTCGGAAATGTCAAAAGAGACGTGGAAGGGAAGGACTGCGGACGTCGCAAAGGTGTTGGAGCAGATGGCTGAGGAAGGTATTGTAGGACGGGAGAATGTTGAAGGTCTGCTGAATTGGATTTAGAGTGTAGAGACTTTGGATCTCAGTTCAAAGCCAGCCACACGAAAATGGCCTTTTCCCATGATTCTTAGTGAGCCTATTGGAGAGTGAGGGCGCAAATAATATTTTTCTGACACAGGAACATTATTGGTTTTGCCTTTTAAATGGAGCTATCTGTTCTGTAGTGGCCTGCCTTCATCGTATGTCTGTCTAGCTGCTTCTTTGCTGGAAAGCCAAGCTCCGGCGTCGAACTTTTCGAGCTGGGCTCTTTTCTCCGCATGGGAATCGTAGTCAGCTTCTCGTTTGGCCTTGATTGATGACCCATGAAATCTTCTGGTAATTGGAATGGCGTTACCAGGGTTAGTTGACAAGTGTCCGACACATCTACCACGCTTTCTTGAACAGTCCAGACAGTCACAAGACCCGTCATGGCGTTCCTGCAGCATCGTCGAAGAAGGCTTTGCATCTTTTACACCCGAAGTGTGTTCTTGAGCCGTGTCCATGTTCAAAAATGCTGCAATCTGCGACCAGAAAACCAGCAATTTCCTTCTCCAATCTTCGATATGCTGCTTGCCTTTCCTGCAACTGCTCCTCAAACTGTTTGCGCAAATTCATTTTTTGAATGGTTTCCTCTCATTCTCTTAGTTTGGCGAGTATCTTGAGAAGCTCCATGTGCTCTTCCTACTGCTTTTGGATCAAGGTTATAATAGAGCGGTTTCTTCATCCCCAAAGTCGACATGAGATTCTCTGCCTGTCTGCGACCAATTCTTAGTGTCGATTCGGTCTCTGCTAGGGAAGTTGCGTCGTCAACAAGGCTCTCATCCGCGCGAAGAGAAGTCGACATGCCGTCCTAGCCTTGCGTCTTTTCCGCTCCAGCGCATATGTCACGCATGCTGTCCATGGCCCCTAAAAGTATGCCGCAGGATGCGGCTACGAGATCATGCGAGTAGCGAGGTCGAAAAGCCAGCTTCGAGTAGTATTAATAGTAATGTCCGTTGATGATCGACCGCGCCTCCAAGCGACTGTGACGAGGAGGCTGCAAATTGGAAGCATATAGCCAAACGTACTCAGTGCATGCTTACAGCGCCCAAATTCAGACGACACTTTAATCAAGCATACGAAGATCAGGAGAAGATAGGCAATGGGGTGAAAATGTTGTTTTTGACAATGATGCATAGACTCACTGATGTTACGGTAGCCGTGGCCTGAATCTAAGGCAGATGCTATGCTATGGTAGTGTTTGCACAGTCGCCTATCCTCATACGCTGGAACGACGCTTTTCCTCGTCTCTCGTTTTCTCCTTCACTTGAGGCCTTGTACAAAGGGAAGTACACAAATATATCCATAATCCCACCTTGCTCATCTTTGTCCAGCCAGTCTCCGCTCTTGGACCTCAGACAAGGCCCGACTACCGCTCAGGAAGGCAGCAGCTCCTACGACAGCTGCCGCGGGCAGAGTCTGGAAGAGGTTCCAGCTGGTGTAGTACAGGAAGAAAATGCCTTCCATGGCCAGTATAGAGCCATAGAAAAGGCCATGCGAGATAGGTGCGTTGCCCAGCGCCTTGCTCAGATGGTTGGCATTTGCGCCTAGCATAGCCCATACACCGAGTAGGATGGGAAGTGCAGCAGCAACCGCAGCGGTAAATACAATCGTTATCATCTTGGGTGGAGACTTGGGGTCATGGCGGAAGATGTGGTGAATCTCAGACTCAGCAGCGTAGCGGACGGGCGGCGCGGGGACGCTGAGAGGGACGCTGGGGTCACGGGTGACGGCGAGATCGAACGCTTTGCTCTTGTATGGGGCGGAAGATCCAAATGATCCGATAACGATGGATGCAGCGATTGGCTTCTCAGAGGTCAAGAATTGGTGGGGTAGGTCTTTGTGAGACTGGAATTGTTAGCTGTGCTGCCAGCCATTGAGATGTACAGCATACCAAATCGACCTTGCCCTTGCCACTATCCTTCACATTGAACACGAAAGACTCCTCCAAGCCCGTCGTCGGGTCGGTCAGAGTAAGGAATGCCTGATGGGGTCGCTTCGCGGTGCTTCCGTCGAGGGTTGTAAGGACAAGCTTCAATGTATCGGTTGCGCCCAACGATACAGATTTCCCCAGCGGCGTCGAAGGGCTCAGTCTGGATGATGATTAGTCTCGCGTGTATTGCATGGAATGCAAGCTTAAACTCACTTATTCTTTGAACCTCCGCCAACACCAGCACCTTTGCTGGAAATGGTCACGGTAGCATCCTCAAAGCTCCATGAAGAAGCTGCAGACACAATGGCCGCGCCCGAGAGTAAGAGGGAGGAAACAAAGCCTTGAAGAACCCTCATCGTTGCTGATTCGGAAAGAGTGAACGCGGAGCTGTCAATGTTGCGCCGACACAGACGTAAGCGTGTCCTTTGCCAAGACTTTGAGCGGCATGTCTCGGCGCTAGTTATCCATGGCCGTCTCCATCGTTAGTAGCTTGGTAGATGCATGGGTCGCGATGAATTGGTCGTATACTCGGGGTGTATCGCACTGCTTGCAGCATAGCCTTGTGTTGATGCGAGTACAAGACATCGCTGTCTCGCGTCTGGGCGGTGTCGTGGCAGATATCAGGCGTTGTGTTGGAGAGAATAAATGGACCCATCTCACAGTATATAGAGCACTCTTGTTCACAACAAACAAGTGAGGCATTGAATGTTCTGTTCCAACATCGATTTGAAGTGGCAAGCGACAGCGCAGACAGATTGTGAGTATGAGATTGGATATGACATGATGTTTTATGTTACAAAAGATGGTATCTGTGCATGGTGATACCTCAGCCTCGTAGCGCGTATAGCGCAAGTCTTTGTGTAGTGACAGGTTGCTCATGATGAAATGATGCCCAGTCCCCAGATCCTATCCTTGCAGCATGCAGTATATATACAACGAGGGTGTGTTGCTCCAAGCGCGACCTGCGCTCCAGTGCGTCCCTCGACAGTCAATCCTCATCGTGAAGGCAGTCCTTGTAGTGCCACCGTCTGGAACCGGAGTTAAGTTCCTCATCGTCTCGCATGTTTATTTCCCAACTGTCTGGTCTTTCAGCTCCTTTGCCTTCTCAGCCACCATGTCAGTGACACCCTTGGCCTCCTCAGCCGCTCCTCTCGCCCTCTTAGCCATTCTCTCCTTCCAAGCCTTGTCTTCCTCGTCTCGCATCTCCAACTCCCTCAGCCACCTGTCCCTCTTGTCCATGCGCTCCTTTTGAGCAACCTGCTTCTCATATTCCTTGCGCTTCACGCGATCCTTTTGCCAGTACATATTTCCTGCTACCAGTACAGCAATTGTGAAGGCTTGAGCATATAGACGTCGGCGGAAGTACATGTTGGTCATCTTGTGGTCGCCTTTTCGCATTGACCGGGTTGCGCCGACAATGGCCCAGACGGTGAGGCCGCAGCCGAGGGGGACGAGGGGCTCTTCGCGGAAGCGTCGCCATATCTTGTCGATAGTGTTTTCGTTGTAGAAGTCGCTGGATGGACCGTTAGTAGATCATTCTGGGGAAAACCCCTCGGTCATTGCCTGGGATATCGACATACGCATTTTCATCAAAAGACGAGGGGAGCGGCGCGCTGTTTGGAGGTCCGAAAGACATGGTGGGTAGTATGCAGATGCGGAGGTGGCGGAGGTGGCGGAAGTGTCGCGTGGGTAGACAGGTACAATGGCAGGGTCTTTACATGAACCCGCAGACTTGAAGTATAGCACTAGCTCTGAATGCGCAACTTGGAGCTATGCAGAAGCTCTGGATGTGCTATCGCACGTATCGAGTGTACAGCGAGTGGTGTATGGCTTCAAGATGCGGAGCAGTGCAATCGATTATCTCACCACTTCGGCCATCGGCCTTTCCTGATGTTCCTGGCCCGATGCGCGCAGCTTTACCTACATGACCAGAGCTTCGCGGGCAACGACAGCCTGGGCCAAGCATCTCTACCAACACCAACATACCAAGTCGCCTTCAATGAGAGTCGAGGCGACGGGCAAACTCCTCCCGCTGCGCCATGAACGATGAGGCCGAGTCGTCTCGAGCTCCGCCGCGCCATAACGATGCTGCGTCCCACCTGGCCGATTTAGAGAATGCATTAGCACGCTTTGAAGAGGCTGAAGAGCGGGAGAAGGAGAGGGCGGTCAAGCAGAGGAGATTGGATGCAAAGAGGAAGCGCATACAGATGCTGGGCGAGCTTCTGCGTGACTTGGACATGGTCGTCTACCTGGAACTCATCACACTCTACCACTTGGAGTACGCTTACCGGGTACATAGTGCTGCTTCGCGCTAATCATGTTTGTAGCTGCTCATTCTTCTGGCTCTTGTTCAAGGCCTTTACACATGGCTTCCTCCTGACGCCTATCCCGGACACCGCGACCGTCACCCGCCCACCAGACGAACCGAGGCCCTTCCTGCCGCTGCTCCTGTTCTCGTTTGGAGTCAACTTCCTCCTGCACCTTACATATCCTGCGCCTTCGGCTGGCGACGACACCCGAGGCTATCTGCATGGCGGCTTGATGATAGACTTTATCGGGCAGCAGGGGCCCACCACCAAGTGGAAGCTTGGGATCCTCGACATATGCATCCTGTTCCTGCAGCTTGTCATGGTCTCGGTACACGTCAAGAGGCGGGAGCTGAAGAAGACGCTAGCGAAGCTGTCAGCTGGTGGGGGTGCACCAAACACCACCACTACCACCCGAACCACGTCAGACTTGGCGCCAACAGCGACGGCAGCAGCGACGAACGACAATGCGGCCCGAGACCAAGATGCCGATGACGAGGAGCGAGGAGTGCTACACCGAACCGATACTTTATCGGAATTAGGCATGGACCCCGATAACGAACAAGATGCCTTACTACCATCATCTTCCGAGTCTGGTCATGTCGATGCTGTTGAACTCCTCAGTTCCGGTCAATGTGTCATCGGCGACTTTACTCTCATCGACACCCTTCTTCAGGAAAACAGGGATTACTCAGCTTACCGGTTGACGCGCACTGAAAGCGGCAATAACGACATGCCCGAAACCCTGCGGCGGCTCAATACGTTGCGCACTCGGTTCGGTGTGGGTGGCGGATGAAGCAAGGGGGACGTTGTCTTATCATCGCCTTACTCCGGTCCACGTGTTCCAAACGTCTCTGTGGCAATCACCTTGGTGTAACGTTGTATGCATATTGTCCCAATAAAATACTGCATGTAGTGGACGAAGCCTCCGTGTAAGCCATGCACGTTCGGCTCGGCTGCCCCCACACGTTCCTTCTCCGTTGCGAGGTCGGTTGAACAGGCTTATTGCAGGCATTGGTGGCGCCAGGCTTTCTGAACCCCAGGAATATGCACGCAACGCGCAATTGTGCGATCCGTTATCCATGTGAAACGGATCGCGAGGGTCTATGCATGTTGAAAATTGGCCTGGGACATACTGGCAAAGGGGCTCGTGTGGTGGAGGAATCACATTACTATGGTATGATCCCGCGCCAAATGCATGGTACCACTCTCGTTCGAAGCAAGTGACGGTAATAAGGCGGGAGTGTTATCCAAAGCAAGACTATCCCAAGACCTTTGCCACAAAGCACCCACAATAATAGTTAATCATCGACATAAGGGACTTTCTTGATATCAATCGACAATGACTTGCGCTGAGGCCACGGAATGCCCTGATTAATCTTATTGAATCCACGAGTCAATATGGGAGGGCCGAGGCTGCGGATGGAGGTATGAGCGGAGTGATCCGATACCACGCTGATAGGGCGCAAGCCACTTTCAGTATACCCCCCGAAATTCTTCAGTTTCTCGTTATTCGTGAGCATCTGGTGGCCTTTGTTCATCGACGTCGATAGCCGGAGTGCTTTGTGGAGAGGCGTTGCTCGCTTAGGTGTACTTGCCGTGACGAGTTAGATTTACAATCAACGACTTTGTTGGAACCCAGCCGAGAGCGGTTTCTGGCATCTTTTCAATCATACTACCTCTAATGGGATTATTTGGAAGACCCAAATCCAAGTATCCTAGCAATGAAGATCCGTGGAAGCTCTATTCTCTTTCAGCACGAATATCGTTCGTCTTCTCTGGGGTAGCCGGAGGCCGTTCACGGAGCATTATACCAAGACCTATCCATAGAAAGGAATGAGTTTTGTGATCGATGACGCAGACTGCTTTCGACAGCCCTGAGAAGACCTTTGACCGCTAGATATCCTGGATGTATTTTGGTATGAACTAGCCTGTTGTCTTTATCAAGCGTGTTGTATATCCCGCCGGATCTCATGTATCAACAATCACGATCTACAATGTCAACCTACCTAGGTAGCTGAGCTTTTGCTACCAAAGTTATTAATGTACTTGGTTACTTCTTGAGTTAGACGACGGTCTATTTCTCATAGTTGTTCGCGGCTGCAATAAACCACGCAAGGACTGTGCCAATACGTACACCTCAGAGCAAACATTTTGAAATGGTAAATTGCCCAGCTCTCCAAGTGGTCTACTGGGAGAGATGCGCTGAATACACTGTCTTTTGCGTATAAGTCAACAGTTTGACCGCGTTGGCTTGGACTGCTGTGGGTAATGCTCGGCATATACGTACGCACAGACAGCATAGTAAGAAGGACTGCTAACGAAAGGAAAGAGGCTTCCCCAATCTTCTGGACTTGATTCATGTGTTGTTGAGAGTCAAGTTTGACGACGAGCGCTTGATTGGGTACAGGAACGTATTTGTCCATGAGAACCAACAACGTTGATGGATTCACAGAGGCGCTCAAAGTATAAGAGCGTTGTTAGGGTCAGGTAGGTAGAAATGTGTCGAGATTCATCCTCTACGCTGTTTCGGTAGGGCGCTAGGCCATACTAGACTCAGTCGTCTTACGTACATCATCTACTTCAATCACCAATCTTCACAACCTCCACGGTAATCTTCTACAGGCGACGGGAATGGAGCGGCCGCTTCTGGAGAGCCTCGACAACTTGCGCATGTCGACACAGCATAGCACACCGATAGGCGCCTGTTCACTAGACGACATGCCGCCCGTTACCCGCCGTCACACCCGTGGCAAACGGTCGTGTCTCGCGAATCTCCGTGGGTAAGGTGAGCCTATTTGCTCCCACCCTGGAAGCGTGTGCCGTCCAATATCTGGTTCCCGTCTGATGGCACATTTGTGACGACATGCACAGCATGCAAGATTTCACGCGTAGCAGGGCCGCTTTGCTGCAAGTCTTACATTGCGTGCGCAAACGTGGCATGAGTACTCCCGCGCAGGGGGGGGGGCATGTGGTGGTGTGTACGGAATGGTAACACTGCTTCCGGAAACGATACTTGGTCGTGGGTTGTACACGGAAGCTGATTGTTAAAGCGGGATTCAACGGAGTTGATGCGCCTGCATTCACTTCGACCGCCCATCTACCAAAAGCATCGCCCATAAGCCTTCGTCTCAAAGCAGTCACTTGTGCGTCATGTCACCCACATTAATTTCCACATGGCAAACATGAAAGCTACTAAAAACAAGTCCATCATGGAAAGTTTTGGAGGACCCTGCATGGTCATTTTCGCTCGAGTTGGCGTTTTGTAGCGCTTCGCGCGAGCCGCATTATGCTCTTGCACCCCCCAAACCTAACCCTGACGGAACGGAAAACATGTATGTAGTGGGTGCCGAGATGCGATTTTGTGTGGGGTAGATAACATAATCTACCAGGCAGTGAAACAAAGCAAGGCGAAGAGTGTCCAACTGTGCCCAACACCGTGTTGCGCCTCTGGGCGCAAAGGTTGTCAAACGTCACTCACCTTGTCACTTGTGACAGCACTGCAATGCTTGCGGATGACGCACGCCTGGTTGACGGGCGGGTTAGAACGGAACAACGGATCGGAACGTCGAGCGACGACGCACCGAAACTTCAAAACCCCCCCCCCCCCCAAACTAACTTTTTGCTAATTTGTTCGCCTCAACTGCCCACCTACCTCTGCTAAGAATAGTCTGGGTATGGTGCCACATGTCCCGCCCTCCCGAAAGGGACAGAAAAGATGCGTGTGGGGAGCGCAACGATTGGCGGAAGCCCCTATGCTTCCTAGATAATTCCAGACTTTGCGTCGAATCGCGTCGAATTACCTGATTGGCGGGGTCAGCTTTTCCTGCGAGTAAGCTGTTCGATATGGTATGATATGCAGCGCGCGGGGTCAAGCCGTCTGCATGCCTATCCCTTGTTCGCATGGCTACAAGGCCACTAGCGTACTCACGTGACGATGTCCAAGATGCGGGTCTTGATCAACGCGTCGGACGGCTTTGTCACTGCTTACATGCATGGGCACGGTGTGTGTTGTACCGCGTGGCTTGCATGGTTGGGCTCTGAGTGCAGGGCCCTGGGGAGCGCGATGCGCGAATCGCGCAAGGATGATGCTGGCGCAAGTGCATACAGATCCCGAAGGCATGGTTCGGCGTCTGAGCTAGCTGCCTCAGGAGATGTGGGTGGGTGTGTGTGCGGGATTATACAACTGGCGAGGGTGCGGCGCGCGACACAAGACTTGATAGTGAAGCTGGAGTTGTCGTTCCAGCGATTCCTGCAGAGGATACATGAGTAGATGAGTCCACATAACCCGCGCATGACTGGCAACGTGGTACGTGTTCACTCTAGATTACTGGCCCCCAACTCCATCTAGGCAAATCAACGACAAAGTCTCCTGTCATAGGATGCGTAGCGCCAAAGCCGTCACAAGCGAGAAGTTCTGCCCCGCAATCTCGCAGATTTCTGTACGCTTTGAGGATGCGTAGATCTGTATCACGGCCAATTTTGTTGAAGTCACAGGACATTGTGAGATTACTTTTGAGTCTTCTGCGTGTTCCATCGCTGAGCTGAAGACGATGCCGTGCAACATGTCTTTGGTCCTTCTGCCACAGGAGGCGCAAAAGACCATAGCACCTGTCTATGCCGCGCCTACAAGGTCATTCAGTCAGTCACACAACCCGGCGAGGACAATATTCCAAGGCTTGCTTTGCTGTATCTAGTGCAATGTCGTGTGGTAAAGCAGATTTTGCGGGCAGACGGAGAGGCGCCAAGTCAACGCGTGACGAGATGACTAGATAGAGACACAAAAGCACCCCCAAGAGATAAGACGTTCGCGCAAGGCGGATCGAATCCCGTCGGAACGATGTCGATGGCATTGCATCAACATGGCAGGAATGTGCGGTGTAAAATATAGGTACACGTGTCGAGAGTCGGTCATCTGGATGTAAGTGGAGCTCGCCCCTCCCTCCCCAAGTCCCGCGGATGTAAATCAATGGACCCCATTATGCAAGTCAACGAGACATCAGCTGCAAAGGCTGGAGAATCCGGAAGTTGATCCGGAAACCGCATCCCAGTATGGCATGGCAATTCGTGACCAGCAACATGACTAGGTCGCGTCATGGTGGTGAGGCAAGAAACATGAAAACACCATCGGCAGTTGCGTACAAGCAACCAAAACGTGCGCTTATGCAGCCCGAAAGATCCATCCCGTCTTGCACGGTCGGCCCGAGCAGCGAGCAGAAATCGGGTAAGCATAGCAGAGGCTGCTCATGGACTGGATTTGCTGTAACATGTGCAGTCTTACAGCCTTGCTACCCGCCGCAGAGGTAAACGGCGAGCGAGCGCTGATCTTACACACAGTCCCGTGTGATTGGGTGGGTCTTTGTTCCCGGTCACGGCATGTCATCCCATCAGCACCCACACACCGCAGCGGCTCTGCCTAGATGGTTGTTCTTCCAAGATATAGGATCACGGGACAAGCGGCTGGCTCGTGGGTAAGCTAGGTTGTATCCTTGCAGCGCATGCTGCAGCTTCGAGACTTTTTAGTGCTTCTTCTTGCACGTCCACCCGCATCATTATCGCGAGTCAGTGATACCATGGATGCTGGTAGATATAGCGTTTGCGGACGTGACGGCATCGAAGGGGGAAGAGATGGCGGTGAAGGTGTTGCGTGCGGCGTGCGCGCTTCAGGGGCCCGGCATATCCAAGGTTAGGCCCGATGACGAGGGTAATGATCAAGGGCATGTCGTGCATAGAGCGGCACAACAGCTAGTCTTCAAGTCCGTGAGGGCGTTGATTGGCTGAGATGGAAAAGTGAAGGGTCCGACTGACTAGCAATCTGGATAATATGAATGCGACGTCGTTGTTTGTTGTACTGTCTTGGAGCAGGGCTAATGCTCAGTTGAGCAGCTTGCGCTGGGTCGACTACTGCCCATGCCTTGACTTATCACACGAGCACCTGAGACGTCACAGTATTTGTTTAGGCATCGTCAACAACATGTCAGCCCCTAGTCTCGAAGAAAAGGCCGTCGATATTCTATTTCACCGTCGACCTCCCCGTTAAGAACTTAATGTGGTAGACAATCTCTGGTCAGGTTGATGCGGCTTCCGTAATTTGGAAAAACTTCTGGTCCGGCCGATTGTGGTATCTTGATCCCTTGGTCGTTGTGCGAAAAAAAAATAAGATATGCACAAGAGCGGGATAGTTGTTGGCTCAACCGTGCAGAGGAGGTGGTGAAATTCGGACCGTTTTCGAAGAAGGTTCAAGCTACTGCGACTATGGGACGTTGTAGTGCGGTAAGATCAACGACCGAAAAAGGCCCACTCGACATTGTCAATACCGGTCTTCTGAATAATATCCACAGAGTTCTCGAGCTAGCAGGTAGGGTGACAGGGGGACGGGAGTCCGAATTTTGGGACTAGTATCGTACAGTGGCGGGCGGTCAACAGAATTCCTAGTTGGGGAAAGTAGAAGAAGGCCTCTAGAGGCGCTATGATGCCGTACATAAAGTTCCGGCCTGGGCCAGAAAATACGCCGAATAGTCCAACGGACCGCGCCGGAGGCGTCTCCGGGAGTTGGTATGCGAAACACGGAACTTAAATTTTGGCCAGCTCACATCCTCGGCTGCTTTCCAGCACGACGGTCAAGTGGCTACGGACTTGTCTAACGTAATTCTATGGACTGTACGCAGTAGAATTAGCATTGGTCTTGCGAGCACGAGGTTACAGTTGTACACGTGTCTGCGTAGCTTACAATAGTTTATGCTACGAGGGCGCATTCCCAACATGGCATGTCTGGTGTCATTGGAGGGTGTACGACCAATGCTACATGCTTGTCGATAATGTGAAGCGCTTTTCTGAAACAGAGAAAGGCACAATGATACACTCGGGTAGGGTGGCCTGGAGGTTGCAGATAACCGCAGACCTGCTGGACCAAATAGTTTGGGAGTCAACGTTCGTCGTTACGGGTCGCTCACCTGTGGTGAGCTTTAAACTTTCGGCGGATGCTTACACCAAGACTCGATGTGGAAAATTCATGTCGTATGATGTGATGGCGCCCATTCTAAGCCCATCTTATTGTCGGTCGTATAGACCAATCTGAGGCGGCACTCGGTATAGCGTTGGCATAACCCGTTAGAGTCGACGGCGGCTTTTCTTAGCTTGTCTTCCTATATCCGAAACTTAGTTTTGATGACTGCCAGTTTTCGAACACCGTAGCGGAGATGGGCTGGTTGGGCAATCTTTTTTTTTTTGATACCTTGGGCGCACGCATATGTGAGATTATAGTTTTGGATTTGACGGGTGTCTCGCCTGGCAGTTCTTCTCGGGGAGGACCGCTAGTAAGTAATGGGTTGTAGAAGCAAAGTGCAATATACGCAAAAGCCTCAGCAGCGGTGTACCTTGGGTTGCGTCGAAACAACACTCCGATCATCGTCATATTGTTAGGTGTTGATTGTTGGAACAAGTTTGTGTAATAAGAAGTAGTTCCATTGTCCTCGGTATCCGCGAGCAGACGAAAAAAAAAAACATGGATGGCGTCCACGGAGAGGCACTTATGACGAAGTATTGTACATGGCGGAAGCGAGATTTCTGAATCTTGGTACTATGACGACGACAATGAAAGTGTCCGCGAGGACGGATATATCTAGATGCAATTTGTTCGTAGAATTGATGAGAAACAAAGACTGAGAAGCCACAGGGTATAACGCAGATTTGTGCTCGCAAAATTGCGAGAGCTGGAAAGAACCACCCGCGCGACATGTATCATACATCTTGAATGCATGTTTGGGGAAAGTGATGTAGAGGAAAAGTGATGGGACAAAAGAATTACTGCTTCCTTTCCTGGGTCTGCTCATGGGTCCAGGTGCGGTGCTCATATCGATTAACCTCGGGAGGAAACGAGTCGCGATAGGCTGGTCGCTTGGCTGTAGGCTGAGAAGGCGTGGCCTGTGTCTGTTGATGCTGTGGGTACTGATGAGTCTGAGTAGGAGCATGGTTTACTGGCGCAAAGGTGGATGCAGAATAACCATGTGATTCGTGGCCGGAAACAGACGCATCAGTGTGGTGAGGACCAAGGGCTGGATGATAGCTGCTGGTTCTTCTTCGAACATTGCGCTCTTCTTCACGCACCTCCTCCTCATAGTCGTCATAAGACGCTTCTGAGCCGTGTCCAGTGGTAGAAGATGGCGCACGTGATGGCGCTACCGATACACGCCTGAGACGAGGCGATGGTGGTCGGGTGATGTGACGTTCCGGATGAGCCTGCATTGCAATCGATCTCCAATAGTCTCTTTCGGTCCGATAATATTCAGCATCCTCATTTGAATCGCGGACGTTCTGCTCCAATCTAGATATGCTCATGGAGGCTTCACGCTCCTTCTCTTTTCTTCTGGCACGGAAACGCGCAGAAGCGCCAGCGTTGCGCCTCCTCTTCTCATCGGCACCTTTGGAAGCCGTTTGGGTTTCCACTTGGATATTGTGTAGAGACCCATCCTGGCTCTGAATTGTCATGAGCTGAACACTACTCTGATTGGATGGTGCCATGGCTATCATGCTATTGCGTTCACCCTCCATGGATGTAGATCCCTGGCGGGAATCGTGGATGGGAGTATGTCTACACATAGGTCCATATTGTCCTTGGGTACTGTGGTTGTCGTATTGACTTGACGCAACAGAGGCTGACTGACTGTAGGGAGAGTATTGTGCAACTGGACTGGCACTACCGGACTGAGGGAAGTTTACGCTTGGTCGACGCATCTCTGTTCGCATCATGTTCGGTGGGGGCGTCGGCGCCGTAGGTGGAAAATAGTGGGCCCGGCCGCCAGCAGGGGGTGTAGGTAAAGCAGGCTGCGTTGTCATCATGTCCGAGGGGCGTGTACTTGCAGTTAAAAAGGGCGACTGCTGTGCATCGATTGTGCCGGTAGGTGGATTTAATCTGCTCAGGCTATGGGTCCTAAGCCCTTTCTCGGGATAGAGAGGTCGGAGTGGAGGACGCTCTGGGGGCTGAAAGAGTCTAGCATGCTGTTGCCTGTCCTGCGTGGATTGGGTCGAGTCCACACTGTTGGGTCGACTGATAGAGGGTAGGCTTTGGGAATGTTGCGTATCCACTGGCGATGGTGATTCCATCTGGGATTTACTGCGTCTCAAAGCTCGTTGCTGTTCGACGAGTTCCGCCTGGGGGTTCAGAATCGAGTGGACTCCAAAAGGATTTCCAAATCTTCGATCTGATGGGGTTGGTGGAGTCCTTGAAAGATGGCGAAGAGGTGGCAGTGAAACGGGCGGGTTCACTGGGGCTTCCCGCGGACTCCTATACGGTGGTTGCATTGGAGGGTAGGATTGAATGGGCGACATTTGTGGGGTGTTCCGCTCTGAACGAGGTTCTCCTACCGGTGGAATTGACATGGGATAGGTCTCGTCAGAGCCCCCTTGGCCGGCCTGACCCGACCATGGGCCGTCCGGTTTGGGATCGTTGTGGTACGGCGGAGTCAAAGATGGCTGGAAGCGTCGTGGATAGTGAGGGAAAGGGGCCCGAATAGTGGGGAGAGTTTGAGTAGCCAGGGTGACAACGTTGGTTGGGTCGCCCAGAAGACAACCCAAGCGACGGTGAGGTGATGAACAGTTGCAGGAGGCGAAAAGACTTCTGGATCAGAGAGAACAGCGGCAGTCCAAACGGTGAAGCAGGAAAACGAGGCGAGGACGGGTTTCCTAGTAGCGCAGTTGAGGCAGTGTGGGGCTGACGGCCATGCTACACTGGGAGTAAGCGACCGACACTGCAGGAACAAGGTCTGGAGTTCAGTAGCAAAGGGGAAGCGTTGAGGGAGTGAAGCTGCGAGGCAACGTCGAGGAAATGGGTAGAGAGTCGTCTGGGAGTCGAGGTCTGTCACGCCCGCAAGCAACTGGCACAGGTCGCGCCAGGACCGGGTGTGATATAAGAATTTGCGGTGTAATAGTCGCAGGAGCGCCGACCGGGCAGCAAACCATCGAGGGTGCATTGTGCCCCTGTCTAGCCTGATCCATGTTGCGCGAGGAAGGGCAGCAGATGCATCATGCCTTGTCGGCGGCTTTGACGACGCGCTAGGCGGTGCCTTCGTGCTTGCTAGGATATGCTGGCATGCTAACTCACGCACGTCTTCCGCGCTACTGCATGTTCGACAGTGACGATACGCGGAAGCGGAAGAGAGACTAAACCCCCCTCCTCCACCGCAACAACGCGCAGCCGGCTGACAAGCAACGACGTCGAGGTGGTCTGGTGGCCGCGCCCTGCAGCCCCTTCCCCCCCCAAGCACTGACCCGCGGGAGACAGTCCGGAAAGACGTCCTGTCATCTGATCTGCAGCTCGCCGGCCCTCCCTCACTGGCAAAGGCGAGCCGTGGCGGGCTCGCACACATGTCCTCGACCGCTGCTACAGCCGGTCAAGGCCGCGGTAGTGGGCAGCGTGTGCGTGGTGCTCACGAGCATGTCTCATCCATGTGCCCCAGCCCAGGGTGCCGTCGCTTGCCGCTCGCTGCGAAGTGAATTGTGCACGTCATTTTGCTTTGTTGAGTGCCTCGTTGGTAGCCAATCGCAGATTTAAAAGTGCCCGAAACATGCCTCGCGCGCTGCACGCACTGCACAGAATACGAGCCACGGCTTTGAGCGGACATGGTCGTGTATCGATCGGCATACCCACGCCATGGCCGTAGAGATCGATAGGACCTCTGGTCGTCTCGCCTTATCGGTGGGTTGCGTCTTGTACACCTGCATTCCCGAGGCGGCCAGCACCACGAACGTCTCGGGCCGGCCAGCGGCGGCAACGCCTCGTCTCACCGCGGATGACAGAAGGGATTGGCATGCCCACACCATGCAGCCACCAAGCAGCCATCGCTTCCGCCTTGGAAGACGTGCGTGTCGAGAACGTGCTTCTCATGTGTACGTGTTGCAGTGGCCATGTGGGGGTAGCCACAAGTTGATGAGGCAGCATGCTAGGCATCTAGCCATGTTCATGTGCATGGCGGGCTTCTGAAACTCGATCGCATCAGTGACATGGTAGCCCTCGGCCTGCCGTAGTGATAACACTGAGCGATACAACCAGGATTGGGTCGCTGTTCCCCGCGCATGCTGTGGGGGTAATGAGCATGTGGAGCGGCTCACGATGCAGATGCTGCATCCCAGTACATGATTTGTGATCGGTCTGATCGTCAGCCATGAGTGTGCAAGTACCATACACGACGCGCTGGCATAGCGAGACCAGCATTGCGCAATCTTTGGCGTCTTCTGTGCGAGGCCTCGTTGGCAACACAGCGTGGAGTCTGCGCTGGTGCAAAAACACTCTAGTACGTTGGGCTTCAACTTCGAGCCCCTGTCGCATTGCGAACTCTGTCAGATGTCCGCCTTTGGATCCCACACACACGCACATCAGATTGAACAGGGCTAGCTCGGGTCTTGTTGCAACAGCTAGCTGGCGTCAACCCATGTCTGATTCATGCTTCTCGAACCCTTTCCATGACAACTCACACCCGAAGAGTTGGTAACAGCGTGCATGTTGCAGGACATGGAGACCATCTCTATGCCGCACATCTCATCCGCCCTGATTTCACGCTGTCTAGGGCTGGAATCTGGGCAGAGGTGCAAAGCCCACGACAGTGTATATCTTGCAAGTAGAGCGACTTCGGATTTGTCCACGCCGTATGCGGAGCCGCAGGATCCTTTGGATAACCGAGGAGGATTTGACGCTCCTGATGAGCTATCGGGGCTATCCGCAAAGTGTTGCGCTGACTCTTAGAGACACCATTAGCAACAAATGTCGGGGCCGCTTGCTTCTGGACGCAAGCTGAACACGCTCGTGAGCGCCTTGGCCAGGGATATCTTCCGAAATCATCATAGCTTGCGACCAACACCATGGTCGGGTACGGCGCCACAGATGGGTCTCAGTCTTCGGTTGGCTGATCCTCTTCACCATTTTCCGGCTCCAGACTGTCGGTTGCGCAGCCAAGATGATAGTTCAGGGGAGACTACACCGGGCTATGAGGTCACGTCGCAACGTGATAGGCTAATTTACATGGTGCAGCCGCGTACAGCGGTTGGTTCCTGTTCTAACCTACCGGATCGTATCGCCATCTCAGTCTAGAAGATTGATCCAGACGAGATAAGATGCGGAGATGACTTGTAGTCTCGGCCCAGTTGCACTTGTTCGTACATTGCGTCTCCGGTGAAGCTGGGTGCCCTGTGTGTCCACTTTTGTGTTCCTTCACCCCACTGCCTATGCGACAGAGACGGCAAGAGCGCCGTTGCCGTCGGTGGGCATGTCGACATCGTGACAGCCATGGCTAGCGCGTTGTGAAGATCCAGCACGTGATAGTGATGGCAGGTGCAGGCGCGTGCCCGTCGAAGCGATAATCCTTCGGCACTTAACCGATGCTCCACCATGTTTCGTTTAGGCATGTGTCCAGTCATGTTGAAGTGAAAGGGATTCCCTGTGACAGCAGATCGAACGAATGGACAATCCGCAGATAGGGCAGGAGACTTTGAAACGCACGGCCCAAGCTTCAGCACGAAATACGCTCGCCGGACGCTCTTCTGCAGCCCTGAAGTGCTTTTGTCTGCCACTTCGTCAACTGAGAGACGCAATAAAACAGGTTGTTGCTCTTGCATCTTTCGGGTACTCGCAGGTTGCAGCACATACCAGAACGTAGGTTCGCACTTCATTCTCGCTGCAAGCCATCCTCGCCCCATGACCTGCCTAGGTCTTGAAAGGACTGCGACACTTTGATCCTTGCTACACAAACTTGCGCGTTTGCATCGCTTCGCAACCCCTGGTTGTTCTTTGAAAACTCACTCATGTATGTTCGAAAGGCGGACGAGTCGCCTCGAACTCCAGTTTTCACCCACGATACCTAACATGGGTAGCAGATTCGTATCGAAGCATGCATCACAGGGCTCGCTTCATACGCTCTCTGTTACACAAGAAAACACCCTGAGCCAAGAACCCTCTCAGCCCCCTGCGCAAGGCTTGTTGTAACCTATTAGCTACTCGGATCAGCCTCTACCATCCGCCATGTAGCCTAGAAGCGGGAGATGGCGTTTCTTGCCCTGCTGCGCGCATAACGTATGATACGGTGTCTGATGTACACGGATGTTGACTCGCTTGCTCAAATCAGATGACCACTCTTGTCGTTTCTTGCTCAATTTGATGTTCGTGCTCTTCTCCTGAATGGCCTTTCGCTTGGCCTGCGTCGCCGCACCTACCACAGATAAGTAGAACAACTGTACATCATCCAAGACGTTATATATGGGTCAGATCTTCGCTAACCCTCGAGTACAGACTCTACGTTGGTCTCGTTCCCAGAGAGATGCATATCCTCGCTTTGCACAGCAACATGCACATCCTTGTCCTTGTCCTTGTCCTTGTCATTCTGTCTATCATGTGTCAAAATACGTACTCCTCGTGTGTTTCTGCCATCCAATGATCACCTTAGTAGACGCTTCGAAAAACGCTCCCACATCGCCCTGCATGTTGTCTTCCAAAGCACCAACACACATGAACTTACCATCCAGCTGGGAAGACAACACATTCAAGACCCACACAAGGCAGAAGCTAACAGATCAGTCATAGATGCCTTTTTAACGCGTGACTCAATAGAAAAAAAATGCGAGGTAGTCTGTTTAACAGAGCCTTTCTGGTCTTGTTTTTCAAGCGAATCGTAGGGGATTAGTTATATGGCATTATCTGGCTTCCGAGAAAACAGTGACTATCCCTTCGATAGTCTTCTCCGCCAAAAACCTCTCATCAACATTACATACGAGTCAACTACAGACCAGTGTCATGGTATGATTTACGCGAAATCAACTCCACGCATGCAGGTCACGCGATCGACATTAGTAGATCAGTATGTTGTCTAGCATGTCCGGAAAAAAAACGCTAAATGCTGCGTAAAAATTCCGAATAACCGCAATCACGCCGACCGGCAGTCTCACTACCCTGCTCACTATCAGTCTGTCGGCGATGATCTTTCGGCCCTATTCACCAATATTGCGTCTCCGGACGTACGGTAACAGTCCCCCCTCCCCCAGATCCAACTGTCCTTCATTTGACAAGCATATACACGGCGATCGAATTACCTCCTATTTTCTTGCTCGCATACCAGGCCCGTGTACTCTCTCTGGCACACATGAGAGGCGAATGGAAAGCGCTGAGACGCCCTTGCCAAAGACGACTTACTCAGACTCCTACCGTCTATTTATGCCACCGCTTGATACGTCTGGTCACCTCTGAGTCAGCGCTTGCTTACTTGCTTAGCGACTGTAGGGTTATTAACTCACTAGAATTCCGGTGATGATCATCCAACGTTGACCACAAGTTGATGCGAGCTATGCGTAGTTTCTCAATCCTCTATCTAGATGCACTCTTTCTTTCTTTGAACCAACTCAAAATTTGGGAGATAGTACTCGAGTGGTGATATGACTACCAGCTGTAGATATTGCACAGAGAAGGATCAAGTCTCCAAGGAAGCGGCTGTCTGACACTCTGATTCTTAGCATAGGTATAAAGCTCATTGTTTTCACATGCTTCTTGGAATATACCATGAGACATCTCAGTACAGTACGCTTTTGAAACAACATGCTTATGCCTAATGGATAGTAGCTCGTCACCATAATCGCAGGCCACGGTCCAAGCTTACTGCAAATGGATATCCGCCGCGTTCGTCTACAGGATTTTCTAGAGGACATTTGATCACGTCGTCACGATATTCCCTAGGCCATGTGAATCCTTCAATCCTCGTTAACATGCGTACATTCACGCCACATTGAAGCAGTACACATGCTACACATGCGAGAAAAGGATGCACTTCGGCGAGGACCATGCATATCATTACCAAGGGCCATGTCTCACCGCAGCAAAGATCCGCATCTTTTTCACTAGTTGGAATGCAATCTTATATCGCGGATTCGCTGATGCTTTCGAGAAAGATATTGGCTGGTTTCAACACGCGAACTGTGCCACATCGCGTAGTCCCCACTTCCTTGAGCAAGGAGAGGTACGCTACCCAACTGCCGGTGCACAAGCACCTTATATGTCTGCCCTTCCGAAGGGTCAGCAAATTACCGGGGGGGATACCTCGTGCATAGACGCACGCTTCCCATCACCTCTCATGTCCCACTTCCTTCGACCCTTCTACGCCTTGGACGTGGGGTCAGTTACTACTTCACGCGACATGCAGCAAATGTATGCATGTAACCCACACCCAATGTAAGTCCCATGGTATCATGCTCTCGATCGGAAGCGTACGCCGCGACATGTCGTTAGCCCTCTGCCATGTTTTTCAACGTCACAATATACGGATCCTTCAGGATCGTGTTTAGTCGGCCACTCCAGACCATGATAGGGAAGGCGTAACCCAAAGATCAAAAAGACCACGCCGCACACGTGTAAGAGCTGAGTAACGGATGCATAAATCGTACGTTTGTAGTCACGCTCGGTTACAGACTTTGGATCTGACATTATCCTTGAGTCGTAGAACGTCATGGGAAGTACATGTCGCCTGATAAGCCTAGAAGGAATCTTCGCTTGTGCGGTATGTCCACCCTAGCAAGATCGACTAAGTGGTTCGTCTGCAACATGGCCTTGAACCCGGAAATCGGGACACGCATATCTGGACAAGTTTCACCCAAAGGACAACTACATTATGTAATTCTTCTGCCAACTTCTGGACTGGGAGAGTTTAGATGATGGCCCCTTCCTCCATGTCAAGCTCTAGTCAAATGGTCTCGTTGAGCACACCGCCTACCCCTAGTCCGCCGTTGCACGTATGATCATGCAGCAAGGCACCGCACCTGCGATTGTGCAGTCTACTCCTTGTCAATTGGCGTCTTTGTTCATCCCCTGTCGTCATGACCGGATTGTAGGGCCCTCTCAATCAACATCAGTCGTCAAGTCTTTCCTCGTTCAGACTTCGCGCACCCACAACTGAGAGGTATCGGGTGTGGAGAGCCCTGTCTATTTGATGTTGTTGTGTACGAGTCTCCATCAGTGTTGTGATATCGAGAGTCACGAATGTCGCCTGAGTACTATCGGAAAGGGGAGGAGGTACTTATCCATAATCACCCGTGGACGCATGTAGGCAGCTCCATATATCTGGCATATTGGGTTTTGGCCACATTCAGAAGTCCTTCTATGATGATTGGTAGCTTGCATAGTTGAAATGACGCGATGCATTAAGCTGTGTTCTTCTTGTTCCTCCCCGTAGTATCGCGAGTTAGTTGGATCATTGGCATAACGAACAGTTTAGCGGATCCGACTACAATCAAATCATCGTGAGAGGTATCTATTCTATACGCGTAAATTCTTAGAAGATGCCTTCGTAGATCATAGGTTGAATTTCGGAGGTGCGCAAAACACGTGATACCAGTATACACAAGATAGCAAGCCCCTCAACACCCACGTATGTTCGAGTGTATACTTTGTGAAGAGTTTTTCTAAAAGACATTGTCTGAGGTTTTGAAGCATCAGTATCCACCAGTACTCAAGCGAGTTGTTTCTACTGCGCTACACAGTCCTATTGTTCATCAACCTTACTCTCCGACAACCTTTCCGTTCTCCTTTCCGCCCTCAACCGCAGCTCCACCCTTGAACTTGAATCTCTTCAATCCCCGCACACCAACATGGATTTTGAAACAGCTACCCGCATGCTCGTCAACAGGGCCTCCGTTCTCTCCGCTCGTACCACCAGAGCTAGTGATGAAGAGCTCCTCGCCAACAAAGCAAGGGCACGTAGGCTGACTCGTAGGCACTTTGATCTCGGCAACAATCTCACCCTGGGGAGAGATACGTAGTACGTGCCATCCGCCGTGGAGAGCAGTCCACATGTAGCCCTCCTCGTCGATACAGTGACCATCCGGCACAGCATCCTTTCCATACCGGTTGTCCTCTGGCATGGTGAAGAAGGGACGCTTGTTACTGATCTCACCCGTCTTTGGGTCAAAATCAAACTGGAAGATGGTTTTTGTTGGGCTATCAGCAAAGAACATTGTATCGTCGTTTTTGTTCCAAGTTGTGCCGTTTGGAATCGTAATATTGCTCATGGGTCGATCGAGGCTCAAGTCTGGGTTTAGACGGAACACAGCACCGTCCTCTCTCCACTCAGAGACCATGGGATCGAACATGAAGCCCGCCCAGAAGCGACCCGCTGAATCAACGGCGCCGTCGTTGCCACGGAAGTTTTCGTGCTTGTTGGCAGCGAGTTCAGGCTCAGACCAGACTTTTTTGATCCATCGGTATTCGCCGGTTTGCTTGCTGGCGATGCCAAAGCCGTATTTGCCGCCAAAGATGAATTCCTTGTCGTTGCCTTCAATGTCGGCGGTGCAGCCCATGGAGATGTCATAGTCCTTGATGGTGGTGAGACTAGATGGGCCTTTGGACATATCCACACGAAGGAGTTTCTTCTTCTCAATGTCGAGGAAGCGGATTGTGTTGGTCTCTTCTTCCCAGAAGGGGCCTTCTCCTAGTGAGTAGTATGTCTTGAGCCATGGCTGAGAGATGGTTAGTGGACGTAGAGTTTTGTAATTTAGAAACGGATTCACTCTTCTGCATCTAAGAAGTGACGGGGAAACGTCAAGGCTGGCTATCGCGATGCTCAAGATGCGGTTGTATGACCTCAGCGGGGCTGGGCCACCAAGTTCCCCTCGGTCTGACGCCACCTCAGAAAGCCAGGATAAGGAATGCAAGTCAACATACCTCTGTAATCTCATACTTTTTGATTCCCGACATTGTTGTAGAGGTATTTGCAGTCCTGTTCAGGGTGGGGGTGTGGCTTTCTTCGTCCTTTTGTTGGCCGCTAGCCTGCTGATGTTGTAGTGTGTTGTCGTTTCCCGAAGCGCCCGTCACGGCGGCCCTCATCAAGGACCACAATTTGGATAGCGTCGCTCCCATTTTCCGTTATGACGTCCCGATGAGCCGCCAATGAGGCTAGAGGTGCCGTGTTTCGTCTCCACTATCGTGCTTTTCGCGTCAAACCATTCTTCGTTGTATCAAAAATGCAACGTATCTCGAGCGCCTATGGTCACCGCAGGGAGAGAAAAAAAAAACAGAAAACTCGAAATATGGTATTGGAAATGGAGCAAACGAGCGGTGATCCCACAAATCATGTAGTCGATGCATACATATATTTGTTCAGGTCCGAAATCTGTTATACCACCGCAAGGGCTGCAGCCGTTCGTACAATTTCCGCAGGACAACGCGCATTTCAGCAAGAGCATTGTCTGGCAGAAAATGTACACAAGCAGTATAGCGAGCGGCATTAATGATGAAAGACAACGTTGATGAGGCGACAACAACGATGTTTTGCCGGCTATACGGTCCGCCAACGCCTACAGGAAGCAGCACCTTTTACGATGGAGCGGTAGGTTTGTATCTTTGATCCGGCTGAACTGGGTTAATCTGGAGACGCAGGTAGCATTGTCACGGGCCTTACGAAAGATCATGGAGAAATCTTAATTGATTGCAAAGGATGACTGGGGTTGGTATTTGATAATGGCCCGCTTATAGGTCATCTGGCATCTTTGGCGACGAGGAGTCTTCTGCGCTCGTCGCAGAATCAATAGTATTTGATGGCGCTGCACGGGAGGACCTGCATGATCTTCCGCCTACGAAAAGTTCGTCCGAATCAAGCTAAAATTGCTCTACTCTGCAGCGGGTCGTCCAGATAACGATACTCATATACACATGCACATTTGCTACTATTCCATTCTTCGTATCACTTGACAAGTTCAAGGGCAGCCTCGATCGAAAAAATTCCATGGAACAAGATTACCAAAGCCTCTAATTTGAAATGGTCCCATTGACCAAGCGCCGCATATGCAAGAGAAAAATATATGTGCCTCCATTACGTCAATACTGATTCCAAAGGAAATGCTAGTGAAGCTCTCCAAACATTGGTTACCTCTTTTCCACAAGCAGTAAATGCATAGCCACGTACGCAAGCAGCACAAACACACCACCAAACACCCCTAGACCAATGCAATCCTTCCACAGCGCTTGTGTGTTGAAACCAAACGAGCTCAGAATAGCGGAGCCAGGGACCTCGATATCAAGGCCGTATTTGTGGTCGATGAGGGAGAGGTATTTGACTTCGTTGACGATGAGGCCTTCGAAGGCGTAGTGGAAGATTGACAACTGGTAATATCATTAGCATGTATGAACTGACACGAGGAACAAGAATAGAAGGCTTACCGATTGCAGCCACTTGGCTATGGCGGGGATACTCTCCTTGTTGAGGAAGAAGCCAGAGAAGAGAAGACTGAAAAGCATGACTAGTACACCAACCAAATTGGCCACACCAGAGTTGCGGAACACAATGCCGATGAAGAGGAAGATGGCCGCAGCTGCGAGGTTGAACAAGACAAGGAAAAGCGTAAACTTGAGGAAGTTGGGCCATGCGGGGATGAGGCCAGTCATCGGGTACACAATGATACCGAGGATCATGGGAGGAAGTAGGCGGAGAGGAATGATGTCGAAGATGACCTTGGCAGCGAAGTAAGCAGGTGGAGAGTAGTAACCCTTGGCACGCTCGCGGGTGAAGAGCAGTCTCTCCGGAGCGAATACGGTGAGGATGGTCAAGCTGCTGAAGCCAAAGAGTGACAAGACGAACAGAAATAGGCCAAGACGGTTCTGGAATCCCTTGATATCGTCTGTGAGACCGTAGAAGAGAAAGCCGAGGAAGACTGCTAGGACGATGGCGATGGCGTAGTGGGTAAGCATGAGCATTGGGTTGCGGTAAAGGTTACGCCAAGTTCGTCGAGATAAGATCCTGAACTGGCCAAAGAGACCAACCTTTTTGAAGCCCTTCAACTTGCCTGCTGCGACGAAACCGTTCTGCTCATGCACGCCGTTGGTTCCGTTGGCTTGGTTTGCACTGGCCACTGAAGTGGCAATGTCTTGGCGGATTGTAGCTGCAATGTCCGAGGAAGCATAGGCGTTGATCAGGAGATCCAGGTTTGTTCCGGTTGCGCCGTTGGCGGGTGGAGGAAGCTCATCTGGGTCTTCGAGGATCTGTGGAGGTACGCTACCTCCTTGACGCGTGAGCTTCAGCCATTGGGCCTTGATAGCGCCTCGGCGATCGTAAGGAGCTTCGTCGTCAGTCTTGGGCGACATTGTGCCATCGTTAATGGGGGCAGAGCTCCTCTTCCTTGTAAACAGCTCGCGTTCTTGCTGCTGCTTGATAGATGTCCTTCTCTTGCTCTTGGGTCGCAATATGCTGGAATTACTAGGGCTGCCTGCGATATCTCGTTCAAGCTCCGATGTGTTGATGCTAGGAATGGACTTGACAGCAATGGCACTGCTTGCGCTCGTGGTGAGTCCGTCGCGGTTGAGATCACGGTTGAAGATTGAGCTGTTTTCATCGATAGGCTGGCGTGCTGTGCTTGCGTGCATGGTAAGATCCACAATGTAATCCGCAATATTGAAGCCGGGTGGGCAGGTGTAGCCAAGCTCATCAAAGTATGTTTGACAGTTCTCAAAAGGTCCAGAGTAGACAGCCCTACCCTTGGCAAGCAGTATCAGCTGGTCAAAGAGAGCGACAATGTTTGAGCGTGGCTGGTGGATAGTGAAGACGACGGTTCGGTTGTAGTTTTTGACCAGGCTAGCAAGGCACTCGACGACGTTGAAAGCATTGTAGGCGTCCAGTCCGCTCGTAGGCTCGTCCAGGAAGAGGATGCTGGGCGATGTGACGAGTTCGCAGGCAATACCAACACGACGCTTCTCTCCACCAGAAATGCCACGACCGCTTTCCTCGGAGCCAATCTTCTGGTTGCGAATGTGGTAGATGCCGAGTTGGCGTTCGACGTCCTCAACCTTTTGCTCCTTCGAAGTGCGACTCATCTCCTTGGGCAGGCGCAACAAAGCAGAGTCGAGAATCGTCTCGTGGACAGTCAGGGTGGGCAGGAGGGTGTCCTCTTGGTCGACGAAACCAATGACGCTTCTGAACTCGTCATCGCGGACCTTCTCGCCGTTCACGTAGAAGTCGCCACTGTCGGTTCCGACCTTCTTCTTACGGGCCAGAATGTCGAGGAATGTAGTCTTTCCAGCACCTGAGGCACCCATGATGGCCAAGAGCTCTCCGGGGTGGACTGCGCCAGATATGCCAGAGAGAATCTGCCTTCCGTTGAGGTTGTATGCAACGTTCTCGAATAGGAAAGCAGCTGGCTTGTGGTCTGCCAGCAGTTTCGCATCCTCGTCCTCGTCCTCGTCGGACAGATGGATGGGACCGTATCGCTTGCTCTCTGCACGATGAGTGAGATACCAAATAGCCAAGATAGCAGCCACGATGAACAGTGCGCAGCCAGCGATGACACCAGCAATCAGAGGCGTGTTGATCTTCTTGATGGGCCTCTCGTAGCCTGGTACCTCGGTCTGGTAGAGACACTCGCCCGTGTCGCATTCTAGGAAAATGCTTTCGTCGCCAAAGATGCTCGAGATCAGGTCGTTCATGGCAGGCTCGGAGAAGATGCTTTTGCTCTCCTTGCTGTTGACAGCTGAGATGCCTCTGAACTCAGCAGGACCCTTGATGGACTCCTTTAAGAAGTCACCAATGTCCACAGAGCCATCTTCTCCACAGAGCATCCTGTCAGGAACACACTCGCACTTGATGTTCTCGCATTGGTATTTGGTGATGTTGCGGTCGGATTCGGCGGTGAATTCGGAGGAGCACGTGTCGAGGGCGCAGTAGAAGGATTCCTTCTGATCGACCCAGACTGCCATGGTCAGCTGTGAGTGAGAGAGGTGTGAGTATGGAGCTTACACTGGAAGTTGCACTCCTCCGACTCGGCGTTGCAAGAGAAGGTCGCCTGCGGTTTCTTATCCTTCAACGTGTCGAGGATCTTCCTGTTGGTGATGTCGCAGATCTGGAAGTTCTCCTTGACCAGTTGACCGTCCTTGTAGCAGACTCCACCCTCCCTATCCGGCATCATGGCGTTGCAGGCATCGTTGGTCTGGCAGACATTGCAGTTGATGCCTGACCAGCCCTCTGAGCATTCACACTCCTTTGCGCCCCCTCGTGGTGAGCGGTTCTTGCCATCGGGCAGCGCGCCGCAAAGGGGTTCTGAGCAGTCCTCGCCTCCAAACCCTGGCCCACAGTTACATCTTCCGTTCGCCTTGCTGCAATCGGCAAACTGCTTGCACTTGAAGTCTTCGAGGTTGCAGTTGAAGCATGGGGGACAGCCGTCGGGTCGGTCGCCGTAGATGGAGAAGACGTCTTGTGGCGATTCGGCGATGGAGTAGTTTGCGAACGTCCTGTATGCGGTACTTGTCGATGCCAGGCTCAGGATAGTGGCGAGCGACGTCGCCCAAGCTCGTTGGCGCATCTCGTGTGTCTGCGGCGCAAGGCGAGCTATGCTAGAGAGAGTGCCTCCGTATACAGCTGCAACACCGCAATGGTAGAGAGTAGCTGTCAAAGCAACGGCAACAGAGCCAGGTAGCTCGTGGTAGTATCGAGGGACACGACGCGGCGATGGTGGCCAGATGAGGGTTGCTATCATCGGCGTTGCCTGACGGCGATTCGTGGAGGCTGGGCTATCTCCAGCCAAGCAGCTGGTGGGCCTCTAGACCGAGGCACAAGCCAACAAGCACACACACACAGCATCGTCTCCATCATCGATATCTTGTCACAACATGCAAAAGAGAAATCATCCATGTACATTACGCGAGTCGCAGCCTCGTGTCTAGTGACGTGACCAACGTGATCGCGCGACACTTGCAAAGGCGCCCTTCTTGTCGGCCATACCTTGCAGCCGGAGCCCTCTAGCAACTAGCTCGCCCGCTGCAGCGGAACCATCTCGAGACCACCATGTGCGCCCCATGTCAATCCCCAAGGTGACATTACAACCTTTCAGGACGAACAAAGTCGCCTCTGTGTGTTTTCCTCTCGTTGTAACAGCATATTCACCGTCTCCCACGCCAACATGGTCAAGATTGATGACTTCGCCGTCGAGTCGGTAGGTTCATCCCCCGCATTTTCCTCCACGTGGGGGACTAAACTAACATGTTCAGTGGATGGACGCATACGAGACGAAATGCAAGTACAACATCGCTGAGACATGCTGTGCCTCAATTTCCGTCGATCAGCTACGCGAGCTGTCCGAGGACAAAGATCGGGAGGTTTTCGACACCTCGCGTGTCCTGACCTACGGTGCCATCAGAGGCAGTGACGATCTACGCAATAACCTCGCACGACTGTATTCTGCAAAGGTCACCAATCCCCTCTCTCCGGACAAGATTCTCATCACTCCTGGGGCCATCCAAGCAAACTACCTGACTGCGTACGCTCTTGTCGGCCCTGGAGACCATGTCATCTGCCACTACCCCACCTACCAATCTCTCTATGAGGTGCCCAAGCAACTCGGTGCTGAAGTTGACCTGTGGAAAGCTACACCGGAGAACAAATGGGTACCGACAATCGATGACCTGAAATCGCTCATCAAACCCAACACCAAGCTCATCGTCATCAACAACCCGAATAACCCCACTGGCGCCATTCTAGGCAAGACGTTCCTGCAAGAACTCATAGACATCGCTTCTGAAAAGAAGATTACCATCATGTGTGACGAAGTCTACCGACCCATGTTCCATTCCATCAGTCCCCTGGACAAGGAGTTCCCGCCGTCCCTCCTGTCCATGGGTTACGAGAACGTCATCGTTACAGGTTCCATGTCAAAAGCCTATTCACTCGCTGGTATCCGTATCGGATGGATAGCCTCTCGCAGCTCTGAAATCATCGAGAAGATCGCTTCAGCACGCCATTACACCACCATCTCCGTGTCCTACTTCGATGAATGCATCGCAGCATACGCCCTACATCCTGCGACAGTGCACCAGCTGCTAGCCCGCAACCTTGAGCTCGCAAGGACCAACATGGCCGTCTTGGAGAAGTTTCAGCTGAAGAATGAGGATGAGTGCGAGTGGGTCAAGCCCGTTGCTGGTACTACGGCTTTCGTCAAATTCCACCGGGAAGGAAAGCCGGTCGACTCTGTAGACTTGTGCAAAAAGCTGCTAGAAGATACAGGCGTCATGTTCGTGCCGGGGAGTAGCTGTTTCGGCGAGGAGTTCAAGGGCTACGTCAGGATTGGCTTCGTCAATCAGACAGACGTCGTGAAAGAGGGACTGGATGCTGTAACCAAGTTCATACGGAAGAATCTTGACGATGTAGAGCTAGCAGCGTAGAGTACGTCTAATTGGAGATGTTTACACAAGCACAGCAGATCTTTTCTCGGTCCGATATGACCACTGCAAGCAATGCCACACCTGAGCGCATGAGCCACAGGATTCGAGGGTATACTAGGAACGGCAGCTGACTCAGCCTGCACTAGTCATACATGCACGACGTCACAGCCACGGATAGCCCTCAACATGACATGCTTGTGCTTGCTTTGAAACAACACCAATACTTACTTTTGTAAACTATTATTACTGTTGTTTTCGTGACCTGCACTCTTTCTACGTAATCGTGAATATCTGCGTCAGCATCTCTACGCCTACGCATCCACATCTACATGTATCACCTCACAATTGGCCGATCTGTCCAAGATAATGATGTCGGGATTTTCTGATTCAGAAAACAAAAACACGACGTCTGCCAAACCTTACCAGAGCGCCCTTGTTCTTCTTCCTCTTCCTCCTCTTCCTCCTCTTCCTCCTCCTCTTCCTCCTCCTCCTCCGCATTATCCTGGCGATCAAAACTCCACATTCATTCATGACAGCTCTCACTCAAGCTCCCAGAGATCCGAGTCTGCGGAACCAGGTAAAGAGCGATGGCGCAAGGCGTGGTCTCCTTAGTCTTCAGGGATAATACGGTCGACAGCTGCATCTCGTCAGTATTGGTTTCAGAGTACCCATGACGAAAACGTACCTTTGCCGTTCTCCAACAAGTATCCTGAGCAGTCAATCTTCCACTCGTCTCCTCTCACCTTGACCTTTGCAATGCCAAACCTTAGCACAGCAAACTTGAATTTTAAGAAGAAGTTGGTCCACTTCTGGTGCACCCAGCGCGCGGAGCCTTCCCACGCACGCGCCGCAATGTTCATGTGTCCCAAGTCATCCCATAATCTCTGCCGTCGGAATCGTTCTGCCTCGAGCAATTCTTGCACCATGGGTTCCGTCTTCTCGCTTATTGTCACCCCTCCAAGATTCGAGTATATGACGCGCTCTTTCAACCACGGCACTGGCTTGACTGTCATGCGCAATTGCATGGGCCCGCCCTGCAAACTTGGAAGTATTTCCATTGCTCGCATGCGGTTGCTGGGCGCAGTGCAGATATAGCAGCCGATGATGATGAAGCCCACTCCTACCACAATATACGTCGGGCGTACGAAGAAGGATAGTCCATTGTCCTTGATGTCGTCATTGAACTTTATCGAATATGCCCCAACTCCGATCCACAATGCTCCTGTTCCGTACACCTTCAAATAGTACCATTTGTTCTTGGGTGCTTGGTATAGCAGGACGGGCTGGCGGGTTTGGATTACTTGGCGCAGGACTGGGTCGTTGTTTACGAACTGACCAACTTTCGGCGTGACAACGGTGCTCTTGGGGTATTGGTAGCGTCGGAGCACGGATGATGTGAAGGAGCGATTGTGGCGGATCGTGGTGGGTGTGAAGAAGGACTCTCGTGTTCCGAAGAGGGCTGCGCGGAGAGAGGAGGGGAGGCGGAAGGAATTGTGGCGCATGAAGGCGTCGAAGCCCCGGGAGAAGGCTGGCATTGTGACTACAACGGCGTGAGATATTCAGCACGGCGCTATAACCTGTGCATACTCGGGCAAGTCAATGCCTCGATATGTGAGCGTGGATCGAGTCGCGACAAGTCGGGAAAAAGTCCAACTAGAAGCGGCCCAAGCGCGTCCCGCCAGACACCTCCGAAGCTTGTTCCGCCCAACATTTCCGCCAGTTGATCAGCACCGTTGACAAACAGCCCTCCTTCCCTCCCATTGCAATCGTCGCCGCCGGTCAATTGAATTTCCATGGCTTCGCTCGCCGCGGCATGCAGGGTTTCGGCGCGTGCTGCCTCCCAGCAGTTGCGCAGCCATGGCGCTCGCAGAGGTATGAAGGACATGTTAAAACACCGGGGAAGGAACAGATCTGTTGACATGACGGCCAGGGCTTCACTCAAGTCAGGCTTCGCTTGCTGCGCAAAACTTCAACATGCCCGCGCTTTCACCGACCATGACCGAGGGCAACATCGCGAGCTGGAAGATCAAGGAAGGAGACTCCTTCTCCGCCGGCGATGTGCTCCTTGAGATCGAGACGGACAAGGCGCAGATGGACGTAGAAGCACAGGACGACGGCATACTGGCAAAGATTACTGTACGTGGAGACGTCTCGTTGGATCGGTTCGTGGCTAATGGAGACTGCAGGTCCAAGATGGTTCCAAAGCAGTTCAGGTCGGCACACGGATAGCAGTCACTGCAGAGCCCGGCGACGACTTGAGCACACTAGAGATACCCGCCGAGGAGAGCCCTGCGCCAAAAAACGAGGCTGAAGCGCCCAAAGAGTCTAAGAAAGAGTCCGCGCCGGTCCCCAAGAAAGAGCGAACCTCTGCCCCGCCTGCCAAGTCCGATGCCTCGAAGAAAGCCTCCAGCGGCAAGGCCTCCAAGCAAACATACCCGCTATACCCCTCGGTACAGCAGCTGCTTACAGTCAACGGTCTGCCCAAGGAGGAGGCTGACAAGATCCCCGCGACCGGGCCTGGCGGCAGGCTGCTGAAGGGAGACGTACTTGCATACATTGGCCAAATCGAGAATTCGTACCCCTCAGAGCTCGCGAGCCGCTTCACCAAGCTCTCCCACCTCGATCTGTCCAACATCAAGGTCATGGCCAAGAAGGAGGCGCCAAAGAAGGCTGCGGCTGAAGCGCCTACGGTTGTTGAGGACCTCCCAATTGAGGTGGCATTGCCCGTCTCCCTCACTGCTGTAATGGAGTGCCAGAAGCGCGTCAAGGACTCAATAGGCGTCTTCCTACCGCTGTCCACTTTTGTCGCCCGTGCCGCAGAGCTTGCGAATGAAGACCTCCCACCATCAAAGGCCGCAAGGCCGACCGCCGACGAGCTATTCAACGCAGTGCTTGGTCTTGACAAGGCCATCGGAAAGTACTCGCGGGGAAACTTCGTTCCACAAGTGACTGCGCTACCACCTACTGCCATCTCCAACGAGCGCGTCCCAGCACCAAAGTCAGACATTCTCGACATGCTGGCCGGCAAGAAGACGTTCGCCAAGAAATCCGTGACAGGTGCAGCAGGTGTTGCCGGACCCCTCAATGTATTCAGTGTGAGCGTACCCAAGGGTGACGAGAAGCGCGGCCGCGTCTTCCTCGAACGTGTCAAGACTGTTCTCGAAGTTGAGCCAGGACGATTGGTCGTTTAGAACTTGATTGGGTGCCCTTTCCAATAACGCGATCTGTATGATTATGTACTTTGGGCGAGAGGTGCTGGACACATGGTAGCCCTCTCCGCTACACTTCGACCATGAATACCAATATTTTAGACGAGCGTTTTACCCATGTTCATGTCTCGGCATAGCACAAAGGCCGTTGAGCCTGTTTATTGGACTCTCGCCTGACCCATACAAATCCCGCTCCTAATGCATTGTTTATCACGTCTTTCGCAGTGCACTTTCCTCGGCAGCACGCACCAGTCTCGATCGAAGAGCAGCCCACATACTACATCATCTCGTCTCTAGTTCCGCTACTCTCCATCATCTTCTGCGTAGATGCAGTGCTCTTGACGATCTCACCTCATTGTTGGCCTGGCGGTAAGTAAATGCCGCAACCACTACCGTCACAACAACAAAATGCCGCAGTCTACTTTCGGATGCTGCGCCTCACAGCTGCTTGGTCAAAAGCACGAATCTTCGCCAGCAGTACATGCTTGGAATCATTGTTGCTGCACTCCAAATCTCCATTCCAACCCGAATTCCTCCGTTCCATGTGTCGCCTAAGTTGGTTAGTGTAATGGGTGGATGGATCTCAGAGCACGGCCTGCCCCGATAAAACTCCATCGCTTGTGGAGCGCTTTATAGGAACGACGCAACATACTGCCGACTTCGAGCGTGAAAGAGTTGCACTGTGATTGAAATGATAGACTAGGCAGGTGTCTGGTATGGTATCGTTTTTTTTATTTATTTATTAACGTAGGCTACGTTCTCGTGGTGATTTCTAATCAATCTATATAACTAACTTTTGTGCTGGGCAGGTGTTCTGCTCGCAAGGAACAAATCTGCAGCCTTGTCTCTGTACGATTTCTCAGACTTCATGCCTAAACTTTCTCCTGCACGCTTTTGGTACCAGCAGTCGAGGAGTCGCAGCTGTAGTAGCGACCAAACACACGATCCTCAATCTCCATGTTCTTGTCAACCTTTCCCGTACCGTGCTTGGCTCCCTTGCGGCGGAAGTAGATGCGCTTGCACCACTTCCAGAACTCTATACCAACAAAGAAGATGCCGGTCTCGATGAAGACGATACCCCACTCCCAGTCGATGGGTGCGTGCTTGAACACAACTGTGTTGAGCACGGGAATGTAGATGAGTGGGAATAGGAGAACGAAACCAACCATAATGGCCCAGAAGAGGAACTGGTTCCTCCATACATCGAGCATCCACTGGGTAAAGTAGCGCTTGCTGCCAGGCTGCATACGGAAGAAAGAACGACGCATATCGATCATCTCCCATGCGAGGAAGAGAGCGAACCATGTCAAACAGGCGAATGTACAAGCTCGGGCACGGAAAACCAACTCACACTGATCCGAGTAGGTCTCGTTGCAGCCCTCGCCAAGCTCTCCGTCGCCGAAGCCGAAGACAACGAGGACGAAACTGGCCAAGCAGAGAAGCGTAATCCAGAGACCATATACGACCATGTCGACAAGGAACTCCAATGTGAAGATACCAGTCTTAAGGGATTGAGGTGGGCGTTGCAAGATGTCAGGAACAGCGCGTTCGAAACCTAGACCCATGTCTGGCAGTCCCGAAGTAGCCATAATGATCCAGACAACCTGTACAGGCGCGAGAGGGAAAACGGAAAGACCAGTCCTGTCTTTGAAGGCGAGACCAACGAGAAGCGTGCCGGCCTGAGCGACGTTTTCAGCCAAGACGTGCAGCACGAATTTCTGAATGTTGTCAAAAATACGACGACCTTCTTCGATAGCGGCAAGAATGGATGCGAAGTTGTCATCTGTAAGGACAATGTCGGAGGCTTCCTTGGCGACATCTGAACCGGCTTGTCCCATGGCAATGCCCACGTCAGCACGCTTGAGCGAAGGAGAATCATTAACACCGTCGCCAGTCATGGCACAGAATCGGTCGCGGCGATGAAGAGCTTCAATCATGCGGACCTTGGTGCTAGGCGCACAACGGGCCACAACCAAAGGCAAGACAGGAAGCTCGTCGACTTGGTCATCGGACAAGTCATCGAATTCGGAAGCGGTCATGACCAGATTCTTGGCGATGTCGGCAGAGATCTTCTTGTAACGGTCGGGTGAGGGAAGGATGCCAACCTCAATAGCAATTGCGCGCGCCGTGTCTGTGGAGGTACAAAGTCAGTCTATGTCTCACCCGTATTTCATGTGGTCAAAAACTTACCTGGATGGTCTCCAGTCAACATGTGGACCTCAATACCAGCCTCGTGGCATTGGCGGACAGCGACAGCAGATTCAGGACGGGGAGGGTCGTAGAGACCAATGAGACCACGGAAGACAAGCTCGGATTCGACAGAAGCACGTTCAACCTCAGCACCCTTCTCCACATCGACGGGGTACTTCTTGCTGGCCAAAGCCAACACACGTAGGCCAAGACCGGCCAAAGATGCCATGTGGGTAAGGATCTCGTTGCGGAACTCCTCGGTAACAGGCTGGGATTGCTCCTTGCCGTCAGCCAGGTAGGTGGTACAACTCTGGATAACGCGCTCGACGGCACCTTTGGTGAAGGCGTAGTTTCCACTGGCATGCTTCATGATGACGGACATGCGCTTGACGTCGGAATCGAAGGGAAGCTCGACAAGATCCTCCCACGTGGCAGAGTCGCCCTTGACGAGATGACTACGATTCATACCGAAACGGGAAGCGAAGACTTGAATGGCAATTTCGGTAGGATCTCCGTGAGCCTCCCATGTTCCTTCGTTGTTCTGCTTTACAGCAGCCAAGTTGGCCAAAGACGCGACCTTGAGGAACTCGCCGAAGCCCTCAACGTTGTGGCCCTGAAGCTTGTCGACAGAGAGTCGCTCACCGCAAGCGTCACCTCCAGCCTTGAGATCCATCTTGCTGGGAGCAGCGGAGCCAAAACGCACGTGACCGGCAGTGGGGTCTTGAGGAGCAGTCGAGTCCTCGATGGTGTACGTTCCCACACCAGGAATCCAAGCACCGCGAGCAATCATCTTGCCCTGGGTGAGTGTTCCGGTCTTGTCGGAGCAAATGTCGGTAACACCACCGAGAGCTTCCAGGGACTTGAGGTTTCGCACGATGACATTACGCTTGACCATGGATTTGGTACCCGCTGCCATGGTAATTGTGAGCACAACGACCAAACTGGCTGGGATCATGGACAAGCCCGTAGCAACGGCGTAAATGATGACTTCCTGGCGAGAACTGAACTCGTTGGCTGCAAGGACAATAATGGCACAAACCACGGCGATGAAGAAGAGCAACACGGCCAGCTTGGAAAGCTTCTTTTGGAGAGGCGTGCCGACATTGAGACCCAGAAAGCGACCGATAGCGTCGGTGGTTGTGAGCGTGTAAGCCTCGAGGTAACGGTGGGGCTTTGCCTTTCCATTCTCTTTTCGCTTGACGGGTCGAACTTTGGATTTGGTCTCACGGAGCTGAGCAGCGATGGCACCAATCTCGGTGTAGGCACCAGTCGCGAAAACAATTCCCTTGGCTCTGCCCTTGGTAACTGAGGAAGAACTGTAGGCGACATTGAGACGATCTCCGGGGCCAGTCTTCTCATCGAAAGTAGCGTCCTCCTGCTTTCGGACAGGGAGGGACTCTCCGGTAAGCAAGGCTTCATCAGTCTCGAAGTTGACTGCGTCAAAGACCCTAATGTTAAGTTAGCTTGTGCTAAAGACGAGGGTGCGCCCAAAAGGTATTCGAACAGAAGATGCTCTCTGTATGTGGATGATGATAGTTCATTCTGGAGAGAATCGCAGGGAAACATGATCTTCGTGCCGGTCGACATAGTACGTCCTGAAAAGATTGGCAAGGAATAACACTAACCTAATATCGGCAGGGATGGTGTCTCCAACCTTGACCTCGATGATATCGCCAGGAACAACCTCGGCAGATGGCACTGTGACTTGTTGGCCACCTCGAATCAGACGGGCGGTTGGGGAACTGAGTGATCGTAGAGAATCCATAGTCTTCTCGGCAGACCACTCCTGGAAGAAACCAACGACAATGTTCAATCCAATGACGAAGGCGACGACACCGCCTTCAATCCAGGACTTGATGCCAAAACTGACAGCCATGGCCATGATAAGAACCAGAGTCATTGCATTGGCGACTTGAGCGATCAGAATCTTGACAGGCGAGACGCTCTCAGCCTCTCCAAGTTCGTTGCAGCCGTACTCATCGACACGGCGCTTGGCTTCGGCATCGTCCAGACCATGCCACTCTTCAGTCTTCAGCTCGGTCTTGACTTGTTCGAGCGTAAGGCTGTGAGCGGGCAGTGACATGGGTTTATTGCATTGGCCACTGACGTGACCCTCGAGGGTCGTTGCTTTTTTCCCCATGATTGAGGATTGTTGCTAGGGTTCAGAAGAGGTGGGCTTTTGGTATTCGGGTTGTAAATATAGGGGTGATTGCGTGTATACGGATATTGGCAGACGAGACTAAGATCAACGCTCTAGTCTTCTGCGAACTCTTGCCCCGCGGACTATGGCCACGTGGACAAATTTGTTGGATTGGGTGTTGAGTGTAGTATACATAGAGGACTTCAGAACGGGGCGGGGGTGCAGACTCCTCCTATATCAACGCCGTGATTGGCGAGTTGTAAGGTTTGTACGGGATGGTTTGGGGTTGACGAGGCGAAAGTGTTGGCGAAGTTTGGAGCAAACTTGTAACAAAAGCGTGAGTATACCGACGGGGGATGGTGAGAAAGAGGAGGAAAGTCGGGAAGGGACCTAGGTGTGGTCAAGATATATGTTGAGCTGTGGGGAAGTCGGTGTAGGAAGTCGGCTCTGCAAAGCCATGCCAAGCGTTGCGAGTTTGTGCCAAGAGCCGGTTCCCATGGCCACTGCCAAGCTAGCGCGCAGACTTTTCTCCACCTTGGCAGTGAACGTAGCCATTGAGTGCGCCTCGGATTACGGGGGTTTGCTGTAAGGTCACGGCTACGCGGCATTCCTGGCCTTGGCGGTCTCAAGATCGTCTTGAGCCTGCCTCTCCGACTAGCCTCACGCAGAACTTTCCGTTCCAATGCCGCGGTGGAGCAGACGATACGCGTTCCGCAGACTCAAGCTTCACGTGAGCAGCACCCGGCCTTGTCTGGACTGAAAGGGAGTGGCCCTCTGGGGGTGCATCGTGCAGGTTGGCGGAGTCAAGATGCAGCGGAGATACTCCAGCGCACGAACGCAGAGGTGAAGAAAAGTGTGGAGCGAGATGCCGGCGCCGCGTAATTTTACTGCGAACCGGGCGAGGTGTCGGTCTGGTCCTTGCACGTGGTCTTTGCCGTTGAGATGGTTGATAGCTCGTAGGTTCCAAGAGATCAACGCCGCGGCTCTATCGTGTTTGTGCGCAGGCGTTGCGCGCACAGACACGGTAACATGACGTTGTCAAGATGCACTAGGGTCCATGGGCTTCTTCCTCTTCCTCTTCAGCCGAGTGATTCCCAAGGGCTTAGCAGTTGCTTGCTGCCCTCCCAGCCTCTCAACACCGTCTTCAACTTAGCATGTCGTCTTCGAATCCCGATGCTGCGCCGTTTCTGCAATATCACGAGCCCGAAAGTAAGCGCGTCGACATGCCCACCTTCCCTCTCTCTCTCTCTCTCTAAAAACGTCCATCACAACTAACGTAAGCTTAAGTCGTCGACATTCTTATCCTAGTATCCTTCTTCACCTTTCTCTGGCTTGCCGAGTACGTTTCGGCCAAGGTGATCCGTGCTGGTATTATTGGACCGATTGCGGTTGGTATCATATATGGCGAGCCGCTGGCAAACATCCTCCAACATGATTGGGCTGGTAAGTGTCCCCTGCTTCAAAAGATGCCCCACACATGACATTTACTGACTCTGTGCCCTGACATTTAGAGACGTTCCTATATCTTGGCTACATTGGCCTGGTCTTGATTATCTTCGAGGGTGGTTTGAGCACTCGCTTGGATCTGCTCAAGGCCAACTTCGCATTGTCGATCTGTGGAGCTGCAACGGGCGTACTCTGTCCAATCGGTTTCAGCTATCTCTTGCTGTATCTTGGATTCGGCTACGGCGCTGTTGAGACGTTCATTATCGGCGCTGCTCTGAGTGCCACGAGCCTGGGCACTACCTTTGCTGTCATCTCAAGCGCCTCCAAAGACGTTGATCTCAGCCAAACCAAAGTCGGCGCTGTACTCGTCAGCGCTGCAGTCATCGACGATGTCACAGGCCTCGTCATGTCCAGTGTCATCCACGATCTGGGTAGTATCGCTTCTGGGGGTGACGTCAACTTGGGATGGTTGATCGGTCGACCTATCGTCGCATCTGCGGCCATGGCGATACTTACCCCAATACTCACGAAATGGTTCTTTGCTCCTGTCTTCCGGAGGTACATTGAGAAGCACTTTCACAAGTACGATCACTTGTCCAACATCATGCTGATGATCCTTGTTCTATCCGCCTTCATCTCAATTGCAGCCTATGCAGGGACTTCTATCCTATTCGGAGCTTTCCTCGCCGGTGCATTCTTGACGTATCTACCCTCAACGCACCCGGAGGGGCCATTCGTAGTTATGAGCAGAGAGGAAGGCGAGCGTTCCAAAGATAAATCTCCGACGTTTGTGCATACCTTTGAAGTCTACTGTTTGGATGCGCAGCAATATGTACTCTCACCTCTCTTCTTCGCTAGCATAGGGTTTGCAATCCCCTTTCTGGATCTCTGGACTGGAGAGGCCATCTGGAAAGGCCTTGTATACACCTTACTCATGCTGGTTGGCAAGGCAATCGTGGGTGTCTGGATCCCCATCTGGGCTATCGCAAAGCATGATCCCAAGAAATCGCAAGAAGCACAACAAGCGTCCGCGGCCGAGAACGGAAGGTGGCTGGAGAAGGTTCAATCCTCTCCTGATTCACCGACTCGCAAAGCTGCGATACAATCCTCCGTCTCACCTATGCTTTTGCTGGGCATGGCCATGGTCGCACGTGGGGAGATCGGTCTACTAATTGTGGAAATTGGATACAACAACACACCGTATGTCTCTCAAGACGGCTTCATAACAGCCATATGGGCCATCTTGCTAAACACAATGATCGGACCTGTGTGTGTCGGAATAGCCGTCAAGTACAAGGGCGCTAAGATTGGCAAAGGACCTTGGGGCTTGGTACCGGGGCCGAACCAGGCTATCGAAGAAGAGATGGGTAGGCGAAGAGAGGCGCGTATGCAACAGCAGATGCAAGAGGAGGGGGAGGCGAGGATGGAAGCGCATCGGAATAGTCAGATGGCATGATTGATGATATGCACGAGAGATGAGTATCTGTATGACACACCAAAAAGTCGATTTCCTGCTTCAAAGCATCTTGTACAATATGTAAACAACTAGTGCCGCACCGTAGTTTAATGTAGCAAAACAGCGACACCGCATATATCCCCGCCCACTTCCCAGACCACGTCAAACAACCATCGGAACCCATCGACTCTTCACCCTCCTCATGTACGCCAGATACTCCACCCTAATGTCCTCTCCCGTCTTCTCCCCGCCCACGGTATCCTGGTCCTTCAAAAACTGTTCTTCCTCCAATGCCGCTCCTCTCCTATACAACCAGAAAAGTCCCACAACCATCGTCACCAGACCCGCACTGCGAACTGGCATAGACGTCCATGCACCCTCTACCTCGCTTCCTTTGGTCAAGTAAGCAGGTAGACAGGAAACAAGGACGTAGAATACAGCGCCTAGCCACCCCAACGCATAAGAGACATATGTCGGATGTCTAACATATGCAAACGGCCCCGCATCAACGACATATTGCGGTGTCACGCGGCCAAAGATTACAGAAAAGGTGCGGGGACGAGTCGTTAGCGCCGTCCACGCGAAGAGTAGGACGCTGCTAAGGAACAAGGCAGCGGCTATTGTACCCCCAAAGCTCGTGCGTGTTGAAGAGGGGGCCGGAGAAATGACGGGCGTCCAGGATAGAAGTCCGGCGACGGCCGAGAAGAGTTTGAGCAGTTGAATGGAAATTGGATAGACGAGGCCGGATGGTGGATGTGGGAAGTGGAAGTTGAGTGCGTAGAGTTGGGTGGCTAGGAAGGCAAGGTAGAGAGGTGGGAGGAAATTGGGCATTTCTGTTTTCTCTCTCTCTTTTTTTTCTTCTCTTTCTTTCTTGGGGGTGGGAACGGTCAGAATGCTGATTTTTATTTTATTTTTTCGAAAATTGCCAAAGAAGAATTGGTATTTATACCATGACCATGTTTTCGCGTTTGTGGAGTTCCTCCGTTGAGCTATGTAACTCTGAAATCGCATCTACGTCATGGAATACATTCCGACATAAATCCTTGTCGCATGTCACTTGCCGCCATCTACTACTGCATTGTATCTTCTCTATGGGTGGCTATTTATTTGCGCGAGGTGTCGGGTCAGTTTGGAGGGAAAATATCGGGGCGGAAGACGTTATCATCACATTGGAATGTCAAAAAGGGATAATCAATGAATGAAATTGCAGATGCTATACATGTGCGGGTATACTTCGGGCTTCCCCCCACTATTTCGGTTACATAGCTGTTCCCAGAATACACATCGAGAAGAGAGTACCTCAAGACTCGCTCCGTAGTTGGAGCTTATCAGAAGCTTGGGGCATTGAGTGCCATGACACAGAGAAGACCAGAGATAAGACCGGCAATGGGTAGTGTCAAGACCTAGAATTATTAGCAATGCAAATTAAAAGTCGGGCAGAAGAAGGCTTACCCATCCTGAGAAGATGAAAGCCAACTGACGCCAGTTGACGGCACCAAGGTCGTAATTCATCAAGGCGACTCCAACCGCCGAACCTGTCAAGCACTGGGTTGTTGATACTGGAAGGCCAAGTCTGGAAGCCAGCAGAACGGTGATGGCAGCGCCCAATTCGACAGAGAAACCACGAGTTGGCGACATCTGAGTGATCTTGTTACCCAACGCACGGACAATGTGGTATCCGTAGAACCAGAAACCAAGACCGAGCAGAAGACCGGCGACAACCAAGAACCAAACGGGGGTAGGCGTGCGTGTCGCAACCTCTCCAGCCAGGTATGTCTGGTAGACAGCAGCCCATGGACCGACGGCGTTGGCCACATCGTTGGAGCCGTGGGCGATGGACATCATCATGGCGGAGACAACTTGGCAGTACGTCCACAGATGCTCGACGCGAACATCGTAACGGATAGCCTTGGAGTGAATAGCGCGCAAAAGATCGTTGTCGTGCGTAATGACGTCGCACATGACACCTCGGAGGAAGACGAACTTGGTGTATGCCCACCACTTTTGAGGGTTAATCCAAGAGAGAGGCTTAGCGGGAACAATCCAGCGTTCATAAGGCTCTGGCTTCTTCAGTTTTCGGACTGGTGCGCTAGCACTTTCCTCCAACTTTGTCTTTTCTGGGTCGCTCGGAAGAACACCACTGTTCTTCACCGAGCCGGATGGGGTTCCAGCATCAACTTGCTTGATCTCGTCATCGCTCGTGTGACTGGTGACAGCCTGCTTTGCGTTGGTTCCAGCATGAACTTCGCCATAGGCATCCTCGTAGTAATCGGTGACATATTCGTTACCCTTGCCTGGCCAGAACAGAGTGGTAGTCTCCTTGAGGAGCAGGGGGCCCAAGATGACGTGCCAAACCCGGACACTAGGATCCTTCATGATAAGCTTGCGCTTGAAGAATGGGATGAAGAAGATATAGCAGATGGCTAAGCAGCCGAAGAATACTCCCAGGATGATACCAACAGCCTTGCCAGCTCCAAACTCTTCGAGCGAAGGTGCTGTAGGTGCTTCGACGACAATGAACAGAGCTAGAATGGCTCCTGTCATGGCGAAATAGAAGGGAATAAGGCGCATGGCGTGTTTAAAAGGGTCTTTGCGTTCGAGAACTGCGTACTTGACGGTGCCGAAGATGAGGGCGGAGAATGCACCAGCGATCAAAGGTGCAATACCCCAAGAAGCAGCGACTTGCGACACGGAGCCAGACTCCCAGGCCCATTTGATAGGAGCCTTGCTAGCGAACCCAGCTCCGATGAGAGCACCAACTACTGTTTGGGTAGTTGACACGGGCATTCCCAGATGTGTGGCTAGCATCAACCAGAAGGCGCTACCAACCTCTGCTCATATTTAGCTCAAGCTCTCAATGCAGATTAGGAATACTCACCAGCACAGCCCATGGCCAGCATGAGCGCACCGGGATTGCCTGTAAAACGGTCGATGGAGATGATGCCGTTCTTGATGGTTGAGGTGACACGAGCGCCGAGCGCGACAGCACCGATGAATTCTGTTACCACGGCAAGCGGTCCAACCTGTACCATGGTCAAGGTGCGAGCGGCGACCGAGGTGGCATAGGCGTTGGCGACATCGTTGGCACCGTTTCCAAAGGCGGAGAAGACGAAGGCAATAGTGGTGATTGCAAGAATCCAATCATACTTGGCTGTGACTGGATGCGCCATCTTGAGTATGCAGTCGTAGAGCTGTGTCTGACACAACCCTGGTTCCTGGGAACATGGTCGACCTTATATAACCCGAGTACACGTGCAGTACATGGCAGCACATGGCAGCACATGGCGTCGGCACGACGCCGGGCTTAGGATGACAAGATCCGCCTAGAAGACAAGATACGGAAAGGTGGGCGCCGAGGTTCTGATGAAGGATCGGAGCGCAGATGTATCACTTTCAGCCATTGGAGCGCGGTTTCACCCCCATGTTGCTGCTCATGGTGAGGTTCCGCCAAGTGCATGAGCCTTGCCCAGAGATTCCGCTGTCTTGTCTCCGTCTTGGAGGTGCCACAGGATACAGAGTTTTTCTACCAATAGACTTGTATATACCAGACATGCACTGAAACAGTTGGCTATCAAGGCCGCGCGTGCTCCGAAATGTCTGACAGGCCGTGTATTGAGATGGCAGTTGTGGAGTCAATCAGAGTAGCTGTTGGGAGAAGGGCTGTATTCTAGCACAGCGAAATTCGTCATCAGAAGGTAGTGCCGAGGAAACAGAGAACAGCGACGTCGAATTGCCTTTGCCATGCGACTATGTGGTGTATGTTGGTGGTTGCTGGATGTGATTGCGATGTTGAGGCCCTGACGCGGCTGGGAGGGAAGATGGAGTGGGTTGCAGCGGCATTTGGCCCTGTCGTCATAGCTGACGCAGGCCACATTATGCTACCTGGCTCCTTGTTCAGGGAAGTCTACCATAGTACTGCAATGCATTGCATAGTGCTAAAAACGGCCGACATACCTCTACCTGCGCTCAGGATGCGCTCTCATACCTAGACTATTCTTGGCCATGGTTCGCGGGATGCCTGTGTACATGGAACTAGTTGATCCGAGTGCCGAATCGTGGCGAGTATATAGGTGCTTGCGATGGCGATGTCGCAGAGCAGAACAAGGTGACCCGATATACTGATCCAAGTACTTCAGTCCCTGATCGACAGGTAGCTGACTGCCGCCGCCGCCGCCGCCACCACCGCCGCTGCTTCACGGAACACAAGAAGCAGCGCCAAAGGGTCGCGTGTACCTGGGCGAAGGGTGACGCTAAAAGCTTGACAGCGCGCAGCGATCCGGGGCAGATGGATAGCCTTGTCCAGCAACACATGTCCCCGGAGAGCGGTTTGTGGCTCGATGGGCGCATGAGGCTCTTGACTAGAGTGTTCTCTATGCCTAATCTGACAGGGGCTGGCTGCAGGCGATGCGGCGACGTCGGGACACAGGTAGGTGGTGCAGGCGGCAAAGGCCCTTTCTTTGTGTGCACAACCACCAGGCACAGGGTGAGAGCAAGACTAGGTGGTGATGAATATTTGGAGACGTTGATTCCCCCTTGGACGGGAAATAAGTAGCTCAGGGCGTTGTTGTTCGCGGCCGCGCCTTCCCCACGCTTTCTCCGAAACCCCCCCGCCAACGGCTCGCAATTAGAAAATTAGCTTACCTCCGAGCTCGCTGCCAGGCCGCGAGGTGTTGTCGACGGCGTGTTGGCCGACTCAGCCCATACCGTGTCCCCCATCCACCTTGCCTCGACTGACCCGACGACGTCCCCCCCAGGCTGCTGCCATCTCCCTCACCATGGCCACCGTGACGGAAGAAGTGCGCGAGGTGCTGCTCGGCACCACCGACGAGCCCCAGCTGTCGCAGCTCACGCGCGCTGCCTTTATGAAACACGCCCAAAAGGACGAGTCGGGCGAATACTACCTCGACCAGGACCAATTCATCACAGCTGTCGCGCCCGAGGGCGAGGACTACGTAAGCAGGGCTGTCTGCACCATATCGAGTCATCCAAGCTAATGGCGTGCCTGCTTCCAGCACAAGATCAAGCGGTACCAGTATGGCATCCTCTTCCAGGTGGCCGACCGTGACCAGAAGGGCAAGGTCAGCATGCACGACTGGTCCGTCTTCCAGAACCTGCTCGCCAAACCCGACGCCGAGTACGAGGTCGTCTTCCGCTTCTTCGACAAGCAGCGGACCGGCTACATCAACTTCGACGACTTCTACGAGACATGGAAGGCGCACAAGACCGAGGACAGCCTGCCCTTTGACTGGGAGGGCGGCTGGGCCTCGCTGTACATTGGCTCCAAGAAGCACAGGCACACAATGACCTATCCCCAGTTTGCCCAGCTGCTGCGGGGGCTGCAGGGAGAGCGCGTACGACAGGGCTTCACCTACTTTGACAAGAACAAGGACGGCTTCATCGAGCCCGAGCACTTCCAACGCATAATACGCGAGACTGCGAGCCACAAGCTGTCCGACTACCTCCTCGAGAATCTCCCCACTCTCTGCAACATCTCGGTTGGCAGCAAGATCTCGTACGCCAACGTGCGTGCCTTCCAGAACGTCATCCAGCAGATGGACATGATCGAGCTCATCATCCGCAATGCCACACAGAAGAGCTCCGACGGCAAGATCACGCGCACCGACTTCCTCAACGAAGCCGCGCGGATAAGCCGCTTCAACCTCTACACACCCATGGAAGCAGACATCCTCTTCCATTTCGCCGGTCTGGATGAGGCTTCTGGCCGACTCGGTCTACGAGACTTTGCCCGCGTTCTCGATCCATCGTGGCACACTGCGGCATCTCTGGCGGCGGGCGGCATAGCCGAAGCGGGCCAAAAGGTCTTTGCGACGACAAAGTCGATATGGCATGACATTCTGGAGTCGGTTCACCACTTCGCGCTCGGTTCGCTGGCTGGTGCGTTTGGTGCCTTCATGGTCTACCCCATTGACCTGGTCAAGACAAGGATGCAGAACCAGAGGAGTTCCGGCGTCGGCCACGTCTTGTACAAGAACTCACTCGACTGCGCAAAGAAGGTCATCAAAAACGAGGGGTTCAAGGGACTCTACTCTGGTGTCCTGCCTCAGCTTGTTGGTGTGGCGCCCGAAAAGGCCATCAAGCTCACGGTCAACGATCTTGTTCGCGGCAAGATGACGGACAAGGCAACGGGCCAGATCAAATTCCCCGCCGAGATGCTGGCTGGTGGTACTGCTGGAGCGTGCCAAGTGGTACGTCGTCTCCTATGCTGAGCATGCCCGAATCAGAAACAAGCGCTAACACGTCGTATGCAGGTCTTCACCAACCCTCTCGAGATTGTCAAGATTCGATTACAAATCCAGGGTGAACTGTCCAAGAACGTCGAAGGGGTTCCCAGGCGGTCCGCCATGTGGATTGTCCGCAACTTGGGTCTTGTCGGTCTCTACAAGGGTGCTAGCGCATGTCTCTTGCGTGACGGTGTGTATTGCTCGGTGGCGCATGGTGCATCTCGCTGACGTATCGACTAGTCCCCTTCTCCGCCATCTACTTCCCTACCTACAGCCATTTGAAGAGAGACTTGTTCGGCGAGAGCCCGCAAAAGTCACTGGGTGTACTGCAAATGCTGAGCGCTGGTGCTATTGCTGGTATGCCTGCGGCGTACTTGACCACACCGTGCGACGTTATCAAGACTAGGCTACAGGTCGAGGCGCGCAAAGGCGAGGTTGCCTACACTGGCCTTCGTCATGCGGCGACGACCATTTTCAAGGAAGAAGGTTTCAAGGCGTTCTTCAAGGGTGGGCCAGCCCGTATCATGCGATCCTCTCCACAGTTTGGTTTCACTCTGGCTGGTTATGAGGTCCTACAGCGAGGTAAGTCTGTTGCATCGCACCTTGGCGCGCACATGACCGACTAACATGTTGGCAGCGCTGCCGATGCCAGGATCTAGCCATGATTCGTCGAGCCTAGAGCCATCAGTCGGCCTTGAGGAGGCGACGGCGCCGTTGCCGTACCTTCGCAGCCGCAACGCGCTCAAGGTGATTCTCGACCTGGACGAGAACTTTGGTCGACCCAAGCTACCCGCCGGCAGCAAGTTCAGTGGGATTCCCGGATTCGGCAAGAAGCCGGAAGCGTGATGGAACCATGCACATGCGTAGCCAATGTGCGTTGCTACGGGTGAGGGATAAAACGGGATTGGACGATTGATGGGTGGGATAGCGGTTCTGGCGCCAACAACAGCTCCATCAGCCACGACTTGTGCTGGGGCGTTGATCTACCACGGAGCATGTTTTGACTCGCTAGTTGGCGGGTGACGGTGGGGGTTAGGCGTGTCTGTCCACGATTCTGTTGGAGCATTTCTGAGCGGCACAGTAATAGACAAGAGCGCATGCAGCACAAGAGTGTAGGATAGAGCGGTCGCATTTGACAGGGCAAGGAGAGGGCAAGGGCGGATGTGGACTGCATGCTGTGGCCGGACACGCATGCACATGTAGTCGACAGGTGCCTTGGGTAGATAGAATAGGAGGATCTCTAGCATAGCCTGGGCTTGATACTGGATAGTTAATATAGAGGGTAGCTCAATCCAGGTGCGGCGTGTCGAGCGAACAGCAAGCCGCAGCAGGGCAACATGCCCCTCCCTCCCTCCCTCCCCCACCACGCCGCATGAGAGATTCCGCAAATGGCCAAACTGGCAAACTTGGCCGTGCGGGACAGCTAGCAGGAAGCCCGCAGAAGGATATAGTTCAGGAAGGTTCGGGGACGGGGCTACAGAGTCGCAGTCGCAGGGCGCAGTAGGGCCGATGGAGGCTTTTTGGGCATAACAGAGGCGGGGGGAGGGGGGGAGGGGGGAGGCTGGGCTCGGTCCCCGTGGAGTAGCGAGAAGTGCATGCGGGGTCCAAGAGCGGCTAGCGGCCATGGGTGCGGGGATGGACACTTTGGTGGGAGCCTCATGAAAACTGGATTGGATTAGAGCCGCGCTCGCGCTCGAGGCAGGCTGCTGCAGCTGCGCCTCGAAGGAAGCCAGACGAGGGCGACTGACTGGTGCGACCATGGCTCCTGTCTAGATCCATCCGTCCTTTTTATCAAGACGACTCGGCTTGCACGCGCTGTCCTTCACCCTCGCTGCCCCAGTGACTTGGTTTGTTGTATCGTCTTGCACCGCTGACCCTACTCCGACTCTTCCGCCAGTTCCCAGCGTCCGCAGACAAGGCCGTCTAGTCAAACCCCCGCAAGTCAGCCTCCTCACCCGCCGCAGTCCTCCCTCTCCCTCTCCCCCCCCCCAGAAAGCCATCTGTCTCCTGCATGTCGTAAGGGCAGACGAGGCTCGCACACTGTTACCGTCATCTATGCCATCCGTGAACACGCGCCCGTCCCGTCGCAGCCTGCGCGAGTTGGTGTTTGCGATCGGCAGAGCCCTTCGACACCGCCTTGAGGCTGAAAAAGAGCCGTCGCACTGGCACCCTCGGGTATGTTTTCACCGCGCAGAGCCGCTTCAACATTGGCGTCTTTGCTTTGCATCACATCTCCACATATATTTCGCGACTCATGATACTGTTCGCTGTATTTCACCTCCGATGACCAAACAACCCGTCTTTTCCACCCTGTTACCCCTGCTCTGCCCCATTGGCTCCATCCGAGCGTCTTTAGCCTCGCACGCTTCCCACGGCACCTGGCTTTTTCTCCCCTCTGTCCCTTGCATCAATTCCGCCAGGCTCACTGCCCGATTCCTTCTTCTTCCACCGTCGCGAGAAGAATGCAGCCCATGGTCATGCTGACTCTCCTCCAGACAGCTATCCAAGACTGGTCTTGCTGTGCCACACGCTCTCTCCATCGTCGCCTGGGCCTTTCTCTGGGAGCATTCGCTGAACGGTCGTTGGGATAACTACCCGTCCATTCCATCGCCTCGATAGCCATCTTTCTAGCCCGCGGAGCCCCCAGTCCAAATGCTCGACACCATTCATCAATCCGTAGAATACTACCAGGACGACGAATTCCTTTCCAAATCACCCCTCTTGGAAGCCCGGATTGTAAAGGCAACTCCCTCTCCGACGCCCCCGCCCCTCGTGACAACAGTCGTCCGCCACCAACCCAACCGACAGAGTGTCAGTCCATCCCCATCTCGAAGCCAGAAAAAATCTAGCCGGCACAAGATCCGCACTCGCCCTACCCAAGGGGATTGGGTACTCATCCGTGAGATGGACCCCAATCGGCCAGACATTGCCCAGAAAGCAGGCGAACAGGCCTTGAATTCCGACTCGGATTCTGACCCTGACCCTGGACCTGGCTCCGGAGACGACGAGATGCCAGATGCCGACTCTCCCAACATGACGACGGCAACTGCCCCGTCCGTCTCTAACCATGGTCAGCCAGTGCCGCCAACTACTCATCCTGCCAACCAGCAACCGACCTTGCTAGAAGTGCTCGGCTGCTCAGCACTTGATCCAAAAGCCATGGCTACTCACAGAGACTCAGTCATCGAAGACGAAGTCATCAGACCTTTTGGTCTTGCAGCAGATAGGCGCACCTCTCAAGCATTGGCAGTCCCCGTAACACCAAATGATGTGCGGCCTAATGCGAGTGGAACACATAGAACGCAGTCCATTTCAACCGCAATGTCCAGCGTGTCATTGCAGCCGCCAAGCCAATTGCCAAACGGCCTCTCCCAACAACATGAATCAGCAACATCTCTCAGTCTACAACAGCTAACGATCCCACAACCCAGAGGGCTTTCGACGGATACCCTTCCCGCGTTACGGGCTCCATCTCCTGCGTATGATGCGGCTGCAGCTGCTGCAGCAGTTGCAGTAGCAGCAGGCTCACCTAGTCAGCAGCTTCCTTCGTTCCGACATATGGATGATATAGCAAGATCAGCAACGAGTGATCATGAAGCAACTAGATCCAATAACATCAGCTTCCCACACCGCCAATCAGTATCTTCAGTAGGACAATCGCCAACATCGATAGTGCGTCAACTATCCATTGGCTCTCATTCTCCGGCAACACCATTCCCCCCGCTAAGCGCCTCGCCCATGAGTGCCCATGAACTACCACACCGGGGCGACTTATTCCTACGTACCTCGGGAGGAGGCGCATTTGGCTCGGATGCCCGGAGGCCTTCGCATGCAGCATCGGATAACAGTCCTTACACAGCTACATTGCACTCGGCGTCAACCAGTGACAGTTATCAGAGCTCAGAGGGCCTCAGCCCCGGTACCCAGCCAATACCCATTGAACCGAGGCAGCGACATATGAGTTTAGATGGTGCACTTGCGTCGCGAGTGCTGCCACCTCCATTAAACTCTGGGATACAGCAACAAACAACTCCGCATATTGTTGGATGTTTTAAATGCGACTATCCAGGCTGTATTGCTGCTCCTTTTCAGACACAGTATCTTCTCAAGTGAGTTACATAACAGTTTTGGTGTCAACATTGTCGTCAAGGTCTTGATGCTAATCTCTGCAGTTCACACACCAACGTACATTCGTCAAACCGGCCACATTACTGTCCAGTCAAGGACTGTCCCCGAGGCGAGGGCGGCAAAGGCTTCAAGCGGAAGAATGAGATGATCCGGCACGGGCTCGTACATCAGTCACCTGGCTACGTATGCCCGTTTTGCCCTGATCGCGAACACAAGTATCCGAGGCCGGACAACCTGCAGAGGTGCGCAACCCCTACCCTCTATTTTCCCCCTCGGATCAAGCTAATTGGGCCATGCTAGACATGTACGCGTACACCACACCGATAAAGACAAGGACGATCCTCAACTCCGAAACGTCCTTGCTCAGCGACCTGAAGGTGGCAGTCGTGGGCGAAGAAGACGTGTAAGCGACTCTGGCCATTGAAGCAGCTTCTTTTGCCCCAACCCCTAAGCGGCAGGTGTTCTGTGAGGGACATGGTAATCCCGTTTTGATCTTAGTTCCCCTTCCTCAACTTGGCAGACTAAGCTCTTTCTCTCCTGTCTTGGCTTTCTTGTGTGTGTTTTTCTCCCTTGGCGATCTCCCTGGCGTTTTGCGACTTGAATCCGTGCGGGGCTGGGTGGCACAACTTGGGAGGTCGGATTTTTTTTTCCCCTTCCCCTTCTCCACAAGGCTGAGGATGGAACATTTACCTTATATCCAATTCCTTCTCTTCCATCTTTCATCACGTGTTGTAATCTACGACGGATCCTCTTTGTCACCTTTTTTTCTTTTTTGTTGTCCACCCGCCATCCTTTGCTAGATTTGTCCAACCCCTCTAGCTCTTGTCCATTCTCCAATCATGCAGATAACCATGTTCCGAGCTTCGGCTTGATACTCTTGTTCGTGTCGTCGTCTTCTGTCCCGAGTAGTGTGAAGCTTTGTACCATTATCTGAATCGCTGCAGGAGTGATGTTTGTCGTTGTCGTGAACTAGACTCGGCGAAGCGTAGGTTGTACGGGCACGGGCATGGGCATGGGAAGGAAAGTGGGGTAGTCGGATGTTGTACCCTTTGAGGATGATCGGACATGTGCGCTGTTTGTTCATCGAGAGAGAGAGTGTGTCTGGTACTACGCTGGTGATGGCGCGGTCGTCTCTGCGTGGGACCCAGACCCAAACCCAAACCCAAACCCAGTAAGAGTAGAGTGCTGAAGGCGTGTATTCTTTCAAAGGGGTTTGCTCTATCTATCTATCTGTCTGTCTGTCTAGGATAATCTCCAGACTTGGAACGGCTTCCCGGGTACTCGCTGTCTTGCGTGCAACTTGGAAAAAAAAAACTTCATCTTCCATGCCATGCGCAAAGATGAGTGTCAGTACATGATCGTTGCCTGTACGAGGTTAGGTCGATATCATCTCGCCAAACCGCTGTCATCGTCGTCGTCTTGACAACGAGATATTTCGGCAAGCCTGAAAAGCTGGAGAAATGGTTTCATCTATTTCCATTTCCCGCGCATGTTGCACTCACATACTTCCACATGTTGGATGACAGATTCTCAACTTTGGCCAGTTTTTTAAGTTTTCTTTTTCTTCTTCCGCAAAACGTTGGAGGGCCTCAGGGTGACCTTTTTGTACAGGCCAGCTTATTGATATAGGCGGCGGTTTCTTTGTAATCCTACAACCTAAAGAGTCATCGCAGCGGAGTCTCAACATCATATTCGTCAATGTCGACATCTTTGTACAGATAGGGTTCGGTGATTGTCCAGTAGTATTTACTCGTCAAGGAAAAAGCGCTTAGCTTTAGTGGAGGGGGGTTGGTGTGGAAGAGAACAAGATTAGACATTCAAGGTCTGAGCACTACCTATGTATACATATACTGCCTCTAGGGCGCCTTTTGCGCCGCGCCATAACAACCGAGTAAATGCAATAGTGGAAACAACAACTCGCTGTTCCAACAGCGGTGACTTCGTGAAAATCGTTGACGAGTAACAATGAATGCTGATTCGAAATGGCTCCAAATGGCTCCAAATGGCTATATCTAAATGTGTACGATAGCACGAGGCCGGAAATGCGAGAACATGTAAAATCACCTCAAGGGCAGCGGTGCTCGACCTTGTACAGGCGTCGATTCGGTTGTGACTTGGATGCTAGGTAATCTTTCAAGGTTTAGATTCAGCGCTGGCAACTGTGGTGCCCTAGCGTTGATCGGGCTTTCGTAGTTGGGCGGATCTTCGTATGCGGGCGCGTCTTCTCGTGGTATCTCTGTATGTGGTGTACTGCCTCCACTGTAACTGCGTTCTGGGTTCAGCGGAATCACCTCAAAGCCTTCGCTGTTAGGACCGGTTGAGTGCGAATTTGAGCGCGAAGCGTCTGCGAAGTCGTAGTCGTCGGATGCGTGGGATTCGACTGATTGTGCGAGGGAGGTAACGGAGAGGCCACGCTGGTGTGCGTCGCGGCCGCGGCTTTGGCCAGAGAAAGACGCCGCAGAGTCGAGCAGGGGTCGGTTGTCGCTTTCTGAAGAATTAGCCCTCAGCCGGGTGCCGTCGTGCCTGGCAACGCCCAGGTCGCCGTATGCCACAGCAGATACTCGTTGTTCGCGGCTTCGGTTTCTGGCCTGGTGCTCAGCGATGAGCATTTGTGATACAGAGAGGTCGGCAGCCTCTTCGGCCCTCCGCCGAATATCTGCCAGTGCTTGGACGTCTCCGCGGGCGCGCGCCTCTCGTCGTGCTTGTCGTCGTGCTTCTCGGTCCGTTGCTTCGATTCGTCGTGCCAGCCGTATTTGGTATAGAGATTCCATCTCCTCTTCTCGTTGTCTCTCTTCCTCGTCTAATGTCTCGGGGAGCTCGACGACAGTGTCGACACCGGCGCGCTCACCCTCACGGGCCAGTACCCTCTCGTTCTCTCGCGCAGCAGAAGAATAGGCGGGCAGCGTCATGACACTGCGGATGGACGTGTTCCTGTCAACGCCAGCTGCCGTGGCGCTGTTCATTTGCCTCTCGGGATCCCCTACCGCGGCTCCGCTCATCTCACCACTTGCTCTGCTTGTGCTCCCCCGGTATTCGGTGTCTTGTAAACTCGTCGAGTAGTCATTTCGGCGCGGGCGCTTGTAGAACGTTTTCCAGGAGAATAGCGAAGGCAGCTTGTCGTTGGACGACTGTTGTGCTTTCTTTGCGGCGCGATGTGGTGCTCGGAACTTCAGGGTCGAGAAGTATGTGATTATGAGTATGGCGAAGATGGCGACGGCGATGATTCCGACCTGGGTAGCTACAGTCAGCCAACAAGGCTTCCAGGATTGCATAGGATAATTGCACGTGGAGGACTTACCACGACAAAGGTCCTGCCCTGCTTGGAGATTGCTCTCCGCTCCAACGCGCCTTCCCTTGCATGCCGTGCAGGTAACAACATGGTGCCAAAACAACCATACACCGGGTGCGTCAAACGTCGAATGCTTCAACCAAGATATGTTGCCGGAGCCTTGTTTTCACAATGAGATCACTTGTTTAGAGAAAGGTGGATCGCCCAGGCTTCGGAAGGCCCGCGTTCTTGGTTCCTGTTTCGCACTAGGAGCTGTCGAACCGTTGTGTCGAAACGTCTAGGCAAGCGGCAACGGCGGCGGCGGCGGCGGCGAGCGAGTCGTAGATGCGGGTTAGGATATTGGGGGTGAAGAGGTGTCAGGTGTATAGTCTGGGAATAACTAGTCGACTGGACAACGATGGGAGGGGCGGGTGGAAAGCGCGAGTGATGTTCTGGCTAGGCCTGCGCCCGGATGCTTGTCTTGGCAGCTGAGGGTTGATGCAGATGCTGGGTGGGTTAGTGGGGAGCAAGTGCCTAGGGGCTCTGTGGTTGGAGAGGAGAGGCGGCGGTGCACAACCAGGCGTTAAACCTACAAGTAAAGTGTAGCACGGCGATACTCTAGCGATTGAGGCTTTAGCGACCGCTCAACGGTCTTGTAGTATTACCGCTAGGTTCCTTCCCCTCAGCGGTCAAGGGCAAAAGCAAGATCTCATGTCATCTCCAAAAACCGGTTGCTATTTTGGGGCCTCTCCCAGATTCAAGGATACGCTAGCGCCGGGCACTGATTGGAGCTCGTACTGCATAATGATCGCACTCGCACGTTTGATCTACAAGTGTGGCACAGGCGACGCCGGTCGTAATAGTGGCCGTAAATTATTCGAAAGGGTATATGCCTCGATGGGTAAAGTCGTCAATGACTACGCTGGCTAAAAGTAAAAGATAGATACAAGAACTTTGCGCACTTGTAGGATGCTAGAATTTCTTATCCAGCTTTTTCAAGAAACTGCCAATGCCCTTCTCCACTTTATCTACCCGCTTTCCGATGTTGGAGTTGCGTTGCGGCGCGTTGGGATTCTCGTGATCCTGTACTGTGGCTTCTATTTCGGTTGGCCTGTAAAGCTGTTGATGCAAATTTTGTCCTTGCGGTTGAGCCGTTGTGCTACCATAATGGTATTGCGCATAGCCCGGAGATGCCATTGGCTGGTATTGCTGTGGAGGGAATCCAGGAGACGGTACAGCAGAATGTGCAGGTGGCGACTGGGGAGCAGGAGGAAATCCGGGCGAGTTTGGGTAGCTGGCATACTGCTGAACTGGCATGGTGGATGTTCGCTTCATGGCTGGAGGTGGTGGAGTGTGGCCATTGTAATGACCTGGCGGAGGAGCAGAGGGAGGTGGTGCGAACGATGGCGGACTTTGGGGTGCACTCGGTACTGATCCCGTCGTGTTTGTACGTTGCACACTTGGTGGGCCAGTGAAGTCCTGGCCCGGCGCTGGTGGCCCTGGAAAGTACGACGATGCTAACGTCGGCTGAGGCACAAACGAGGCTTGTAGTGGATTGCCGTATTGTGCGGCATGCTGATCGTGCACAGCGGCAGATGCAAGCCCGGTGCCGTCATTGGCGTCTGGCGGTGGCGGTGTCTTTTCACGATGCGCGATAGGCTCTGGCGCGGCTGGAGCTGCTGGGTTGTATGCCATTGGAGCGTAGTTGGGTGGCTGCTCGTTGGGAGGGGGTGATGTTGGTGCGGGTGCGGTAGGAGGGCCAGGAAACGACTGCGTTGTGCTGACACTCGGAGTCCGACTGGTGTGTGATATTGCCGCACTCTCCAGCCTCGCGATTACGGGACTCAGGGCATCGTTCTTGTGCTCCGAGTGTGTTGGGGTGGCATTGGGGTTGCGCGTGATCTGCAGTTGGTGCGGTTGCAGTACTCTCCGAATAGAGTCGAGAAAGAGACTTGCATCTTCTGGTGTCCAAAAGTACAGATCGACTGTGTGTAGCCTGTACAGGTATTTGCCCTGGTTCGCTGGGTCTGGTGTGGGAAGGTGCCATTGTGATGTGTCGTGGTGCGGGCTCGCGTTGCCATTGTGACTCTGGAAGCCGTCGACCGTGCAGGTGAATAAGCACGGGTGCTTGTACGTCTGCTCAATCTTCACTGTGTCCAGCTGGCCGGCGAAGGCATCTTGATGGGGGGTGCCCGCATGGTTTGCTACCTCTATGCGCCCGCTCTGACGCATAGGGTTATGGTAGAGGTAGACATAGGAGCCTTTGTCGAAGCGATGATGCGGGGGGTTCTGGGTAGGCGAGGAGATGTAGTAGTGGACATCGGCGAACCTACCGACATGTCAGTACAGTTTCAACATGCCAGAAACTGCCCGCTACTCACAGCGTCAAGAGAGATACTTCGCCCTGCTGTGGAGGCATCGTGTTAGTGTACGGTGATGGTCGAGCAGGCGTCCAAGATATCTGACAGCCCAAGATGTCCCAAGATGTGGGGACGCTGTAGCGAAGTAGTAGGACGAACTGTTAGCACTCTTGGAGAATCATCAGAGGAGAGAGATCAAAGGCATATATAGGGCCGCAAGGCTGTCATATAAGCCGACGACAGCTCCGGCCAACAGCTGCGCGGTCTTCTATTTGTGTCGTCCTCGAAGCGCCCGCCCGTTAGTGTCGAGTTTCGTAGGCGCCGGTCCAAGCTCTGCCGAATGGCCAGCAGACAGCAGCGATCCACTCGTGACTTGCGGACCTCCGAGCCAATCCAGAAATTTGCTGCGTAGAGCATCCACCGACGGCACCACGCGCAATCAAACCTGGGAGCTGCATTGAGCCTCACCCGTCAGCACTCGCTACCAGGTACACACACACACACGGTCGCTCTACATCAACACACCGGCCATCGCGCTCGCCCGCCGCCGTCGCCGCCCATCGAGGGCAAATCCTCACCAACACCACCAATATGTCTCTCGTCAACCTCGCACACGTCTGCTCGCACATGCAGAATGCCTCCAAGGCCCGCCTCGGATTGACCTCAATACCAGTTTCTAAGATGCATGTCAACATTGCGCTGGGTCTGCAGCGCGAAGGTTTCCTCTCTTCAGTCACACTCGGCGGGCCAACACCACCAAAGCCCTTTCTCCTCCAGACACAGCAAGATCCCGAGCAACTAGACATAATGGCACAGAAGCTGAGGGAAGAGCCTTGGCTCGCATATCCCATTGACGCACCAGCGGGCACAAAGGAGAAGGCACCACTAGGACAAGAGCAGGTCCACGACATACATGTACCCCAGAACCCGGCGCGGAGGCGGTTATGGCTTGGCCTGAAGTACTGGCAGAACGAGCCCGTATTGAAGAATATGAAGCTAGTGTCCAAGCCCACACGGCGGATATGGCTGACGAGCGAGGATTTGGGCAAGATCACAAGGACACGCGAGTCGAGCTACGTAAAGGGACTGACGCATCCTGGAGAGTGCATGTTCATTACGACGGACCGGGGGATATTGGAGGCAAGGGAATGTGTAGAGCGACAGTTGGGTGGTATGGCGCTCTGCAGGGTGTGGTAGTAGAAGAAGGCAGCATGCATGACTCTAGCATTGCACATGTGGGAGCTTGCAGGGCAGAAAACGACGGGCCACGCATCTGTAGAATACCAAATCCAGTCACACCAGAGTTTTCGGACTCAGTCTTCGCTTGGTTCTGAGCCCTGAGTCTGTTGGCGAACAAAACTTGGTCGAACACTTGGTGCACACGAGGGGCGTGAAGCCTAAGTGAACGCGAGTCAACGTCATCGATCGTGGACAACGGACGTGCTGGTTCAAAGAAATTTTGCAAAATCAGCACAATCAGGAGGCACTACATTGTCATGGGTGGGATCTGTTTGTTGATATATTACTGTCATATTGCTTAGAGCGTTGACTCGCTCGTGACCATAGCCTGAGTAAGGCAATCATCGACAAAGTCGTGCTACTCTCCGTAACCCACGGATATATCCTCATACCAATGTCGTGACCATTTCGCTCGCATCTCAATTACAAACGCCACTACTTCCAAATATGGCGAAAAGGGAAATATGTCCAAAGAAATTCGTAAATCCGGCCGAGGCCGCTTGTCAGACGTTCCAAAACCTAACTCCAATACCCGAAATACCCGCTCATTCATTAACATGTTTCATAGTCTTAGACATAGCTGCGTCGGCTTCGGCTGCGGCTCTGGTGCGAGTAGCGAGGGCTGCGGGAGCGATGGCCGTGACGAGAGCGGTGGACTTCGCGCTTAACGATGACGCGGTCATCACGGTGGTGACGGTGCACAAGTAGGGCCAGTATGGCAGTGATGAAAAAAAAGATGATGTTCCTGTGCGGGGTTAGCGTCGTGTTTGCATCCGACTTTGCCCAAGAGGGAACTTACATGATTCCAAAAGCCCATGAGGCCTTGAGCATGGCGCATTGGCGGTCGATGTTAAGTCCGTACTGGTCTCCATTGACAGTGAACAAACCAAGGTCGGCACTGTAGGAACCATTCCTCTGCCAGTTGGAGCAATCGGCATCAGCAATTCCACGAAGAGCATACACAGCTCCGATGAAGGCGCCCATGAAGAGAAGGTCGATGAAAGCAACGAATTTGGCAGAGTGCTTCGCGCGCGTGTAGAGAAAGAGGGTGCCCAAAGCCCATGCTGCGCCGAGGACGGATACAATGAAGAGGACGAGGATTGACGTTGGTGTGAGGAGGGCGCGGCTGTTGTACCAGTCGACGAACCAGGCCAGCATCCCCAGGGCTGGAATCAGGGTGATGATCTGGAAGATGCGCCAAAAGATGAAGGATAGCCCGGAGAAGGACATGATGGCAATTGGCAGAGACCCACAGGTGCTTCGAGGGGGCAGAGGTGTTTGGTTGGGTCGAGCTGTCAGCGGAACCACGGTCGGTTGATGCCGTGTAACGGAGCAGGTGCAATGCGACGAGAGAGATGCAAGACGACGACAACCCGCCGAAAGAATGCAGGGCAGCGCGCTTTTAAGATGTTGCGGTGATAGGACAGACTGGGATGTGTCTTGTTCTGCGACCTGGTTGCGGAAGGGTGGCCGTGTTGCAAGGTGACGTATTGGGCATTGGAAACCGGCATGTCTACGTTAATAGTGGGATGCCTACTCGGGTGGTGGGTATGGTGAAGGCGGGGGAGGCTGGTATTGTGTGGCTGGATCGTGCCTTCCTCATTTCTAGCCAACCAAAAACACCAAAACAAAAACAAAAACAAAAACACGACGAACAGACCACGCCCTCGAACACACGACATGCGCCGTCTACAGAGCTTGTTTCCGCCCGCCTGCTAAAATGGGTTCGCATCCGGCAATGCTTCGATGCTCGCTGCTTGATGCGCATTAGTGACATCGCGTGGAACAGCAACACACACGCCGTAGCGGAGAGCGTGGGTCTGGACAGCTGTCGGCGCCCAACCCGCTTCCATCAGCCTGGACGGCATGTGGGCGTCGACATGCTTGGGCCCAAGCTCCACCAACACAAGGGACACCTTGCGTGCATCCGGACGTTGTGGAGGAGCACCGTGCAGCTCCTAGACGTCAAATCTCACTTGCTCGCCTGTGCCGCTCTGTCTGCGCCCAAGGATTGTTTTTCATTTCCTGCTGCATGGTGCTGGGAAGCATTGCTGACCGCCGAGAGGCACGAGAAGCAGCCGGCCTTATCACAGCTGGCCATTCTCTGCCATCCAAGCCGCAACACTGGGGTCACTGTTGGTCTCCCCACCCTGCGGATGCACCTCCTCTGCAAAAGGACTGCCATTGCACTGGGCTACTCGCTTCGCGGATGATTAACCTGCAGCAACTCGGTATAGGCTGTGTCTCTTATCAGGAGCCAGGCCGCATTCGACGCACTGCCCTGTGCTCCGCATCCTCAGCGCCGGGACGAGCGGACGTGGGTTTCTCGAGCATAGGTTCGATATATACGACCCAGCTACCACAACGTTGTCTGCTTTGTTAACCCCTCGCGTTCTTTTTCGTGCGTAGTAGTTCCCCATGTTATTTTCGTCGCATGCACCTCAATGAAGTCGCACACTCTTTTATCCGCTTGTTTCTAATCAGTACAACTACGTTCCCGGCCGATACCTTTCGTTCTTCTGCCGTTCCTGGGTTTACGCGGCAGAAATAGCAGCCACCGAAATAGGTGGGGAGGCAAGCAGCAGGATACTCCAGAGCCAATCATATTGCCTTATACCGAAGATCTTCAAAGCTCAGCGTACAAAGATACCGCAAGTTTATTGCAAATAGCAAGCGGCTTCCTGTGCCCAAACACTGTATCTGACTAGCCACCGACCCATAGTGTTGTCAACGTTCCCGCACAGGATATGTCAGCACGAGGCGCTCGTGGTCGAAAGGTACAACAGAAAGAAGTCAAGAGGAAAGAAAAGAAAACTGTTGTAAAAGGAAAGGCTCCAGAACCTATACGTGAAAACCACGATACGTTTACCGAATGGCGCCCATCGCCAAACTCCAATAATTCAAGGAGCGGCATTCAACGTTCCCTTACAGTTTCCAGCAACAACAGCCATGCGACGTCGCGGAGCAGTTCTACACATGAGGGTGGTAACAGCAGTCGACCAAGACTAAACACCCTTCCGTCTGACATCTCTGCCGCAAGTCGACCTCCACCACCACCAAATTCTTCCAGGGCCGAGTCCGTGTCAGACAACTCGTCAAAAGGCAAAGATAAGACAAAGTATCAGGCAAAGGGTAAAGATACAAAGGCTCCTCGTGGTAGAGGAGGAGGGGTGCCCATCAAGAAGAGCGTTGCGCCAGCACCTCCTGTCTTCAGATCTGAATCATCCGCGTCCTACGCTTTTCCGACCGACCAAAAAACATGGCTGAACTTCAAGATTTGGACGGATGGTAAAGACGGAATGCGTCCATATGGTGGATTCGACTACGTAAGTCATGATCATGCATACAAAAATTAGGCTCATCTGACGCGCAATACTTTAGGATGAAGATATGCAGCATGGCAGTGTGCTCATCTACTTCAAAGAGGAGCAGGTAGATGAGGATCGCCCAGTTCCCTCGATCCGGGCAGATTTGGATGTCCTCCAAAACTCAGGGTCCACTTGGCTGAGCAATGCCTTACTGTATGGTCAAATAGATGACAACGACGTTGACGACTGGGCGCTTTCGGAGAGCGCAAGTTCACCATCTCAATCTTTCTCACCGAATTTTCCACAACCTGCACAACGGCGTATGCTAGGTCCAACGTTACCAGGTGGTCGATCCCCACCATCTTTTGACATGGAACAGTCACATAGCATAGATTCTCGGGCTACCTCCAGGGCCTATCATCCTTCCGAGGCCTCTTATGGACACCACGCCAACTCGCCGCCGCCTTTCCAGCAAGGTTTCCAACACAATGCAACCCACGAAATATGGTTCACCGCGCCTGACAATATAAAGACGCCGCAGGGACAAAGACTGCACCACGTTGCTATTCGTAATTTCCTGGCCATGTTGCATGGCAAACCTATAGTTGGAGCAGACGTGTATGACATGTTGAGTACACTGCAGCCTCAGATACACGTCATGTATGATCTTGACACGGACCCTCGATCTGGAATGACAGCTAGGGAACGTAGCGTGCAAATGATCACAGAACACCTCGGCCGGTACGGGATTGACGACCTACGCAACAACATTCGACGAGCTCTTGGGCTTTTGGCGTGGGCAGAACAGGATTCTGTCAGGTGGCGACAAGGCTACCTCGAGAGCTTTGTTCACTTAGCTGGTGTCATGACGCCGGAAATTGAGGACCATCCGGATTTTAAGCGTCTGTCTGCGGTCACGAGACGGAATCTCGGTTTAGCTGCGAAGACACTGCAATTGCGCGTCATGGAAGCAGAGGAGAAACTGTCCAGCTTTGACTTCAGTGATCTTTGGGAAGACACGCTGAAGACTGCGAACAGCCCAGTTTATCAAAGTTACCAGTCGTTTCGCCAGTTCCTTGTTGGCCATTTCACGCGCGTCTACGGCAACTGGCCCCCAAGTTCCGACAAGACCTGGCTTAATCGCAAAGTAGTGAACGCTATGCAAGAAGACTTTGGTTCCCTGTATGATTATTTCGTCGATCGGGACGTAATGTGGAATCCTCGAGAGGAGCGGGCATCCCGCAAGTGGGAGATGGCTCATCGAAACAACGACAGCTTCAGTGCAGACCTACCAGAGCTTAGTATGACAGATATGTTGATTACCTACGATGCAAAGAACGAGTATGCACACATTCCGCATCCGTACCCCTTACTTCCTAGAGAAGTACCAAAGACGGCCAAGGACAAAGAGAAGAAGAGTTTCTTTTCCTCGCTGAAGAAGGAAAAGTCCAAGGATGCTACGAAAGACGCGAAAGCACAGCTACAGCTCTCCATCGTCTTTAGTGATGCGACAAACATCGAGAAGCTGGACGTCAACTTCAACGGTAACAGACCCAAAATGGAACTTTTGGCGATGTGTGCTGACGTTTCCTAGGATCTACGCTTATTGACAAGTTTGAGCAATTCGAGTTAACTACCGATTTGAAGCACATGACACCGCGCGAAGCACGTCTCGGACGGTGGGTGCTTCTGTACGGCGTACTGCAGATTTTGTCGACTCTATCTGTCGATATCCAAGGCTTGAAGCACACCGATGGCGTGCGATACTTCCTAAACACCGATCTCAAGCGCATGCCTGAGTGGGTAAGCAATGGTCAATTGGAGTATCTAGAAGCCAGGCAGCAACGGTCTTGGTGCTGGCAGCGCGCATGGGACCCAATGCCAGCGCAATCTGCGCCTGTAGAGCTCGATGCGACATCGAGCAGTGAACGTACGAGCCACCTTGACGATGCAAGACACGCTGAGATTGCAGGTCATAACTTTCCTAGTCCGCCACCACAACACGCGCTTCCTCTACCACCAACTCTACGACCAAACCTCGATGGCACAACACTAATGCACAACGATATTCGCCGCATAGGAGAGAAGATCAACAAGCTCTCTCTTTCCCATAACGCTAGTAATCACTTCCGCCAAGAATTCGAGCGTCGCCGCGAGAACGAGAAAGTCATCCAAGACGAATTTACCGACCGCAAGCCACGCTTACAAGGCGAGACTTTCGGGCCTCGAGCAGCGCGCGACAGAAACACTGACAACACGTTCAACCCGCGGACGGACTCGCTCCCACGTTCCCGTGACCGCGATGCAGCCCCCAGAAGCCAATCACGCATGGACGACACCTTCCGCCTCACAGAATCCGATTTCTCGCCACATGCCCACACCAATGATTTCATAGATCGCCAGCAAGCCTCCCTCTTACCACCTTCACCCCACTTGGGTCTCCACAGTCACACGACCAGTCTGAATACCGATTTGGGTGCTTATCCTTTCAACGTGAGTACGAGTGAGATGCAATGGCCGGTTCCACCGGGGTATAATGAAAGTAATAATTCGTGGAGGGAAGGGAGAGAGAGCACGGTGCTGGGAGAGGGATATGGAGCCATGGACTTTGATGTGAGGGATGGTGCAGGGGAGAGCAGGAATGGAGGGATGCAGGGTACGGGGGTGAGGAGGACGCCTAGACGAGTGCATGAAAGAAGTGGATGGGATTAGTGCGGACCCCAGGCTAGAGAATGGTGGGGAGTGTAACAGGCAATGAGTCGGAAAGTGGAAGCTGGCAAGTATTTGGATTTTCTGGTTAGATATACCCTTTTGCTTTCCTGTGTCTTCTTTCATAGGTTGGCCAAAACAAAAAATAGAAGGAGAAAACTGCGGATAGCAATGATGGGATACTAGGAATACGGAAAAAGCCAATAGCGGCGCATTAAAGGGTTTCCACATCTTCATTCTTGGGTATCGTTTCGTCTACCACTGATTGTCCCATACGATATCTATGCTAATTGCTGCCAAGTGAAAAGAAAGCCCTTCTTTTCTCTCTCGCCTTTTCCCCTGAAACTTTGCCTTCATTCTTCGGTCTTCCGCGCTTTCCCTTCCCAGTTGATGGCCTTGAGGCACTGGACTGCTTCTCTAGCGATGGTGCTGTAGATTTGACAACTTCCCTGATAGTCTGTTTCGAGAGGCAGAAGTCGATGTGTGCATTGAAGCTCGCGTCGTCTGGCGGCTGCGGGATGGAGCAAATGGGACACTGCCATTGCGGTTGGGGTGTCGGTTGCTCATCCTGTAACTGCTCTTGCTCCTGAGATAGCTTCTCTAGCTCATTCATCTCGTCGTTACGTTCCTGCTGGGCGGCTTCTTCGAATTCCTCCTCGGGCCAGGTCTCCCATGTCCCTTCATCCTTCAAGCTTGAAGCCTTTGTGATGGTCGACGATGTCTTGGCTGCACGGCCAAAGAAGTCGATTCCAGGCTTCTTCGTGCTGATGATGTGCGTGACTCTTAGACCCATTAGGCGTAGTTTCATGTTCGGTATCTCTTTCATCAGCTTTTCCAGCATTGGTAGACTGTATTTGTATAGGTCGTCGGCTTTGTGAATAGCGAAAGGTGGGGTCGTTTGTCGCGTGTGCACTTCGTAGGTATGTAGTTTGATCTTGATACAGAGTGTTCTCCCTTTATACTCCGTGCGCTTCAAATCCCCTTCGAGTTCTTCAGCGACATGACGAAGCTTGTCGCGCAGGGCATCACGGCCCTGTAGCTCTCTGAAGGTAGTTTCTGTTCCAACACTCTTGCGCTCACGATCTTCTGCAGGTTTGATCACGGTACGTCCTAGACCTAGATAGCACTGCATCAAAAACTGAAACGCTTTCTGACCGAATAGCTTCGCCAGATATGCCCGATGTGGATAGATGTCTCCGCAGGTCTTGACGCCTATAGCATCCAGCTCTCGTTCGAAGACGCGACCGATGCCATTGACCTTGCGTGTAGGTAGGGTCTTCATGAACTCCATAATCGTTTGCCTATCGCTAGGGAGCAGGAATTGCCCATTGGGCTTGTTCTTGTTCGAACAGATCTTGGCGAGTTTGGCATTCGCCGCGATACCTGCAGAGACGGTGATCTTGGCTTTTTCGTACACGTCTGCGCGCATCTGGCCGACTGCTTCCTCGGGGGTTAGATGGTGCTCTTGACAGTAGTCTGTAAGATTCAGGTATGCCTCGTCGCAGCTGGCACTCTGAAAGCCCGGATCGTATAGAGCAAGTACATCTCGGACCTCTTCTGCCTTGGCCATGTATTTTGCGAAGTTCATAGGAACGCAGATTAGTTGCGGACAGAGCTTCATGGCAACAAAACCAGCCATGCCCGAGCGGCAGCCAAATTTCCTCGCGTGGTAGTTGCAGGTCGTCAGCACGCCTTTGCCGACAGCGAATGGAACGTCTTTCAGCTCCGGGCGATCGAGCTCCTCTACTGCTGCATAGAAAGCATCACAGTCGAGGTGTACAATCACCTGGCTCAGGTCCCTGCTCAGCTCCAACTCAGCGATATAGTCGTCGGCTCTGCGCTGGTCCGAGGTCAAGTCAAGCTTGTCCAGCTGGCGTCTCTTGGCCAGGATCTTGTTGATCTTCTCTGTGAGATTCTTGTCCTTGACTTCCTCATTGCTGAAAAACTTGGAGCCCTTGGATGCATTATAGATAACCTCGGAGACCTTGGTTTGGTCTACAGTATCCTGTCCGGCTTTGGTGAGCGAGGGGCCGAGCAGGTGATACTTTAAGGAACCATGCTCGGCCGAGGCAGTTGATGCAATCTGTGGACGCTCCGGTATGTCTCGAGAGGAGTCGTGCACAGCACCATCAGCATCTTGTGCTTCGGGGGTGGTCATGGTGGTTGAGGTCGCCGCTGGAGGCAGGTCAAACGCGTCACGAGCTGGACTACTGAGGCCATGCTGGGACAAGGATGAGCGACGAGGCTGCTCGCATGGCACGAGTGAATGGGCAGACCCTGCAGCATCGCTCATGGTAAGTGGGAGGTCATGTTCGGGCGAGGGCGAGATTGATGGCCCACTAAAACGCGAGATGAGGCGTGGAAGACTCATGACGCGCTTTCACGCTTGGGCTGAACTGGGACTAGCCTCCCTGAAACCGTGCTCTCCAGAATAGGATATTCAGGGCCATCAGATTCATCTCACACCAACACAGACGCTCGCTCCGCACAGTCCGAAACCCCTCTCCTGTTCTTGTCCATCCCTTCGACAATGGACTGGACACCAACCGTCTACCAACCTCTACCGCTGGCATTGTAGAAGTGGGGCAATACACGTAGAGCTCGCTGCTGTTTCGACCCTGCAGACACCCGACACGCTACTAGCGGCCATCAAACATACCACCATCAACACCGCCATTACCCCTCGAGCAACCACCCATTGCCTCGCTGGAAGGCCATGATCTCCCTCGGCATACGCAGCATAACATCCAAACTATAGCTGCACCACTCACTAGAGGATGCCCATCGAACGAACCGACCGCAATAACCCACGGCCGTTGAAGCCGACGCTCGCCAGTAACCGAACTGCTGCGAAGACGCCCTTGACCCCTCGACTAGCTGTTGCGCCCACCGCTTCCTCCACCGTTAGCTCTTCGAGCACCCGCACCACACGCACCAGCAATGGAACCACTCCTGGCAAGCCCGTTGCTTCCTCGCACAATGACGTGACGCCCGTCAAGGCGTTCCTGAGCAGCAATGTGACTCCTCGCTCCTCCTCAAGGAAGTCCCGGGTGGGTGTAGACAGCGCTTCGTCGACGCCCAACGGCACACCTTCTGCTACGCCGAGCACCTCGCGACCAGGTTCTACTGTAGACTTCCATGGCGGACACAGTGCCGTTGGGAAGAGCGGCTCTTCTGTGGGGGTGCGACCGCGCAGTACACCGGGACCGAGCAGCAGTCATGTCACGCCAACCCCGAGGCCGTCGCTCGCCACGTACAACCATGCTCCGTCCGAGACAGGCTCCAAGAAAGACGCTTCACCCCTATTCTTCCATGCCAATGATGCTCGCCCACATGGACGCCCGCATGAACAAGCGGCACCGGCGCCCCTGAAGAAAACGCCTACCTTCTTCTACGCCGACGGCAGGCAAGACGATACCCCTTCGAAACACACCGTGCCATCGCCACCGCTGTCATCCGTGGGACGGACTCAGCCGGAGAGCAAGTTCTTCCACGCAGATTCGCTTTCTGAGAAAAAGGACCGCCAGCCCATCCTCACGCCACCGCCTATTCCCATGTCAACAGATCTGCTCCCGCCTCCTGAAAACCTACAGTCGCTGCGTCCGCCATCGCCTACGAAGGACTTTGCGCATCTGTCATATCGCAAAGGAGCCTCTCAAGTCCGACCAGCTCTTAGTAGGGGCAGTTCTGGAACCTCGGCTTTGGCCATCTTGGCTGGACCCAACACGCCGGATGTGTCTGATCGCACCAGACGGAGATCCAGCGTCGCTTCCACTATAAAGCGAGGGCATGTCAAAAGCTCCAGTCTGTCATCCATTGACTCTGTGACTAGCTTGAAGAAGGCACCCGCTAACGAGCCACCTGCTATGGCACCAAGCCCGCTACATACGGAAAATCGTGCCCCCAGCGATGCAGCAGCCACCCCCTCTCCGCGCTTGACTGCCTTCTCCCCTATTGGATCCCCGGTATCAGGAAGCCCATCGAGAAAAAGCGACGGCAAGAGTGCACTCGAGATGATGAACGAGCTTGCTGCCAATGCACGAAGGGAGCGTAAAGTGCTTGACCTCGAAATCAGCAATTCCTCGCTTCTCGCTATCAACCGGTCCTTGGAAAAGGAAATCCGGAAGCAAAAGGCCGAGCTCAGACGGTTCCGTCGCATGAGCCGAGCTGGAGTTTTCTCTGCTGACACAACTGACGAGCCCCTGGAAACCTCTGCCATTGGCGCTGGCAATATAGGAGACCTGTCTGATATGTCCGAGGCTGAAGAAGAAGAAACACCTGAAGAAGAAGAGGAGGAGGAAGAGGACCCGGAAAGCAGTGACTCTTCTTTCGAAGACAGTGCCCTGAGTCCAAGCGCTCAGCTGGAGCGTGACGAAACACACCGCTCACGAGACGAGAAGCGTCTCCAGCTGGATCTCTCGAAGCATCGCGAGATGCTGAACGACAGTCAGAAGATGAACCAGAGTCTCAAGAAATGTCTTGGGTGGACGGAGCAACTGATCAAGGATGGTCAGAAGGCCTTGGAGTACAAGGTGCACGCCAGCGATGTCAGAGTAGGTGGCCGCGTACTTGTTCCGGAAGACGACGACAACGACGTCAACGACAAGCGGGAATCTAGGGGCCTTCTCAGCCCTTGGAGTCCAATACACAACGCCATAGACGCTCTGGACTCGCCCTTCTTCCCACAACAGAACCGGGTCATCGATCGAGATAGCGGCATAGACCTTGAAGGGCTCGAGCACATGGATGGAGACAATGACCACTCTCGGGCAGCATCTCCCACGGATGATGCCCCCCCCACACAGTCTAAGAGCCCCGTGAAGGAGTTCCGTCCGAAACTGCCAGGCCAATGGATCTCATACGCGACAACACGCGGGGAGAGCCTGAAGAAGGACGATAACGTCAGCCCTCTTGGTTCACCCTTTGAAGAGCGAATCAGGTATCTCCACGCGTCTATCGACGCCTTGGAAGCATCATAACCACATACAATTTCTCTTCGTCTAGTTTGCACATACCCAACTTACATACCCAGATTTTGTTTTGCAGCATGGGAACAGGCGTTTACTATAAAGGATAGCTTTGTTGGTCTGCATTTTTACACCACTGGCGCACAACGGCATAATGCGTCGAATGCGATTTCGACGCCCCCCCTCGACCGTTTCCTTTCTTTTTTTTGTTTGCTCTTTCACGGCCGCAATATACACTCTCGCTCACTCGATAATGTCTGAATTTACGGCCTCGAACAATCTTGGACAAGATTGGGTCGCGTATTGGGCTTTTGTGTGTGTATGTGCAGTTAGTCAGTTTTATGATACCCCCCCGCTTAAGCGTTTACATACAAACACATACATAGCCAATACATACATCACCTTAGCACTTGGTAGTCGTGGAGAGTGATGTATTGAAATGATGCATAACTTTGATTCCGTTTGAACATGCTCGTCTATTGCAACGTCTACCCAACACATCTTCATCCAAATAGAAAAGCGACAATAGAACTGATCTTGATCTACGGGTATCCGAAAAAGCAAACTATGAATCCCTAGAGGAGAGAAAAAAAAAGATGACCATAAATCGCGTCATAGGCTAGTCTAAGCCCAGAAACCCAAGAGAGCCATCAAACCAGCACCAAGGACCATGAGGCCAAAAGCTTTGAGCGTCCTGCTCACAGGACCCTTTTGCATGTAAGGGCTGAACATGAACTCGTGGGCCATGAGCTCGACGAGACCAGTGTAGATGAGAATACCAGCACTGATGGAGTCGAAGACACCGTTGGTGAGCAGTGTAGTGCGCGACTCGGGGGCAAATGACTGGCGAAGACCCAGACCGATAGCAATAGCGATGGGTGTGGAGAGACCGTAGGCTAGGCCGAGGAAGTAAGGGGTCCAGCGCTTGGACGCCGGCCAGGGGACTTCCGCAAGACGGGTTCCGAGACCAAGACCCTCGAACATCTGGTGGAATACCAGGACGATGTAGAGTGTGATGAACTCCTCGCCAGACACAGCAAGAGTGAGACCAATGAAGATGGAGTGGAAGATGACACCGAACTCGAGGATGAAGACGGCAGTCAGTTGAGAGGCGTAGCCTTCAGGTACGAGAGCGCGAGGCGCCATGTCGGACTTGACTTGGGCTTCGTGGTCGACGTGATCGCGCTGGTGGCCGAGATGGTCTTCACCGCGCATGTTGGGATTGCCGCCAGCGTTTCCCTCAAGATCGCCTGCCTTTTGGTCCTTCAGGTTGTTGTCATAGCTGCTGAAGTCGTCTGCGTGCGCCGCTGGTGAGACCCCTGCAGTTGTGTGGCTGTGGTCATGGTCGTGGTCACTGCCAAACTTGGCGTAACGCATGGTCATGAGCTCAAGGAAGAACATGAGGAAGAGTGTCATCAGAGCAATGCCCTCTGGCCAAGGGTATGCGGCGATGACGCCGGTCAAACATTCATTACCCAGTGCTTCGTTCGCTGGGGCAAGAAGATGGATGAACGCAGTGGTGATGATCACACCTGAACCAAAGTACTTTGCAGCGAAGAAGACCCAGTTAGGTACCAACCTATGGCGCGTACGTCTTGCCAGAACAGGAAACATGGCACCTGTGCGATGTTAGTGCGCAAAGATCAAGACAGTCTCGTTGCACATACCGAAGCTAGATGCCACCATGATGACGAAAATGGACGAGATGCGGGTGCCCATGCGGCCATTGTACTCATTGTCGCTGCCGCAAGTAATGACCTCCTCAGGTTGTGTCTCTGCACCTTCGTCCTGACGGAGCACAAGACGTGCAATCTCGAGAGCGGTGGAAGCCATGTTGGTATATCAAGCGCCTGCCGTAAATGGGGATAGAGCGATGGTGCAGGGTATTTGCTACGAGTGTTTTTGACCAAAAGGGACTTTGATATGGTTGGTCTCTGGTGTGGATCCGGATGTCAGGTAATGGTCCAGTGGAGCAGCAAGACCCGGTAAGCTTTCTTGGGTATGCAGAGAAGCTTGGTTCCGGCTCGGCGGTGCGTGTCTTGTGCAGGCTTGGGTAGCAACAAGCACTATATAATGGATCTTTGGCGGCAGTTAAGCACCCTGATGGATAGAAGAGAATGCTTGACGGGTCTCGAAGAAATCGACGGGGCATGGCGCCGGTAGGAGGATGAGAAGACGGGCGACATGCCAAAAGCGCCTTACCTGGAGCACCGTGATGGTGCGCTAAGGGCGAATATGCCACTGGTGCATTGATAAAGAAGCCTATGGCGTCGATTGTGGCTGTCACTCGGGAAGGAATTTGTAGAGCTACTGGGACACGAAGAGAACGCGGGTTTTGTGCCAAGCATGGTGTTGGCACTTGGGCATGTGCGACGATGAAGTTGTCAGTATGCGGCGAAGGAGCGTTCTGCAACTGCCAACTTAGTCAGCCGCAATGCTAGTCGCGATTTGACTTAGTCGAGCCAAAGCCCCGGCAATCCCACGCACGTGAGCAGTTTACGTCCAGATTCAAACTTGTGCAGCCGCATTGGGTGACTCGAGCAGGGAAATTCTGGGTCGCCATGGCAGAGGGATGTATTGAAACTGGCCTGGCCCCATTCGGAGTGAAAAGATATTTGACGACATTCGCACTCCACTGTACGATAGGAAATGCACGACACGCACGCGGACCAAGGCAACTGAAGGCGTTGCTGAAGTAGAGCAGCAAAATAACGCCGCAAGCATGTCTGCACGCGATGCTTGTTGCAACTGCATTTAGGTTCTGTCGGAAGCAGCTGAGGTTGTGATGGGCGCGCTTGGGCTCTCCAGCAGCTCTGAATGGTTGGACGACATCACACCACGGGGAGGAGCTGCGGACGCGGACTGGCGAGGATATGTATAGGGCTCGCCAATGCGCGACAGGGCGGGGTCGGCGTCGCATGTACAACGGGGTTCGATGGCCATGGCGATGTGCGCAACCTGATACATTGGAGGCGATGGCGAGATGCAGTATGGAAATGAACATCGGCGCACGGAGGAGGGGGATCGAAAGGTTAATACAATCGGTGGTACGGAAACCTGTTTGGCAGGCTAGATGCGAGCAACCGGGGGCGTGCACTCACACTGCTCCGTTGCTGTGGGGAACATCCCAGACGGCTTGGCGCGACGAAGCCCTCTGCATTGACGATGATGTACCAAGGTACTCTTTGGCATGGCAGGCAGCCCCATCCGACCATGCCATGTCTGTCACCCACTCCCACGCCTCCGCCACGCGTGCAGAGGCCAGACAGCGTGGAGCGGGCCACGGAGACGGCTCCAGGGCAGAGACCAGTGCATCTGCGCAGCATCCGTCAAGCAGGGCACTTGGGCAGACAGTCGAGACGTTTATTCTGCAGCTGGCAGGCGCGTGCTGATGTTGGTGTATCCTTGCTTCTCACGCAGGCTGTGGCGGGAACCAATCAACAGCGCATGCCGTGAGGGGCTATGACGTCTCGATTCCTGTTTCGTACAGCTCCTGCCGCAGCTCCAACAGGTGACCGCATAGCTACCTAGCTTCTCCTCTTTATAACTCCGCCTCGTCTCGCTCTGTTCCTCCATCCCACTGTCAACTCCTCCCATCGCTCACTCGCCAGCACCTCCAGTTGCTGTCAAGGTCCCGGAGTCCAACCACAACAACAACCCGCCATCATGATTGAGCAGATCTTGAAGAAGACCGCCTCGGACATGTTCCCGCTGCCCACGGCAACGGCCTCATCTCTGCCTTCGGTGGCTCCCGTCCCCACCGTCATTCCCGGCAGCGAGCCCGTCTACGAGGTAGCCGGCAATGCTGGACAGAAGACCCTCTGGGTCGTCTTTGTCCTCATGCTGATCGCCTCTGCTGCATTCACGGTCATGTCATGGAAGGTCCCATTGGTACGTACTCGATGCCGAGTGACTTGAAGACGCCTTGCCTAACACGCTCCCAGAACAAGCGCCTCTACCATGTCATCACCACCATCATCACCCTTACCGCTGCCCTCTCTTACTTTGCCATGGCCACTGGACACGGTGTTTCGCTGAACAAGATCGTCGAGCGCGAGCAACACGACCACGTTCCCGACACCTACACGACCACCTACCGCCAGGTCTACTGGGCCCGTTACGTTGACTGGAGCATCACCACCCCTCTCCTGCTCCTCGATCTCGGTCTCCTTGCTGGTATGGCCGGTGGACACATGATGATGATGATCGTTGCCGACTTGATCATGGTCTTGACTGGTCTCTTCGCTGCCTTCGGCACCGAGGACACTCCTCAGAAGTGGGGCTGGTACACCATTGCCTGCATTGCCTTCATCTTCATCTTCTGGCACCTTGGTCTTAACGGTGGTGCCAACGCCCGCGCCAAGGGTGAGAAGCTCCGCACCTTCTTCGTCTCTATTGCTGCCTACACCGCCATCCTCTGGACTGCCTACCCCATGTAAGTTTATCCATTGGTACATTCGTTCCTTCCTCATACTAATGCCGTGTCAGTGTCTGGGGTATTGCCGACGGTGCCCGCAAGGCCAGCGTGGACGCCGAGATCATTTCCTACGCTGTCCTCGATGTGCTCGCCAAGGCTGTCTTTGGTGCCTGGCTCCTTGTTGCCCATGCCAACATGCGCGAGAGCGATGTTGAGCTCAACGGCTTCTGGGCCAACGGTCTCAGCCGCGAGGGTGCCATCCGCATCGGTGAGGATGACGGTGCTTAAATGCACTGTTCCGCATCACTCTCAGTACAGAATGTTGTGACAAGCGTGGTTCACCTTTGATGTAGAAGGGCCGGAACCGGTGACGACAAGGAAAAAGCCTATGCGGCATATGTTTGATTCCTACTGTCCTCTTAGGCAGTATATCTTCTCCATGATCTAGCTTTTTTTCATCAATGGAGTTGGGGACCTGTTAGTAAACGCCCATGATATGGACGTTTTATAGTTAATGCGATAATGATGAGGATCTCGTACTATGTTCAAGACCTGTGCCTCGTGTCGCCCAACCACTCAATCTGACGAGTGTCGTGTTTCCTACTGTTGTCGCTTGTAGGGATTGTTGAGAATATTGGTAGTGTAACTCAACATACAATGAAGACGCGAATGCAAGATGACCATGAAAGCGTCGGTAGACTTCACCCTGGTAGAGCGGACGATGGTGGCTAGGTCAGGTACTTGGGCAGTCTTCCAGACGATGGAGCGCAGATGCCCAAGCCGCCTCGCATGGCAACCTTCGGCGCCGGGTCAAGGAAGTGTCGCCAGGAATCAAGCGTGCGGCATGTGCTCATCGTCTCGCGCATGGACTCGATGCTGGCCAGGTACCGTTCCGGCTGACGGCAAAAACCAAGGCAGCCTGTCTTGCCTTGCCGTCTTGGGGGTTGCGTCTTTTTGCTCGTCCGACGTAAGGTGACGCGGTGACGGCACGCGCCTGACCCTTGCCATGTCGCTGCAGGGATCATGTAGGCGGCTGCCCCGCAACCAAGCCGCGATGCAACAAAGCAACCTTGGAGGGCACCTCTCCCCTCTCGTCTCACACTGAGACTCCCCTCAAGTACTCCTAGCAGCCCCTTTTGATCGCAAGTCGCCAACCTCACTTACTACTCCATCTCGCCAAATGACCAACAGCAATTCCAACATGACGTCCGAGAACACTGACATTGTCGACGAGACGCCCATCTCTCCCGTCCGCTCTCTAGAGAGGCGCAACAGTCTAGAGAAGCACTTGCAGCATCGCCCGGAACCTCAGGACCTGAAGAATAGGCATATTTTGCTCGATACCACAACCGCTCCGTAGGTTCCTGAAAAGCCCTTGATGCTCTACTGGAAGAGCTCCTTCATTTGCAACAGCCTCACTAACGACCAACCCGCAACAGTGCCCTCCAAGCCAAGGCCCTCGAACTAGAGCGCCAGCGCGCAACCGACAACCTCAAAAAGGGCCTCAACTCCCGTCCTGAACGCGCCGAGCTTATTGACCGCAACATTCTGCCCGCCTCCAACGCTGCGCCTGCTCTGCAAGGACACCAGAAAGAACTCGAAATGCACATGAAGGCGGATAGCCTGGAAAAGGGTCTGCAGAGTCGGCCAAGCCCGGAAGAGCTTGTGGAGAAGGGCATTTTGGCAGCGGATGAAAACCCCGTCAAGGATGCTTGAGCTCCGCACACAACGAGGCTTACGCCCCCTAACTTTGTCCCTTCATGTATATGGCGTTATCAGGCGGGAAGGGCGGTGATTTGGTCATTCTTCAAGGTTGAGCTAAGCAACTTCCAGACTGTATGATTATCGCAGAAATGAGTACACAACACATCATGAACCATGTTTGCTGCTCGCCTTTGCATATCACGGATTCTCTACATCACCATGTGCGGACATGAACACGTATCTGTGCAAAGAGTGGCACGAAGCTCCCGACTTCATTAAAACATCATGCTAATGCCAAGTAACGACAGCCTAGCCTCGACCAGTGACAAACTGGCAACAACAATTCTTGCATATGGCGGTCTAGTGACCAACCTTCTCCTCACGGACAACGGTGGTGTTCTTGCTGTCCATGTCGAGCTCAGTGCCATGGGCGTGGTTCTCGCGGTCAGCCTGGATGTTCTTGACAAGCTCAGTGATACCGAAGAGGTCGTCCATCTTCTCGAGCGACAGACCCTTGGTCTCGGGAATGAGGAACCAGACGAAGATGAACATGCCAAAGCAGAAGGAACCGTAGGTGAAGAACGTTCCGTAGCCACCCTGACCCATAGTAGCCATCATGTTGGGGGTAGCGCGAGCGACAACAAAGTTGAAGAGCCACTGCGAAATCAAGTCAGTACGTGTCCCACAACGAATTCCATACAGTCGGAACTTACCTGGGTCGCAGCGGCAATGGCAACGTTGAGTGAACGGAGACGTGCGGCGGGAATTTCAGACACGTAGATCCAGCACACTGGTCCCCAACCAAACTGGAAGAACAGGGCGAAGAGGAAGACGCAGACCAGGGCAAAGTAACCGGCAGGGGGCACGGGCTGGTTGGGCATGGGCGGGTCAACGCGCATGTAGATGCCAATGTAGAACATGGCCAGTGCCTGGGCGATTGAAGTCCAGAGGAGCGAGCGACGGCGACCAAGAGAATCGGCAGCGAAGATCAAGAAGGCGAAACATCCAACCATCTTGACGATACCGTAGATGCCGGTGGCGAATAGCTTGACCGCATTACCCTTGAGACCGAGAGCGGCAAAGATCTGCGGAGCGTAGTAGTTGATGGCATTTGTTCCAGTCATCTGTTGGCAGATCATGAGTCCAATGGAGATGAGAGCACGCTTTCGGTTACCGGGAATGGTAAACATCTCCTTGAGAAGATCCTTGACGCTGGCACCAGCAACGAGCATACGCTCGTGCTCAAGCTGGTCGGCGATATCCTTGATCTCGTCCTGGACATAGGGGTGAGACTGGGGCAGGTTTCGCATGCGGGCGAGGACTTGAGTGGCGTCCTCCCACTTGTCTTGCTTGGCGAGGAAACGGGGTGACTCCTTGTTCAGGGCCATGCAGCCAACAAGCAGAACAGCGGGAAGGGCCTGAAGAGCGAGAGGGACAATGTAGACTTGAGCGCCGCCGGAGAGATGCATGAGTGATCCGTAGTTGACCCAGAAGGCGAGACAGGTTCCTGTGGCGATGAACAATTGGTATCTGACTTTGAGTTAGCAACAAACCAGAAGAAAGAGGAGTGGATTTGCTTACAGTCCCGTGAGACCACCACGGATACCACGGGGAGCATTCTCCGAGATGTACAGAGGTACAACCATGGAGGCGCCTCCGACACCGAGACCAGCGATAAAGCGGCCGACATACATGGCCTCGAGGGAACCCATGGCAACGGCTTGGATAATGCAGCCGACAATGGTCACGAGACCAGCGACTTGAAGGGCCATCTTACGACCCCAGCGATCGGCAAACCAAGAGGCGACGAAGCAACCAGCGAAGCATCCAGCTTGGAGGGTCGAGGCGATGTTGGCGTTCAAGTTGGCCTTGGCAACCTTGTCAAGGTTGGTGATGCTGTACTTGCTAGAATCCATGTCAGTGTCGTGAAAGCGGAACCAGTGCAGAGGAAAGCCCATACTCTTGGAACTCCTTCAGTTCAAGCACACCCCCAATGGTTCCAATATCGAAACCAAACAACATGCCACCAAAGCAGGCTGAGCCAGCCATGGCAAAGGCACGCCATCCGTAGATCTCATGAGGATCGGCTTTGATGGAGTCGTTCTTGACAATCATGCGAATGAACTTCGCACCGGTGGATGGAGACGACATGTTGGCGGTTGGGTGTTGAGATTCTACCGTATCGAGTGGTTATATAGATCTGTCATATCATCATCAGCATGCATGACGCGTGGAAAAGCTGCTATGCAACATGGAACCGACCAACATACCTTGTCGACGGGTGACTGCTAAGCCTCAAACTGACCCTGGACCAGACGCTGGTGTACGACACCAGATGGAGCTCGAAGGGAATGAGTGAGAAGAGAGTTGTCTCTGCAGATTGATGTTCAAAAACCCCCCGAGTGGAATGTGCATGGCTCATCTATATAAACAGGACGGTACTGCGGCCCATGCGCTATCCCGCTATCCTCGCAGCACTAGCTCCTTGCTCAAGACGGGGTAACTGCCCTGGTCCAACGCCGCGGTCTTTGCCATCCTGCCCTTGCCCTTGAGCTATCGTGATCCCCAGACTCCACGTTCCAAATCCTCCACAGACAGCTCTGACTGCTGCCACTAGAGCCAACCGACTTCCCCAGACCAGGTAGCTAGATCGTCTGATGGACGAATCCTCATGGCTCCGGCCAATGGGATCGGTGCAGGGCCGGCACCGCACTTTCTCAAAAAGAGTATGGTGCTGAGGTTATCTTGGCTCGGCGGAAATCTCGTGGTGGGATTTGTGGAGTCGATGAAAGGCCGTCTTGGAACCGCCAAGTCCACGCCTTTTTCCGTCCAGTCGCGAGAAAGGGTGGCGTTGCAACTCCAATGATACAAGGTTTGCCAAGAGGCATGTCCTCAGTCTGGGGTGTCCCCACTCTCGAGTGCTGGGGAAGAATTGGGCAACGGCCAGGCTTCCCGCGTTTGGTTTGGTAGATTGAGCTGACCCCCGCTGATGACAGGCGCTACGGTTGTTGTGGCCATTTATCCGCGTATTAAACCTGCGAGAGGATCGGGGTGATGGCTGCCCCACGGTCGCGCCGACGCGTGATGGGTCGATTGCAAGGGATTGTGGATGCTGTGGAGACGAGACGGTTCATGAAGGCAAAATAGACGTCCACGAGTTCTTCATTATGGCCGTGGGGTGCTGAGTACTTTGTAGCTTTTCAGGCAAAAGACAGGCTTCGCGTGGAGGTCGCCACACCAAACACCTGCCGTCACCACTTAAAACTGACCAGCCCCACGAAAGAAGAGCTTCAGGGCTGCAGCCAAAAGAAGGAGAAGGAGGAAAAAATCCCCGTTGTCTCGTGTATACAGCTGCGGCAGAAATCGATACCGGAATCAAGCCTTTTCGCCTCGTCACGCCCGAATCCGCAGCTTGTACAGGTTGCTTCCGTCTTGGAGTTCTGGGCTCCTGGGCATTTCGGCTCCGCTCAACACCACCACCAATACCAATCCATCAGCAGATCACGTCAAGATTACTTCTGGGACAAACTCATCGCCAAGGAAACTGGACTCAATCGCCCGCGCAGCGGAGACAGCGGACACGGAAGTTTGCATTGCATATTCACCGTCAGTCGGTCCAGCCAGGTAGAGACGTATCGCATTGTGGCTACGTTAGCCACTCGCAGAGGCAAATACCGAACCCCGGAAGCATGTCAGCCACGACAGCAAACACCAATCGGGCTTTCAACCTCCATCCTTTCTCCACGAATCCGCTCAAGACGCGTGACGATGTCGTTGCCGCCGTCGGTTCACTGCTGGATCCCCTTATTCCTGGCTTCTCTCCAGAAAATGCTTTGATCAAGGTAGGCAGCACGGGTACACGTTTTGATGAGACGGGTGCTCAGGTTGAGGGCTTCGCACGCCCATTATGGGGTCTTGCACCACTGCTAGCTGGTGGCAGCAAGTATGCAGCAACCGACAAGTTTGTCCAAGGCCTCATCTCTGGTACAGATCCTGAGAGCCCAGAGTTCTGGGGGTACATGGAGGATACAGACCAGAGAATGGTGGAGGCGTGTCCGATTGGATTCACACTTGCTGTTGCCAACAAAGAGTTTTGGGATCCATTGACGGACAAGCAGAAGAAGAATGTAGAAACGTGGTTGGGGAGCATGAACGACAAGAAGATGCCGGATACAAACTGGTATGATGACCATTTTTGTTTCTTCAAGTCTCCCCTGTTTTGCGTCGTGAGATCTGGTATTAAGAGTCTGGCAGGCTTTGGTTCCGCGTCTTTGCCAACCTCGGACTCGAGAGGAACGGGGCGAAGTGGTCAAAAGAGCGACTGGAAAAGGATATCAAACAGCTGAACACGTACTACCGCGGTGATGGCTGGTCCAACGATGGACCCGACACATATCGCCAAATGGACTACTATTCCGGCTCCTTTGCGATCCAATACCTACAGCTCCTCTACTCCAAACTCGCCGCAGACATTGACCTAGAGCAAGCCGAAGAGTACAAGAAGCGTGCACGCATGTACGCCCTCGATTTTGTACATTACTTTGACCCCGAAGGTCGCGCCATCACCTTTGGTCGCTCATTGACGTATCGCTGGGCCATGGTAGCCTTCTGGGGCGCCGTCGCGTACGCTGACCTCGAACTTCCAGAACCGCTCTCTTGGGGTGTAGTCAAAGGAATCTGGATGCGCAACCTACGTTGGTGGACAACCCAGCACGACATCTTCCAGTCCAACGGCATGCTCACAGTAGGCTACTCATACCCCAACTACTACCTGGCCGAAAACTACAACTCGCCACAAAGCCCGTACTGGTGCATGCTCGCCTTTGCCTGTCTCGCAGTCCCAGAGTCGCACCCCTTCTGGTCTGCCAAAGAAGAACATCATCCTTTCGCCAACACTCGCGTCGTACGCCCCCTCCCTCATCCGCGTCAAATCGTCTGCCGGTCCGGCGGCCATAGCTTCCTGCTATCGAGCGGCCAGTCTTGTCACTACGCTATCAAAAACAGCAACGCCAAGTACGGCAAGTTCGCCTACAGCGCCGCCTTTGCATACTCCGTTTCCACCGGCTACCAGGAGCTCGAGCAGTTCGTACCAGAGTCGCAACTCGCCTTCTCCGACGACGGGGGCGAGCTGTGGAAGATGCGGAGGGCGCTGAACGGCGACTCGCACATTGAAGACGGCGATGGCGTGCCTGTATTGGTGTCGAGTATGAAGCCATGGAGTGATGTGGAGATAACAACGTATCTGGTCCCACCCGCTGAAGATACACCAAACTGGCATCTGCGCGTCCACCGTGTAACTTCCGGTCGCGACCTCAAGAGCGCAGAAGGCGCATGGGCTGTATACGGCGCACGCGAGTCTGACGGTCGCCTCCTCACCGAATGGAACGGCTCGCTGCGTGCATTAGACAGTTCGATCCCCGAGGGCGGTGCCTCAGACTCGACATCCGCTTTTGCGGCCTCGCCCCGTACAGGCGCAGTGGGTATTGCGGATATCTACCAGAGTGAACGCCAGGGTAGTGTTATCCTGGCTGATGCGAATAGCAATCTCGTTGAGAGCAGGACGGTGCTGCCTATAGTACAAAAGGATATCAAGAAAGGGGAGACAATGTGGTTTGTCACGGCGGTGTTTGCTATGCCGGCTAGTAAGGAGGACTGGAGGGAGACTTGGAAGGAAGGCTGGGGGAAGAGACCGGTTGTGCCTGGGTGGGTAAAGCGTATGATTGAGGAGTAGCACTCATGTGGAACGAAGAATTGTGGTATGATTCATGGCATGATGAATAAAGTACATTGCTAGAGCGCCCTATTGCAGCATGCCTATCCATATGCTCGTCTCCTCTCCTTCAGAGAGTCGGAGCGACATGATGTCGGAAACCCCAACTTGAGCTTAACACTATAGCATCCAATGGAAATGCTCCAAAGCACTATCATAGATCACCACACGCAGAAACAGCAGCTAGTCTGGATGAATGACCATGCCCACTAAAATGAGGGTAGAAGGCTTGATAGGTGAATGGTGGGTGGTGGCGCCAAGTCAGGCGGCTACCGCCCCACCAAATCCACTCACATTCCACTCATCGACTCGTGCAACCTTTTGACTCCACACAAGCGCCGACGAAGACCCATAGCCCTCGCTGTTATCGCGACCGGAGCCTTATCTAGCTAACCAAACCCTTCGCTCACTTCTCTCCACAACATCACCAAAACGGCGTCGCCAGCCCCAGCCCCCGACAAGTCCCGCCGCCCTCCCTCACCTCTGCGCATTGCTAGCCAACTCACGACCGCCTCGGCCATCCTCTGGGACCCCAAGTTTACCTCGCGAGCGCCCCCGGGCAGTCTCAAACCAGTCCACGCCGGCACTCTTGTAGCCCCGCAGCGCACCGACTCGTCCATCAGCGTCCGCAACCTCGGCGACGGCCATACCGTCCCCATTGTGCCTACCATGGACAACAGAAGACACCCCAGCTCCTTCCAGCAGCTGGAGAAGCTTGGCGAGGGAACCTATGCTACTGTAAGTAGCCAGGATGCATTTTGTACATTTCATACATTTTACGCATTTCATACACTTTGTATATTTCATACATTTCGTACATTTTGTACTAACTCGCGCAGGTGTTCAAGGGCCGCAATCGCCAGACGGGCGAACTCGTGGCCCTCAAAGAAATACACCTCGACTCAGAGGAAGGCACGCCCTCGACCGCCATCCGCGAGATTTCCCTTATGAAGGAGTTACGCCACGAGAACATTGTCCTGCTACACGATGTTATACATACCGAGAACAAGCTCATGCTGGTCTTTGAATTCATGGACAAGGATCTCAAGAGGTACATGGACTCGCGGGGCGACCGCGGTGCTCTGGACCCTGCCACCATCAAGTCCTTCATGTACCAGCTGCTTAAAGGAATCGCTTTCTGCCACGAGGCCCGCGTCCTCCACCGCGACCTGAAGCCCCAGAACCTCCTGATCAACAACCGCGGCCAGCTGAAGTTGGCTGACTTTGGTCTCGCTCGCGCCTTCGGCATCCCCGTAAATACCTTTTCTAATGAAGTCGTAACCCTGTGGTACCGCGCCCCCGACGTCCTGCTTGGCAGCCGAACCTACAACACAAGTATCGATATCTGGTCAGCAGGCTGCATCATGGCTGAAATGTACACCGGGCGGCCGCTCTTCCCAGGAACCACCAACGAAGACCAAGTTCAGAAAATCTTCCGGCTCATGGGCACACCGTCTGAGCGATCATGGCCGGGCATTTCGCAGCTGCCAGAGTACAAGAACAACTTTCCCGTATACCACACCCAGGATCTGCGCCTCATATTGCCACAAGTCGACCAGGTCGGTCTCAGCCTCCTCAACTGCATGCTTCAGCTGCGACCAGAGATGCGCATATCCGCTGCGAATGCGCTTCAGCATCCTTGGTTCAATGACCTGCCACAGCGGCAACAGGAGATGGCGCAAATGCAGGCACAGGCACATGCCCAGGCCCAACAAGCGCAGATGGGAGGCTATCAAGTGCCTCAAAACGCCTACTAGCAGCACGACGTACAGCAAGACGCTCCAACGCTATATTCACATTTGCAGCAGCCCCCTCCATATCCACAAAAGCCAATGCCAAATAAGGACCAGGTCGTACAGGCGGAGTATTACAAACACGCGCCCGGTTTTCAAGTGAGGCGCGATACATTCAATTATCGGGGAATATATTTTGTCTGGAATGGGATGACGTACGTTCCCGGTACACTATCGTGGAACGAGCCCTTTTGGTCTCTAGGCGTGCGCTATGAAAGGACGGGAGGATACGCTTACAACCACAACTGTTCTCAGTTGCCACAGCGCCCCTATATCTTTGAAGGGACGCTTTATGTATGGAACGGGGAAGGATTCATTCCATGTGAGTCTGCCGCAGTGGCTCCCTGAGCCGATATGTAGCCTCTCATATCTCGAGACATGCGCTTCATTGTTGTCGTCGCTATCCACTCGCCCTAGTTGGCTGACAGAGTTCTATCAATCCTTTTCATCTTCAATTCAGGCGCTTATCCTTGTTTTGACAACCAGACAAACTTTTCTTCTTCCCCATCACTACTAATGCAATCACCTAGATCCTCAAGGATGTCCATCATCTCGTACGTTGTTCTTCACCCATTCTGAATGGACTGGTATAGTAGGCTTGCTCCCTCCCCATCCACCAGCAGCCATACGCCCTCACACACCAGTTCCGTGGATAGATTGAAAAACATGGTTAGACATATATGTCTAAAAGTTCGGGGATAAGGTCTCTGGAGAGCCTCCTGAAGTCCCGTGGACGCTAAAGCGATGTGATTGACGAGTGGTGTCTTTGTGGATGCTCCCGGAGCCTGCTCTATCACTCGTCCAAGAGCGGCCAAGCCTTTCATCATGTTCGCCGCGTACCAACTCTTCCATCCCCTCATTTCCTGGCACATGGGCATCAATAGGACCGCCATACATGAAACTGCCGCCGGAGCTAGACTTACTAACCAGCGTCCTCACCGGACTTCCACGACCTGCAAAACGTTGCCCGCCTCGTGAGCTCAGGTCGCTCGAAAGTTTTCCGCGACTCAAACCATTCGAGTTCTCGTTTCGACCCACAGACAAAGAATACACCCCCACGGTCACAGATAGAATGGTTACCTTATTCCGAGTCCAAGGCATCTACAAGACTGGACCATCTCTCTCTACACCGCTCACCGGAACACCGTTTCCTTGTCTCGAGGCCAAATTCAACTGGCAGTTCGATGTCATTGGCGAACTACATGACTGGTATTGGCTTGTGCGCAACAGGAGAAATAGAGATCTGGTGGGTTGGGCTCCCAAGAAGTGGGTTCAAAGGATTGGCCGTCCAAGGTTTGAGTATACTCAGTCAAAACTGCAGAAGCAGAAGCGGATCGGTATGGTAGAGGGTGTGGGAGAGAACAGTGAGGAGGTGATGAGGTTGAACGAGTGGCATGCACTGGGCAATTTGGAGAGCATTAACAAGTTTGTCCAGATTTGGAGGTGGCTGGAGAAGCTGAATCTAGATTGGTAGGTGGAGTGTGGCAATGATGGAGTTGAATGACGGCGGCTTTTACGTATCTCACCTTTCGTGAGGTGTTATTGGTATCTTTGATAGAGGTAGTAGCATGCGCTGCGAGCAATGTATCACGTTGATAGCGAGGACCAATTGTCAGTCAATCGGCGGCCTCTGTTGTCACCGCACATGCTTCCCTGCTGTGTACTTTCCCAGGTGTCTCTCCCCATTAGCCACCGTTCACCCAATGCCCCTTCTCCGTCCACACTATGATCTTGCGCAGATGGGCTGGAAGAAGCAGGAACCCAACGTTAACACGACCTCCAGCGTGATCACGGCCGCGCAGGGACGCTCGATCGCCCTCCTCCTGCCCTTGACTCCAAGCGTCGCCCCTGAAATATGTCGAGCAGGCTTCGTCAGCGCTGACAGCAGTCATAGCCGCGCAGCCTTTGCCGATGCTCTCCCCGTTTGCTCTTACCAACGACCTTTGTCAAGACACGGACCTGGTTCATCTCTGTAATGACGTTCCAGGCCTCGATTTTGACTGGCCCCGTCAACATGCCCCCCCCAGCGCATCCTCGAGTAATCCTTTCAAGTCTGGAGGCACCACCCCTTTCCACTCACCGTCTAGCCACAGAGCCATCGGAAGCCCGAGCTTCGTCAGCTCTGGTGCCTCCCCAGCGCCGGAACTTGTATGTATTGGACTCGCTGCGAAGAACTTCTCCCGTCCTGGTGAGTACTAAACCCAGTGGAACTCCGCATGCGCAGTCACTCGGCTCTTCGTTATCTAGCCTGATAAAAATTTCGGATCAAAACTTTTTATTGTTTGAAATACTTGCCACTTCCATGGTCAGGTTTGCTGCGCGGGTATGGTCTCCTGTGACATATACGTCGTTGAGCTTTTCGATGTCTGTCCACAATGCTTCATCCATGGACCCAGGCACTATAGCGGCCCTGGTACTCTGCAGGATGCTTTTCCGTCATTTATTCGATCATTCGTTCATCTTGATTTGGGTGCTTTTGGAGAGCGGACAGCATCCGCTGCAGTTGGAGGAAGTTCGGGTACACACGACCTTGCGGACCATTCAGAGGATGAAGCAAGCCGTCGATACGAACAAAAAAAAGAGAAAGTCAGCACTGCTGTCACTCAAATTAATACATGTTAGAGACGAAAATCTTGACAATAAACTACAAACTGTGAATGCTTGAGTCTGGCAGTACGGTAACCGACACAACCAAAAACGCCAATCGCTACGCAAAACCCTAGATCGCCTTCCGTACTGATGACATGAATAGCCTACGAATTAGCCGAGTCTTTTATGATGGAGGAGAAGCTCACTCGATGTTGCTCGGTGAGGTAACCTTTGTACACTTTGCGCTCGATAGCCGAAACGTGGCATACCGTTGCGAGTGGTGTGCCTCATAATCTATGCTCAATCCCCTCGAATCAGGACTGGCTGAACACGGTTATGAATTGTCGAGATTGTGCAAGTCAGTGATTGTCTCGGCCCAGCCAGTGCACGCGTCTCTACAGATGGGTGTGGTGGGTGTGGTGGGTCGTGAAGGCGCCCAGGTACTAGGCGCGTCTTCTCTACAGTCAGGTACGGTAGGTTGGCAAGAGACCCAGCTATCGCACGCCTCTTCACAGGCGGGTGTAGTAGCTCGGAAGGATGATGAAGCTGCGCAACAACAAGAAAGCCTTGTCGTAGGCTTTGATCCAGAGATGTAGGGCCGGGATATCGAAGATTGGGTCAGTGGAGATGCCCTGAAGTAGCGACCGCAGGTCAAGAAGCGATACTCGTACTGGGATGCTCTTGCTCAGGGTTGCGTAGCCGTGGTCGCGCTGACTTGTCTCCAGGCCATGGACATGGAGTCGTCGACCGTCATGCACAAGATGTCACCTAATAAAATTCCGCCGCTCGAATTCGCAACTATCCTTGGGTGCACTCCCCAGATGACATTGGGGAGCATCGTGTCAAATAACCTTGCAGTCGCCATGCAAGACGAACAAGACGCACAGGCCGAAGTGTTTGAGCAAGGGTTCCGAATGTCCCTTTCCACTCTGCTTCTCAGCGGTAGAAGACAAGGTCACAGTCGCGGAGCTCCTCTCTACACAAATCAAAGGTAGTTTCTTGTAGTTCGGCAATGGCTTCAATACGCACGCGCTGGGAATCAACAATTACCTCTTATATTTAGGGGAAATTTTTTAAAGTGTATGATTCTAGCCCTATGGAGCTCATCAATCTCTACAACTTTGGTCTTGAAAAGATTTTTCTCCTAAACGAAAGAGAAATTGAATAGTTATTGGGGGTTTAGGAGGTTTGCTTCTTCCTGTTCTCGTCTTGTTACGTGTCTCTGCAAATGAAAAGAAAAGAAAGATTACATTTAGAGTTTCGGGGTGCGCATCCAAGTAGAGCGTAGCTAGCGAAGTATAAGTTGTACGTTTCCAAGTACATTGTCGTCGTCCTGTCTAGTGTACACAGTCTACCTGTTCTGATATAGTGCAGGCTGCCGTCTAGGTTTGATATAATATAAATCAAAGATAACAATGTGTTTTATATTGTGTTGTAATCGCATGCAAGGGTCAAGGTTATGACATTGAGAATGTCATTTGTCGTGCTCTTCTACTTTGTCTGTATTTGGCAGCGGTGACTAAAAGGCCGAGACTTTCTCGCACAAGTCCGTGGTCCGTATTCCATAACGTTGTGAAGGCGATGTAATGTACATCTTGATTCTCTTGTTACCCAAAACTTATATTGTAGGATACATCACCTAAGGAGTAGGAACATGTTATGATTCGCTTTCACAACGTCGCTAAAGATGTATGGCATCTCTATCTTGCTTATTCATCTGGGGATGATGAGTTTCCTTAAGCTCTGATACTCGCGATTCACGAATCTTCAGGCCGGAGTAAGTCTCAACCTTTCCGAATAAAAGACATGCGCGTAAACAAGCTATGCAACAAAAGGTCTTGGCGATGCTTGGGCTATGCGCATTTGTTAAGCGACACTGGAAACATGCAGATGTAGTAACAATAGCACACCGATGGCAAGGCGACATCGGCATACAAGGAATCTACTATCTGCACACGCATGGATGACGTCTGCGCGACTCGGCTAGGAGCATTTTCGGCTTCTGCCTTGGATTGTAGCGACTCGAAAATTCGCCCATGTGAAACGGAAAAAGCAAGACTAGGAACGCGATTCCAGAAAGAGCGGAAAAAAGGGTCGGCGATAAGTGGAGGTAGGTGGCAAACCAGGTGTCTAGAGCGGTTCTCGTGGTCGCCGTGGAGAGGGTACGTGGCAAGTTATGTTTATATTGCGAGTTGGTCGCCGAGTTGAACGTAGGTTGGCGAAGTAGCAGTAGATGGCGAGGTGCACAATGTCCACTGGATGAATCAGCTGCCTCTTTCGTGTGTTTCTTGAGACATCACGTCTGTGACGGGTCTTGGCAATGTTCCGTTTGTATATCCGCGGACGCGTGTCGGTTGGGGCACCGGGATCAAAAGTAATAGAATAACAGCGGGAGCAAAGGTGGGTAAGCGCTTGAACGATCGGTTTTTGTTCTCGCCATGGGAGTTTCGGGGAAAAGGAAAGATGGGCACAATAAGCAGTGATATCAGTCTTACTGTGAAATAGGCAAGGTCTTCCATGGAATGCCCTGGATTGGCTGGGTCGTACAATAGAATTTGGACGCTGGTACAGGATTGTCAGATGGAGTATGGAGTCATGCTCATTGTTCGCGGATGAACGTGTACTTGTTACCATCAGGAATCGGAGAGCCGGTGCTCTGCTTCATGGTAGTGTACGATGACAAGTAAACGCTCCCATGCATACCAGATGATCGGGATCGGTTTGCTGATGGTCTGGCTCATATCTCGTCTTGTTCGAATGTCTGTAGTACCATAGTTTTAACAGGTGCATCTTACTCAAGGTAGAGCATGATTGTGTAGCAACCTTCAGGCAGGACGTCCGTACAACGGGAACCACACACCGATCAGTCCAAATGAATGTTTCGGCACCTCCTTCGCTTGGACAAGATTCGGCTCAGCGCATGCGTCAAGGAGGGTGAAGGATGCAGAGACTTTGCTGGCGGATATCAACAAGACCCTGAACGGGCAAAGGCGATCCGCGCTTCCGGATGCTGGGAACGGGACATGCGCTTGTGGCACACCGATTGCAGCAGATCTCTGCACTCGAGCGCAACCATGATTACTTTGCAGGTCTGATGTATTTTTTTTTATTTTTTCTTGACCCGTGAGTGGCGGCTGCACGGGGGTAGTCGTTCGTGGCTGGCGTTATTGGCTGCGATATGATGATGCCGAGGACCTCGGGTTTCGATTCCTTTCTCAACCGCAGTTGCTGCGACGGCGCGTCGCGATCGCAAGCCGCGCCTTGAACAAGCGAAGATCGATCCGGCCATGCTTGCTGTGATTGGGCCAAGCGTTCTTGGGGATGCAAGGCTGAAAAGCAAAAGCGTCGTCACGACCAATGTCGGAACCCGTCGAGGCGGCTGGGATCACAAAGATGGTTTGTTTGAATGGCAGGTGCTCGACGTTTACAGCCTTGCGCAGCGACGGCGCGCGAGTCCGGTGTAACGGTGCGCGTGCGCCTGCACACGCCAGCGACTCTACATGGCCAAATTCAAGCTGGCGGCTGGGGCGATGTGAGCTGCAAGACGCAATGGCGTGCAGCGGTGCCACCAAAAGCAGCATGTAGTGTGGTGCAAGGACGTGCTATGGTAGGTACCAAGGCCTTGTCTGCTGCCCAGGTAGCTGAATCAGCGAGTCAAGCTGCGCTCCAACACCAATGGGAACAGGCTGCAGAAGGAAGATCCGTCCCGATGTCGCTGCGGATTGTGCAGTGCGAAAGGAGCATCCGTTCCGAGGTTGCTGCGCACCAGAGGCATGGACACGGCATGTCGCATGTCTCAGGGCGTCTCACGCCTGCATGCCGTTGGTTGCTTCCGGTTTGCATGTGATGAGACGAGATAGTCATCTGTGCAGCCAGCGACTTGTGCCCATGGGACCACCACCGCTTGCGAAACATGCGCCGTACGTACATGCGGATGCGAGTCAGGCAGCATTCCTCCCTGCCAGTGGGAGACGAGCGCCGTCTTAGTCATCTGCGGCAACCACATCAGTCTAGCGCAAAGGGTTGATGTGACCATCTGCGACTTGGGTGAACCATTGCCATTCTCCATGACTAACCCGTAAGCCGAGACCCTTTGTTCCTTCAAGCGCCCAGGGAGGGGAAAGAAAGCCCCATGTCGACGAGCCTGGCGATCGGTTCCTGATTAATCGCCGTCTCCGTCTGGGTTGTCAGTCGAGTGCGAAGCATAGCGTAGTGCCAATCGGACCGACGACACGAAGCATAGACAGAGTGTGCGCGGTGGAACATACCGCTACATGGGAAGGCCATGTGTGAGTTGGTATATTCGCCACTTGCTACAAGAGGAGTAGAGGATTAAAGTTTTCTTTCCCTTCCCCCTCTCTCTCGAGGGGACGAACAATGAGGGACCACACGGTCGAGCGTCAGGACGTCAGAGACCGCGTTGGGCAGCTGGGCCAGGTGTAATTGCAGCAAATCTCAATAATGCTAATGCTCAAACCGCCAGTCTCAGATCCAGTGCGTGCGCTGTACCAAACTATGCCCCAAACCTCGCAGTACTAACGTTGTACGCGACTGCAACGTACGACTAATCGCGCAATGTCTTGTTGGCCAGGGATGAAATGCAAAGGCCACCGGATGATAGCGAACACCATGACAGTAAAAAATCACGAGTCTACGCTTACCCATCCCTTGGGTCATGGCCCATCGATCACGTCGTGCCAAGCGTCCCGTCGCCGTTGGATAGCCTCTCCAAGACAGGAACGCGCAATCGACATCTTCTCGAAAACCAAGCCTTTTCCACGAGGCTGACCCGTCCCTGATCCTCAGGGTCCCATCACGCCTCCAGCGCCAGAACCGCGACATGGTCCACCCCCCCGTCCCCGCCGGCTGTCAGTGATCACTCGGAGGAAACTTTTGCGAAGAGCAGCTAACAAAACGCTCCGACAATAGACGGGCCGACCCCAGAGACGAAGCGTGAGACACTCTGAACGCAAATCGTGTGATTGGTGCCCAGGTGGTAATCAAAGCCCTGTTGCAGCCCAATGGGACATGAGTCGATACCATGTACATGACGTGTGTTTCACGACTTGAACGTTTTCGACCTGTCTAGCTAACTAACCGCTGCGTGTGGTTGCTTCACCACACCACCTATCATGTTTTGCTCCTCTAAATTCTAATGCACATGTCTGATAGACTTTACTGCAAGCAAGCAAGCAAGCAACTGGAACGCGTGCACAATGCTAGGCAAACTAGGTCTCACCTTTTCTTTTTTTTCTTTTTTCTTCCGAACCAATTAACCGGATTCGCACTCCTTGCCTCATGATCTTCATATGCGTGTCGGTACATTCCGAGCTCGTGTTGTAATAACGACAGGCTGGGATTATCATACCCTTCCCTGGCTGCGGGTCCCGTCGAAGCTACACAGCCGTGCTGGTGTGCGACCATGTCATGTCAAAACCGGCTTTCCCACACCTAACCGCCTCGTTCCGACCGTCAATCATGTCCACTCCAAGAACCACAAAGTGACAGTGCTCCTCTCTTGGCCCATGGTTTCGTAATCTCTGGGATCGAGAAGGGTAACCGGGCCATGGCTGTGGTAATCAGCCACATGGATTGCCCTTGAACCCTCATCTTGAAGAGGCAAGCCGGTGCATTGATTGACCCATGGAACACATGTCAATCGCTACAGATATCCACAGTGGGCTTGGTGCGGTCTGCAAGCTCCTCCTCCCGCACGTGTGCTGACACTGTCCCTTCCCGTCGGAAGAACTACCGGAGGATTGACCTTTATAGCCTTGAGATCGCTGACAACCGGGAATCGCGGAATTCGTATACTGAGCCCTAGCAACGAACACTTTCGGGTTCGTGACGAGGCGGTTCAACGTCGTCCGTGTTGCACGTGCTACTTGTTTTCTTCTTTGTTTTTCGTTATTATTTTGAGTGGGAAAAAAAAAGCTTTGATCACTGCATAATTGTAGGGCTGTGTTGGTACGAAGATTGAACATGTTGTTGAATGGTCAGAAGCTATACCATACTAGCAAATCTAAATTCGCCCGCTATCAGGACCAAAAAAAAACCCCTCTGCGCCGTTGTTGATATCCCTGCTCCTCGCACCCAGATCCTATTGCTTGTACATCATGGGGTCGACAGGGTAACTTTGAATGGAAAAACGTGGGTCGTATGCCGTAGCATTAACGCCCATATGGTGACTCTGCATATGCCCGTGCGAGGTGGGGAGTTGCATAGTGGGGTGACCTACGATTTGCGACCCCCGTTGTGACATAGGAGTCTCGTAGGGGCCAGGTGTCGTAGAAGTGCTCCTAGGAGCTGAGCTAGACGTGTGCGAGTGCGCTGTACTGTGTGAGGAGTCGTACAGGGACATGTCGCCCACGTGCGTAGTAGGCACATTGACCATGGAGTGCTGGGTCGTATTGAAAGGAAGTTGGGCTCCGGTCTGGGCAGCGAGTCGACGAATCAGATCGTTCGAAGGATACGAGGGCGACGTTGCGTTGGAATTTGCCGAATAGTCGTCGGCGACATTTGAGGGAAGTGTTCCCGAGCCAGTAGCATTAAGGCCGAGCGTGCCTGTGGGAACCGTCTGGGGGAGGTTCAGTGACCGGGGAAGCGGAAGGTTGGGTAGAACTTCGGAAAGCTTTGCGAGGAGAAGAGGAAGATATCGAGTCTGTCCTCCACGAAGGGTCGATATGAGGGTGAGGAAACGCGACACATAATCCCGAGGGCCCAAAGCAAATGCATCAGGCGAAAAAGATGTGCATGCAACGACATCAGTCAGGCAACAAGCAATGTCGAACAGCTTCTCGATCTGCAAGCCCTGTTAGCTAATGTTTGGCGTGACAGATAGGGCAAAACGTGGCAGGGTATAGGTGGAGGGACGGACGAGCCAGTTTGGCTAGTCAGGGCGTGGAGGTCAGAGATAGACGTTGCCTAGTGCGGCACTAGTGCGATCGAAATACAGCAGGGATTGTTCCAACGAGAGATGGAGGGGCTCCAACGGAGACAATCTCTAGAATTGGGGCTGACGGGCAAAAAATGGAAAACTGCTTACCAGTCCTACGCCATGCATCTCCATGGCTTGTTGGGAAAATTGATGCGAGATAGTGAGAAGGTCCCTGGCGATTTCGATCGGGTACTTGAATGTGAGGGGGATGTCGTTCGATACGCTGCTCACAAGGCCCTGGCAGACACTTAGTTGCCATGCCTGTGATCGCAGCCATTGTTGTGTGATGCGGATTTGAACTTCCTGGACTTCTGTGCACTCAAAATATGCAGGCACGGCCTCTGACAGCTGGGTTTGGACTTGGGTGATCCATGCAGCGCTTGCATGTGTGTTGTGCACTCGATTCCAGAGGTTGATAAATGTGTCGTCAATAATCTTGAACATGTTGATCATGAGTTCCAGTCCAACAGCAATGGGTCGATCAGAGGGGACCTCCTCTAGCGAAGGTGGGTGGATGGTTGGATGTAAGGAAATCGGGCGATGTTTGTGTAACGCAAAAGTCCTACAAGCAGTTAGCAGGGCGCATGGAAAATACACGTTGAGTTGTAGTTGTACCTTTCGGCTATGAAGAGGAGCCAGTACAGGACTCGTTTGCGTGATATATCGAGAGGATCATGCTTGTATGTCTCCTCGTCATGCATACCAAGTAGCTGCGCTTGTGTGGTGGCATCCCGGAGGTATGACCATGCTGTGTTCTCGCGCGCCAGTCCAAAGTAGCAACCACTGTAGAACCACGATGTGAGCACGCTGTAGTGGGTGGGATTCTCGCGGTGATCGTAGCCTTGTCGCACGCGAACCGACTCTTCCAGCAGGACATGGCCGATGCCAACATTTGACATGTGGGCCATTTCTGAGCGTGGTAGCACGCTGACGGGCGGTTTATGGTTGGCCTGGATCATGACGTAGGCGCATAGTGCGACCACCATGCAGTATGCCTCTGTCGAGCGGTCCATACCGACGGCGGCTTCTTGCGCTCTTTGCCGGTGCAAGACGGGCTCGGAAGGGTAGACATGGGCGAAGAAGTATTCTATGCAACTCTCAACGAGAGCGGGGGGCATGAGGCCCGGTGTGCGGGCAAATGTCGAGGATAGTGACCGACCGTCGAATCCAAGATCGGTTGGGAATCCGGCAGCAAGTTGGGCATTGCGTTGAGTTTCGCGGAGTTCAGACAGGACTTTGGCGCGGCTGCCTTTAGGTCCTTTCTTCTGTGGGATGGCATTGTATGTGCATGCAAGACCAGCAGAGACGCAGTTTTTGCATGGGGCCGTGCCTTCACCAATGCACTTGACCTTTCTTCGGTGACAGCTACAAGTTGACACAGTGAGTGATGTGGCATGTGAGTGTGTACCGACGATACGTACCTATCGCAGGCTCGCTTGACCGGAGCAGTTGTGGTAGGAGTGGAAGCCATGATGGAGTGCAAGCTAGTGTGGGAACGTCTCGTCATCTACTTGATGAGGAATGCAGTCGCCGAGCGGATCCGCTGGTTCCTATTAGTACAACAGACATGTTGCGCCTACACTCGGGGAGATATCATCGAAAGTTCCTTGTGTCATTGTGCTTGAATGAATGCTCATTCGCACCTGGTTAACCTGGACGATTGAAAAGCCCAAGCGTCGAAAGTGCATATTAGACTCAACTAGTTAGCATCACTACGCCAGTCGACATGGGTGCTGATGGCTTGCGAGTCCAATGATCCAACATGGAGAAGCGGCCTGCGTCCCTGGTTCCACGGCTGGGGAAAGAGTCTGCAGGGCAGCGCGTCGGACGCCGGTCAAACGCCTACCACACGGTCGCAAGCCATGGGGCTTGGGCGGTCTGGTGGGCTGGACCTTGCTTGGAGAAACATCCTAGGCTGACCGCTGGGCATGCTGCAGCGATGGCACGGGCGGTTCTGGCAAAGCGACGGGAGCTTCGTTAGTGCCATACTAGGGTGACCTGTAACTAGCCGAGATTCCCCCGTTGGGCTGTTATGGGCAGGTATTCCGTAATGGATGTCCTGGGGGGGGGGTTTTGTGATTATTCTTCCAAGTGCTGATGCGCGCGCGGGTATGTAAAGGGTACTGTGCACTCAAATTGTGGCTATTTTGACATGGCAAGGTTGAAAGGGTTTCGTCCACGAGGCTACGCGGTCTCCATGGCAGAATCTTGGGCTCTGAGCACTGTACCTGGCTGACCAAGAAACATGGTCTCAACTCCGGACTGACCGCTTCCCGAATATAAATTTCGGTACTGACTGGGCATGTCCCACGGGTGGTAGAGAAACGGGGCGATGGCGCCGACAATTGCTCCATACTCGAGTCTTCATGTACGCTTCATTGGCGGTATGGACCGGTGCTTGCCGCAATCGTCGTCATGCTACCCAACGAGTAGGATAGAGCTCATGCATCTGGTCTGGAGAAAGGTAGACTGTAGCCATCATGATCCGATTTCGTATTCGATGGGTAGTTTCAGCGAGGCGCAGCTGGTGATGCGTTGGTAAGGTTCGCGGAAAAGACCCCCGGTAAGTGTGGCGAGTGAGGGCTGCATCGGCATGCCGCATTCACCACGAGGCGTTGTCGACCACTGTACTTCTCCGTACGGGATAGCAAACACAGAATTCCTGTACTGGCACAGTAGCGACTCCCTCATAGCTTATATTCTCTTTCCTAAAGGGCCTTTTGCGGTCTCCACCATCGGATCGAAGCAGTCAAGGTTCCGAGATGCTGCCGGCAGCACTCAAAATTGGTTCAACGGCATCGAGACCGCGAATGGGAGAGGCTGGACCCGCCTCCAGAAGTAGGTTTGCCACCAGTCGTATCAAGCGTACGCCACACGTCATTGCTCATAGGACAGTAATACAACCGACTGGAAGGAACTCAGGAAGTCGCGAGAATAATCTTGGTAATGTGTGAATAAGCGATGATGGTGTTGAGGCTTGTCGTAGATCAGGGAGGCCGGAATGATGTACCTCCCCTCGTCCATGCTTTACTAGCGGCAGCGCCATTGGTAAGATTCGTGATGCTTGGCGTGGGCTCCGCGGAGGGCACAAGACAACGTCACCCGTTAACATGAACATGGCATTCTAGAGCACGCAGCATACATTGTAGCTTCATCACGGTACATGCTTCAATACAATGAAGCGGCCTTGCATGGTAACATGGTAGTGTGCCGCAATGTCAGTCAGACTGCATATCCCAATAGAGAAGGCCTCGCCAGTAAGGCTTGAAGAGATATCACAAGGCCGTCTCTCCACCCGCGATTGCTGAGTCATGTGTCTTGAGGCGGCAGATCAAGAACTGCATATGGCAATATCTCCGTCATGTCGTTGTCGCATACGTTTGACGAAGAAGACCTCCCGCGTCAGTGCCTTGAGCTCAGACTGCCGCCTACCTAGGTGTCCTCTCATGTACGTTATCCAGGCCGTGCTTGACAAGCATGATGATTGTGATAGACGTTGAATGTTTCGCCGGACGGTCATTGGTAACTGAACAAAGTCACCTGCAGTCTTACCACAAAGATGGACGTTTTGCAAACTTGCTTTGCTGGGTATTGACGCCTTCTACTCTTCTTGACCGAACCTGAGGGATGTTCATGCAGTAACATTCATTCGGTCCTTTGGATGGTTTCGATACCTTGTGATATTAGTTTACCAGGCTGCATCTGAAGTGGTCATCTCCGTACCCAACCATGGTAATGATAGTGATATCCAACCACGGTACCTAGGTGCCTAGGTAGTGATAGTGACTCCGAAATGACTGTGCATAAGTCGTTTGAGTGGCTCATGCAGCATCGAGTTCTCAATATTACAATATATGCATCAAGGCATCGTCGTTTTCACAAGAGAGGACCCTGTACAGTACCCTGTTTCGTCCGTGGATGAAGACTTGGGTGTATGTATACCACTCGTACCTCAAAGTTCACAGATAGACAACCTAGCAATATTCCTGCTTTAATCCGGCACTAGGCTTAGGCAGCACGCAACCATGACCATGTCCCGGAGACACCAGAACTCAGGGGGTTTCGCATGATAGTACAACTGAGCTGACGAGGTATGGAATCTTCCTGACTTTCAGACCGAACTATCCACCCAAAATTCCAGTGATGGTCTACCAGGACTCTACCAATCATACGCGGGCGACACCATTGATCAGTATTAGTACGGTCAGTTTTATCTATATGAACACCCTACCTATCTCAGGATAAGCTCTTACAATACTCTGCAACTTGAACGTTCATCGACACGATTCAGGCCAGACTAGCCGAGAGATGACGGCTGCGATACCACAGCCGACCTTTAATAAATTATCAGAGGGGCATTGTATCGAAGTTTTACAAAGCTGACGGCTTGCAGACTAAACAATAGCTGGTTCTGACAACATTTCGACATGACCCAAAAATGGAGCCTGCCTTCCGCCAATGATGCTGGATCATAAAACAACGTTTGATAAGTCAGAGTACAATTTTCAACTAGCACGATGAAACCGCAAAGAACAATCCTTATACTACGCCGTAGCGCATATGGATACGTTTATACAGATACTCTGCTCAATCTATTTACTATTCGTCATTCCGCAACATGCAATTGCTATAACGCTGAATGTGCCAAAAGGCCAAAACTCGATACCCAAAACGCCAGAAAAATGCAAATCGCGGCACTGATCCCTCGTCACTTGTTTTTGCCCTCATCGCCATTCAATCGTTACTACGAGAACTCGACGCGACTTCCTCCTAGTCTGGCCTGTTTGGCCTGCGCACGCTCTGCTCTCCGTCTTCGCCTGTTAGAATCGTAATTGCTAAGGTCCGTTTCTGTGCCATTGCCATAGACGGGACTGCTCAAGACAGTGTCTGCTGCCGGGATCGGCGGAGGAGGTGGAAGATTGCCATAGTCTGGAGCCAAGTTTTGGTTGTTGCCAAACATTGGTGGTGGACCTGGTGGAGGAGGAGGAAGAACGTTGGTCTCGGGCATGCGTAAGGTGCTCGAACTAGGCATGGGCATTGGCGGAGGAGGTACTCCGGATTGCTGTGCCATCTCCTGTGCCTGTGCTGCTTCCATGGCTTCGGTCCTGCGCCAGCGGTCTCCTCCAATGCCACTCAGTGAACTGACACTACCGGCGCGATTCTTCCGTTGACGGTCCTTCCTCCTTGCCTCTCGTTCTGCTGCGGCCTCCTCTTCGTTCAGTCGTCGTAGGGTCACATGTCGGCCATCGTTGTGCATCTTGACTTTTACTGATACGGGAGGCGATGCCACATCATCTCTGCTGCCGCGGCGCTCCTTCTTAGAAGGAGATGCAGCAGAAGTCACCGTGCCTGCTGCAGCCGCGCCAGCGGGTAGCACTGAATTGTCTCCGGTGCGACGTCGGCTATGGTGACGGCCTCCAGGTGAGTCGTAAGCTTCGGATCCAGAGTCTGACAGGACACTGTAAACACCGGTGCGAGGGGGGCCACTAGGGTTGGGCGTGACGGTAGAGTCCATGGGTCGGGGTGGACGCGCTACTGAGGGTGTAATACCGGTTATATCGCTGTCAGACAGAATGGTGGACGGCGGCCTGTTGCCTCTCCTTGGCGCTCCATCACCCGTGTACTTCTTACGACGTTGGCTGTTCATGCGAGCGATCCGTTCTTCTTCCTCATCCTGTTGCCTCATCTCTTCCACACGCTCGTCTTCCTTTTTCTTACTGCGTCTGCTCAGAGAATGCTTCAGGAAACCTACCACACCAAGCGAAGCCACTCCCTCCTTCAGACCATACGATCGATCCCTAGGCCTCATCTCAGTCTCTTCGCTAAGACTGGTCCGACTATCAAAAGAGTCAATCGACGTTACACTTCCAGCTGGGCGATGACCACTCCGCAAATTACTTCCAGACATTGCCGATGCTTGCGGATTATCGCGACGCCAGTTGTCTCGACGGTTTGCTGGAGACTCAGGCGCCCTTCCTTCTTCCAGCCTGGAAATATCGGTCTGAGTGACTTCGGAGGGTTCTATTGGGCGGCTGTAACTGAAGTCGCTTCCTGTCTCTGTCGGAGGATGCTTCGGCTTACGACTGAACAGCTTCTTCACGGCAAAGATGCCTCCAGCCGCGGCTCCAGCCCCTAAAAGACGGTCTTTCCATGTGGAGCCCTTGTTGCGATCAGCGCCGTATTTTTCGTCACTTAGATACGACTCGGTGAACTCAGAGTCGGTGACACGAGAACGAGAATCACGCCGAGACCGAGAGTCAGGTCGTGAACTAACAACTGTGCCACCACGCCGACTACGGGTACGGCTTCGAGATCTTCTCGAACCCAACGCGGCTAATCCTGCACCGGCTGCTCCAGCTGCTGCAAGTTTTCCAGCACCAGGTCCTCTACTAGTCCGCCGACTTCTCCTAGTGCTGTATGTCATGTCGGTAACGTAAGTGCTGCGATCATCAAAGTCCATCTCGGGCTGGGTCCTGTACGAAAGGACGAAGTAGAGGACCACCAGAATGAAGGTCCATATAGCGAAAAGTATGAACAAGGCCAGTGGTGATCCGTATAGAGTCAGCCCTAGGGGAACTTGGGCAAGCCCAAGGAGTGCAATAGTGCGGCCTAGCCATTGGTGAATCTGGAAACGTTAGTGATTGTTGAGATTGGTCGGATGCTATACGTACCATGAGCTTAAGGGGAATCTTATATCGCTCCTTGCCTTTCTCTAATCTATGGATTACAGAGCCACCGAGAGCCTGCACCATGACAAGAGTATAGAGAGCGACACCAATGCCATGATGGGGGTTGGACAGAGATCTCTCGAGACCAACCGCCTGGAAGCTGCAGATGATGGCAGCAGTCGAGAGAAGGACTGCCAATACTTGCAACCAGATGTGAACTCGCAATGCGGTTCGCGGGTTCCGATGGTAGAAGCGAGCCATGAAGATAGCTGCTGGTATTACGAACATGAAGGCAATGGCAGCCAAGACGCCGTGGGCTGTGATGAGAGCCTTGTAGCCGAGCATGCTGCGGAAGCGATTGCCCATGCCTAAGAGGTCAGCGCCTGTACTCTTCTTGTAGCAGCATTAATCTCTTACCATTCAGCCGCATCGTTTCAAAGTTTGGGCCTTGCAAGTTGGGCAGCAGAAAAGTGTTGCGCTGCGAGTCCCATGTTCCATCTCCCACATGCATTGTGGGCGAGTCGTAGTTACTCGACCCGGGATCGGAGAGTCCAGACATGATTGCGATGATGTTTCGATTCCCAATCAAAGGCCAATGCGCTCGGAAACAGTCGTGAGGTAGATGCGTAAGTCGTTAAACACACCAGGCTGACGGACGGAGTAGCGACAGAAAAGCAGAGTCTCGCTAACAACGCAGGCAACTACGCGATGAACTGGAAACAGAGAGTCGTAACGTCGTGACAGGCGTAAGAAGCGCGAAGGGGAGCCTTGCGCCGTCAAGCAATTACACAGGCCGAGAACGAGGTGTTGTGGTGTAGAGCGTGTCCGGTTGGACAGCTCGTGGTGGTGGGGGAACGTCAGCTCCTGTCGCCGTGCAGTTGGACGTCCTTGGGCGGAGGGGTCTTGGAGGAATGCAGGTTGCGAATTCTTCTCTAAAGCAATGTAGCTGCAGATGTCATGAAGGGATGGAATCGGTAGCCAGCTCAACTAGCTCGGCGAGGGAGCGATCCACCTGCGCCTAGCCTATGTTTATGGGTCGAATGGCCAGGCAACGTAATCGATAGGTCTCTGGCGGTGAGTGGCTGGGGCTAGCCAACCACAACGCGCCAAACCCCTGCACCCAGCCGCCCAGATTCTGTTTCAACTCGCATTTCTGGCTTCCGAGGCCGCTTAGCTCCGTCGTCCCTGGAACCGCGATGCGTTGGCAATGAGGCGAACGGTCACTAGCACTGTTGGGCTCGTCGGCATGCTCAACCCCGTGTTCGCAGGTGCATTAGCAAGGAGATCGTGCAAAGAGAGAAGAAAAAAAAAACTTGTTCCACCTGCTCCACGTAGTTCGCGTAGTCCGTATCTCGAGTCCGTAACGCCGGCAGAAACACATCACAAAAGACGTCATCCTTCAACCTCCAGCATTTCCCTTAGCGCCTTCTCAGACGCTCGGAGCCATCGTCCTCTCTCCTCTAGCTCATCTCCAATACCACCGCCTTCTTCCTTCCGTCTCCGGGCCTCTTTGGCTGCCGCTACGGTTCCCTGCTTCTGTGTCTCCAGCGGCCTCAGCTCGCGCTCGAGCTTCTCCAGGTCTCTGGTCCGGTTCGGGATGGCAGCTTGGAGACTTGCTATTTGCGCATTCAGGGCTGCGAGTTCCGCTTCTCGTTCGCCGAGAACTCGCTGCGTTGCGGGAAGTGGAAGAGACAAGTCAGGGTTCTCTGATACTGGTGTTTGCTCCATCTTCAACTGCTCAATGCTCGCTTCTAGGCCTGCTATCTCGGCCGGAAGTGACTCAAGCTGTTGTGTGCGTAGTTGCAGCCCCTCGTAGCGCAACGCGAGCTCTTTTCCCTTGTCCTCTAGCTGCTTCAAGATCTCCGCTACTTCCAACTTGCGCTCCTTGAGCTCTGCCTTCAGACACAGTATCTCTTTCTCCTTCGCATCGTTCTCCGGAGCCTCGACTAGGCGGGGCGGGTTTTCCGTTATGCTGCGCAGGAACTTTTCTTTGGTGACCTGTTCGACATAGCTGAAGCGGAGCTTGCTGAAGAGTTCCTACATGCTCGGTCAGACGTGGATTTTTGGTAGAGTCGCGAACCCGCATACTTTGTAGTGAAGCAGGTCAGCTTCAAGAGCTGCCGGATGAGTGTCGCCGTTCTGTTCACTGTCCTCTGATGCTGCCGAATTGCGCTTCTTCGCAGCCTGTGGGAGATCCTTTGGCGATAATGTTTCCGCGATAATCAAGAGCTTCAGTGACTTCGATTGCTGTAACTGTTCCAGTACTGATTCTGGGCTTGGCGGCGCCGGTTTTCGTTTGGGCCCCATCTTGCTCGTCCTATGTATGTTGAACTGTAGAAAGATTGAATGTTTGTTTGGGCAAACGCGACTGCCCGCGTAGGGCTGAGTTCCCCGCGGCGACTACTGCATGCAGCTTAGTCCGGCCCGTCGCGTGGAATGATTTCACATGGCCGTCCAGGGTTCTCCGAAACCCAGACTCCTGCGACCCTTCCTCTCCACTCACACAACAACCAGTCCTTCATGGCGCGAGACATAGACGATGACGCATACATTGCAGAGCTACTTAAGCAAGATGCGAAGAAGGCGACAAAGACATATGAGCTTGTTGGCATCGATGCATTCAATCCGAGGAAGTGCGTTGAAAGCACACAAGCCCTCGTTTATGAGGCTTCTCCGGCTGACATCCACAGGCTAAATTCTCGCGCGCCAAGACCGAACAAGAACTTTTTGCAACATCTCATCCGCCAGACTGATAGCCACAATACTGCGCTCCTTGCGAAAGAGGCGGAGGAGTCACGCGCTCGGCTCAGGAAGCTGAATTGCGACCGAGAAAGGGGGAGAGAGCGGCAAGAGGGCAATGGCGGAAGCGCGGAAGCGCGATTGAGCCCGGCAGCAAGCGACAGCAACCCTCGCGACACAGCACCGTGCAGACGACGAGATCGAAGCGAGGATGAGAGTAGGCATAGGAGAAGGCATGGCGAAAGGGAACCGGGTGATTTGACGAGCGCATCATCCCGTCGGCATCGAGACAGAAGTCGAGATGGGCATCGGCATAAGAGGAGACATGATAGTGAAGAGGAAGACCGCTCTCGACGGAAACGGAGACGGTCCAGGCCGCCCCGAGACAAATCGCGTAACGACAAGTACAATGAAGAGCAAGAACGTTGGAAACCTCGAAGGAGAGACGACGACGAGTGCAGGCATAGAAGGCACAGGTTACACTCTAGAACAACTTCGCTATCACGGTCACGGTCACGGTCACCACGCTCGGAAAGGCATGGGAAACGCAGAAAGCATCGAGACCGGACTCGCTCTCGGACCCCAAAGCAGAAGCACATAGCCTCCAACTCGCATAGAGACGACCAACACCCCAACAGACGAGCCATCTCTCCGGCATCCGAATCCGATCCTCTCGAAGCCATCGTCGGCCCGCTTCCACCACCTCCCGAACCCACTGTACGCTCCAAAGGACGCGGTGCCTACAAAGCAAACAACATGGGTATCGAGTCGCGCTTTTCGTCCACCTACGACCCCTCCACAGACGTTCGCGCAAACTCCGACGTGGAAGACGACTGGGGCGATGCTCTGGAAGCGTTGCGCGACCGTGCTCGCTGGCAGCAACAAGGCGCCGATCGACTCAAGGCTGCGGGTTTCACAGATGTGCAAGTGAAGAAGTGGGAGAAGGGAGACACGCAGAACGAGGAGGACGTGGTATGGACAAGGAAGGGTCAGGCGAGAGAGTGGGACCGAGGCAAGGTCTTGGATGAGGATGGACATGTCGAGCTCAAGGCAGATTTTGGGCGGCTGAAGTGAGGGATTGAATTGGAAAGTAATTTGGGTGACACTCTGGCCAGCGTTGTGTCGATTTGACGCAACATTGACAACTTTTGTTCCTGACTTGAATCGATATCCTTGGGTCCTTTCTCCAAATCACTCCCAGTGCCCGCCTAACAGACTGATCGCCTTGTTATCCATTGGCTTCCACCTCCCCTCGTCATAAGACGCACTATCAGGAGCGGTATCCGGAAAGCGCAAATCACTGCGCAGAGTCTCAATTTCAGCCTCATCACCCACCACCGTACTATCGCCGCCAAAGTCGCAGCGTGGATGTCGGCGGGCAATGCGTATTGGAAAGCGGCTGTAGATGCACATTGTTTCTGCTACTACTGCCGCTATAGTTACCACGCTGGGAAATTGAAGGCGGCGGCGGCGGGCGAACATTGCGCGTGGGCGGCTGGTGGGGTGCTGGGGGTGAACGGAAAAGGACATCGAGTTCGACAGCGTATGGAGAAAATGGTGCAATAGTGTGGAAGATGTTTTTGGTGTACCAGCTGGTGTGTTGGCGAGTTCAGAGGCTCTTCTACTTGATGCTGTTACCGCTACGTTCCCACCGTCGCCTTCAGGACCTCTTTTAACAATGTCCGGATTGGAACTAGAAAATCCTGACCACAATCTCGGCGTGGGCTCACCTATTGCATTGTTCCGCCTTGGTATTTCGTCCAATGGCCCACGGATCGTAAGGCGCTTGTCCGCTTGCTCTAATTGTTCACTGGTGTCATCAAGGAAGTTGCCTTTGTTCCTCTTGCTGAGGATGATTGCGACAAATACGATGACAAGGCTGGCAAGAATGGCACTGATAGCAATAGATGCAGATTCGATGAACCGGTCATGTGAAGAGGCAACAAGGTCTGGAGGCGGCGCAAGCCATAAAGTGGGTAGCGAGGTGGCTGCCGAGGGCGACATAGTGAAGACTGAGATACTGGTGATGCTATATTATGATATAAAGAAATTGAACCTACCTTCAGTGCAGGCGTACATGAGGTACCAGGAAATGTGTGTGTACCCTCCGCGATCAGTCATTACAAACGCCATAACATGCACTTCACATCTACAACCTTGACATTCTCCCTCCACACAATCAACTTTGCTTTATCGCGCGCTGATTCACTGCGGTATCCTCGACATCCTCCTGCAAAGTATGCGTGTCTTCTGACGTCTTCCCACTGCCTTTTCTCTTCCTCAACTCTGCCATAGAAATCGGCGGCTTGGCATTCCTGACCTTCTCGTCAGACGAGCTCATCCTGCGCATCTCCGTTTCCAATTTCATTGCTAATCTTTGCAGTAACCATTGGGGCTCGGACTGGTTCCCCATCAGCGGACTACGAATGCCGAGCCAGCTCCAGGGGAGTTTCTTTCCGTCGTCTGCAGAGCCGATATCAGGAGCTTCACCGTCATCATGTTGAGTGTTGGCTTTGGGCTGTCGATGTTTTGAAGCGTCGTTTTCGTCTTGGCCAATCAAACGCAGGTAGTACTGCCACTCGTGGTACTCGTATTGTTTCGAGGACGAACTTTCGACGTCCTTCATCAACTTTCGAACCTCTTTGGCGAGAACAAAGTGATAGAATCGAATGTCGCGCTCGAGATAGTCTCCATGCTCACCGGCCTCTTGTGCTTTTCCAAGCTCTTCCTCTTCAATGTATGATGCTAACCGGTCTTCTGTGCGTTGTTCGGTAGGACCGGCAGGACCCTCACGATAGCCCGCCTTTTCCTCTTCACCGATCTTGCCAGATTTGATCCTTCTCCATCCGACTTTAAGTGCGGCGCTTAGTCCTTCTTCGTCTGGTAAGACTGTAAGCGAGCCCAACCACATTGTGAAGTCCTTGAAAGCCTTGATGACCGTGTCGCCCATGTTCGAGATGAGAATTGTTAGTGTTGGGACCGCGAGCAGACTCCAGAACACCATGAAAGCCTTTCCAGCATTACTCTGGACGACATAGTCCCCGTAACCAATCGTCAGGAGCGAGACGTAGGCGTAGTATAGCGCGACGAAGTAACTGAACCCCTGTGGCTTTTCCGAGTGCATGAAGACCAACGCACCTAGGAACCACAACAGAAGTGCTGCGGTGGTTGACAAGGCCAATGCAGTATACCTCCTTTTCCGCTCGGACAGGGTTTGCACGCGCCGCATTATACGGAACTCTTGCTCCCGCCTCTGGGCTTCTGTCAAGCCCTTCGAGGGGAACTCGACCTTTTCAAAGATTGAGATACGTATTGTTTGTGTGTCGCCATCGATGGACTTGAGGACCTTCTGTCTCTTGACTTCCATGAATCGAGCAGCCATCTTCTGTTTGCCATGCTCCAGGATGAGGGATCGGATCGAACCGATTACCAAACCAACTGTAACTAAGCCACCAATTGCATATGGGATTAGGAGTGAGCGACCTGTGTGGGTTTTGGGGACAAACTCTCCACCAAATCCTATTGTGAGAAGGGTAAAGTTCGCCCAGAACACAGCATCCAGAAACATCCAGCCTTCCACGTACGAGAAGATCAAAGCGCCGACAAGCAAGTAGACCATGAAGGCGATAGTCTGCAGCATTAGCGTTCTTTGACTAGCCGTCAGTCGGAACTCTCTGGCGTAATGTCCCTTGTACGCGCCAAAGGCAGTAAAGGCCATGAGAGAGGCGATGATGAAGTAGATGCCCGCAGCCATGATGGCATAATAGAACGCTTGGCTCAGAGCATGCTCTTCCATAGGCTGGATACGAAACACGGACGATGACGCGACACCAACAAGCGCCATCAGGAGGAAGCCAGCCAGATAGAAGCCGATGATGGTGATGGGCTGCGCGATCTCAAAGGTGAGTCTCCTTGACATGTTCAGGAGCAGACTGATATTTGCGCTTAGAGCGAAGACAAGAGAGACTGAGTTGACTGCGATAAGCCATTTCGGATCCGTGATCTTCGAGCCATGTCCCTCGTCGCTTCCGGGGGGAATGTACACTCTCCATTTTTCAACGAGCGCGCATATCGAGAATCCATTGGCGACAGGTCCGAAAGTTCCTGCTATAAGAGGGCTTGCAGTGGATGCAAACCACCATTGGCTGAGTTTGTCAGCGTACGCAAAGAAGAGTCACGGTAATGGGAGACATAACTCGGATCAAGATACTCTCGCTCTTCCTGCTCGGCTTGTTCATCCTCGGCTTGGACCCTGTCGTTGACATCTTGCGCTGCCTCCTGGGCCGGCTCATCAAGACCGGGATCGTTCATGATGAGTCAAGGATTGGGGTCTTAGATGTGAGGATTGAGAGAACCGAGTCTGGGTGCATATTTTGTAGAAAAGAAATAGAATCTGAAGACGACCTGCAAGTGTGTGCACGAGGGGCGTGCATGTGAGATAACCAAGACGCGCGAGCTGCGCGGGTTGTCGCGTGGACAACGCCAGGAAATGAGGCATTGATGACGTACATCTGGCCGGACCACTAGTTGGAACAAGCCACGAATCTCTGATGGCTTTGACCACAACATCACGAAAAGGAATTAACTCCAGTGCGGTCAATGAAGGAGCGGAACATGTATTAAATTGATGTATAATCGGGTAGGCCAGTAGGCCCGAACTTCGTAGAGGGGCACGTGGGTGACTGCCATGTAACAACTCGCAGTCTCGCGTGGACAGAGGCCGAACCGCCAATACCTTTGCCCTTCAAGGGATGCCTTTTCGTGCAATGTGTATTGGGTACAGCGGCATTCGATAGAACCTCCCGGATAACACAAAATTTGCTCGTAAGAAGCACCTTGCACGCCAAATGATTGAACTTCGAACTTGGTACTTGAGTACCCCACGAGAGCTGTATGAATGAGCGAGCAGCATCAGGTCTTCGTACCATCGATATATTGCTCCTGAGGCCTTCGGAAGCCCTACGACGGCCTCCAGATGTCCATGGCAGATGAGGCGCCTTCTATGTATGCGTGCTTTGGTTATCACAGTCGCTATTGTTGAAGCTGTTGCCGTCCGTATCGAGATCATTCATGTATTAGGGGCTTGATAATGAGACCATGCTATGTATTCTCAGAGGGTAATGGCGCGAATGTATTGCGATCGTAGATGCAGTTGTCCTGCGGTGGTCGTGGGTGTAACGATCGAGGGGCTGAGGGGGCTGTGGAGAAGTCTGTCAGTAGCGCCTTGCTCCATGCACTGCAGAATGTATAGCCAGCAACCACGACACGTCGCACAGTGCTTGCGATCCGGAGAGTTGTACTCAAGAAGATGAACGCGAAAGCTGTGGGCGTATTTAGAGTCAGCATGCATGACGCGTGTTTGGCGGCCTGCCATGCATGATTCAGACACATGGTACGCCAGCTCGGTTCAGGTATAGTGTCATCCTCGGGATGCCTTATCGAGGACGATTGCTGCAATTATCTTCTCCTTCTTATACAACTGTGGATTGTTGCGCTCGCGATTCTCTGCTGTTAAACGTATCACAAACGAAACACGGTAGGTTGTACTACTTTGCAGACGGCTTCGGAGTCTTACGTGTAGCAGGCCCTTCGTGAGGAGCGAGAAATACGTGTTGGTCCTGTACTACGAAAAGTAAGATGTCGCGCTCTAATGGAAATGCAGGTTTCTTGAGAGTCTGAATCCTGTGGGGATGGTCTCGGGCTGTGAGTACATGTAAGAGCGGTTCATGTGGCACCATTTTGTTCTCTGTCAATGTCTCCTTCAGTCACTATCAAGTCACATCTTGATTTTCAGCTTTGCAAAGTGCCTTGGTGATCACCAGGTGGTTTTCCCCAAGAAAGAAGCATATAGTTGTTTTATGAGTGCAAGAATGAGTGCAATAGCGATTCTCTGGCGCCAACGGTTATCATTTTAGAGTCCTGTTGGTGAAGAAGGTAACGAGTACCCTTGGGTTATGCTGTATGTCACCAGAATGTTTATTCCTGGCGGCTACGAGACGTTCCGCCATGTTGCGACAACGGTTCCCTCGGATAAGCATAACTTAGGTAGTGCCTCCGTCTTATTGTATTGTATTGACTATGTCGGACTCACATGCCCTTGCCATGTTTGTCGTCATGCCGGAACACAGGCATCTCACCATCGATGCTATAGGAATCGTCATTTTATGCCAGTTGATTGCAAACTGACTAAGCAGGAGCTTGTTTTCCTTAGTTGTATATCATTCCGAAAGCTAACCCAAAGATATATGCCGTGTTTTGTGTTTACATTGTATCAAAAACAACATGATGGATACCTTCAGAGTGGACTCTGAGTATTGAGTACAGCTCATTAAAAGCAAGCTCCTTAGTATCCTTATTTCCTCATCGATCCTCTCCCTAGGGTCCGTCACCTCGAGCGGTGTTTTACCGCCTGTCATCTCGTGTGTGGACACATACAGACCGTCTAAACACACTCGCCTTCACATCATTCTCGTTTACCTGAACCATGGAAGCTTCTGGCCTCTCGCTTATCGCTGTGGTCGTCGTCAGCACCAGGATCTCTCTCAGGAAAGCGTGCCAAGGGACGCTACTGCTCTTGCTCTTGCTCCCTCTCTCTATGTAAACAACAAAGGCTCTTCTCCCCACGACCTCCAACTTTCTTACCCCGCTTACCCAACGCTCATCTACCCTGCAATTAGCGACCTCTATCAAGCCACAACTACAAGCTCTACATTCTCTCATCCACACCATGTCTGATGCAGGAGCACCCGACGCAATGGCTGCTGATCCCGCCGCCGCCCGCAAGGAGCAGCAGGCTAGTGACCTCGCGTGCGCTCATGAGGCTGGATGGAATAACCCTGTTCCTTTTCAGTATGAGACCGTCGTCGGCGGCACTCCCGCTGAAGATGAAACCCGCGACACTGCCGTCTGGCTGTCTGATGCCGCCATCTACCAGTGGGACGATGAGTTCGGTGACGTTGGCGAGCCCAACCCTGAGTTGGAGAAGATGCTCTTCCACGACGAGTTCCTCCAGCGCGCCGGTGGCGCCATCAAGGCGCTCTCGTTTGACGTGACTCTTGAGGGAAACACCAAGATCAACCCTGTCCGCAACGTAAGTAATCCAAACATTAGCCCGACTACCGTCCCGGACTGTTTGTTTTTGCTGATTTCTGTAGTTTGAGGATGCTGGTCTTCACCCTGTCATGCTCGAAAACGTCAAGTTGTGCCAGTACAAGTACCCGACTCCGATCCAGTCCTACTGTATCCCCTCCATCCTGACCGGCCACGATGTTGTCGCTGTTGCGCAGACTGGTAAGTTGCCCCGTCCCTACTGGTTTTACTCTTTACCAACGGTATTCAGGTTCCGGCAAGACTGCTGCCTTTCTCCTTCCCATCCTGTCCAAGCTCATGGGCAAGGCCCGTCAGTTGGCTGCTCCGCGTCCAAACCCCGTCCATTACAACCCTCTGACTGACCGAGTCCGCGCTGAGCCGCTCGTCCTGGTTGTCTGCCCCACTCGCGAGCTCGCTTGCCAGGTAAGTTCCGGATGTACGAAGAGTTTTCGAGACAAACACTGACTTTGTGCCGCAGATCTTCGACGAGGTGAGATTCTACCCTAGCATGGCATACCTTGAAGGCATTCGCTGTGTTTTACTTGTACAAAGTATAATGTAAACCACAACGTGTACCTTCACAGTAGACTTGGCAAGTGAGACATCTACTGACTTCATACACCCACATATTAGGCACGTCGACTATGTTATCGCACTATGCTGCGTCCTTGTGTCGTCTACGGCGGTGCGCCTACCAAGAACCAGCGTGAGCAGCTCGAGATGGGATGTGACATTCTCATCGCCACTCCGGGTCGCCTCATGGACTTCATGCAGAACGTCAGCTTGCTTTCGTTCCGCCGACTCAAGTAAGTCAAACAAGCTTGCGACGTTGTTACATAACTGACCAACATAAAAGGTTCACTGTCATTGATGAAGCTGACGAGTTGCTCTCCACTGGTTGGGAGGAGGCCATGGAGAAGCTGTTCCAGGGTTCAGGTACATTGATCCTTGCAAACAATCCCACTTCGCGTGTACCTCCAGCTCTTTCATATCAGACCCATCTTCTCTATCATCCGCTAACCGCTCCTCTAGACCAGAATACGGATGCTGATCATACCTACCTTATGTTCTCTGCCACCTTCCCCAAGTCTGCTCGTAGACTTGCAAAAGCCTACATGGATGATGAGTGTGTTCGTATCAAGGTCGGCAGGGTTGGCAGCACTCATCAGAACATCACGCAGCAGATCATCTTCGCCGAAGAGAGTGCCAAGAACCAGGCACTGTTTGACTTGATCTTCAGCGAGGTAAGTCCAAAATCCGGTGTATGAACTACATCTGAGACGAGTACTGACTTGGTACGCCAACACACAGGGTCCGCAGCGTACGCTGGTATTCACCAACTCGAAAGTCAAGTGCGACATGGTCGACGACTATCTGTACAACAAGGGCTTGCCTGTCACCTCGATCCATTCGTAAGTAATGTCCTTGGACGAACTGCATGTGAGACATATACTGACTTGGTATCAGAGATCGTACTCAGCGCGAGCGTGAGGATGCTCTTCGCTCCTTCCGTACCGGCCGCTGCCCTATTCTGGTCGCTACCGGTGTCACCGCTCGTGGTCTCGATGTCGCAAACGTCAAGCATGTCATCAACTACGACCTTCCCTCCACCATGCATGACGGCATTACCGAGTACATTCACCGCATTGGCCGTACTGCGCGTATCGGCAATGAGGGCAAGGCCACCTCCTTCTACAACGACCGCAACGAAGATATTGGTCCAGATCTATGCAAGATTCTCTGGTAAGTTGTGACTATAAGAAATGCATATGAGACATACACTGACATTGCATTTTCACCTCTGCAGCGAGTCTAAGCAAGAGATCCCAGAATTCCTCCAGGAGCACATGCCCGACAACCCGACGACTATCGACTGGCATGACGGCACCGACGACGAGTCTGATGACGGCCTTGGTGGTGGTTTCGGTGGTGACGCTGGCGGTTTCGACGCTGACACTGGCTTCGGCGGAGATGCTGGTGGCTTTGGCGGTGGCGACGACGGTGGCTTTGGCGGTGGAGGCTTCTCTGCTGATGCCGACGATAAGGTGGCTGCTTGGTAGGCTGGTTTGGTCTGCCTATATCTTGTTCCTTGGCCCAAAAGTGCTTGAGAGCTAGCCCGCTTCATGCGGCTCGTGCTCCTCGTCTACGCCAGTATGTGGCATGGTGATTATGGCCAGCTAGTACATACATTGAACCTCACGGCAAATCTTGAACTTCTGTGCTGGTCAATACTTCGTGATGATATCCCATACGCGCAAGCCAGTCCTTGAAGGTATCCGCTATGTCTTGTCTCTTAATACCTGACGGATCATCTGCGTGCCTTTTACGTTTGGATGCCGGAACGATGCGCAAACGACGTCTAGACATCTTCAGAGAGCGGACGCGACACCAACATAACCTGCAACTACTAGCACTCTGTTCAAGTATGGCAGCACTATCCTTGCGATGCTTCGCTAACTTAAGCTTTGGCCCAGCCGGGGACCAACTTGAAACACCATCAACAATACGCGCGAACAACATCTGACGCCACATCAGCCCGTGGCCTTCCGTGCATTCTACCCGGGCACACAGTCCGCGTCTCCCTTAGCATCCTCAGTCGCGCCCACACACATTGCTCACTCAGTATTCAATGCGTGGCACTGCGATACAAGACGAGTCTTTCGCACCATGAACGCCGCCGCCCTAGCCACGTCTATGCCATAATCACGATGAGCAGCTATTGGCATTCAATTGCCTATTTCTTCCGCCTTCCCTTCCACATACAATGGCGGTAATTTGTTCTATTGCAAATAGTTTATGACTCGGGTACTGACTGTACCCAGCACGGCGCTTGTCCAAATACCGAGATTTGTTCCTCTCTCGATCCTCCACATCACGTCGCCCAAGGGGCCGCATCCATTCCTCGTATCGCTACCAAGTCGGAGGGGCAACCTCATCTACATCTACGTCTTTGTGCCGCCGAACCCGGTCGATCTTGAGGGCAATGGCGACCAGGAGAGGAAAGAGACTGGGGAATGGCGTGTGCCTGTGGTGCTGGATTTTCATGGTACGAAGCCTGGATACGAGGCGCATAATGTCGATGACGTTCATGGCTAATATAACCAGGCGGAGGCTTTATAATGGGATCGCCGTTGGAGCAGGCGCCGTACGCTTCAATGATGTCCCGCGAGCTCGGGGCCGTCGTCATCAGCGTGTCGTATCGCATAGGACCCTTTCATCAATTCCCCGCTGCAATCCATGACGCCGAAGATGTTCTATCGGCAATACTCGATACAAGCGGAGTTTCGAAAGGCGGCAAGGTCCTTAGAGAAGAAATTCAGCGGTACTACTCGATAATACGATCGGATGCACTGGAAAACAAGAAGGAACCTCCTGCCCCACACGTCGAGCACTGCGAGACTATGACTCTCGATCCTACACATCTCGCAATTTCGGGCTTTTCGGCAGGAGGAAACATTGCTTTGAACATGGCTATATCAGTACCGCCTTGTCTCGAGCTTGGAATGTCAACTACGTTTGGCCCTCACTCGCGCACGCATGGCCCAGCACCTGTCGACACCATGTCACCTAGATTGCCCGAAAATCGTAGAGCCACGATACTCGATGACCCCTTCGAATCGTGGCCGTCCCTCCTACCTCCTCCTCAAGCACAGCCCCGCATGCTGCCACTTCTCCTGTTCTACCCTTCGCTAGATGCACGATTACTGCCACACGAGCGCCCGATGAAGCCTTTGCCCAATGCGCTGAGGCCAGACGACCATCATAAACAGAAGCCGAAAGCACCGGGGCTGTTTTCAATCATGGGTCCGACATACCTCCCACGCAGACTGCGGCCGCATCCACGAGCTAGCCCCGGCTTGAACGACCCTGGACACATCCAAAAGAACGCCGCCATCCTCCTCGTCCTGCCCGAAAAGGATAGCTTAGCAGTGCAAAGCGACGTCTGGGTAGACAATATGAACAACAACAATTGGAATGGTCCTGTGCGCTTCGGCGATGGACGAGAGGGTGACTGGGACGGACATCAGGGCGGACAAGCTGGATCTTCAAACGTCCCCAGCACGCAGAACGGAGGGATGGAAGTGTGGCACGCGCCCGGCTGCAGACACGGTTGGACGCAGTTTCCGGATACGTTTGTGCCTGAGCATGAGCGCAACGAGAGAGAGTTGGTGTTTGCGAGGACATTGGATTTTACCAAAGAGAACTGGAAGAAGGAATTGCCAATGGAAAGGCGACGAAAACTGGAAGATCAGATTCAAGAGCCGAGGCCGTTGAGCATGCCCGGCTCGACAGAGCAATGTTGACGAGGGGTGTGTATAGTGAACCTGCTTCAGGTGCATGGCGTTGCACGAGTGCTTGACGAGTGAGTAAATGGCAGTTGCAGTCTTTTGAGACAACCATCATCACAGACTACATCGTACGACCGAGCCTTACGGAGTGAAGAGAGATGATGTGGTATCCTCCAGCAGTGAAGATTCTTTCAACTTTGAATTCCAGGCAGCGTGTCTAGAGTATGCGACATCGCGGTACCAACGCGCTAGTTGTGAGCAGCAGCGCACGATGACTAAAGGAAGCCAATCAAATAGGACAGCCTTCCATTTTGGTTGTCGGAGATTACAGTACTTGCTCTCCACCTTCCCCGACCCCATAGTCTGACACAAGCCCCCAGATTATCCCCGAGTATATACCTTGGCCTTCGGTATTACTCGCAGATGAGCAACATGCGTGAAACAGGCACATGACTAGAGATGGCTAGCAATGCCCAGGACTTGGCTGAAGCACGGAAAGGTTGTGTATTGCTTAGGCGCGCTTGGCTTGCATGGACAGGACGTTGTTGTGCGACGGTGAGATTGAGGTGGTGCGTAGGGAGTTGGAGTGTCTGATAGGGCTGTACAAAAGGTGTGGTAGGGAAATGCGGGGTGATGTCAGATGAGTAGAAAGAAAACGCGTCGACATGTGGAAGACTGCATTTTGCTGTAGGTATGAGATCGAGATGGAGTAAAGATGAGTTGTACACAGCATTTCGTCACCTATCCTTGCTATAGCATCGACTAGCACTTGACCGGACGGTTAGCCTTTGCCGGACTGGATCTTGCAGTAGGCGTACTTTGAGTACGTCCACAAGTGCGGTGCGACATGTCTCGGGCTCTAGTGTTTTAGCAAGTTTGGAGACAGTCCCTCCTGGCAAGTATGGCGCAAGTACCGCTCTGCCGCCGAGTCAAGTGGCAAGCAAGGGGAACCTTGATCAAGTCCAAGGTCCACCTTTGACACGTGGAGACTGAAAGCAACGACATGTGTTTGCAAAGTTGTAGACCGATGAGGGCATATCGAGTGCTGGTTATCACGCGCATATGCAAAGCGGTTATCGGCTTTGAAAACTACGTCATTGCGGTGGGATAAGCATCATCTCAGAAGACGACAGCGATGTTGGGCCTGACCGCAACTAGCAAGCCGTGCCGGGTGCCGGGTAATGCTTAGACTTGGCAGCGTGGAGGGGCACTTTAACAAGTATCCAATACATCTATAGGGATACACAAACTCGGGCACTGGCGCGAAAACACCGCGCGTGGGGAGGGGCAATCGGTGTGTGAAGTTGCGTGAGAACTAGCGTGCAAGAGAGTCTGGAGAGCACCATGGGGTTCGGCTGATTTACCCCCCCCCCCCCGTACACAATGTCGGCGATTGGAACAAGCTTGATCTGAACCGGCTGAGGCGCTTGCTGGCGAGATGGTGTAGGCGAGCGTACTGACCATGAGCGAACGAAACCCCAGAGTCGATGGACCCTATTGCTGGGCACCGCGCGCGACGGCGCGGCGGCGCACGAGTAGTATCTTGCAGGTTGGGGCAAGGGCACGGTGATTGAAACGGGTATCCCGTTGTTTGGAAGGCTTGAATGGCGTCGCCCCATACACAGTCAGATGATAGACTACAATGCAGACGCGTCCACCATGCTAGAACTAGGGGAGGAGGTGAGGCGTAAAGTACAAGAAGCGGTCAAGTAGCGGTGAAGGGTTGACAGAAGGAGGTGAAGCTGCAAGTGGAGCTCTGGATGGAGAAACGGACATGTGTCGAGAAATGAGGCATTTGAGGGAGAGAGAGGAAGAGCGAGAGAGAGGCTGAGCTGCCGTACTGGGGGGTTGAACAGAGCAGAGATGCATACCGCGCGTGCATGTGGTCGTGTTGATTGCAGCAGGATGCATGGGCACAGGCGTCGCTAGCGCGGCATTGTCGGCGGGATGCAGCGCCTCGAGGCTTCTGCTGCTTTCGCGTTGATCAGGGTCCCTGTTCCGAAGCTTACGGAATCAAGCATGTGCGCAATTCGATTGCGTCTTTGCATGGGCTGTGCTGGAGCGGTCGACGGAGGGCTGGGGTCCTGGAGGGCTGAAACCGCATTTCTGGTGTATTCTAGTCGCGCGGGAGAATATGACAAGTCTGCGCCGACAAAGAAATGAGGTCAACAAACAGACGTCTTTGATGCGTGCCGATGACCGAGCACAGGCAGGCAAGGGGGGAGATTGCCAATTGCCAGCTCTGACGGCCAAGTGCTCGTATCACCCGTGTGTGGCAGCGTGAAATGGAATGGAAGCACGGGAGCCGGTGCATGCATGCTTAGGCACTGCGCAGTTGACAGCGGCCAAGCGTGGTATTGGCGGTGGTGTTGTGCCTGGTGTCCGTGGGCACGAATGAAATTGCCGATTACCCACTGTTTCCAGCAGCTTTTGCAATTCAAAGCCTGCCCAGACGCCAAAGTGCATATCAAATTCCTCTCTCTCTCGCTCTCTCTGCTCCCTCCTACCAACTACAAACCAAGTCCCACCCGCCGCGCCACACTACTGTTGCAGCACTTCCTGCGCACAGTCGTCTGACAGCAGACTCGCTCGTCGATCTACACAACCGTTGGCTATCACTCGTCAACGGGCTCACTCTTAGCTTACGGCCCGTCGCCACACGTCGCGGTGGGTAGCTCTACCTCATCGTCACAAGGTACCCCTTCCCACTCGACACTGCCCGACGCTTGTCGCTTCTGACACGTCCTCAAGCCCGCCTTTTTGCATAGTAGTTCCATTCAAGGTTCAATTTCATACTTCTCCACCATGTCGCTGTCGATATTATAACACCTCGCCTCCCCTGGGGCCCCACCCTCCCGCACAACTATCGATACAGCCCAAGCAGTAATACGCCAGCACCGACTCCAAATACCGACATAGTCCAAAAAGATCGACAAAAACACATCTCCTGGTCTAACTTGGCTCCAGGAACGCTGCGGCAGGTGCCTTGCGCCAAAACAGAAACAGACCGAACGACTCGAATTTTTGCTTCACACCCGTACAGCCTCACTGTTACCGGAACATGGCGAACGAGCAGGATTACCTTGGTAAACAAGGCGCGTTGCGAACAAGCACGCCGCAGAACATGTCAAATCTCTCCCCACCGGTCATGACGGCCGACGAGGAGGTTGTGGGCGACCTGGACGAGCCCCCCGAACCTCGCGCGCAGCGTCCTGCACCCTTGACCCTTCAACAATCTTCAGCCACATCCTTTACCAAGTCGAAACCTCTCTTCGATCGGAAAGAGTCGCTTCTCACCTCAGCACTCAAGTCGGGCTCGAACGCGAGCTCGCCCGTTGAGGACCACTCTGATGCGAGCCCAGTCCGCGGCATGTCGTGCGTCTCGACATGGAGCAACACCAGCGGTACAGCCGATCTCACAAGCGACGGAGGCTTCACAAGCCCTGGTACACGACCTTGCACGCCAAGCCCACCGCTCCCCTCGGCAGCGTTCCACTGCATGCTGCCCACGCTCAACAAGAAGCCGTTGGAGCTACCACTATCCGTCGTCTCACACGAAGATGAGAACGTCACTCCGCTATCAAGGACGGCGTCTCAGAGTACCGAGCAGAGCATCGAGGCCGTTTTGGGAAGGAAGAGGCGCATCATGTTTGCATGCGGCCCAAAGGAGGATAAGAAGCCAGCAGAGGCACCTGCAAAGCCCGCACCCGCACTCGCACCCGCTCCTGCTCTCCAAGCCGAAGAACCTCCTAAGCGCGTCTCCACCATCAAGTTTGCATGTCCATCAAAGCCATCCACAGAGGCGTCCTTCAAACCTCGACGCATGGCCAGCCCTGCACCCCCACCACACCGCATACCTCTGTCTCCAAAGCCAGGTCCAAAAGTCCATCGCGACTCCGACTCTACAGTTCGCAACAATTCTCCTGTCAGCGTTCGAAAAGTACGCCCCGTTGACCGGACTCGCCGCTTAAGTTCCAACTCCGACCTTGCCCGTTGCGAAGCATATCGGTTCCACGAGTTTGCTAGCTCGGAAGAGGAGGTGGAAGAATGGACTCAAGAAGTCACTTGCCACCGAAGTCGACTTACGGTCCAGGACACGCTCAAGATCGAGAACAACCTGCGTAAGCTAGGCGAGGAGGTTGCAGAAGAAGAGGCCATCGATGAAGAGGACGAAGACGAAGATGAGGATGAGGACAATGTCGAGATGGATGATGATGACGACGACGACGACGATCTGCTTGGCAACGATGCAGACGGTAGCGACGCGTACAGCGATGCGACCGACGAGGGCTTCCAGACTGATGATGAGAATGGATTTGCCGTCTCAGACGATGAGGACGATGCTGGGTCTGACTACGACTGGTGGGCACCTGGAGCGTCAACAGCGGCGACCTCTGTCGAGCACCTGGAACATCTTCGCCTGAAGACTCATCGAACGGTATCAGAATCGTCGATTGGATCTTTGGAAAGCCGCGAAGGTCTCAAGATTATGGACAAGCCCTCCAAGCGCAGAAAGTCGAAGCCGGTCAACATCCGCGTTCCTAGTCCCGAGCTGCCTGACAGTACCGACTTTGTTTGTGGTACGCTTGACGAGGATAGGCCTGCTGAGGCTGCGTACATGTCGACACTCGAACGCCGACGCGCCGCCAAGCACAAGCCTACTCCCCAGGACATTGACCCTACTTTCCCAACATCGGATCCCGAGCTTCCCGATGATGATGATGACGAGGATGAGGTTTCTGAAAACGAGAAAGTTTCTGAATCCGACCATCTTATGATCCATGGTCGTATGGATCCCGTCAACATTGATGGACGAGGCCGCCAGCCTATTTCCAAGAAGCGCTCTCCCCTGCCGTCACCAAAGCGATTGCGGTCACCTCCACCCGCAAAGCGTGCTGTGCACCGCTCGCCACCACCACCACGCAAGCTGTTTGGAAACTCTCCCAAGCGGCTGCATTCTCCTCCGCCTCCAATGCGTCTCAGGTCACCACCACCTACACGTCGCGGTTCTGTCAATCCTGTAAGCACACACCAGCGCAGCGATACGTCAATCCGCTTTGCTGGTATGGCCGAGCGCCCTGCACCTACAGTCTCAGCTTCAGTTCCTCGGACTCCCATCACTATGAGAAATCCATTCGACCTCGAGGATGATGAGGACGCTGACGGCTCCGACATGCCCATCCGTCGCGCCATTGACATCAAAGTCGGGCTCGAAAAGAAGCGACAACGACGCAAGGAGAAGTTGTACCGGAAGCAACACCGCAAAGGGGCCAAAGAGAAGCGTCCCGCTCCCGGACGTGGTGCAGAACGCATGCGTGAGATGGGGTTGGCGGTACACGCTCACAAGGGCAAGACAACTGCCTTTCAACCGTTCCAAATCTGCCCGGAGGCAGATGAGGACATGCACGTGCTGTCGGCATAAGCGACAGTATTCATGTGAGGATCAGCGCCGCCGTACCTGTCGGCACTTCACATGCTTCTCCAATATATTGTAGAACTTGTTGGTCGCTGATCCCACATCTTTACAGGGTCAAGCTTGACGAAGCAAGCACCCAGCATCCACTTCTTCAATCCTTTGTTTTCTGTTTCCTACTTTTCATCCCAATTCTTCTCCAGGCTTCTCATGTACATAGCCTTTCAAGAGTATTTTGCCAATCACTTCATTTTGACCTTTTCTTCTGGCCTTTACCTTTGCCTTTGTGCTACCATGTCTTTTATTGTCTCTTTTGTCTCCCTGCATCTAGGAGTAACGCTTAGCATTGATGGCCTCCTCGTACAGCGGGTTGAGCGCCTATGGGGAGTTGGTGAGTTGATCTGAATCTACCACATGGGATGCAATATCCTATGAATTGGTCATTGTTGAATTGAGTGTAGGCTTGCGACCAATGATGTCCCATCTTTTGTATTTCACGCGACATGGTTTAATGATGTCATACTCCACAACGGCAAGTGCAAAGTGCAGAACTGCATTGCGCCATGGTGAAGCCACTCGCCACGGGTTCGACAACCAGGGACGGCCCACCAACGCACAAGTTTGAAGTTTGATAGCGACTCACAGCGGCTTTGATGTCGTGGAGAATTTGTTTGGTGGATTGGGTTTCATCTGCCGCAACTGCCCCCCCAGCTAGAAGAGGGAGAAAACTTGCGTGCTTGTGCGAAGACATGGGAGAGGACTGATGATGTTTGCGACTATGGACTGCATCTTCAAGCAAGCCGCTGAGGTGACATGCAGGAAATCCAGGTGGGTCGCATGCCGCCTTACTGGATTGGGCTGGCAGCTGCTGGAGGCCGCGCGTGTTCAACAGTTCCAAGGTTCTCGCATCTCACGAGGGACGCAATGTCAGAACCGGACGTACAGGCACAGTTGCATGCAACGCCCCGAGGCTGCGCAGCGAAGGTGATGCTCGCCTATGCATCCCAGCAAGCATGGGATTCTACATGCTGGATGCGATTCTCGTACTTGCTGCTGCGGTTACACCCGAAATGCTTAAACAGCGACAAACAATGGCGCACCCCTGCCTTGACCCTAATTTCCCGCCCACTGCACTCCGCAACGCCTCACCCTATGTCCAATGGGGGTAGACGTCTTGTCAACAACCATGCCACACCCACTGTGAAAGGACTTTTGCCATCTCTTCCCCCCGTCTGTCCCATCGCTGCCCCTCTTCTTTCCTCCGCCCGGGGCTTGGCTCTGCCTGCAATCCTTCACCTCGACCACTCGCATTGCCGCTCGCCCTTCACCCTCGACCCAGTCCTAGCGTTCCCCTTCGCCTGTACATATCCGCCTGGTCGTGTCGCCATCCATGTCGCCTCCATCCACGCTTCGACCGCTTCCCATTTCGATAATATAGACACCCGCGACCGACCACGTTCGCGCGTCTACGCTCTCGTCCCACCGTGTCTCGGTTTCGCGTCTCCCGGTGCCGGCTAGCACCCATGCTCATGAAGAAGATGTGGATAGTCGAGGAGCGCAAGGACAAGACAGTATACCGTCGCCGCTGTCCGACCGGCGGAGAAGTCCTCTCCTTCTTCTTCGTCTCGGCATGCGCTCTGCTCTTCCTCCTCATCTGCACCATCCTCTATGGCACGCGCACACAGAACCCCTCGTTACCACCGCTAGTCAAGGAGTATATGCCCGCGGGACGCTGTCTGTGCGAGTTCAGCACCACTTTCTCCTGCGACACTTGTCTGGACTGTGCCTCCAACCAGGCTATTCTCGCGACCAATGCGACGGAATTGGAGGAACATAAGTTGTGGACTTTTACCTACCCGCGGGATAAGAACAACTATGGCTTGGATGAGGCACAGTGCGACAGCGCCTTCCCTGGGCAATACGAGGACATTGAGCGCGCCGTCAAGGTGCGGAACCGCTGGGGCAAGGTGACACAGGCAGATCTCAACAGCTTCGAACTGACCAAGGGCATGGTCAGGGCTATGGTTTATGACAGAGAGGCACGTATAGTCTTGGCGGTCATCGGCCGAATACTGGGCGTATGCTAACACTCATGGCACAGCTCTACGTCCTCGAGACTCACATGGTTGACAACGTCAACCGTCAAAAAGCAATCGCAACCCTCAGTGCCATCTATCGCGCCATTCTCGCTGCCCCCTCAACCGCCGACATTCCAAACATCGAGTTTGTCTTCTCCGTGGAAGACCTCCCTGCCCAACCTGCCAAACCGATATGGTCACTCACCCGTCGCGTTCAAGACCACAACTTGTGGCTAATACCCGACTTTGGCTTCTGGAGCTGGGACATGCCTGCACTGGGGACGCTAGAAGAGGTTGCACAAGAAGCGGTACAGCGGGAAACCGTCGAGTCGTGGGATCAGAAGATTGAGAAGCTGGTTTGGAGGGGCAAGATCACTTTCGCGCCCAAGCTGCGGAGAGCCCTGCTTGATGCGGCCAAAGGCAAGCCATGGAGTGACGTTGGACAACTCAAGTGGACCGATCCAAATTTCAAGGAGCAGTTCCTTGGCCCAGTGGATCAGTGCAACTACATGTTCATTGCCCACGCTGAAGGTCGGCCCGTCTCTACCAGTGTCAGACGAAACGAAACTAACCATCTTTCCAGGCCGCTCCTACTCCGGCTCCCTAAAGTACCGCCAACTCTGCCGTTCCGTAATCGTCTCGCACAAACTGCAGTGGATACAACACCACCACTACCTCTTCCGCTCCAACGGTTCAAACCAAAACTTTGTCGAAGTAGAACGCGACTTTTCCGATCTCTCCTCGGCCATGGAAGACCTGCTGGACCACCCAGAAAAGGCGAAGCGCATTGCAGACAACTCGGTGCAAGTATTCAGGGAGAGATACCTGACGCAAGCAGCTGAAGCGTGCTATTGGCGCAAGCTGATGAAGAGGTGGAGAGAAGTTGTGGACTGGGAACCGCAGCTATATGCCGGTACCGGTGCTGAGGGCACAGACCGTAATAGAGAAAAGAGGAGGGGCGTTCGCTATGAGACGTTCATGCAAGTTCCTCCTGCGTCATCAAGCGTCTTGTTGGAGGATAAAACTGACATTGCAACAACAGGCTTTATGAACCCAAAGTCCAACTCAGCTACCCCGAATCCGCCACTTGAGCGCCTCCCCCTTTATACACATACATATACAACCAACGTCTCCGTCAGACCACCTCGCCCACGTTTGGCGTATGCATACTTACCTACATGCATGTATGCCAGAAGAGATGGAGCAGAGCATTGTCATCTTGCAGAGTAATACGCGGGAACAAGCATGTGAAAGCGATTATACCCTTCCCATTTAGCGTGCTTTTGTTTTTGTCTGCATTAGCAAGAGGGGAGGATAGTTTACGGAAGGGGGAGAACGTACGAAGAGGATTATGAGTGCGTATAGACATGTATATAAAGCGTGTAATAGGGCTTTCAAGGCCTGGACATATAAGCATGTATGATTACAGGAATGTTGGTATCGAACAATTTTCATGTCATTTAGATATCGAAAGATCCTTTCCCGACTTTCTTGCAGGAACCACCCCTGCGCACTGTGTGCTGATGGGCCGTGATGCTGGCTACCCTTTGTCGCAAGCTGCACCGTCTTTCATCTGGCGGTGCGACTCCCTTGACCTATTTCGTAAAAAAAAAAACAGACAACAGGCAGACCAAGACGCTTCTGCAGAAGCGGACATGGGTAGTTATGGATGCTCTACCGAGTCCGCACAAAGGCGTTGACGGGTGGATTTCGCTTTGTTGGCCTCCCGCACTCAAGGGAAAGGAGGACTCGATTGAAGGCATTGCGAATGGTAGGCGTCCGCAGCCATTCCTTTCGAGGGCCACAGCTGTTGTTGGTGGGTGGGTGGAGGGGGGTGAGGCAGGGTGAGCTCTGTCATGTCGTAGTCCCTGCTTGCGGGGAAAAGTCGCCTGAGCGGCTGTACCCGTGAGATGCCTTTGAATAAAGGTCCCTGACGTGAAGGGTATACATGGGATGAAGTAGTCGAAGCAGGGGGTTCGATCAAGGGTAGTCGATTGACAGGTTCCTTGTCGACGTTTCGAACTCGGCTGCCAAGGCCTTTTCGTCTCCTTGCAATTTGATGTTTCCCCCATGAGAGACGTATCTGTAAAGCAGTTTGTTAGTACGTAGCTTCTCAACAAGACGGTCATGGTAGCTCACCTAGTCCACAGGTACTCTCCAACGAGGTAGCAGATGAGCAGCAGCATGAACAAGCCTAGGACGGTACCGACGTAATGTACCTCTACCTCTACGCTCTCATCATGACTGCCCACGTGCTCAACTTCGTCTCCGAACCCGCAGACGATCTTGTTCTCGTTGTGCACCTTGTCCGCTGGATCCAATGGCAATGCCTGTCCTTGGTGAAGCGTTTCGAGAATGCTGGTAGGCAGGGGTCCGGGGACAGCAAGAACCCTGGCCATGGCTGTCTTGCTCGCAAATTGTATCTTGAGCTCGTTGACGGTTGCAAGCGAGTAAGCCGTGTCCCAGTCGAGTGTGAGCAGTTCCTGGTACGAGCATAGCACAGGTGCGGCACTTGTCGAGAAGGCAAGGCAGCTGCACTCGACGTCTTCGAGACGGGGTTGCTTGGTTGGGGCACCAAGTACGCTCGCAACACCCATGGATGAAACAAGGAGATGGCTCTTGGACAACATGGTTGCGGTCATGTAGGGTCGAGTTGTGTGGGAAATGAGGAGATCCAGCACTCGCGGGGCGGAATCTCACCATATAGTGACAGTCTGCTTTGGGTGGTAATATGTAGTCCAACACCTGGGATCTAGACCCTCGTTAGCGCACTCACTCTCGTATGTCCCAATTAAGCGACGCACCCGGTATCAGGAATCCGTCCAATGGCGTCTTCATGTATTGAGTTCGAGAGCCACGTGCAGTTGGGGGGGCAGCTGAGTGCCTTATGAATTGACGGAACAAGCGTGGTAATGAGTGCGGCATAGCGTATGCGCACGCTTGCATTCACCTCCTTCTGCGCTAAGCCTCGGTGACTTGCTAGGTGAGTGAATATCATACCCTTGTAGCGATCTCCTTCCAGGCACAGCCTCACCCAGGCTTCGCTGCGTTGACAATGGTCCACGTTGGCCGTGCCATGTTCGAAAGGCCCTGGTACCATGTTCGCGCACGCACTATTGTTTCTCTAGACGGTTGCCGTTTAGACTGAGATGGTGCCGGTAATGATCCCTAGCCCAGCCACAGTTTGTTCACATTGCTCGTAAAAGTGGGTTGTCCGTGGTTTGGTCCTCGAGCGGTTTAGTGCCAACGCTTCGGCCATCGAGCGCGTCTGAGCCTGTGGCTTGAACCTCTGCGAAAAAGGGCTGCTTGGAACAAACAAGACTGGTACTGCGGTCCGCGAGCATGGTAGTCCTGCCGGGCCAGGAATAGCACCTGCAATGTGCCGTATAGTGAGATGTCGTCTGACGTCTTATTCGAGGAAATAGCGAAGATGCGCCGGGAAGCCACGAAAGCACTAGAGGGACCCGAGTAAGACAATACAAAGTACAGACAGACTGCAGGCGGCTAGACAGCAACACGCCTTGTCAAGAAGCACACGTGAGATCTGATAGGAGCAACAATCCATTGCCAGCCATCAAACAAGCTTCGCAGACATGTGCCAGAACATACCAAGATTTGAGGCTTGTCCGTCTTACAAAGCTGACGCAAGCGCTACCCGTGCTGGTAAAATGACGGGCCGTAAAGAACCAAACAACCGACAGTGATGATCAGCGGCGGGTTCGTAACGACGTCTTGAAGCCACGAAAAGGCCGCGTAATGCTGTATAACCCTTCTGCCGGTGGAATTTTTTGCGGCGCGAGTCAGAATGACAAACATGCGTCCAAGGCAGAATGGGGGTTGAAAAGATTCGTCGCGGCATACCTACGCACCTGTCAACTCTTGATTCTGAGCGTGCCAAGGGTTTGCGTGGATATGTACGTGTACGTGGCTGTGATGGTAAGAACTACTCGTGATACAACAACAACATACATACTCTTACATACAATATATCAGGCTTCTTTCTCAAGCATCATCCCCGTGATGCGCATGTTCCAAATCTAGTCCTTCAACACCAGCGCTCACGTCTGCTTCTGCCACTTCTAGCACAGAATCATGTAGCACCTCCTTTCCAGCATCTTCCTCCACTTCCTCCTCTTCCTCAGCCTCCTCAACATTATCCAACCACCTCTCGACCTTGAACCTTCATTTCTCCTTGTCCTCTCCATAGCCCGTGATGCCTCCCAGAAGGCCACCAACCCCCTTTCCAACACCACCAAGCGTGCTTCCAACGCCGCCAATCACATCGCCTTTTCCAAGCTTGCTGACTCCGTCGCCAACTCCGCTTGTGATACCGCCAACGGCGTTGCTTGCACCTTTGCCCACGTTTCCGACTACGCCGCCAAGAGGACCTCCTACAGTGCTTCCAAGACCAGCGAGGCCATCGCCTACCGTGTTGCCTACGCCCTTGCCTACTCCCGTCACAGTGTTGCCTGGGATGAGGTGTCAGTAGTGCTCTACATACCTCAACCCACGGAGTTGAGACGAAGCAAAGGAAAAAACGTACCAACTCCACTCGTCGCACCCGCGACAGTGCCCTTGACATCACCTCTTCCAATAGCACCAGTTGTTTTGCTAACAGTACCTTGCACCCCTTTGGTCGCTGAGCCGACGGTGTAGTACACATTGTCAACCGCACCCGTGGCCGTCTTGCCCACATTGTCCGTTACATGCTTGACTGGTTTTCCTACACCACCAGGTAGCTTGTCCAATCCCTTGCCAGCGTATCCAGTCACGCCATTGACTGTGCTGTTTACACCTGTAGTAGCCGAGTCGGTGATGGTGTTGAGGCCTCCAATCGTCGTACCAACCGTCTTGTTCAAAGTGCCTGTAGCGGTATTGACCCCCTTGCCAACAATGCCGGGTTGTTTCTTCGCTGCCAAGGTGGATTGAGGGGTGGGTTGGCCTGGAGCGGGATGAGCTTTTATTACGGAGAGAGGGGTTGGGTAAGTACCGTCTGGGTTTACTTTGGTAGGGGCTGTACCGTCTGGGTTCACCTTGGCCGCCGTTCTCTTGACGGGAGTAGCTTTGGCTGGGGTGGGCTTTGAAGGAGTTGCCTTTGTTGTTGTAGTAGAAGACGCAGCAGTTGTGGTCTTCTTCACCGGTGCCGTGCTAGTCGTCTTACTGACAGCGCTTGCAGGCTGAGATTGCGCTGCACTTGTAACTGGGTTCTTGCGTATTGGCAGTGGCTTCGTAGTACCGAGAGGTGTGCGTTGTCGTACGGGCTTCGAAGCTTCGCTGACTGGTGTTTTGCCTGCAGTGACGGGCGTTTTCTTTACAGGTGTAGTAGTAGTAGACGCGGGCTTGCTCGCCGAAGCAGCGGTTACTGGTTTCTTTATGGGCGTTGAAGTTGCAGCTGCAGTCTTTGCTGGGGTCGAAGCAGATGCGCCCGCCGCATTCAGCTTCCTCGGTACTCTCTTTACTGGTGCTGCAGCTGACGCAGTCGTGTCCGTAGCCGTCGCAGCGGCCTTCTTCACTGGGGTAGCTTTGGCAGCCGATGTTGCTGTTTTCGCTGGGGTCGTTGCGGTTGACCCAGCCACTTTGGACATGTTTCCAACACTTGCTGGAGACGAGTTAGCCCATGTCATCTACATCATCTGCCAGCTCACATTGAAGTGCAGCATTCTGCTGCTTGAGCTGATCTACGGCTGACATGGTGGAGTAGCAATGTGCGCTTGAGGAAGATGCAACTGGAATGCCAAATATCGTAATGACAGCAACAAGTTTGGACGAAGTTTGGTAGTCCAAGCCTTGTACCAGGAAATCGCGTTCTAGACATCATAACCGCGCTCCCTCATACGTCATGCACCCTTCGCATCCTTGCTGTTGTGGAGGCACGAAAGTGGCCCAGGCTGTGGAGATCCTGTTTTTCGGACACGGGACGATCACCGTTGCATGGGCGGCCCTGGACCCTGACGTTATTAGATCGATCGCGACATGAAACTGGCCGTCTGTCAAACCAAGATGCGCAAAGCAAGGACACTAGAGATCAAGGAGCGAATTCGAGCCACCTTGGTACGGTAAATGGATAGATGATAGTAGCTGCTGCTAGCTGTCGGCCAAGCACGCCACGAATAAAAAGCAAGTGCAAAAGCAAACGGCCGAGATCGAGATTGTTTTGAACATTTCATCATTCATGAAAACTACCCAGAGGCAAGTCTACGTAAGATACATTTCGGGATATCCATTACTCGTGATGCATAAAGTACCACCACTCTAAGACGCCATCGAAGATTAAGCTCCGTCCATCATGCAAGTGAGGTGTAGAAAGGGAAAGAAAGCCATGACACATGAAAGGGATATCAAAGCGCCGACCAAACTTTTCGAAACCAGCCAAGATGGGCCACGCGCTTAGTCAACCTCCTCCATGGCGCTCTCGCCAGCCGCTGCTGGTGCCTCGGCGGAGGCATCGGTCTTCTCTTGCTCGGTCTCGACCTCCTCGTCGACGTTCAGGCCGAGGGAGACAAGCTTGTGGATGCGCTCAGCGTACTGAACCGGCTCGTCGATGGTGAAGCCAGAGACAAGAAGCGAGGTCTCGAAGAGAAGCAGGGTAATGGACTTGACGGTACGGTCATCCTCACCATCAGCCTCAACCTTGCGCTTGAGCTCCTTGATGATAGCGGACTTGGGCGAGATCTCAAAGGTCTTCTTGGAAGACATGTACGAGCTCATGGAGGTGTCACGGAGAGCCTGAGCCTTCATGATACGCTCCATGTTGGCTGACCAACCAAACTGGCCGGTACGGATAGCGCAAGGTGAGCCGACAAGCTTGTGTGAGACGACAACCTTCTCGACCTTGTCACCGAGGACAGTCTTGAGGCTCTTGGCGAGTCCCTCAAACTCCTTCTCCTCAGCCTCACGCTCCTTCTTCTCTTCGTCAGACTCCTCAAGCTCAAAGTCCTTGGTGATGTCGACAAGCTTCTTGCCGTCAAACTCCTTAAGCTGGGTCATGGCGTACTCGTCAATGGGGTCAACAAGGAAGAGAACCTCGAAGCCCTTGTCCTTGAGGGTGTCAAGGAATGGCGACTTCTGGACAGCCTTGAGCGACTCGCCAGTGATGTAGTACATCTGCTTCTGGTGCTCGGGCATGCGGGTGACGTAGTCGGTGAGGGAGGTCTGCTCCTCACCAGACTTGGTGGAGTTGAAGCGGAGGAGCTTGGCGAGGGAAGCGCGATTCTGCGAGTCCTCGTGGATACCAAGCTTGATGTTCTTGCCAAAGGCAGAGTAGAACTTGTCGAACTGCTCACGGTCTTCGGCAATCTCGTTGAAGAGCTCGAGGGTCTTCTTGACAATGTTCTTGCGGATGACCTTCATGATCTTGTTCTGCTGGAGCGTCTCACGAGACAGGTTGAGAGGAAGGTCCTCAGAGTCGACGACACCCTTGACGAAGCTGAGCCACTCGGGGATCAGGTCAGTGGCGTCGTCCGTGATGAAGACACGGCGGACGTAGAGCTTGATGTTGTTCTTGGTCTTCTTGGTCTCGAACAGGTCGAAGGGAGCGCGCTTGGGAACGAAGAGGATGGCACGGAACTCGAGCTGACCCTCAACGGAGAAGTGCTTGACGGCAAGGTGGTCCTCCCAGTCGTTGGAGAGGGACTTGTAAAACGAGGCGTACTCCTCGGTGGAGATGTCCTGAGGGTTGCGAGTCCAGATGGGCTTTTGCTTGTTAAGCTCCTCCTCCTCGATCTTGGACTCCTTGATCTTCTTGGTCTTCTTTTCCTTCTTCTTCTCCTCTTCGTCGTCGTCGACCTCCTCGACCTTGGGCTTCTTCTCGTCACCCTCGGCGGTCTCCTCGGCAGCGTCCTCATCCTCGACCTCCTTCTCGGTCTCCTTCAGGACGTGAAGGTAGATGGGGTATGAGATGAACTCGGAGTGCTTCTTGACAACCTCCTTGATCTTGGACTCGTTGAGGTAGTCCATCTGCTCATCCTTGAGGTGGAGGATGATCTTGGTACCGCGGCCAATCTGCTCGCCCTCGGTGTCCTCGGTGATCTTGAAGGTACCACCGGCGCTGGACTCCCAGACGTACTGCTCATCATCGTTGTTCTTGGAGACGACGGTGACGCGGTCAGCGACGAGGTATGCGGAGTAGAAACCAACACCGAATTGACCAATCATGGAGATGTCGGCACCGGCTGACAGGGCCTCCATGAACTGCTTTGTGCCTGAGCGGGCAATGGTACCCAGGTTGTTGATGAGGTCGGCCTTGGTCATACCGATACCGCTATCTTGGATGGTGAGGGTCTTGGCCTCCTTGTTGGGGATGATGTCGATGCGGAGATCCTTGCCGCTGTCGAGCTTGCTTGGGTCTGAGAGGGCTTCATATCGGATCTTGTCGAGGGCGTCGGAGGCGTTGGAGATGAGTTCTCGCAGGAAGATCTCCTTGTTTGAGTAGACGGTGTTGATGATGAGGCCGAGCAGCTGAGAAATCTCAGCCTGGAACTCGAAGGTCTCCCCAGACATGGTGGCGGTCGTGTGGGAGTTTGAACTGTGACAGACAAGTCAGTACAGTGGACTAGGCTGTGGCCGAGTGTGGGGAAGACGTTACAGTAAGGCGGGGTAGTTCGACTGCTGAGCTCTTGTGTAGCGCGTGGGAAAGAGCAGACTAGAAGACGTGGATGTCTGTGTAGTGGAAATGGGAGAGAGCAATTCGATGAAGAAAAAGTAGTGGGAGGAGTCGAGTTTGGGCCTGATATAGCCTCTGGTGGAGCTCGAGAATCTTCTAGACAGAGCGGCAGAAAGGCAGAGAAGGCCGCAGCGGAGCCAATCAGAGTGGGGCTGTCCTTGAGCCTGCGCCTCACCGCCAAACGCGCCTTCCCCAGCAACGCCTAGTAGCGAGGGGCAGAACAATCGCGACTTCTGCATCTGCCTGCTTGTCCCCGCCGACTACGCGCGAATGCACAGTTGCGCTGTTGCTAGAAGACTCTGCTCTATGGCTGCAATTGTCTGCACCGAGAGCAGGAATAGTCACGACCGACGTCTGCCTGCACACTAGGTATCCCCTCAGCAATCGCCGTGCCCGCTTACCCTACCAATACAGCAAACCACAGCGATTCGTGTAACCCATCATGCCGCAGGTCCTGTCCGACTTTCCGAATGGGCTTCGCAATGCCACGTACAAGAGACCGATCTCACCTCGCCTTGGGGATAACTAGACCCAGGACCCCTCCAGACACAGAATCCATCGACCACGAGAGACCATCTCAGAGGATGGGCGACCTTGTGCGAGCACACAATCGCCTTCAAGCATGTTGGCAGAGTTGTCGTTTGAAACATCTACTACAAAGGGCATACGAGCCTCAGGAGAGGATACGTTGGCGCAGAATCGGACAGACTTCCGAGCCAGGATCTGGCAGAGATTGCATTGATGGCAACATACGTGCTTGTTTGCAACAGTGTGCTGCTATCCAGCCATTCATTCGTGGTTTGATAGGTCTATTCATAAAAGTCCATTTCTTAGCTAAACGTCCTCATAAAGCCCATGTCTTAGATAAACGTCCTCATAAACTCGCCTAGCGCCATGATGGCCATAGCCTGCCCATACGGCATACTGGTGATTGGGATATCCTTGTAATGTTGCAAGTCGTGTCCCATGCCAGTTCCAAAGCTTGTTTGCTCCAGCTCACCCTCCGCGCTGATGCAACCCATCACGGCCTTGATTGCCTTGACTGCGCTCTGCAGGTATACGTCGCCGCTGATGTATCGTTTCCGGCAAGCCTTGAGCATACCGTATGCGAAACCTGCCGTGGCGGACGCCTCCTCATAACTGCCCTCTGAGACCGGCCTGTCGAGAAGTGTGCGCCACATGCCATTCTCGCCTTGCAACTTTAGCAGCGCTTGGCACTGCGACTCAAGGATGCCAATGAGGAATTGGCGGAGGGAATCTGTCTCCTTGAGGTCGAGCAATTCAATGAAATCCGGAATCGCAATTGTCAACCATGAGTTGCCACGCGCCCATCGTGCTCGCGCAAAGTTGTGACCGACCTCCAGTCCACCCTTGTCCTCCCACTTCCAGCCGTGGAAGAACAAGCCGGTGGATGTGTCGCAGAGGTACTGGCAGTGCAGGATGAACTGACGCTTTGCCTCTTCTACGTATTCGGGTCGGTTGAGCGTAAGACCAATCTTTGCGAGAGGCAGCGCGCTCATCATGAGCGTGTCGTCCCAGAGTTCATCCTTGTTGAAGGAGTTGTATGTCTCGTGTTGGAATCCGCCAAACTTTGTGCGGGGCAGTCCATGCATCACCCACTCGGCCCACGTGTCCAACCAAGGCACAAATGTCTTGTTTCCCGTCTCTTCGTACAGATACGCCAATGTAAGGAATGGGCTCATGGTGTTGATGTTCTTGGTCGTGCCCTTGCCAAGCTGCTTCTCAAACCAGCCTTTCATAATGTCCATGGTCGCTGTGCTGCCTGTCAGAGTGTAGTAGTGCCACAGGCCGTAAAGACCAATGCCGTGTGTCCACTCCCATCCATCCCAGCCTTTGGTGTCGATGACGCGGCCATCGTCGAGTTTCAAGAGGAACTCGCCTGTCGTGTCGTGGATGTTGATCAGGTTGTGAGTGAGGAGGAGAATCTTCTCGTCTATTTGGCCTTTGGTCAGACCGTGAACTGTGAGTGTAGACATTGTGAACGCGTTCTTTGGGGGGGTTGTCGCGTTCGCAGTGGATGCTTGGTGAGCTCTTCGCAAGCAATGCAGATGGATAGCAATACAAGCAAGAATTCAAGGAGGAAGGTAGCAAAGAGACCAGGTGTTATCGCGCGCGTAGTCTAGCACGTGGGTGTTAGATACAGCCCGTCGGTCACACGCGTCGGTAGAGCTCAACCCAGGTACAGAGCGGGGAGCAAAAACCGGGGAACGCTCAGGGTCCTCAACCGCATCTACCACATCTGCCATGCATATCGCCGCCAGATTTCATCCCAATTTCGTGCCCTGTTGCACCGACTCGTCCATCTCTACCCCGACCGGGAGCTGGGCACACGTGGTGTTGCTTCCAGCAAATGGGTTCCTGGAAGACGCGGCTCTTTTCTCGTGTCAAGCATCAACACCAAGACTTTTGACGCCCACGGGCTGAGATGCCGATGTGGGATGTCTGCCGCGTTCGCATTGCATTACGCCGACGCTCGTTGAAAACTGTACCGATATCACCCACGTCAAGAGTCACGAATCGCTTGTATCCTGGAGACCCGGAAGACACCGTGGTGGGAAGTACGACCGCCGTGCAGGAGCTTGGCCGCCTGACTTGACTCTTCCTGGGAAGGCCAACCGCCACCAACACAATGCAGGCGGACAAAATCTTCCACCAGCCGCCTCATGCCAAGGACCAAAGCTTCGCATGATACTCGCACGAGCTTGGCCCATCACATGCATTCCCTCCCACATCCGAAGGGCCGTTCGGGATCCTCTACGCCGACGTTTTACCGCACCTGGACCATTGCCAAGTGGTGGCATTCTCCACACTGCTTGATTCTTCACACCCGCGACTCCGCATTCCAAAGCACTCCACTATCTGTATGGACGGCACAGTCGCGGGGTTGGCGAGCTCCAGAAACTAGCGACTCGAGACGCAGCGTTGGCGCCCACAGGTCGGCTCGCGCTTGCAGCACGCTTTTCAGAATCCCACGTCAAACCGGGGTACAGAGCCAAGGAGAATCACGACTCGTGAATGCCGTCTAGACATTGAGGTGCAGGCACGTCATACACAGGAGAAATCGAAGCACCTCTTAGCGAGCTTAACTTCGGAAGCTTATATCGTCGTAACAATAACCCTTGTAAGAAATTAAATCTTAAAAAGAGAACTCTCACCTGGACAAAATACAAGGTATAACTTTATTTAAAAAAAAATGTTCTTAGGCTTCTTGTTGCGTTGTGCAACGTGTGTAGAAGATCGCTTATCCCTAGGGATGTGGAGTTTTCCCTGTGGACCGCGTGCAGCTTCGTATCCCAGAATTTGTGGAGTGGCCTGCCAGCATGGGGTAGACCGGGGAACGCTTTGACGGACAATCTAAAATCGGGTAGAAATATCAACTCGACCGCTCCCCCGTTCTTACCAGTTCACCGTGAGTCCTGGGGTCTTTCTTTCAGAACCCCATCCTCTTCCGCTGCCAATCTCTCGGAAGCTCTTTTCAACATGGTTACCACCAGAGCCAGCGCCGATGGCGTGCACAACGCACCCGAGACTGTTCGTCACTCCGACGATAAGAAGGAGATCACCGAGGTCGAGCGCGTGCTCTCCGTTGGAGACGAAAAGGGCGAGCATGCCGACTACAACCGTATTGACAAGGAAGTTGCCCAGTACGCAGGCGCTTCTGAAGTTTTCATCTCTGAAGAGGAAAACAAGCGGCTGAAGAAGATGATCGACCGTCGTGTACTGCCTATCATGGTCGTCACGTACTTTTTGCAGTCACTGGACAAGGGCACCATGTCTGCCACCTCAATTATGGGTATCCGTAACGATATCCCTGTCCTTCTATCCAAGGAGACTGTGAGTGGCAAAGTCTGTGGGCACCAGCATCGTGTACTGACTCATGACAGTTTGGATGGCTCACCACCTGTATCTACCTCGCCGTGCTTGTTGTCGAATACCCAACCAACTGGATTCTCCAAAGAGTACCCGTTGCCAAATACCTCGGAGCCAACATTATAGCGTGGAGTATCGTACTTTGCTGCCACGCTCTCTGCTTCAGCTTCCCTGCGCTCATTACCGTCCGAACACTGTTGGGTATTTTCGAGGCAGTCTGCCAGCCGGCTTTCTTGGTTATGACTGCTCTCTGGTACAAGCGTGAGGAACAGACTCAGATTGTTACCTACTGGTACATGATGAGTAAGTGGACCGCAATCAAACTCACGGGACAATGACTAATCTCGTACTTTAGACGGTGCGCAACAAATCGTCGGTGGCCTTCTCGCATATGCCTTTTCCACAATCAGACATCCAAGCTTCATCGAGAACCCCGGAACCGCGCCGATTAGGTCATGGCAAGCCATCTTCATCTGCTATGGTTGTGTCTCCTTCCTCTGGGGTGTCTGGGTCATCTTCAGACTCCCTGATAGCCCTATGCGCGCCAAGTGCTGGTCCGAGGAAGACAAGAAGCTCATGGTTGAACGCGTCCGCTCTAACCAGACCGGTCTCCAGAACAAGAAGTTCCGTGCCTACCAGTTCAAGGAAGCTCTTCTCGACCCTCAGACCTACTGCTACATGGGTATCCAGATCTTCACCACCCTCCCCACTTCTGGACTTGGTGCTTTCTACAACATCATCATCAAGGATCTCGGTTTTGGCACCCTTGAGGTCCAACTGCTCGCCATGGTTCTTGGTGTAGTCATCATTGCCACGCTCATGGGCTCTGCTTGGATGGTCAAGAAGACAAAGCAGAATTTGTTGACCATGGCCGTCTTTATGATTCCAGCCTTTACCGGTACAATCGTCATCATGTGCGTCAAAAACACAAACAACGCGACCAAAGCTGGTCTGCTCATCAGTTACTGGATCATCTTCACCTTCTGGGCTGCCCAGGGTCTGGGCATGTCCATGCTGACGCGTAACGTCGGAGGCCAGACCAAAAAGTCCGTCTGTATCACCATGAACTTCTTTGCCTGGTGCGCCGGAAACGCCATCGGTCCCAAGGTCTTCTTCGACGGCGACCCACGCTACCTCAAGTCGCTCTCTATCCACCTTGGATGCTACTCTGCTCTGCTCTGTGTCATTGCCTTCCTGCGGTTCAACCTCATGCTCCGCAACAAGAAGAAGGACCGAGAGTTCGGAAAGGACATCAACGCCGCTCATGGATTTGACGATTTGACAGACAAGGAGAACCCCAACTTCCGCTACGTTTACTAGGGGATATGTTATGCTGGAACGAATGACGAGCATTTTCGATGTTATTGTAGCTACTGTAGCACTCATTATATCAAGCAAGCGTCGCACAAGCGATGTTTTTACTCAATTTCCGCTCCATGAACAATGACCTGCTCTCCGTTTAACGTGCTCGTTTCCAACAAGGCTGCCTCTGCCTTTCTCACAGAAACATGTCTTTCTCATCAGCCGCTGCTTGTGATACTTCGCAGGAAGAAAGCATTTCAGAAGGATATACATTTACTTTGCCATCAGAACAATAACATACTGAATCTCTTGACTGGCGTCGAGCGTTGCAACCCCGCGTGTTCAGGACGCCACTGGGAGCAGCCCGTGCTAGCGCAAGAGCTACCCGTAGACGCGATTGGGACGATGTCGACCTGAGACGGGTTCCAGCGACTCTGATACTTCATCGCTCCGCGATGAGAGCTCGCCCTCGTGGCTGCCGTGCCGCGACAAATGCACTTTCACAGCTCGTAATCGTCCACGGCCGGCAGGTGTCTAGTACTGTGAATATCCTTACTCTTTTGTATATTCTAATCCAATATGAGTTCCCGCACTTGCCTTTCCCCTCCATGCTCACTCCAAACGAAGGGATGTCTGGACCCCTTGTGCTAATAAGCTTCCAATAGATTCGCGCCCTCGAAAGAGCAATTGTATACCGCGTGTGAAGCATAATTGCTATTATTGCGACTTGACTCTATCATCCGACGCCCCGAACCGCGTCGACGGTTATAGTCACATTCGCCAATGGAGCTAGAGGAGGACATGGACATGCGAATGGCGAGTGGCAGAGAACAAGCAGTTCGGAACAGCACAAGTTAGTCACTATGATGCTTCTGAGGTACCGCGAGGATTTGTATCGCGAGTAGATGAACAAATGAGAAGACTACTTCGTGCCCAGCTCCCCGTTAAGGAGAGGAGAATCCCCGAAGACCTTGTAGAAGAATCCAAAAGCTCAAGCTCGACGCAATAGTTCAGCGGCTGCGTGAAGTGTCTCAATAAACATCGACAGGATTAGCTTCTCAAGCTGCAGCCCAGGTCGGACACAGTGACGGAATCCATAGCTGAGCCCGAGGTCATATCAAGTCCTGAGCAAGAGCGAGTGGTGGTCTCCACCATGCAAGGACGCAACGTGTTCTATACGGGTTCTGCTGGCTGCGGAAAGTCTGTTGTTCTTAGAGCCTTTAGAAGAAGTTTGAAAGAGAAGGACAATAGAGTCGTTGTAATTGCACTAACAAAACTTGCTGCGTTAAACATAGGTGGATTTACGTTATAAAGTTGTGCTGGCTGGATCCCAAAGTCCAAGGAAGATGCGCTCGAAAAGCTGAAGGGAAGACTTTCTCGCAAGAAGAGAGGGAGAAAAGCCATCGCACATCGTTCCCAAGCAACTGACGTCTTTGTCATCGATGAGATGAGCATGGTGGATAACAACTCCTCCCCCCAACTGAACGTGTTGATATAGCCGCTTGGAGTAGATATGGATACTTGCCTGACTTTCTTTATATATATCCCGTGATACCATTGGAATTTCTACCGTGTCCTTGCCTGGCATGGAAGCTGCCATCATCGTTTCTCCTCCCCATCAACATGCCCTTGCCTATCCAACCTCCCATTCTGCTTAGCGCTCCCCTCCAACCCCGCCAAAATCGCCTTGTCTTCCCCGGGAATCCGCATCTCAAAAACGTCCCTCACGACCGCGTACTCATAGTATCCACATCTGGCGATTGGTTCTGTCTTCCTGACGTCAATCTTCCCGTCGGTCAAAACGCCTTCGTCGATGTGCACACCGACTACTTTTCCAATCACCACATCCGCAGACCCCATGGGCGGGTTTCCAGGAAGTCGCAAGGTAGTATAGTACTCGCACTCAAACTTGACTGGACTGCGTTTCACCATCGGTATCATCATCTCCTTCTTGTTGTCCTTGCCCTCTACACTGCCCGCAACGACAACCCCACTCAGCCTGCTGTCTTCCTTCTCCACACCCGCCTTCTCAAACTCATCAACACCGTAATCTTCCTGCACCGCACTTCTGTTCACTTCTTCCCTCAGCTCATACGTCGCTAGGTTCCAAACAAACTTTCCAGTAGCTTCGACATTGCGGACGGTGTCCTTTTGCGAGTTGCTGGGCGTTTGGTTGGCGCTGAACATGACGTATGGCGGGTCGAAAGTGAGATTGTTGAACTGAGAGTAGGGGGCTAGATTTGCGTGGCCGTTGGGTGAAAGAGTTGATATCCAGCCTATTGGGCGAGGGAGGACGCATGCCTAGGGTGAGGTTAGTGGACGACAAGAGAAATTCGAGAGTATGGGACTCGTGGTAGATGAATACTTCTCTTGATCGCCTTCGAGTCAATTGAAAAGTCGGCAAAGCGTACTTACTTTGAATGGATCATACGGTAATCCGTGATCTTCTTTCCCCGGTTGGTAGAACATTGCGACCTCGTTGATGTCAGTATATCTCTTGTGATACGCTTCTTCTAGACCAAAATAATCTCTCAAATAGTAACTATTAACCTGAGGACCTTGAGCATCAGAGTACCCTCAGGTAGAAGTCATGTGCTTGTCCAAGGCCGTTCGGGTCTTTGTTCGCCAGTCAACCGGTTGACTGCGGGGAACCATTGCCAGTCGAAATCGGCAAACCTAGGCGGCATGTGCCCTGATACCCTTTACGCCCCCGCCAATACTGCCACCATCGCTTTTTGCAGTATAGTTTCCTGTCGACAGAATTGCCACATTGAGACGTGACCTTTAGTACATTGACCATGTGTAAATACACATTTTCTCATAAACCTACATATGTCAACCCTCGCGCTCGCCAATGACACAAGACCCCATCCAAACACCAACAATGACTTTAGAAACCATCCTGATAACAGGCGCATCCTCTGGACTCGGTCTCGCCTTCGTACAGCACTATGCTGCCCTGCCATCACGACCCAGCATAATAGCTCTAGACAACCAACCCTTCCCAATGCACATTGCCGAACAAGAAGAAGCCGCCATCCAATTTCACCAGATTGACATAACATCTCCTCGAAACATTCAAGACCTCGCATCAACACTCAGCGCCACCCCCATAACCCTCGTCCTCCACTGCGCCGGCATCCGGGGTCTTGTTCCATGTATCGTGGCTAGGGAGAAACGTAGCAACAAAGTCGTCGCAGCAGCCGAAACACTGCAAGTCATGGACCATACTACCATGATGAAGACGTTCGAGATCAATACCTGGGGTACTTTCAATATCGTCAAATCTTTCCTCCCGAGCCTCCAACTAGCCGCTGCCCCTCACGTCTCATCAAAACCCAAAGTCGTCATCTTGTCCTCTCGGATGAGTTCGATATCTGTAAATACGGCGGGTGGCGGGTATGCATATCGCGCTAGCAAGGCGGCGCTGAATGCGGTAGTAAAGAGCTTTGTGATTGATGTACCGGATGTGCAATTTCTGATGCTACATCCTGGACGGGTGGAGACGGGGCTGGTGGAGTGGAAGGAAGAAGGTGCGATTGGAGTGAAAGAGAGCGTGAGGAATTGCATGCGAGTTTTGGAGAAGATGGACGGGGAGGGATGGGAGAGTGGGAGGTTAGTGGACCGGTTCGGCGTTACGATTCCTTGGTAGCAGAGCGTGAAGATAGGGGAATATGAAAGAGGTTAGTAGAAGTGGGGGGTGCAGAAATATACTACGTCCATCTGTATGTATCTGCATCTGCATCTGCATGGTGTATCTTGAAATCAAATCGCGGAACCTGTCCTCTCATTTTTGCCCATCTATCCGTACATTGTTTTCTCCATCCCAGATCTCTACACATGACGCCTTTGTATGCATGAATAAAAGCCAGGTCCTTGTTGTGTGCGATATATGCTCCCATGTTAACCGCACGCATGAATCACCTTCGCCGACATAGCTTCGGTCGCAGATGATGCACTAACCTCTGAGACTGTCAAAGACTCAGTCGCGGCCTTCTTCGAAGAGGTACGGTAAGTTTGAATGGTGGTATAGTTGGTAACCCCCATCGTTGTGCCAGTAGGCTTGGTAGATGTTGCTGATGGATCGTAAGGGCTATAGTTGATACCACCAATCGTTGTGCCCACAAGCTTGGTAGATGTTACTGACGGATCGTAGGGAGCGTAGTCTATGCCACCAGTCGTTGTGCTTGTATACTTGCTAGGTTCTGCTGATGGGTGGTAAGGACCGTAGTTTATGCCACCAATCGTTGTGCCTATAGACTTAGGAGATGATACCAGTAGGCCGCAAGGACGGGAGTTGTCGCCGCCAGTCGGAGTTGCAGGCATCGTCATGGCCTTCGTTGTCGTAATAATAGTTGTCACTACAACCACTTCAGAATTTGCCTTTGAAGTCACCACTGAGAGACGCTTGCCGTAGAAAGAGACGAGAGTGGTTGATGTTGTAGCGAATGCCAATGAATCGTATGGGCCGTAGCCAGCACTTTGAGTCATGGGTGCAGGCAACGTCAGGAGCTTTATCGTAGTGATGAGGATAGTGGCTGCAACTGGAAGAACAGCTTGCTCTGCAGTCGTCGTTGAGATGACGGCTGTTTGAGTTACAGCAGATGCGAGACTGTTCTCCGGGTAATCATCGCCGGATGCGTTCTGATAGACTCTCAACGAGTTGATGAGATAGAAGGCTTCCTTGAGCTTGCTAGGGTCAGTCGCAACGAAGTGATTACAAGAATCACCGTGAGTCTCCGCTGCGTAACCCGAGTAGCCAGACCAGGTATCACCGCCAGAATTCCTGCCACAGAAGGTGATATTGAGGGTCTTTTCGGGTCAGTCAATACTCATACAAAAGGAGACGATCACACGTACGATCTTCATCTTCTTGAACCCCTTCTGGATGCCGCAGCCATCCCTAGCAAAGTTCTTCATAGGCTTGCCCCATCTGCTTGGATCAGGATTGGGGCCATCCCAACCCAATGGCTCACTACCTCTCGCGAAGAACCACGCCTTGATTCCATCTTTCTCGACCTGGGCTGCCCAGACTCCGCCGTGACGATCGTTGAAGGCTCGACCAAAGGAGTCATCAGAACCATTGACGCCACAGTTGTGATCGTGCATACATTCGGGGTCCTCGCGCGTCTCTCCAGATCCGCCACTGTCCCGCCTCTTGCATGGCGTCTGAGCGGCACTCAACACATTCCGGGTGTTCTTCGAGACGCCTTCGATGATGTTGAACTCAGAGTACCAGTCCTCTTGGTCGGCAGTATCGTGTAGAAGCCATCTGTACATGGTTAGTTACTGCACGTGTCTGACGCATCTCACGAAGGACAAGAAGCACGACGTGACTCTAGCGCTTTGAAAGGTGACTAAGTGTGATATTTGCAGAGGGTAAGACTCACAAAGCAGGCCATATGCCACACCCGCTGGGTAGATGATCAAAGTCGGCAACGAAGAGGCCACTGTCGAACGTCTGCACTCCTTCCAGTCGGACGCTCTTGCGGCCATACCGGTCACCAGACTCCCGTAGAGTGGGTACCTGATCTATATCGATCCCGAGATGCACCTTGTTGCCCTCGATACGTGCAAGCCCAAATGAAGTTGCTTCTTCCTTGGAGATGTAGAGAGCAGGACCTTGGGTGGACTTGTCCGGGCCGTTGTAGAAGCGGAAGGAGCTATCGTCGAAGAAGTTGCTCGCGTCATACTTTGCTTTGAGCTCGTAGCTTGTGGTGAGAGAAACCACTGAGGCGACAGCGAGGAGGGTGCGTGAGATAGCCATTGTTAAATACTTGACTACAGAAGCTGGAGGAAGGATAAGAAGAGGAGACCATGAGCGGCAACGAAGATTGATACAGGAAGTCTGAATCATCTAGACTACTCGTCCGTGCACATGCCGTCTCGCATGGTGAGAGAAGGTATTTGGAAGGAGCGACCTCAGGGCGATGAGTAAAATGAGAAAAACCATTTTGAACTGGCACCAGTAGTTACTCGTCCCTGTCGGGTTGCAACGGCTAAGAAAAGATGTACATAATGCTCCGATTCATGCTCGATCTCGTACTGTGCAAATCGCGAGCTGCAAAAGACATTGGAGGTTAGAGAGAGGATACGGAACGAGATCGTGTCCTGCCACTGATTAATAGACAGCGTGCGCCCTGCCCTTGACATGACTGACCAGCTTTGTATAGAGGGCACGTAGCTGTTGGTGTTACTGCGAGGGCGCTGGAGATGAGCGACCAGGGCCGCCACCAACAATGGTCCGTCTCTGAGTCAACGCAGCGGTAGTAGCTTCGAAGCGTACGCTCGACATCGATACGCACCCTAGAGCGGAAGGTATAACCTAAGCCACATGCGAAGTGGCCAAGTACACCAGTATCATGCTTCGTCGCCCACCGTCTTGCCTACATCGTCTTCGCGAACATCAGTCAGCGTGCCTTGCTCACCCCTTCTCGACCTCGCGCCTGAGATCTTGCTAGCAGTCTCCAGTCCTTTTTCGATGCCCTGCACTAGCCCGTCTAATGCATCAAAGATGTCGCCTTGTTGGTCTCTCGCCTCATTCAGCCTGTCCTGTCCAGCCTGACCCTTGGCTTTGCCCTTGCTCTTCCTCGGTATCTCGACACCCTGTATCCGTAGCATGTACCCTTGATCTGGCGAGTCCTCATCGAACGAGGGAGCTGTCCGTACGTCGGTGTCCGTTATTTGCCACTCTGACGAAAGCGACTGCGCATCTACAATGGTGCGTCCGTCTGCTCCGATATCGATTATGAGGTAGTTTTCCTTGACACCCGGTGTAGGCGGAGGAAGTGGCGACTCAACTGGCGAGTCTTGCTCGTCTCCTTGTTCGCTTCCCTGGTTGCGCCGTCTCTCTCCACCACGCGGCGCATCTTGGGGGAGGTACTTTGTATCATCCAGCCCTAAGCCTCGCATTGATGCAGCAGTTACGATGGTCGGGTCGTCGTCGGCAAAGACATAGTAGGTATATGGGTGGTAGTGCTCGCCCGACGTTGCATCTTCGATTAGGGTAAAGAAAGGCCGGAAGCCCGGCAGTGGTAGCAACGGTTGCCCGAAACTAGGCTCGGGATACGGTATGCCGTCCACGTCTTCGTCCTCTGGCGCATCGCCAGGCTGCTGTTGCTCGTGGAGCTCGTCGTCGGGAGGGTCTTCGGCGCGTCTTAACGGCGTTGATCGTGGGGAATAGGAAGCGTGGAGATTTGGAAGAGGTTCTGTAGTGGGAGGGTTGCTAGACATGTTGTGGGGATTGATGGAAAGCTGGAGTGGAGGGAGTTCTGGTAGCTCTACTAAGGTGCGGGATGGGTGAGGGACGTGGTCCATGCACACTACCCTACCAACATCAAGGGTATGGGCCAAGAACTGAAGTGCGGAGAAAGTGGCAGAGTGAATAGGCTGAAGTATGTAATGCAATCCTTAGGGTATCATCCAAACCCAAACGCCCATGGTAACCGTCCTTGTGTAATCCAAAGTATCGCTTTGGACGTGAAGCAGCAGTGCCCCAACTTCCACCTTAAGCAGGTGGATAGCAAGCCTATCAAGAGCGCCTTGTAGTCGATGTTGCGGTTCGAAGGCTATAGCGGGCTTGTATCAGGCTCTTGCGTTGGTGCTGGGATTTCGGTGGCCGTGGGCGCGTCTTGACTCTTCGACTTGAAGGCTAGGGATGCAAGTCAGCCGATGTTTTATGAGCTTCACGTTGGACCTACGCTGGCGACACATGGGACACTTCTCCAGTGAGCTCTCTTGCTTCAGCCAGGAGAAGATACAGTGCTGAGACATGTTAGCCGTGGGCGCGCAGGGTGTTCTATGAGTGAGGACGGCGGCGTACCATGTGGAAGGAGTGGTTACACTCTCCTAGCACTATCTTACGTTAGTGTACATCGAATCTCGTCAGTGTCAGACATACATAGCGGACACTCGTCTCCCGGAAACTTGCACTTGGAGCAAGTGCTATCGTAAGGGTTGCGACAGATACCGCAGACATCGTCGTCTGGCATATCCCAGCGCCAGGCAGCGACAGCGTTCCATTCCCGTATAGTGACTTTCATCGTGTCTCTTGTCGCGCAACAGGTCGTATTCGAGATTGGCACGCAGATTGAGTGCAACACAGATCAACAGCACCAAAACATGCCGAGGCGGCAGATTTACGGCGGTGAGGGGCGGCGGTTGCGCGTCAATTCCGCCCAGGGTCTGAGCTCAAGCTGGAGCTCCAAGCTTCGGAACGCTCGTCAACGCATTTACAACTTCATAGACCTGCGAATGCCGGTATGCAGACGCGTGATGCTCTCATTGTTTAATCCGACTCGAACAATGACAAACGCGGCACATGATGCTATCCCTGGCTAAAACTGCGTACGCGCAAGGGAAATCTCACCTTTTTCAGGGTTGCTGCAGTTCCCCGCACTAAGCTTGAAGCTTACTGCGGACCCTCCTCCTCTGCACGATGAACGTAGATAGGGAAGCTGTCACCTCGCCGTCTACTCCACATATCTTCGCCCCTTTGCTTTCTCGCCGACCAGAACATCTCTTCTACCTCGCTGTATCCACCGTCCGATTCCCAACATGTTCGTCTCACGCTTCCGCTGCTCTTTACGCCCGCTCTCTTCCATTCCCTCCACCCGCTTCCCCATAGCCGCAAACAGCAGACGGACAATGTCTTCACACCACCACTTCTCCTCCTATCTCGTCTCACCAGCTGAACTCAATTCGGCTTTGAAGCATAATGCTAGCAAGCTTTCTACAGAACCGCGCATTGTCCCGCTTTGCGCATCCTGGTTTCTGCCCAACGATGGGAGAAATGGATACGATACCTTCCTTGAACAGCGCGTTCCACATGCACGCTTCTTCGACCTCGATGCCATCAAAGACGTCCATTCGCCGTATCCACACATGCTCCCCTCTGCCGAAGACTTTGCAATTGCAATGAGGCATCTCGGCATACGACATGAAGACAGTGTAGTCGTCTACGATACGAAGGAGCTGGGTATTTTCTCTGCCCCGAGAGTAGGCTGGACGCTACAGGTTTTTGGCCATCCAAAGGTGCATGTGCTGAACAACTTTCGCAAGTGGGTTGAAGAAGGGTTTCCAACGGAGAGTGGAGAGCCAAAAGAGGTTGAACCGACGCAATATGCGGTGCCGAAGTTGAAGGAGGAGAGGGTGATCGCCTTTGAAGAGGTGAGGGATATTGCGAAAGAATTGGGCAAAGAGGGAGCGGATCAAGTACAGATACTGGACGCGAGGAGCTTAGGCCGCTGGAAGGGCGTTGATCCGGAGCCTAGAGAGGGTACGTTCATCGTCGCATGTGACACGTTAACACGGTTAAGCTGACAGCATCAGGCCTCTCGTCCGGACACATTCCGTACTCCACCTCCGTTCCCATGACGGACCTCCTTGATCCTAAAGACAAGACGCTCCTCCCTGCCTCCAAACTCCAAGCCATCTTCAAGTCAAAGGGCGTCGATCCGTCCAAGCCAATCATAAACAGCTGCGGTACAGGAGTCTCAGCGGCAATCATCGACGCTGCATTGGGGGAAGCAGGTTTCCCTACACAGCAGATGCGCTTATATGATGGCAGTTGGACAGAGTGGGCCCAGCGCGTGAAGCCTGGCGAAGGTCTTATCCGGAAGACCGAGTAGATTGGGGCACCAAGTGCCAGGCTAGTTGGGACACGATGGCTTTCCTTGAGAAGTTGATATCCCCTTCATTCTCGTGTATGTATGTTGTGCTGTCGAATGTATGATGCGATTCCGTTTTCATGGCCACCATGGAGAACGCACAACCTTTTTCGCTGGCCTGGTTTAGTCCGTTCCCGCATGTGACGCAGTTTCGTCATGTTTTCGATTCGCCAACAACATGTGTCCATACCGAAAACACAGCTGTTGAACGTATTCAATGACGTTCAATTGTAGTACAAGGGTAGTATCCAAACACCAAAGACACGGGGTATATACGAACACCTAAATCTGACCACCAAAGGAATCGCCATGTCTAAATAGACTATGCGTAAGATACCAACAACTCGCGCAAGTACGGAACATAGGAGTGGTAAGGAATGGCTCAACGTAGAAAAGTCAACTGCTCCAGACTGTTACGACTGAGAAGCCTGTGATGCTTACGGCGCCTGGGATGACGCATGTGGCGACCTCGGATCAAGGTCTAAATGTGGGTATACAAAGTCAGTATATGTCTCACATGCATTTTGCACAGGCCATTTGCTTACATGTGTTGAAGAACTCCTTGACCTGCGGGTTAGCACCACCCAGATGTTTTCTTGGAAGCGCAACAACTTCGAGTCCCTTGAGCGAGCGGGCTCTACTAACTATTTAGGATGTTAGTCCATAATTTACAACCCTAGTGACGAAGCGAGACTTACGAGCGACATAGAGTTGGCTTGCTTCAAAAGCTTCTCGGAGATCGACAATAACGCGATCCAACGTCATGCCCTGCGACTTATGCACAGTAATGGCATAGCCCGCAACAAGTGGGATTTGCGCCCTAGATAGTAGGCTAAGCTTGCTTTCGTCTCCATGCTCGCCAACGTTGCCGAGTTGGTTGCAAGTACAATCTGCATAGATAGTCTTCGTTCGGCCGTTGTCGAATCGAACAACTGGCCATGACTGGCGGCGGTTCCGATTGGCGTATTCATTAATCTGCCCCTGAGCGTATTTGGCATGGGTACCCCTTAAGTTACCGTGATCGTCTTTGCCCTCTGCTGCGCGGGGTAGCTTATTAGCTTCAAACGGCTCAAATCCAACGATCAGGCCTTGGGAGCCGTTCACAAGGCCAGCCTCGGGTTCAAGATTGGCCTGTAATACCACGCGCATGCCTTCCTTCAAATGCACCATAGCTTCGTAGCGGTGATCTTTCTGTGGAGGAATTAGCGATACTCGTACGTTCCCAACGGTCATCGTACTAATTGTTTCAGAGTGCCGTCTTCCATCCGTTCATTGTACTTCTCCAAAGACGTATCCTCGCGATCGTTCCATACAAAGTTATCCAAACACTTGTAGGCAACTTGCTCTGAAGGAAGCTTCGCGATGTTCTCTTTGTTGACATGGTCCACATCCCAACGTTTCGAGAATAATTGGATGGCGCCCTTGGTCTCTTTTGTGTGATTGAGCAGGATGTTGGCGTGAGGTTTGACAATCTCACCGTCTGGTATGCGTTAGTACGCTGCTTTCAAATACAATCGTACGCAAAAATGACGTCTCATCAATGGGCAACTGTACCTCTGCGAATTTTTTGAAGAATAGAGATGAACTTCCTATCGTCTTGCCTGTGAATTTCCGTAAGGTTGATGTGTTCAAAGTTGCATTCCTGTTATGTCAGTGCTGTTCTAGGGTACGAGCTAATGAGAGTATGTAACATACCTGCCATGCTCTGCTACGAAAGGCCCACTTGTCGCTATCTAGCCAGAAGTCGTAGCGACAGGTACGATTCTCGCAAATATGCTGTGGCTTTCCTTCTCTCACTTGATGAATGAGGTCCCATCCGCAACCTATACAGCTCTGGAAAGGCTTCACAGGTGAAAGTTGACAGAAGTCTCCAGTAACAATAATCTGGACGCCGCCGAATGGGCCAGTGGCTTTGCCTGCGCGACTGGCCCTCATGACTTCGTTCAATCGCTCAAATTGAAGGTTCTCAATCATGCTGATCTCGTCGATGACCAGCACGTCGGTAGTATCGAACTTTTTCCATATCTCCTTACCGTGTGCATCCTGCTTCAACTTGTCCAATGACTTCTTCATGCTGTCGGGGGTCCAACCCGCAAAATTCCACGTTGTCTGCCCGCCGACGTTGAGCGCGGCAAGATTAGTTGGCGCCACAATCCGGACTTTCTTTCCTTGCTTTATAAGCAATGGGACGAAAGCCTTCAAGATGGTAGACTTGCCACATCCTGCAGACCCAGTGTAGAAGACATTTCTCCCACCGTCCACGATGAGGTCCACCACTCTCTGCTGTTCAGCGCTCAGTTTGATCTCGGGCTCAGGAACGTCATTGTTCGAAGTGGTGTTCTGTCTCGGAAAATTTGCTGCAAGCTGCGGCTGCTCTGTAACATGTCGTGCTTTGGATGGTGACAGATCGTAGTTCGCATGTCCATGGGATCGATTGGAGGGTGGGGTTGGAAGGGGGTATGTGTATGACAGAGGAGGTGAAGGCGTACGCTGATCCCTATGTGCATCGTATGTTGGTGAAGGCCTGTAGGCATCCTGCGCGCTCTCTCTTTGGCGCCGGAGCGCTGTTGCAACGTGGGGCCTGTTGTCATTCATGAAATCCCATGCTTCGTCTACGGTGCGGAACTTCTTTTGCAAACTACCACTGTAGCCTTTGATTTGTTGGAGAACGTTATCATAGTTTGTATAAATACCAGGCACTTTGCCGCCTGGTACTGCGTAGTATCCGATCTTCTTTGCGGAGGGATTCGGCGCCTGGACATATAGTCCAGCGTTCCGCAGATCTTGCAGCAGGTCAAATTGTGTTGATCCTGTCATTTGTTGCCTTGGTATGCTTTTTGTTTGCTCTGGGCTCGGTAGTATCTCGACCGGGTTGTGTCGGGTTCCGCGCTGATGCTCGCCGTAGATTTGGGCATGACCTTGCGTCGCAAACTGAGCTCTAGGGCTTACTGGGGATGTGGCTCGCCCTGGTCGCTTTGCGCATGCGCCAGGATGTTCTCTATCTGACTTCCGTTTCATTGGCCTCTGCTCTGGTGCGTCGTTTGGGCGCAATGCAGCCATGGGTGGCATGTTTTCCGTGTTGGAAATTGGCGGCGGCAAGTTGTGTGCGTAATGGTGCATGTGCATAGGGTACTGGATAGGCACGTCTACGGAGGAAGCATAACGCAGAGGAGCGTAATGCGAGTACTGCGGTGGAGCGGCATCGGGGACGGTAGTCAGAGGGGTTCCATGCACGTACGCGCCCGACACGTAACCATCTACACAGGTGGCGTGAGCCTGAAGTTCAATTCGCGATTTCAATAGAGGGGAACAGACACGTACTGGGCATGGCGTAGTGATCAAAAGGCTCGTACGCGCCGTTGTACCAACTCCTGATACAAACAGACTTCTCAGCGAAGTCTACAAAGAACAAGAAGCGGCGAAGGTAATTATGTGTTCCTGGCAGAAGTAGCCAACAAGGACAAGCTTGATACGTGCAGCCAGGCTGTGGGGTGCGGGAGCGATGATGGAAAAAGGTGGTCGCTCCCCAGGCCAAGGTCGAACCGCGTTGCATGTTCGCGCTAGCGCAGGCTAATATGGCTCCCGCCCCGAACATGTGGAGCGAAATGCTCGAGATACGTCAGAGATTTGCACAAAGTCGACGCTGATGGCATGGTAAGCGTGTTGGTAGTATCGTTGCAGCACTGTAGATGATGCAAATCGAGTGTCCTGTCATGTTGATCTAGAATGGGCATGTCTAACACAAGGCCATGAATTACTCCCCAGTGCTCACTGCGGCTTCCGATGCAGCCCGGCTACCGCTTTGTCCTTTTTTCTGCATCTTGCTCGCCCTACTAGCCTTTGCCCGCCCGTTGCCTAACCATCCTGGCTTCGCTGTGACAGGTTGTAGGAACCCATCAATGTGCACACCGCCAACCGTTCGCTCTTCATTGTCAGAATCGTTGGTTCTAGGGTCGTAGCCGTGGACTCGTATGCAGTGCTCGACCACGCGATAGGGCAAAGCAAAGATTTTTTCGTGCCCGTAACAATCTGCATGCGGACAACGCAAAGTACCAGTCTGGAAGAGGGGCCGTTTGTATGTTGGAGGCTGCGATGTTGAAGGAACCATTGGTGGCGGCATAACGGAAGGTGTGTATGACACAGGCTCGGTAGCAGGCTTTAGGGCGAGTGCTTCATGGAAGGGGATAAATGACATGCTTTCGCCGAACAGAGCTGCACATCGATGAGCTGTACGTGCAACAGCTCCTCCGTCCCAGCCCTGCACAGCCGCTAGCCCAAGCACCTCACTCCAGTCCATAAGCCCTTCTCTTAGCTGCGGTTCTTGTGTTTCCGAACCATCGCTGCCGTCTATGCTGCTTGAGGATCTGCGACGTTTCCGTTCGTGGATTATGTTATTGGACGCCTCCCAGTCGGATGCCCCACTTGAGGTAGCATCACTATCAACAGGCTCTCTTCCATCTCTGGCAATCTTTGTTCCTTGACGTGCTGTGCGACTAGTCCGCGCCGACTTTGCACGCGACCAAGGTCGGGTGCTTGATCGGCGACTTGTTGCACTCCTCGATCGGGCTCTGGACGTAGACCTCGATGCGGGCCCACTCGACTCTGCACCCGATGTGAGCTCGCTCATGGAGGACTCGGCTGACCCGCCACGGCCGAAATGGTTGCTACGGGTTCGGCGGATAGCCAGTGCAAGCTCGTCTAGATTTCCCATCATGGTCTGGATCGTTGGCTGTAGAAGCCGCTGAGCACTCGCGTCGTCAGCTAATAAAGTCGGCTCCGTAAGTCTCTCAGTGCGAGGTTTCCTGCCACGTTTCTTCCCAGTCGCATCATCGCGTTCATCGTCGTCGCTGTTGTTGTGTGCATCGTCTTCATTCTCAGGCACAAGTGTGGCCATGGACGTAGAGCGCGACTTTGCAGGATTGGTGCTTTGAGATTGTGACCTGCTGCGTGAAGCACCTGTGTGGTCGCCAGCATGGGATTCGGGCGAGGCCGCTTCCCGCGAGTTCCACCTCTCCTTGGCCAGCCGTAAGAATACAGCTTGAAGCTCCTCTCGAAGCTCGTCTCCTACATCTTGTGTGTTTGCGCCTCCAGAAGGCCATTCGTCGGCTTGGCCGGCCGCCATGCCATCGTCCAGCTGGTCGTACGAGTCTGAGAGCGGTGCTGGAGGCAGTGGCCATGCTGTCCACTCTTTGGAAGGCACTATTGCCGTCTGGACGAAGCCTGCCGCATCCGTATATTCGAGGTCCTTGCCGGTCTTCAGCCAGTTGTCCCTGCTCTGCCAGTTTTTGAGCTGCGCGGTGTCTCCCTCGGGCCGTCGTAACCGCCGCTTGAGCGCATGCGCATTGTACAGATGTGTTGCAAGATCTGTGTCGTGAATCTGACAGAGCGACTCGGCGATTTGGCGATCGGCCTCTGTATAGCTCTGCCATGTTTGGGGCTGCCCGAGAAAGCGGTTTGGGCGCGCCAGTTCATCGTCTTGATCGTCTTCTTCTTCGTCGTCGTCGGCGGAATCGTCCCGTGCCGACTCGCTATCGGTATCAAAGTCATCGTTTATATCCAACGATATCGGTGTATCGAGCTTTTGCGCTTCTTGCGCGTCACGCGGGTCTGGGATCTCCTCAACTGACGGTGACGAGGGCGCAGAAGAGGAAGATGACGAGGTAGCGGATTCGTAGGAGGGGCGGGATGGCGGGGCGCTACCACCAAATAACGACATCTTCGTTGCAGTAAAGATCGAAGCGAGCTTGTGGCTGTCTCGGTATCGGCATCTGGGTTCTGCGATCCATCACTCGCGGCAGTGGTGCAGAGTCGCGGTCGAACTATGGTGGGGTTCTCGAAAACCGTCGCGCCGTCACGTTGGCGCTATCGGCTCTTGCATTCCAACCCAGGTTGGTAGCCTCGTATCGGGTTTTGAAGTCCCCATGTACGTATTCAGATTGTTCCAAGCAGCTATGCAGTGACGGGATTTCCAGCTTGGTACCCGTGTACGCATCTCGACATCTCTTCCGCCTCGCATGGTTCACCTCGGAGCGCAGACTCTACTCTTTGGGCATACTCTGAACATTCTAGAATGCAGCTATAAAGCAATATTCGTTCTACACGGCTTCTCGGTAGCTTGGCTTTATCCAAACGTATCCAGCCGGCGGGTTGCTGTATGGGTAGTTGGATGGGCAAGTACTAGCGAATACCTGCCCAATGACGCATCAACAACAGCAGCTCCCCTTGACACAATCACTTCCAGGTCGACTATGCGTTGCGCATGTCGCATCACGAGGCCCATGGTGCCAGCATCCCATTGAAGCTGGCGGCGATATGATTGTCGTCTCTCGAGAACAGGGTAGGTAGTATTCTCTACGATGTCATGCTGGTAGTCACGATTCGGGAGCCCCTCCGCTGAGCTACGTCCGGTCTCTGCGGAAGTACTTCCACCACGACACATTGGCCTTTGCAGAACGTCGATCGCTAGATGGGAACTCTGTTCGAAGCCGCATAAACTTGATTACAGACATGGATTACCCAGGTGTTCACATGTCGGCCTGCACACAGTTCAACGTTGGGTAAAGTTTAAACCTCCTCTCATTTCGTATAAATGGTCAATCCACCGGGAAATCCACCGAAGACCGTGCCAAAGACAAGCCCTCAGCATGCCACGAACTCCTGCAAGAGTCGGGCGATCGCTCAGAGCCCGGCGCTTCAGCGAGGTTAGCATTGGCAACGGCATTGAACTGGCGGCGAGATTCATCAAGGCATTGTGCCAGACCTTGGGGAAGAGACCCGGAATCAGCAATACCGGTGATCAACGTCGTGGCAAAAGGTCCGCACTCATCCAATTGGCACTGGAGAAAATCTCCCAAAGCCATCAGGCATCGTCCAAAACTTAGTTTTGGTAGTGCTATACTGCACTTGAACGCTTTTCCACAGCATCACTTTAGGTTCCAAGTCGTGAAACCGCAAGCTACTCGACATCTCAGCACCTGGCCCACGTGCATCGAAATGCCTTAGACGCGGCGCTGCATCGACACGTTAGACCTCGGAGTAGTCCCCATTGACGAATTGTTGACAACCCGTACCATGTTAGTGGTGATGCTTGCCGTCGACTGTCCGGAGTGTGCGGTCTTATTTTTAATTACACCTCAGCTTACACAGTGGGATCGAGCCGGAAGAGCCACCCCATATGCAATCACCATGTTGTAGCCATATAAATACAACGCGCCGGGTGTGTCGCAAGAGGAGCATCACTACATACTCTTCACCTTTTGTAACTTACTACAGGACTACCTCAGTCATGCGTTCCTTCGCTTCAATCGCCACCGCCGCGGTGGTCGTCCTTCCTTTGGCCATCGCAGTGCCCAACAAGGCCAGCGAGATGGATGCCAGCTATTACAAGCCCGAGCAGGTCATCGATACCGATATTGTGATCATCGGCGGAGGTGGCATGGGTGCTTACTCTGCTATCCAACTCAAGGACGCGGGAAAAAGGATCGTGGTCGTTGAGAGCGAAGGCCGTCTTGGGGGTCATACAGAGACTTATATGGATAACGAGACCGGGATCCCCATCGACATGGGGGTGAAGCTGTACCACGACGAACCTCTAGTGCACCAATGGTTCGCACGCTTCAACCTTTCTACCACACGATTCAGCATGCCTGCTCTCCCGTCCCAGAATGTTGACTTCAGAACCGGTCAGGTATTGCAGGGTTTACCTGCTCTCAACCAAACAGCCCTAGCTGTTGCCCTGCAAAAATATGGTGCCGTTCTCGCAAAGTACCCTCAACTTGAGGGTGGCTTCTACCTGCCAGACCCCGTCCCTGAGGATCTGTACATGCCCTTTGGCCAGTTCGTTCAAAAGTACGACATTGCCGATGCGGTGCAAACCATCTTCGGTCTCACCTCCGCCTTTGGTGATATCCTCGAGCTGCCCGCACTGCAGCAGATGCGCACTTTCTCCCTCGGTCTCCTAGCAACTATGCAGAACTTCCAGACCAGCTCGGTAATGGACAACAGCCTTCTCTTCGAGAAGATCACTGCCGAACTCCAGGCCACGAACTCTCTGCTTCTGTCCTCCAAGGTCACCAAGACGCAGCGTGTGAGCAAGACCGACGGCGGCGTCAAGGTCCTTGTCGAGACCCCAATGGGCTGCCGTCTCATTCAAGCGAAGAAGATTCTCATGGCTATTCCACCTACTCCCAAGAATCTCGCGACTTTCGACCCCAGTGGTGACGAGTTGAAGATCTTCAAGCAATTCACCTCTGTCGGATACTACACCTCCATCATCAGGAACGCTGGCCCTACCAACATTACCCTTCAGAACCTCGCACTTGAGAAGCCATATGCGCTGCCACCCATGCCCGCTATCTACAACGTCAACCCTACTGCCAACCCAACTCTCAGCCTTGTCTACTACGGCACCAAGGTCGGCCAGCAGCTCACTGACGAGGAGGCCAAGGCTGCCATCATTGCGGATCTTAAGCGCTTCCAGACTGCCAACAACATGACTGAGACCGAGCCAGAGTTTGTCGCTTTCAGCAACCACAGCCCTTACAATATGATGGTTGGTGAGAAGGCTACCCGCGCTGGGTTCTATAAGCAGCTATACGGACTGCAAAGCAAGCGCAACACTTTCTGGACCGGTGCCGCATGGAGGGCGCATGATAGCTCTTCTGGCTGGGCTTTCACCAGCCAGAGTGTGCTGCCTCAGCTGTTGGCCAGCTTGTAGACAGTGCAGGTATGTATTGTCGGATCACTAAATTAATAGGCTATAATCACTGTTAGTCCCTGCTTTGGTCGATCGAGATGGTTCCATTGATACGCTGATCTAATGTCTTCAATTCTTGTATTAGTAGATGAAAATCACCATATTCCATGTGCCATTCTTCGCGTATTTTGATGTGATAATAGATGATACGCTGAAGAAGAAAGAACGCGTCCTTTGGAGCCCGGTGTTCTGTCTTTGGTACTAGAGTGGTGCCAGTGGTTTCCAAACCTCCAAAGTCTACCATGGATCCTCGATTGGCCGGCATTTAGGCTACTCATACAATGCTTCTCTGATGTCTCTTACCACTGGTAACCCCAAAGTCTTTCCACAATGGCTTCGTTACCTTCAGCTCAAATTCTGGCCATTTCCTTGACAAACGACAGCCCTTCAAAACGTGCCCGACGCGAGAGCAACCCTTCTCTTTGCACGCCTGTCCGATTCCTCATATTATCCGATACACATGGCGCTGAGCTACCGGTAAATCTACCGCCGTGCGATGTGCTATTGCATTGCGGCGACCTCACCGAAGACGGCACCCCTGAAAGCATCTCGTTGGCCCTACAGCATCTGGGCAAAGTCAAGGCAAAGCTGAAGCTCGTCATTGCTGGTAATCACGAAATCTCCCTCGACAAACCGTACTGGCTGTCCCAGGGCGGAACAGACGCGGATGCAGAACGTGCGCGCGCGCTGGTGAGCCCCGAAGCAAACTCTGAGGCGAGCAAGAATGGCATCACCTTTCTATGGGAAGGCACGTATACCTTTACGCTAGCATGCGGCGCAACTTTCACAATATATGCATCTCCACACGCTCCCATTCATGGCGCATCGGCGTTCCAGTATCCTTCCCATGAAGATAGGTTTAATCCTTCGGGAACCCCATCATGGGCTCAGAACGCCGGTACCGGGACCTCGACCATTGCCGAAAACGTTGACATCGTCATGACACACGGTCCGCCAAAATACATCCTGGACACAATCGATGGCCAAAGTGCAGGGTGTGAGCACTTGCGACGCGCTATCGTGAGGGTGCGACCAAGACTGCATTGCTTTGGACACATTCACTCTCCGAGTCGCGGCTTCTACGAAGCACATGTGCTGGGCTACAGCGGGGAGGCGGAGCTACATGGCGATGTGGAGCCGATTAGATCGATTTCCAAGGTATGGATAGGAGAGAATTCGAGTCGTAAGAAGGGGTTCAGGAGCTTGACCCCGGGCGCTGCTCGAGGATTTCGAGATAACAAGCAGCAGACGTTGTGTGTCAACGCAGCAATGGAGGGGTATGCGCCAGGCGTGCTTGAACACCCACCCTGGCTCGTCGAGTTAGATTTGCCTGTGCAGAGATTGTAGAAAGACATGGGCACAGTGAAGTGTAGTCTGGCACTTACTCCATGTACAGGCAGCATATAGGCCAGCTCGAAGTTCTTCTAACGAGAGCCTGATTTCTGATGTTCCCGGTTGTGTTTTTAACCTGTAGAACACGGAGTCACGTTATGATTCTGGCTTCCTGGGCACTGAAGATGTGATTGTTCATGTTTGCTGCAAGAGGATCATAGTCACGTCTTCATTTCATATCACGATGTTCTCGCGTGTCTTCATATTCGCTTCGTATGTTTCGTCCCCTACACTGTCGCACTGGCCGTCCAGCTCACCTCACTGGCTTCGATCAAGTCAAAACACACCTCGAATTCTCTCAATAGCTTGCCAGAAGTGCATGTTTCCAACTCGCCCTCGCCTGAAGTTGCCGCTTGGGCCATGTCGGCTCGCGTGATTTACTGGGCGGTCTTCCGCCTCCATCTGGCCACGCCCGCGCATCCACCTTCCCACCGTCCATGAAGACCTTCTATACCCGCTCTACTCAGCCTGCATGTATACCGGTATACTAAGTTTCACTCATGTGGTGTTGTCAGAGGCATGTACACATGTGCTTTTCTATCTTCACATGTGCGCTCAAACAGCGATATCCACAAAAGCTACTACAATCATACTGTATACCAAAGCACAAATTCGATAGCCCTCGCGAAACACCAGTCAGGCAACAGTTAAACCCGATCCGACATACACCTCTTGTTGTACACTCAAAAGAAGAGGAACACCTAATCGATAGCCGGATCAACACCACCTTTCTTCGCTACTTCAACGGACCACATATCCTCCGTAATCCAAAGCGGAACAGATCTTGGTCTAACCGCCATTTCCTTGTAAACCTCGAGGTGTTGCTTTGGCACTACGAATACAAAGCAGAATTTGATCATGCGAGCGTATTCCTTGAGGCCGACAGCAATCTCGTTCCAGAATTCAATGACATTGAATGGATGAGTATTGAATACGCCATCAATGAGGAGACGGAGGACCACTGTTGAGTCCCGTCGTAGCTGCCGCATCGTGCGCTGGAAGAAGGCCCCGAACTCGCGGCCGTTGGTGATAGAACTGCTTTGCGAAAGTTTAGTAGAGGATAACCTACCTATTGAAATATTGCGATCCTTGTCACCGCTGAACAACCATGGCAGGATGACGTTGGCTGACGACCCTGCTTGTTCAATCTCCGCTGCACGACCCACACCTATGAGTCTAAGCAGGTGCCTGATGAAGTATAGGGCGCTATCATAACGGTTCGGGCTGGTCCGTATGGTCAACGTTGGGGGGCCAATACCTCGAATTCTTCGACGTTGAAGAGTCGGACCAGCTTCTTTTGCGACTTCCTTGCATGTCTGGAGTATGGCTAAGTCGAGGTCTTCAACGTAGATTCGCGTACCACTGAGAGGCAGGCGGCGACGTGTGGTTCCCATGACATTGTCGTATACCACAAGTCGAAGCTCCTTCGGGAGTTTTATGAAGGGATGGAACGTGGAATGGCTAAAACTTGTCAGCAGATGCAGCGTAGCGGTTCACTCGGGTCTCCACGAAACGCACATGTTGCGATTCGTTTCTGAGGATCTGGCTTGCCTTGAAGCTTTCTCAGACTTAGATCGGGTCGGGAGAGCGACATGTTTGAGCTTCTGGGTAACATAGTGTAGCATTCTCGGACCAGGTAGGCAATAGATGTAATATAAATGAGGGATTGTAGTAGAAAGATAAGACAATAGGTTGAAAATTGTCAGAAAAGTATCGTGTGTGGCAGCTTCACGGCGTCAGTTACTTGATGTTCGGGTTCTCTGAATGCTTTGTGTTATTAAGGATCAAGAAGTGATAGAAATACCTCACGCGAACACAGCCCTAGACTTTCACACGACAAACGATGTGATGTAGGTCATACCAAACTGCGGCCCCACAATCTCGAATACGATCGTCTTTCTGGGTGTGAATCAGTCCATGCGCCCTGTCATAGATATCGCGAGCCTCCCCAACCAGCTGCTCCATCTTAACCCAAGATGCCAAATGGCGCTGTCCTACCCACTTGACAAGGTATTCAACCTGACCGTTACCGCCCGTCCTGTGCACCTGAATCCGCTTGTAAGGCCATTTACAGCTCGTGTCTTCATCTGTCTTCATAGACCAAACGCGCCAGACTTCTTTCATCTCTCCATTTCCCTTCTCGTAATCCAGCGACCATTTTCACAAAACCGCTGCGACCCATGTTATTTGCCAGGCAGGTAGTCGTCTGGGTCATGTTTGCGGGGAAAGGAAATGAGTATGGCAGAATTCAGGTGCACTGAGCTCTGACCCATAGTGATAGCGAGCATCTTCGAGGTTGATAGCGAGCAAGAAGGGGTCAATTAATTCAGTGAAATCGATGCCTGCTCTTATAGCGCATAGGCGTCATCCTCTTGAGCAAGCGGGCGAAGGGCATCTTTAATGTTACCAAGGACCTCTTTGGCACGTACTGTCACCACAAGCGACCCAGCAGCTGTGTGTTCTCTTGCGGAAGCTGTACATAGTTCGCAAACGTCCGGCCGTAGGGGGAGGTTTTCGTCTTCTGGGGCTCATTCATACGCCGGTGAAGTCGGTGCTGATGTTGTCAAAGTAAAGGGCATTCTGGAAGATGGCGGTCGCTGCATGCCAAAATTCTAGAGATCAAATCAGGTCAGTGTCCAAATAGCACTGAAAGAAAAGTGCCGAGAGGGACTCGATGATGAAGCTGGCTTGGGTTGCTGTGGATGGAGGGGGTGAAGCACGCGAGACTACGATCGTTGAAGTAAAGGAAAACACTCCCCACCGTAAGTTCCGCGCACAGGCAAGAGCGCCTTGTGATAACACGAGAATGGTAAAATGACAGCCGTAAGATAGAGAGAGCGAGAAAGTGGAAAACAACCAGGTGGAAAACAACCAGGGAAGGGTCAATCAAACACTGGAAGCGTCTTTCCAGGGACATTATTGGCCTACTGCATCCTGCATCATGGGCACCTTCTTCTCTCTTGCAATGGGTATCTCTTCCTCGTACACTTCCTTCACCTGCGCGCCAGGAAACGCCTTCCTAACCTCTTCACCTAGAAAGCGAATGCCCCAATCCTCGGCCTGCCGGTGACCTACGCAGGCTACAGACATGCCCAACGCTTTCGCAGCTTCTATGCCACTCACTCTTGGTTGACCAGTCAAGTAAAGGATATGGCTTCCGTCTTCGCCTTCTGCGATCCAGCCGCGCTCCTGTGCCATTGCCAACACACGATGCACCTCGTCCTCGCTGAAAGCATTCATGATCGCGACAATGCTTATCTCATTCGAGAATCCTTCTTGCGCGAGCTCAGAGACGCCAAATTCGTCTTGTATGCGACCAAGAAGTGTATCAAGAGCTGTAGGGACCCGACCTACAATCCCGATTCTCCTCTCAGGATCTTTTTTGTAGCCCTGGACGCAGAGGCAGTCCGCTGTCTTCATGCCCAAGCGTTCTGCCAGCGCCGTGTTCCAACCCACAGTGAGCACCTCATCGAAAGACGCATGGCTCGAAAGTACGAGTGTACCTTTGCGTACACTGCGCCTATCGAGGTTGAAGGGTCGATGCAGGAAGCACAGCGTTCGCGGCGGCCGAGGATATATCACCGGGAGGGGCACAGTTGCGCCAATGGTGCTCTCATCTAGTGGGTAGCCGATCAACGAGTAGACACCCGGCGTAGGAGTAACGCTCAGCACGATCTGTTCGACCACAGCGGTCTCGGCGTTGTATCGAGGATGTCGTGGTACGTGGTAGAGTCGCTGGACATCGTTCTCCTTGAGGGGTAGGAACGTTTCGACGAAGCGCGTTACGGCCGCATGTGTGGGCTTCTTCAGTCTCGACATTATACGAATGGATGTCAGTAATCTGTTCATTAGCAGTGATCAAAAAAAGTCCCTCGAAAGCTTTGCAACTTTTGGCTTCGAGTACGTCATCATCGCTTGTAAACCGCAAAACGGTGGACATTCGAGCTCCGCGATAGTTCCCATCGTGACCGTAGCTACTAGAGACACGTCTGAGAGTAAAAAATGCACTTGGAGGGCTGCATTCGTCACACGATGTACGGATGAGTAGTTGAAGATGGCATCATGGCAGCCCTTGACGCGTTCTGATCGCTCAGAAAGAGCCTAATCTCATTGCAGACTAGTCTCAAGCTGTCGTGTATGCCATCCCCGTCCGTATACTCAGTCTTCCCAACGGTCGTACGGTTCAAGAAGAACTCTCATTCCTCGGTTTTACAAATAGAAGAATGGATGGGTATCAACACTTCGTGAAGCCGTAATTTTTAATGCCTGCAGTCAATGCTTTGACTAAGTGCACCATTTCCCTCGGCTTCTCCGTCTTTCGCTCAAGTTTGCCCCGAACGTCGAGTCATACTTCGTGTGCCATCCAACTTCCTCATCCCAGGTTTCGGGTCTACAGCTTTCGCACAATGGGTGCAACCGCAGCTACCGCTCCCGCCATCGTGGGAGCTCTACGATGTCAGAAAGATTCTTATCTCCAGACGCTTGAGACGGAAGTAGTATCATGTGAGGAATACGCGCCACCGAAGACATCCCAACCGAATGGCAAGTCGAAAACAAAGAAGTCTACGGATCCGACGAAGGGCCTTGAGAATGGCGATGCAGCAGGAAGCAAAACATGGCTTATCGAGTTTGCGGATTCTGTACTATTCCCGGAAGGTGGTGGCCAACACACAGACTACGGCATGCTCACCACACTAAGAGATGAGAGCAAAGTGGAAATTCCTATAAGGAGTATACAACGTCATGGTCTCCGATGCATCCACTTCTCTCCAGCACCTATTGCTCCTGGAACACCGATTCGTCAAACTGTCGATTTCTCCCGCCGATGGGATCTCATGCAACAGCACACCGGCCAGCATCTTCTCTCCGCCGTTATGGACTCCATGGATCTTCCTACTGTCGGCTGGAGTATGGGCCAACCCGGAGAGATGAACTACGTCGAACTGTCACGAAAACCGACGGATGCGGAACTTCAGACCATCCAGAAAGAATGCAATGCCAAGATTAGGGAGAGTATGCCGATCACTGTGGAAACACCAGAAGGTAAAGGAAGCGACAGCCTACCAGAAGACTACGATAGAGAGAAAGGCGTTGTGCGGTTCATCAAGATTGGGGATATGGATTACAACGCTTGTTGCGGGACACATTTGCAGAATTCGTCGCATATCAATGTCATATTGCTACATCACATGCAATCCGTTCGCGGCACCAACTGTCGGCTCTTCTTTACGGCTGGAGATCGTGCGATCAATATGGCTACAGAGTCAGTCAACGGTCTTCGCTCGATCGCCGTGGGACTATCATCTGGTTCCGCGCCTGCGGATGTAGCGGCTGGCGTGCAAAGATTGAGCGACCAGGTTTCCCAAGGGCGCAAGAAAGAGAAAAGTTTGCTAGCTGAGATTGCAGTTTTCGAGGGCGATCGTGTCAAGAGTCGCTTGCAAAGCCACAACACTGCATTCAGGCATCGCGCAACCGATGGTCTCGACTTCATCAACCTAGTCGTCTTTGAGATCAAAGACGTTGTCAAGGAGCGAGATGCTGTTGTTGTGCTATGTTCAGGTGAGGTCAAGAGTCATGGATCCATCGTCATATTTGGTAAACCAGAGTTAGTAGAGAAGATGGCGGCGAAGGTCAAGGAGGTGGTGAGCACAGCGAAAGGAGGCGGAAAGGGTGAGAAGTGGCAGGGCAAGGTCACTGAATGGCAGAAGGGTGAAATTGAAGCGTTGAAGGAAGCAGTTGATACCTAGGTATAATAGAAGCTACGAAGATATAGAAAGAATAGAAGTAGGTACAAGAAAGACATGTTGAACAAAGAGAAAAGTCTAGGGCGACTATGCAAGACGCGCGCCCCTCCCAAAACAGGAAAATGTAGCAAGAAAGGGTATATACATCGAAAAGATGGTGTAATCGTGGAGTGAGAGGGAATGGATGAATGAGAAGAGTAGTAGAGGGGTTCCCAGGTGTCTAGACACTGTATACCTTGACCGAGTTGATGAGCCAATACGTCTGATCACTGTCAGTAAATCCTTTTTACCTCAAACAGCGAAGCAGAAAGGGGTCTTACGTCCGAAAAGTTCTGTGGCTGAGTCGCTACATAAGCATTACAACTAGGGTTGATCTGGGAGCAGGAAGTCGAGCCCCAAACACCACCTGCCCAGTCACCACAGAACGTGATGTCAAATACAATGTTCAGGTCTCTGAATTTGGCATTGTAATCACAACCTGCACCAAAGTTTGCGATTGGAGTACCCCAAGTCGCAGGGTCAGGATTTCCGCTTCGAATGTTCGCTGGTACATCGCGAGTAGCAAAGTACCATACTCTGATGCCAGAACCTGTCCATAGCGTGGCGTAGACACCACCGCCATTGGCGTTGAATGGTGTACCATATGTGACTGGGTTTTCGGCTGAGATGCCGCAGCCATTGAAACCACCGCCAGCACCGCAATCCCCAGCAAGACGACGCCCTGTTTCGCCGCCGGGTCCGATAGAGGGGTTGCAGCCGGGGGATGTGTGAAGGGTGACTTGGTTGGAGGGACTCATATGTACGCCCTCGTAGATGTCGATCTCGCCTTGGTTTGGCCAGTTGGGACCGACCATCCAGCTGTGCAACGTAAGTGTGATGTAGTTTGGCCAGAGTAGGCCAGATGACTTACAAGGCGGGTCACGAGCCACATGCACTACCAGGAACATGTGCGAAGTCTGCAATAACAAGCGCGCGGTTGTAGGCTGTCTTGCTTTGGATACGTACACTCTTTCGGCCAGGGCCATTGGGGTTGAGTTGAGATGTTGAGTCTACACCCATGTAGACTTGGCCATTTTGTGTCTTCAGCAAGCCGAGCTGTTGAGCTTCTTGCGCGTTGACATAGTCCACAAAGCCATCTATGGTCCTTGTCAAACTCCACTACTGGAACAAATGCAAGTGAACTTACGTGTGGGGTCCGCAATGTCCTGGACATCAAACTTGCTCACCCAATTACTCGAGTCGTACGTATCAATCAAGTTGTAGGCAGCCGATGCATGCACATCGTTTGTAGAGTGAACAAAGGAGGTCCCATTAGGCCATGAACCAGGCCCTGCTGGTAATGCGGTGGCACAGCGCCATAGGAACGGAATAGAAACGAGGAGTGACTTGAGAGACATAATGGCGTATGTACAAAGGATCAAGATGTGCTGTCGTACAACTATCAAAACCAGGATTCTTTGGTCTACTTATAGCTATGCGAGCCTTTGTTGCAACCAAGATGCGCATGCTTCTATAACCCCCCTGGCTAAGGACGAAAGATGCATCTGGGTCGGCTGCACCTGGCAGAGGGCGATTCTGTTGGAGAGATTGCATGGTCTACTGGTTCGCCGTATACACATGCCATTGGACGCGACAATCAGATTAGAGACAAAAGCCTCGCAATGTTGCAGCACTTGTGAAGACGTAGGCGCAAGCTTCTAACGGTTCCGGGAAATTCGCCTAGTCGAGCAGCTGGAAATTGCCTGTAGCAAAACGTGGACGTGCCACATGATGAAGGTCTAGACACTTGTAGCCTCGTGGTAGAAGTAGTGGTGGTTAGGCTCGCTTGATGTTTGGCGGTTTCAGTGGTTCTGCTGGTGAATCGCTTCTGAGGCTCGTGAGTGGTGGAGAAGCCTCGCCATTTCATCAAACGGGCCTTGTTTCCGCGGACTGCATCGCGACGCTACAGCTGAGCCGAGGAAAAGGTAAAGACTTTTGGATAGTAGTGAACAGGTACAATTGTGAAAAGGAGTCGGATGTAGTCGAGCCCACTATTGCTTCCTTCAGATGTTGGTACAACGAACGTTCCCGTGGTCTGTTTGGGAACAGCGCTTTCACCAGCCGGGCAAGGACCGCCCACTTTGCCCGACGCGTCTTAATTCCCTATTTAAGCTGAAATCAGTTCATAGAGCCTCAAGACTGAAATGAGTCGATTTATGGATGGTAAGAATGAAATTCAGATGAAGTTTTGGTAAGTTGTGATACCGACCCTGCAATGTCTTTCCCCCCATGGTTGGAGCACCTGATGATGTTCGAGGTCACACTGGGCAGCTCCCACGTCACACAGGGACTTTTCCAACAGCGCATCCATCGGTGTATGAGCCCTCTACCCTGGAATAGCAGCGCATGCGGGGAGCTCGCGTGGTTTTACGTAGCACTGCTACAGTCGATTAGGGACGCAAAGTGCATAGCTTCCTGGTCTCCTGCTACCAATGCTTCACCGCTTAAAACGCGTGATGAACACCTGCTGAAGAGTCAATACCGATCAGCTTCGTTGGAGAACAAGTCGAGCCACTCTTTCTAACTGAAGGAGACGATGCGTTGGTTCTGCTGCGGCCGCGAGGGACAGCACCTTACAAACGACGTTGCGTCGATACTGCGTCGGGCATCTGAAAATGGGATCCAACAGGAAAATAGTGGAGCTGTGATATTGAATCAGTGTATCTCCATCTTCTTCCAGGAGTCAGATATACTGATCAAACTGTTGACAGTGTGTACATATAGAATCGTGTTGGAATAGCCATGTCTATACGCACGGCTTAATAGAATAAGAGAATAAGAGAATAAAGAGAAGCCATAAACCTAACGCTTCCATACTATTGGCTGTGCTATACATCATATCCAACAGTGTGGCTGCTCATGGCATGACTCCAGTCGTTCCGCTCATACTATCTAACAGTGACACTCTTCCTGGCTCAAGCATGTCATCCTTACACCTTGCATGTGTGGCCAGTTATCATGGGTGCTATCACTATAAGCTTTCTTTTTTTGCAGGACACAAATGTAGTATCAACAACGATAAAGGCGCAAATGGCACTCGAGTGACCACCGCGTCAGGATCGAGGGTGAAAGAACGGAGTTGGGCCTTGTCCGGCTGTTTGTACAGGCAGCGATTTCCACTGGCTTTACGAGCCGGTTGCGTGACTGGTGTCTCTCTTCCTCTGATAATGTACCATTAGTATTCTCAACTTTTAATTAGGCCTAAGATCTATTCTAAGGTATCCATATGCAAGACCGGAAGATATAACAGCATTGTGATGCAAGCATACAATTGTGGGTAACTCATAAGATCAATACACCAGCCGTAAAAAAAACTATATTTGGAAGATGATTGGGGTACGATTGAAAGGTCTCTTATTAACTCCCACTCATAACGACTTAGATCCTCAATCGTAGAGGACGGATATCTATCGAACGCAACATAAACCCGATTATTAGGTAGATCATGAATTCTCGCGCCGCTTGAAATCTCGAGCATCTTTATAGGAAACTCGTTCCTGAAGTATGCATCAATACAAATTGTTCACAGCGGTCACTATCAATCTCATTCACATCCCTCCTAGCCTCAATATGTTTCACTGCGCTACAGTTGCTTCGAACAACACCTGTAAGACCAGTCACTGTAGAGTTTTGTCAAATTATCGCGGACACAAGAGCCCTGCAGTAGGCTCATGTATTCACAATAGCACAGGACCTTTGCTGTGCACTTTGGTGGTACGATGACCCCTTTAGACTATATGAACAATACCAATCAGAGTTTACTTTCGACACAGAAGCATAATAACGCAACTGAGAAACAATAGCAAAGAGAGCTGCATCCGAAGTTACGGACAACATCGACTTACACGGCCCGCTTACGTCTTCCAAGATGACGTCTCCTTCCAAAAACATGCGAAAGCTCGCCCTCATCTTCGGAGGCATGTCTGCAGGCTGGACTTGGTGGCTTCAGAGCCTGGAGACTAACACGATGACTGCTCCATATCCGAACTGGTGGTATCTTTACAACATCATCTCACTAGTTGGCTGGTCGGCTTTCATAGTCTACTACACCATGATCAACTCCAACCGAGAGAAAACCCCAGGTCCCAAGCCCCATGAGCTGTGGAATCTTCTCCACATCGTACCAATGATTCTCCTCAATGCTACCATTACTAAGAGCCTGTCGATCAAGGACAAAGGACTACTTTGGTTTTCGGCCTTGATGGTGTACCGATATTACCGCACCATTCTCACACTGTACTTCTATTTTCGATACGAGATAGCATCGGATGATTCTCCTCAAGATCAGAAGCTCAAGTCATCGGACTGCACCGTAATCGTACCAACAGTCGGCCCTGCGATGAACCTAGTGTTTGAGGACATGGTTGCAGCAATTCTTTGGAACAAACCAAAGCAGCTCGTCTTCTCTGCAAACAGCTTCGAAGCTCAAAAGGATATTGAGACAGAGGTTAGGAGGATAGTCGCAGCCTTCAAAACCGGCGAAACATCTTACCAAAAAGAACATAAACTAGGGAAGCCGGCATGGCATCTGGAGACGACTACAAATATCGAGTACACATTCATACATGGCTCCAACAAGCGCAAGCAGACTGTTCAAGGTATCAATCTGGCGGAAAGGGCGATCACCGTCATGGTCGACGACACTGCCATCTGGCATCCGAAATTCTTACAAGCAACTCTTCCAGCTTTCAAAGACCCCGATGTCGGCCTCGTTGGTACGCGAAAGGTGGTGAAATACATTCGACCCGACCGTGACGCTAATATGAGCCTCATGCAGCACTACAAGGCCTGGTATCGAGCCGGTCTCTGGAACACCATCGGTGCACTATATCTCCAGCGTCACAGCTACGAGACGCAAGCATCCAATACCGCTGATGGCGGTGTATTTACGGTATCCGGTCGAACTCTCCTCATCCTGACAAAAGTAGTACAAGATAACCAGTTTATAGACAAATTCTCGAACGAGCACGTACTCCAGTGCGTCTTTATCTGGCTGACAAGATTCGTCAAGTGGCACGTCCCATTCGCAGGCCAAATACTTGCTTACTTCAAGGCAAATGGTCTATCAGAAAATGGATTCGGGCCTCTTCTTGCGGATGATGACAACTTCATCACGCGGTGGGTCATTGACCATGGAAAGAGCATCAAGATTCAGTCCTCGCCCGAAGCGACCATAACCACGGTATTGGGAGATGTAAAGGCGTTCAAGTTCATCGATCAGTGCAAGCGCTGGAGTCGCACAACCTTTCGTCAAAATCCGATCGCGCTCTTCAGCGATCGAACGATCTGGTGGAAGTGGCCCATCTCGGTGTGGACAGTTTACTTCCCCTGGATGTACAACTTTGCAGTGGTCTGGGATTCTTTGACAATCCTCACCTTTTGTCGATCCGGGCTGTACCTCGACTCCCCCAATGGAAATATGGGACTCTTTCTCTTGGTCTCGTTTATATGGCTGACCAAGCTTATCAAGACCTTGCCATGGTTCTTGGAGCACCCTTACGACTTCTTGCTGTATTTTTTCCCTATCCCTGCTTATCCCTTGTTTGGATACTTCCATTCCTATCTCAAGGCTAGAACAGCGATTACCTGTTGGAATAATGAGTGGTCTGGAAGGAACTTGAAGAAGGTAGAGGCTGTCGCAGGAGTTGTGTCAGGACACAAGAAGGAAGCAGATGTTGCAGCAATCTTAACAGAACTCAAGGAAAAGTAGGTCGACAGGCAAGGTCGACCTTTCTCGTCAGCGGCAACTATAGCAAGTACATGTCGTACACTTCGCTTCTCATCGATTGGCAACAGGATAGAGGTCAAAGCGATTGTGATCGGTCGAGCTTGTACTATCTTCGGTTGGCAGCAGGTTTGTATAGTGCTTTCACTTGGCGTTTATCTGTTTTCGATACCCAGGGTTTCCCATGGACGGTACATGAGGATACATATTTCCATTTCGGATGTATAGACATGACCAAGATAGAGATTTGTAAATCGTGTTGTGGAGAAGCCACCAGTATTTCTATTCGTGATGTGGACAGCATATTTTGCCTCAAGTGAGCTTGACGTATGCCTTGTGATGGCTTTTGTGTCCCCGTTTCCAGTAACTGTTGCTAAAGATTACTGCTCCCGGTGGGAAGCGACCGTCTGGGCAAGATGCGAACAATCCAGAACCTAGTACAAATTCGAACAGACGGAGACTGGAAGGACGCAGTAATGTGCTTCGATTGAGCGTCGTACATGGCCTGTTGTCAAGATGTCTTGCTACCACTGATTGGTTTGCTCTCAAGCGGGTATTCCAAGCGGCCACGGGTCACTGAAATACGTCATACCTATCATCCGTGGGTAAAGCGTATCTCGCAACAACAAGAGTATGGATCTAAAATTAATTCGACTGCAGAACGAGCGATGTGGTTGGAAAAGCTTAGAGCAACAGCACACTCGTCGTCACTCTTGTGTTCCGGCAGGGTAGCGACACGCGGCAGCGCATTCATCAATTCCGCGCCACCGTTGTCGAACCAAAGTCAGGTGCAGACAGCGACCCCTCTCGAAATAGTATGGTGCTGGACGAGGGTTCATGAAGTAGTCGGCGAACAGAAATTCGCATACCATATACTGCATCAATCAAACGATATGACATTGGTCGACATGTAGACACCCCGGGCCAAACCACCAAGCTTTGTCACCAGCTCAATGGGATCGCGCGCATACGGGAAAGAATATTGCTCAACTTGACTCCTGCAGGACTGGGGTTGGCGATAATGGGGGCCAGAACAAGCGGAACGTGCGAGCCTACTGAAGGAGAGTTGGGGCCAATCAAGTCCTTCGCCGTCGGGTCGAGGAACGTTTCGTGTTGTTGAAGGGTGAACTAACTTTGTTATCTCGTGGGTCCATAGGCCCTTTGGTAGCGCAGAATTGCTTTTGCTTTCATGCCAGGTGGTCTGATTAGAGGATCTGCTCGGTCTTAACCTCAATCTCCTCTCAACCCCACCACGACGGTGGAATTTGGTCAACCTAGGGTGCCATGTGCAGCATGAAGCAGCGCCACTTCAGCCAGCCTGCAGATACGAGGCGGCGCCTGGCAAGACCTTATGGTACCGTAGTCGTGCTCGCGATAGACACAGCAGACATAGTCAAGGCTGCCAACACGGCCCTTGGACTCCATTGCGCGAAGAGGATGCTCAAGGAGAGAGGAATCCATGTCTAATGCCTGCTTTGATACTCAGAGGCCTGCGCGTCGGGCATCCAGCTATGCGCAATCTGCAACAGGGCTGCGAGTACCATGAGGCTCTGTTTGTGGAAGACAGTATAACAGCCGAAGCCACGGCCTGCACACCCGCATGTGCGACGAAAAAGCATGCGCGGGCACCGGCAGAAGAACTCCTCGTATGCTGCCTCCGTATCCATGTTCGCTTTCGGGCCGCCGTATGTCTCGCGTCCCAACACAGCATGGTAGGGCACATGGTGCGCGGGAAGGATGATCAACCATCTGGCCGGTGTTTCCATCCCTCCAATTGGATTTGTGGCTTGCTTGCGGGGTCGCTCATGCATAGGCGAGGCCGACGCCAACAAATCACCTCTCACCATCTCACGGCGAGCCCGGTCAACGGCGGTTGACAATGAATATGGCGCTTCAGGCCCTGTAACGGCCCATGCCGCCCACCACTCGCTGTGTACTCTTAGAAACAGGTGCATTCCGAATGCGAGGTGTGCGGTCGCATTGAACCCAAATTTGGCTCCCGAGTTCGCACAGCTTCGTGTGTGATGGCGCACAGCGCTATAAGTCAAGCAGAGGACCAAGGGCCTGCTACTCGTCCTCCCATCGTTCGCATGGCATGGAACCCCTACGATTTGGACATCTCGACTAGGGTTCCGAACTATTGGTACTCATGTAGCAAGCAATCCTTTGCTGATCATCCGTCAAAGTGGCTTTGGGCGTCCCCAGTGTTTGCCCATGTCCTGCTGCTGCTGCTGCACATCTGTGTGGCCTTCCAGAAGTGGATTTACCCACTAACGAATCTAGTACCGCGCTCTATTGCAAGCAGAATCCCGAAACCATTAGACCTATCACGATTTAACGCCAGCGAAGAAAGTAATGCGACATGGGAGACGGCCCAGATTATATCGCACGGCTAGTCAAAGCTGGAAGTGAACGTTGGACCATCGCTATCTCGGTTTATTGTCCTAAAAGACTTTATGAACAGATTTGGAGCCCCCTTCCATGGCGCTGTATGACGTGGGGGTGATTGAATATTTTCAAGCTTGTAGCAGCGGTGGAAAGCCTCTCCGCACTTATCCTTAAGATGAAACTATGCACCAATATTCCGGAGGTTGCCAGCGTCCCCCCAACCCTATGAGAATGCCAATAAGATTTACCAGTGGGAACACCACCAACGGAAAACAAAACACGTCCTGCATACAGGCGAACACGATTGTGATCTGGTCAGTGATTATTCGGACGGGAGTGTGCAACACAAAACAAAATGGTTGTAGTTGACCAGCATCTTCGCGAAACAGGCCCTTTACGCTATAGTCTCTCTGGTCGGCCCTCTCCTCCGCTGTTTCCTGCATGCCCATGTCCAGGACGGGCAAGGTCAATGCTGGTCGCAGGCGTTCTAGGCCATTGCGACAATGTGTGGCAGTGCGGCCTCTCATCTTCTTGTGTGACTCAAGCACGTTCTTCAGAAGCTGCGGCATGTTTTCTTAATCACTTCCGGGGTGTCGAGCCTATACACTTCGCGCTGATGATACCGCTTACCTACAGACCTGTGGCGGTGCGCAATCACGACACCGAGACATGCTGTCTGGCTCCTGCAGTGGCTCGATCGCGGTTTCGGCTTGAGCTTGGGATAATTGCATAACTAAATCAATTGCGTACACGAAATTCGAACATCCCACAACGCTCAAATCTGTCCCAGTCGCAGGTCCAAAGTAAGTTTCGGCCCCGCATAGCCCAACTATAGTCGCTGTTTCTATCAGTGTGAACCAGCAGCTATAGACTATGCTGGAGAATGGTGGGCTGGCAGATGACACGGCTTCACTACCACGAGCAGTGCGTGGTTCTCAAGGACTGTGGGCTACTTTGACAAGAACAGCCTTTGCAACTAAAATCGCCTCGATGGGGCCCACGTAGTGCGACTTGTATGGCTGGCTCACCCCGCACATGCTATGGCTAGCTCTTTTGCGCCGTTATGAGCGGCCTCTGATGTACGTCAGGTGAAAAGATTAGTGTTGCGCCCATGGCGACATGGTACACTGAAGCTCGGAGTGTTGGTGATGGCGTAAGACTGGCTCCAAGCCAGTGTTGGGCAGGTGTGCTACATTCCATGGTCGAGGTGCATCAGGGTGTCGTATAGCACCCAATAATCATGCGCCAGTTGCACTGCGGCCGGTATACTTGGCCAAGAGCCGGCGGAATATGCTGATAGGGTGGTTGGTTCCAGGACGAGTGCAGTTGACGCCTTCTGCAACCTTATCCATGATCCCGGGCCATGGGGGTTCAGGGACCACGCGGAAGAGGATGTCACGCTGATTAGCAGAGGGTGCGTTAGTATGGTGCGGAACGCGAGGTCCGTGTATGACAGCTAGCATTCGGGAGCCTTTGGCCAAAGACACATGGCGTATGCATATAGCGTGGCAGCGCAAGGCCCCCCCCCCCCCTAGACTGGAACTGTTCTGACTTTCGCTTCCCGCATCCGGCTTGGATGTAGGAAACGGTTGTAGGGCAGATGTTTGCTCGCGACCAGAGAATGGCCAGTACAGGCGCCGTCCCTATGCAACAACGGACAAGCGATCACCTGCAATGCGCCCACCATTTGGAAGCTCAAACCACGATTATTCAGAGGACCACGTCACGCCATGTCACAGTGGCCTTGCATTCCGCACGTTGTTGACTGTCAAAATGTGCCATGACGCACCGCAATTTCGAGTGCTACTTAGTCAGGAAGACTGTGCATCATCGAGTCCCGCAGTGACGCTGCTACGAGGTGACGATGAGAAACGAGGGTGAGGTGTCAGGTCAGCGTGAGAGAAGGCGTGTGTTGGGAGGCAGTGCAGCGCAGACCAAGCCCCACAAAAGACTCGCTAACCGACCCCGTTGCGGGCAATGGTCTAAGATTAGCAGTAGCGCGTGTCCAATGAGACGTCCATGCTCTGCACAGCCGCTTGCTAGCGCCACCAGCCACAGCTCTCGCATGGCGGTCCGGGCTGCGGGCAAAGCGAGAGGATCGCATATCAGATACGCCAAGGGCTGCCAGGCTTGCGGAATGGCAGGACAGGACATGTCGCCAATCCTCCCATGGCCTTCCCCGACTGAAGCGGTGATCAAGCGTGCGTTTTCTCCAGGGTCTATCCCTCATCCGCTTCTCTTCTCCAGATGTGGCATCGAGGCTCCCACGCTCTGCATGCCTACTCGCTGACGTGCCCACTTTCGGCATGGCTTGCTCTGTTGGTGCGTCGACTTGCGCAGACTGGGGTCGGGCACACCGCGACTCTCAAGGGGTTAGTGCTACCACTGAGCGGTCGGGGCGCGCGATCAGGGCCGCGACGTACGTGAATTGACGGCGGCCGGTAACTTCTGCCTTCTTTTATTTTTCCTAGCGTGGCCTGACCGTTTCCGAATCTGCCACACTATGCCAGAGGCCAAGCTCGTAGGGCAGTAAAAGCCTCCTTCAAGGACAGGGGTGGTTTGGCCTGCCGTCGTATGGCGTCGTGCACTGTTTCCCGTTGGGGGCCACTGCGGTCTTGACTCTGGCCTTGTGTATAAACCAACTTCGCCCCCCGAGGCATCGTCCTCCACCTAGGCCGATGATCAACACAAACACGACTTCATCCAGATCTTTTCCGACGCCTTGGATTGCTGTTCAGGACCATAGTCCTTCCCGCTTGTCCTTCGCTTCAGCCAGCCGCCGCCAGGACTACTTGTACCGAGAGCGACTACACGCTGTCACTCCCGCACCTATATGCAGTAAAAGATCTACAAGGTTTCGACGCCTTTGCAGTTGTCGCCGACTCATACGACAATCTTAGAATTGGATCGGCACCTCCTCGTGCAACGTAAGCTTTCCCCTGTCCGTCTCTTGTAATCTGCGCTAGCCCTACCAACTAAACACCAACGATCCCATCGCACATGTTCAGTGCTCATGCTGACCCCGTCTACGGATATAGGCATCAGCTGCAACTCGACACTTGGTTGCTTCATCTTGCATTGCTTCTCCATCCACCACATTCTTCATCATGGTTGACTACGCACAATATCCACCGAGCATGCTTCACGACTTCGAGCTCTACTCCAACAGCCAAGAGCAGCATCTAGAATTTCACCACAACCAGCCTTATGCACCTGCCTCGACATATGCCATGGAGCATGCCTTCAGCGCCCCGTATGACTCAATGGCTACCCTCGCAGAAATGCAAAGGCCCCAAGATCTGCAATACCACTACGATGCCATTGCACAGGGTGTCAAGCCATATCACTATCAGACCCCCGCCGGCTCTCCCCATTCAACTTCACATTCTTTCCACGAACAGCCTCCTGTTCTTTGTGCGTCTTCCGAATCCGGTGCTTCAGTGTCGTCTTCCGCAATGGGCTCCCCATCACTGGTTCCGCAGTTCAACGATTCATGGAACACGATGGGACTAGGCATGACTGCCAGCTACGAGTACGCAGGGATGGTAGCGACAGAGAAGTCGTACGTGGGTAAGTCGATAGTTCTCTCGCCGACAGGCTCGCCTTCTTTTTTCGTTGCATCTCCTACTTCGCCAATGTATAAGAGACATGCTTCAGCCACTTGGCCCTCGAAACCAAGTGAGCGGAGAACTTCTGTTTTGTCGCATGAAATCAGCTGCAACATGGCATCAATTATCTCTCTTTCAGTCAGTTTAGTTCTACAATCATCTCAATTCTCTTAGTCTTGTTGGGTTACCTTCCAACCTTACAAACGATAGAAACTAATGTAGTATAAGCAGATCCTAATCTCATTCACCCCTTCGCAATCGCGCCTCAGAGCCCATATCCTGAGGTCAGGACCACCCCATCCCCTTACTTCCCTATCATCGAGCAACCGCCCTCGCCAGCTCTCTCTCAGCGCTCGTCACACAGTCAGCGCCCCGGTTCGGCACGCATCAAGAGGACTAGTGCCAGCCCGTACCTTCACACTCAACACTATCAGCCTTACCCCCAATATAACAGCCAACGGCGAGCCTCTGTCAACTCTGTCCACTCGCACAATTCAACCACAAGCCGCAAGAGCGGAAGCAGCTACGAGAATGACGAGACTCGCGAGAAAGGAATGTGCCCACTGCCAGAGTGTGGACGTGTCTTCAAAGATCTGAAGGCACACATGCTCACTCACCAGAACGAACGACCAGAAAAGTGCCCCATCGCGACCTGCGAGTACCACATCAAGGGTTTCGCGAGGAAGTATGATAAGAACCGTCATACACTGACGCACTACAAGGGTACTATGGTCTGCGGCTTCTGTCCAGGCAGTGGTTCCGCGGTTGAAAAGTCATTCAACCGTGCTGATGTCTTCAAGAGGCATCTTACCTCTGTTCACGGCGTGGAGCAGAATCCCCCCAACAGCCGCAAGAAGAGCCCATCGAGCCGCAAGGCTTTTGGTAGCTCGCAGCCCAACGTTGCTGGTACCTGCTCCACTTGCTCAGTCACCTTTGCCAACGCGCAAGAGTTCTACGAGCATCTGGACGACTGTGTGCTGCGCGTTGTGCAGCAAACCGACCCAAGCGAGGCCATCAACCAACGCCTTCTCACCTCGGTTGCAGAGGACCCAGACGTCACCGAGACGCTCGACCGCAATGGTCTGTCCAAAAGCATTGAATACACTATACCCAACTATGACGAGGATGACGAGGACGAATATGAGGAAGAGGAGGTCGATAACGATGATGACGGCGATGCCACGTACGGCTCCCGTCGCAGCCGCTCAGGCAAGGGCGGCGTCAAATCTTCGAAGAAGGATTGACAACTAGCACATCCCCGGGGTGTCGGCGCAACGCAGCACGTCGGGGATGGTAATCACCCACCAAATCATCTCTCCTCCTCCCGCGTTCATAAGCATGGTCCTCGTGCTGGCCTCACTTTCTCCAAAGGCGGCGTAGCTATTACCGGCTCCGGACGCAAGAAGCGCAAGAACTATCCAGTATCCTGGGGCTGCGCCATCGACAAGATGAAGATGAAGAAGCGCGTACTGTGCGTATACGACGGCCAGAGGAGATTGTGGAAGGACGACATGATGCTCGACCAAGAGTTTGAAGTACGCATGAAGTTGCCTGATGGCAAGTCGTACGTCACAGACCTGGATGTTCAGACCCTCAACCGCGCAGATGCTCTGCATGGCGCTACGAAGGAGGAGAGGGGCGCCTGGATCCCTGACAACATTGTTGGCGCCGCCAACGGTGTGGGTATGGAGCCTGCCTCGCTGGACTGGGTTCTTTGAGCATGATTAGAGAGACGACATTTTGCTTTTGTTGCGAGCGTTTTGAGCGATACGGACAGGATGCATGAAATGGTTACCTTACAACCCGCACACAGACATGGCTTGACGAGCCAACGAACACCGCCAACGAACTTCTTTGCTGTACTATCAAGCTTGTAGTTTTGCTTTTCCTTGTACTCGATCGATACCACTAGGACTTTGCTTTCGGCTGTTGGCGCTCAATCTCAAGGGAGATGTAATGGACGTGCTGGCCGCGAAGATATAGCTACTGAATTTATCGACTATCACCATGACTGTACTCTTCCACTTGACCCTATGACTTATTTCGCGGTAATTCGGTTGCTTGACATAACAATCACTGCATAGGTGACAACTTGATTCTACTCTCCTCGATTACTACGGTCATGTTCAGAGCTGCGAGGACGTCTAATGCTGCACGCTTGTATAGAGCTCACGTTGACCACGCCTCGGACCTGCGTCGTACATGTCCCAAAACCACGGTCTCTGGGAATGCGGCTCTCGTAGCCGTACTGTAGTAAGCTGCCACGTTTTGCCGTTGAACTGTTCACCCACGGGCCTGGAATCTAGCTCAGCCACAGCTGACCGTGTGTGTGGGCAAGTATGGAACAGACGGGCTGTGTGCTCAATACCGAAACGTCGGGCTGACCCAAGCGTAAGGATGCACTAGAATTCCATGTTGCTTTTTGCGTCCATGTTCAATCATCATTGTGGTGGGTGAGGGGTTTTCTTGGTGTGTGCTTGCGGCCGGCGCTTTGACGATGGGCGAGGAGAGCATGGAACAGGATTTGTTTTGACATTATACTTGAGTTTTGCGGGCGAGGTAGATCTGGAGGCTTCTGGGCCCAAGGGATTGAGACATAACAAAGTACCGAGTGTGTTCAGGGTTGTGCTTCAACGGCATGTACCCTTCAAGTTCCTTTTGGCCATGGTCAAGTCTAGATACCGCCGATGCCAGAAGAAACGTTCGCCATGCAACAAGTCGAGCACGGTGAATGCGAGTCTGCCGAAAATACAAACGTCGGATGAATGCAACGGAGGCTAAGCGCCCCTCGTGACTGCGCGTTGTGGTTAGGTAGGGGAAAGCGGAGACGTGAGTGTCGCGAGGTGTTTGCGGGCTTAGTCAGCGCCTCCCCGCGCGGTGGGGGTGGGAACCTAGGAAGGCAGCAGCGACCTGGACAGCAGTGACGGCTTGGAGCTCTATCGACTCCCAGCATTACGCCACAACCACGTCCTCACGCACCCCCCGTACACACACACGACTCTACACGATGGCGTCGAATATCGAACAGTCACCATTCTTTCAGGACCAAAAGTCTAAAGGCGAAATCATTGTCAAGGGCATGACATAGTCGATGTTACATTGGCGCGTGTTCGCTAACTCCGATAGACCCTCCCAAGTTTGACCTGGAATCATACATTGCCAATTACGCCGGTACGGCTCTTACGATTGCCTCTTCACCACACTGTCAACTAACACGTCTTACAGGCTACACACGAATCGACCGCTTACATCACATCGGCGCTCACTCGCCATACCTCGCCGTGGACGCTTACCGCCTTGCTATTGCGGAGGCAAAGAGGGGCAAGAATGTTGATTTATACACGACACTAGTAGAGCAATTCAGCCGCATAGCACCACAAGACGCCGCTGCTGTAACCGACACAGCATGGGTTGAGAAGAAGACACGGGAAGTGCGCGAGGAGCACGACCGACTAGAGCACGAGCTCAAGTCGTACAAGAACAACCTGATCAAGGAGAGCATACGAGTAAGTGTCGGCGCGGAATCAAACTATGCACCTTTGCTAATAGTCTGTAGATGGGCAATGAAGACCTCGGTCACTTCTACTACGACACCGGTGACTTCGTCAACGCGCACAAGGCCTACATGAAGATGCGCGAACACTGTACCTCACCCAAGCACCTCGCTGATATGACCCTCCGCCTCGTATACGTTAGCATCGCACAGAAGTCATGGACAAATGTACTAGCAAATCTGGCCAAGTCGGAAGCCACCCAAGTCAAGGGCGACGAGAAGGCCAAGATGGAGCCTATCATATCTGCTTGCAACGGTCTATGTCAAATGGCTACTGGCAACTACCGCGAAGCTGCCACAGCCTTCCTTGGGACATCGGCAGCGTACTTGACTGCAGAGCCAGCAGCATACATCACATGGCAGAAGGAGGTCATCTCAGGCAACGACATTGCCGTATACGGTGGTCTTTGTGCGCTTGCCTACATGGATCGCAGCGATCTGCAAAATAAGGTCCTAGCAAACAGCGAGTTCCGCAACTTCCTTGAGCTCGAACCTCACATCCGCCGCGCCATCAACCTCTTCTGCAACTCCAAATACAGCGCCTGTCTCGAAGTGCTCGAAGGCTACCGCAATGACTACTTTCTCGACGTATATCTGTCCAAGATTCTGAACACAATCTACAGTCGGGTCCGGAGAAAGAGCATCGTGCAGTACTTCATACCCTTTAGCTGCGTTACGCTTGACGAGATGGCCTCGAAATTCCCGCCGGCAGAAGGCCGGACTATCGACGAGGACTTGGAAGAGATGATCAACCAGCGTGTTCTTGATGCGCGGATAGATCTCGTTGACCGCCTACTTATCTGTCCACCCACAGACCCCCGCCACGACGTACACGCCGACGCCCTTAAGATGGCCGAGGAGTACGACCATACCCTGCGCCTCCGATTGACGCGTCTCAACATGCAAGCAGCGGGCATGGAGATTTCATCAAACAAGTCGAACGAGAAGCCATCTGGTACGGGTGGAGGCATCGGTGACACTTTCCGCGGCTTGGGTCAGAAGATGGGGTTTTAGGAGACACCCCTGACAACGAGGAACCACGCTGACAACGACGTCAAACACGATGAAATGATGGATGAGGCCTAGCGCAGTGCGAAGATGAAATTGCGTGGCTAGCATTGCAGGGCGTTTTTGGAGCGGCATCGCGTACATATATAGGCTGGGCAAGGACATCAAGCGGCATTGTGGCGTTGGAACGACGAGGTATGGTAGTAAATGGAGCTGTCTGGTATTAGGCAGACAAATCAACATGCTGTGCGGAAGCACACTTGTCCTCTACATCGCCTTCATCTTTACACAGTACCTGCAAACTATGCTCCAAGCCTCACAAGCCATGATGGTATTGCGAGAAGCCGATGGGACACATTTGGTTGCAGTAATGTGAGGCCGCAACTCGAGTTTACCAGTCATTCCTTCATTCAATTTCGTAATATGCGTGTATATAATGTACTAGTCTTGCCGCAGAGGGAAGAAGACAACATCCTGGGTATCTAGTATTCGTATCGCTCAAACGCCAAAATTTCCTACATCGCAACTCTACGCCAAAGTAGCAACAACATTCGTCTCGCAAGATGAAGGAGGCATTTTGCAGCCTCCTGGTAAAACAAGGATAACTGGCTCTCATCTAAACACACCTGACCCTCTCGCCGTAGCCCACTGGTCCTGCTGCTCTTGTTGCTGCTGTTGCTGCTGTTGCTGTGCCTCGCTCTGATATCCGTAATATCCCGCAGGCGCCCAGGCGAACTCCCCAGGACGTCCATACGCATTGTTCGCATCAATGGTAGGTGCCGGTGGCTGTTGAGGCTGCGTCTGCGGTAGATGCGCGTTCGTCTGTGCTGACATGCCGTTCTGTGACACCATTGGCTGAGTGGCCATGGTATTGACCGGCAGCGTGTTCTGCGGCATGGGTCGATTGAGGGTGCCATACGGAGAGTGGTTGGAGTGGTTAGCTGTGAAGTAATTTTGATGCGTCTGAAGCTGTGTGCTTTGCATCTGTTGGGCTGCCGCCGCCTGGAACTGCTGTTGCGGAGTCAATGATTGTTGTAAAGGCCCAATCGGCTGCGGCTGTGGCTTCTGCTGCTGTAGTTGTTGTGGATTTTGTAGGCGCTGCTGAGGGGATTGACTACCAATCTTATAGGCTAGTTGCTGCTGTGGACTTGTCACGCCATGCGAGAGCCCCTGGTTGAGTTGTTGCAATTGTTGACGGTGATTTGGTATTGAAGGTTGACGCTGCGGTTGTTGTTGTTGTTGTTGTTGTTGTTGTTGTTGTTGTTGTTGTTGTTGTTGTTGTTGTTGTTGTTGTTGTTGTTGTTGTTGTTGCTGCTGCTGCTGCTGCTGAGACACATGAGGTAGTGCCTGTGATTGCGAGAGCTGTGGCCGATGACGAGGCTGGGGCGGGACCTGTATTTGTTGTGGCTGTTGTTGAACATGTGCTTGTGGTGGTTGTGACGGCGGGGGCGGTGGCTTCTGCTGAGCTTGGGATTGCTGCGAGCGAGGCCGTGGTATCATCTGCGGTGTCTGTATTGGAGTAGTCGAAGCACGCTCCCGAGCCTCATAGTCTCGCACTTTTGCTTTGGCTTCCTCAAGCTCCTTCATGATTTTTGCAAGCTCGGAAGCGCCAATGTTTGCGGATTGACGTGCGGGTTCGGAGGCTTCTGTAGGCGGTCGCTGGTCTTGGCCGCTCGCTGGGTCCGAGTATAAACAAAGCCGTCTTTTGTCGTTACATGTCGAACATACGGGTTTCATGCCATCACACTGTATATGTCAGCTACCATTGCTTGCATTCTCGATTGCTTATATCTGACCTTGGTCTTCTTAACCTTGCAGACGTCGCAACTGTTCCTTGGCCGCTTTCGCTGTGGGGCTGATGCTGATTGCGTTTCGACGTGTAGCTTAGGGCACGGCACAGGGTGAGGTCTTTGTGGTGGAGGAGGATGGGGCGGTGAAGACGGAGGTGGCGGCAGAGGTGGAGGCGGTTCAATGAGTGTATGCTGCGAATGTGTAGGCGGCTCTACTTGGATCAGCTCTAACAACATACGAAGACTCTGTTGTCTCAGATCGCTCTCAATCGTGTTGCACGGTCTTGGAGGCTCTGGTGGAGGGTCGGACCGTTTCTTCTTTAATTTCGGCGTGTCTGGATCGTCGCTGCTCAGCTGTCTCGAGCGACTTGCGAGCCTAGCCAACGCCTCCGGGTCGTTGTCCTCGAGATACTTGCGCCGCTTGGAATCTTTGCGTGGTGGCGGGGCGCGTTCTTCGTATGTCTTGTGGATGGGCACATGCTTGTAGAAGACGTCCAGTGTCTGTTTGGTGGCCGAGAACTTGATGGACAAGACGCCCTTGCAGTCATAGACAGGCTTGGTGGCACGCTTTCCCAGCTTCGCGCCTTTGCCATTCGCCGCGCGATCCTTGTTGAGTAGCGAGTCGTTGCAGTAGTAGGAGAAGCGGAAGCTATCGTCTTCCCTGCTGTTCCAGCAATTGTGGAAGCTGTAGCGATATCCGTCGATCCTCTGTATTGTGTCGACACAGCACTTGGCAACTGCCCTCTGTTTCCGCATCTTCTCCTTGGGGTCCGCGGTCGGCTGCAAAGCCTCTCTAATGCTCAGGGCGACTTTGTGCTCTGCCAGCTTGGGCGCGCCATTGTTGGGTTCGATAGACTCGGCGAAGTTGTGGCCCAGGGCGATATTGGGGTCCGAGAGGGGTTGATACTGCGCAGGACCACCGAAGAGTGCAGGCTGGTAGCCGGGTGGTGCATGGCTGTATTGATGAATGAGGTGGGGTTGTTGCTGTTGTTGTTGTTGTTGTTGTTGTTGTTGTTGCTGCTGCTGAGGCGGCGGCTGCGTTGCCTGATGAGGCTGCTGCGATGAGATCGGCTTGGTGGGCGATGGGACTGTGAAAGACGTGTCTATATCGAACGCGAATTGGGCTTCCGTGTGCTCAGGCTCTTCTGGGGGACTTCTCAGGTATTCGCGCAGTGACGTCTCGAATTGGCCGAGGGAGCGCATGGGACCATATGGCACCGTCTTCGCGAGCGCGTCTCTTGGCTGGCGTCCACGCGCAAGCTGCACGGGAGCCTGAGGCCAGAGAGCCTGGTCGTTGGCATCGTGAATACTCGTGGGTTGAGCATGGGCAGCGGCCATGCCAAAGTGGAGCCCGGCCCCGACCAGGTTTGGGGTAGTGAATAAGGAGTTTTTGAGATAGCCGTCTACCGAGACCGTGTACGTCTTGGCTCTGGCCCTAGACGCGATGATCAACACTTCATGGCCCGGGTGACGGGATGCTGGACATGCACTAAACGCCCAAGGACACGGCAGGGAGTGATTCAATGTATAGAGGGTAGTAGTACAGCAGCTTCAATGATTCAAGATACTTCAGGCGCCATGAGAAGCACGAGTGTGGACATCGGAGCGTGCCTAGGCCGATGACGCACACAACCCGAACCTGCATGAAATCTCCAGCTTGACATCCGCATCGCTTCCACCGTTCTCCATCTTATCTATTCTATTCGCGCATAAACACGTGAAATGACGTGCAACTGTTGCTATCTTTTGTTCCACGCGTGCGTATCCCGTCGCGATCTACGCCATTCATGCATTACTGCGGCGACACTGCGATCTGCGTCTCCAAATCCCGAACCCCATCCTTACCCTTGTTTCCATCCCCGCATACCAAAGAACCGTGTTCGCTGTTGATACCGCGTCCAGCGTCCGCTCGTCGTCTTCAATCGCTGTATGATCGGCAGTGTTCGGTTGTATTTGTCGTTGTATTGTTCTCTGTTGGTAGAGTACTTCTTCTCGATTCTTGTCCGTCATGGGTCCATGGCATGCAGGGCATGAACTGATTTGAGCGTGCGGCGTATGGACCGTTAAATGGCGTAACTTGAATTTGCTGAAAATTTGGTTTGGCATGGCGGGGGTCGGTAGGGATGGGTAATGGGAGACCTGGAGGTGAACCTCTGGGCGTGAAAGGTGGCGCGTCGGGGTTGATATGCTTTCCAGGCGCAATGGATACACTGGAGTCCAGGCTGACGTGCTGAGAGATCTGGGTTGTCTTAGCATCAATCTCAGAGTGTGCAAGAGTATAGTGCTCTTCAGAGGGACCCTCGTCCATTGATTGCGCCTTGCAGTCTGGAACATGCTCGTCGAAGAAAGCAGTGTTGTACTTGAAGACTCCTTTGCAATGACCACAACGTATGGCAAGCTCCCAAAAAGCCTTGCAAGTCTTTAAATGGTTGTACATGTCTTTCTTCGTATACCACTGAAGGCAATGGTTGCATTTGGTGTGGTCGAGCACCTTTCCGATTTCCAAATTCCGATCTTCGTGGTCCTTTGCTGGACGTGCTATTCCAATAGCGCTGAGCCTAGCATCGAAATATGGAAGCTCCATCTTGTACACCACGTCGTCACCATAGACTCTTTTCGAGTTTATCGCCTTCCAGTAATTGTGCCATTGCTCACGCTCCTTTCTGCTAGTAATCTTCAGTTCGCCGGGCGATGGAACTGACTCTGTCATTGGAATGGATGAGAGCTCGCCATTGGTCTCTTCAGTAGTGGTAGTGTCGGAAAGCGACTCCGACTCACAGGGAGGACGAACTTGCTGCTGGGAGCTACCTTGCTGACTACAGTTGACTAAGCCGGTGGCATGATGACCAATGTCATTATCGTTGTCGTCCTCGTGACTAATTTTGGGGATGTTTAGCTTGGGCAAGTCGCTGGCCGTCTTCTTCTTCTCAAGCTGAGCAATCCTCTCTTGAGCAATACCGGGAGCGACGTCTGTTTCGCGCGCCTGCCGACGCAGGGCCTCAACCTCGCTATCCTTCTCCCGTATGTGTTGCTCGAAGGTTCCCTTGGGTCTCTTGAGTTGGCTGTCCAATTGATCCATTGCCTCTTGAGCACTGTCGAGGGAGCAGTCCCTGCTGTTGATCTTCTCCTTAAATTCAACACATTCCTGCGCATGTTTTTCGGATTGCTCTTCAAGCGTTTTTTGGAGTAGGGTGACTTCGTTCATCAAGAACTCATTCTCTTGTTGAAGTTTGCTCATCTCCACAGCTGCAGATTCTGTAACCACTAATGCAGTAATGGCTTCATCATAGTTGATTTGGGGCCCTTCTAACATATTGTGGGCAGAAGCCAAAGTCCTCTCGAAATCGCTATTTCGGTTGTCGAGCTCGTGAAGCCGATTGTGCTTTTACCGAAGATTGTCGTCGGCGACGTCCACTTGCTTCTTCAACCTCTCAAGCTCTTCTTCAGCCTTCAATGAACGGAGCTCATGGTCAGTGTTTTGCCTGTCGAGCTCATCTTGGAGCTTGTTGTTTGCTTGCATCTGTGCATCTCTGTCCCTCGTCAATTCGGCAACACACTTTTGTACAGCTTTGAGACGCTTGTTAGTCTCATCTACCTGCTCGGCGTTCTGGCCTCTCTTCTCCTTGGCCTCATCTAACTTTTGAAGGAGTCCATTGTTCAATGTCTTGGTAATTGAAAGTAGCTTGCTGAGCTGGTTCCTGTCATTGTTGGATACCGACAGGTCATTCTTTGCAGCTTTGAGAGCAGTCTCAATCTTGACCTTGGAGGCAGTGACTCGATCAAGTTGTAGCATCAGATGTGCTATACATTACACATCCATGAGCTTCAGCTCTTCGGCCTTTTTGTTGTTGCAATACATCTTGCAGATCTTGTATGCGGAGAAGATGACTAATGCACCTATTACGAGGGGTGCAGCAAGGCCGAGAATACCATTGCCGCTATTGAGTATGACAGTCTGTTCTTGTGTACCGGCTGTGAGTCCCACAGTAGTATTTGATGCTCCGGAAATGTGTGATGGAAGTACCGGGGCAGGCGTGCTGTCATTGTCGTTGTGAATGATGATAGTTGAGCGATCTGGCGTGATCTGGAGGTGTGCGGTCACGCGGTCGCTTCCGATGCAATCAAGGATATATAAGAGTCCTGGGGCAGTCGTACGGGTGATGATGTTATCTTCGGAGGATAATTCAGGCTCTAGAAGTCCAAACTTACCAGTCGCTGGATGATTAGGGCTCAGTCGCTTCCCGGGGACGTACGGACCTCTCCCCGGTTCGGGCGCAGCAAGGTGTGCTACGAAATGGTTGAGCCGCTTGATATCAATGTTGATTGGGAATCCTCTCTCGTAGGCGGCAATGGTTACTAGACCTGTAGCGGCTGTAGCAAGAAAAGGCCTGATGACCGGATGGTTCCAGTTTTGCAACAGAATGGTCAGCTGCCCGCCATTGAGTTCCGCCATCTCACACTGTGCACTCAGTCCAGAGAGGGCAAGTAATGAAGTGGTATCAAGCGAAGGGTTAGTACGTAGGCCAGCGGCAACGAGACTGAAGTGTAGTATAGGCTATACTCTAGCCTAACTATCGTAAGCGATTGAGCTCTGGTAGGAATAGGCAAGTGACGCTCAACACAGGTAAGGTGGAGATGAGCTTACAAGGCCGCGTGATTGTGGTCGCTTTACCGTGAGCGGATGCGTGCAGCGACGGGCGGGGTCACAGTGACCTATATAGCTCCAATTGAGGGTCTGGGTCGCAGGTAAGTTGACTTTTATTGCGGGCGAGTCGATTTCGTAAGAAAGGAGAATTGATGGAAGAGGCCCTCGAGAAATGGAGCGGAAGGGAGGTCTTGCTACTACTTTGCCAAGGATAGAGTGGGTAGAAGTGTTACATTCACTAAGGGTTGGAAAAGCGCGATGGTGGCGTTGTCCGACTAACCTCGCAGATACGTATAATCTTCTACACAACAGCAAGACTTCGGACGCGATACTATCGATTTATGGATCGGTGACAGTAAACTTCGAGCTCAGGGACGCGATAATGATGTGCGATTCTTAGCGCTGCCTTTGGAACATCGTCGTGGAACTTCGGCCATGCGTGGAAAGTTTGGCTTTAAGTCGCCACTACCTTTGTAGGTCTCCGGTGGCTCACCACAGGTACTCTGATACCAGGAAGGCGTGGATCCAAGAACCCATACGCACACCGCCTCTTTCACTGTTTGCCACCCCATACTTCGGTACCCACCTGCCAGACTCTAACACAAAACGCAAATGTGAGACTTCACAGTGCAAGGAAATAGTATAGATATATGTACATGCACAAGACATCGCGTCGAGCGCTCTGCATGGCGGATAGTCCAGTGCAGCTTCGACGCGCCCAGTGATGCGGAAGTAGATAGATATCCGACACAACTCTGACCAATCTACATTTTTACGATTGAGTTACAGCAGAAATCGACCACATAATAAGATCTAGTAAAAGAAAAAGAGTGTGAACAAAGAGAGACACCGTGGAGATAAAAAGGGTGCAGACACGTTTCATGGAAACGACACGAAACAAAGGAACGCCAATGCGGAAAACAGAGATTGAATGAGTCCTTTTCTGGTTGATTGGGTCGAGGATACCGAAGTAGCTGCGGCTCTTGCTGCTAGGATAGCGCAGAAAGGCGCGAGCCAAGTTCGATTTGCTGTTTTTTCGTACGGAAGCCGATGGGAGCGGACAGTCGATAGGAGAACATACGACACCTTCATCCGGCGTAGTTATCCTTCAATGAACGTATTCGGTAGACCGTTGGCTATCGAAAGTAGGATACTGTCCTAAAGTCCGTAGTGTGAGTCCTCGAAGGCAGTCCCGTTGACTGACTTTTCGTATCGATATCTCGACTGCCGGCTGCCGAAGTAAAGTCGGGAGAGGAACTTATTGACACCGTGCTTGTTGCACGTGATGCTCACCCGCAAGCTTCTTCATATGCCTCGACAATAGCAGATTCTGACCTGATGAAATCTTCATCCTCCTCTTCCGGACTGTGAACATCTACCAATCGTCATCACTGTCCTCTCCTGCGATATCACCTCCTTTGATCCTATCCACGACCCGCTTTACACCCTTTTCCACGCTCTCGCCCTCAATTGCACAGCCTTCATGCCAGACGATAGCATCCATGACGCCATCCATGAACCACATCAGCGTCGGCACAAAGCTCACATCCAACATTGTGCCTAGCTCTGGAAGTGAATACATATCGAAGCAATAAATGTCGACCACGTCGTACTGCTCATAGGATGTTGACGGAAGTAGTTTTTGCAGGGCAGTAGCCACCTCGTTAGTTGTTTCGTCTTCGGGCCAATAGGCTAACAGGACAGTTTTTCCTGCTGTCGCTTTGATGCAGGCTGCATATTCGGCTATGTTGGTGATTTGGGAGAAGTGCGCCATTGTGAAAAAGTCTTGGTGGTGGAAGTGTGATGGTGCGGGAAGTTTATAGATCTAGGGCTAAATTATTAGCTAAGCTAAGATTTAGCTAGTCGCCCCTGGAGGCCCCACGTAACGCGCTCATCCACGCTATATCGATTGTTCAACGCTGCGTCGAAACGATCCTTGAACGGCAAGCTGCTATTCGGACTCGGTGATGACGATGCGAGACCGGACTGCGAGCCTTGGTTACTGTGTTTCGGTAGCAGGCGTGGTAGGTGAGGCTACATAGCATGATAATGATTGCGCTCAAAGCGTCGCATCATGCACAAGTTATCAAGTAAGCGTCCAAGACAACAAGAACATGTAGTCTCAGAGGCATGGGCATACGAGTCTTTGTATGAATCATGCACGCTATGCCAACATGCTGCAGAAGGTATGTTGCATACAGCATTCCATCTACACGTATAGGTCGCTGACAGACAACTAACCATAGTATAAAATTCCTACGCTGCTAGAAGCTTCCCTCCATCCCCAGCCCTTCGATCGTCGAACACGTTACGCACAACAGGCATGATCTCTATGGTCAGTTCGGAGAAGACCTCACCCACCTACTGTGGCAGAACTACCGCATCGGGCACGTTGACGACACGATGACCCTAAGAGTGCCAACCCCCGAAGACATGCTGTAAAGTTGCTGCCGGCTATTGTATAGGGGACTGCGAGGAAAGATGACATACAGGATAATAATGGCGGAACAAGACTATCGGTCCATGTAACAGGTTGAGTGGAAGCACTTGATGCTGTTACCAAAAGCTGTGGAGCAGAGGGGCAGCCACTCAACCGTAATGCGAAGTCATTGGGTACGTGCAGCAACGGCGACGCCCACTTTCACGTCGTAGAACCCTGGCTGGACAGTTCATGCCAAAAATGCGTCAAGGAACCTAGAGGACGGAAGGCGCATATTTTCCACAAGAAGAGCGGGCAGGCTGCCTGCGATGAATAACGTAGTAGATATACAACGGCGTCTACACGGCATTCTTTTTGCAATAGTCTGCGCCTCTTTCTCTACCATCCGTTTTACTCAGCACCAATACCTCGCGTCCTAGTAACAGTGCTAGTCACTGTACTGGTCCTGACAACCGCACTACTGACTGTCCTCGTAACTGTGGTACTAGCAGGTCCCCTCGTAATAAAGCACGAGCAGGCCGATGAGATTTCCTCGGGACCGAGACCAAGCGAGATGTGAATGCCACCAGGGCCACCGAGCGAAATATCGAGTTGACGCTTGCGCACTGGGAGCTCGGCGGGGCAGGCAGTGTCGTAGAAGGTGTAGGGAGACATGGGGTTGTAATTGGTGTTATCCACCCTATCAATACAGTCAGTAAGAGGCCGCATATAGTCAAACGCAGTAAACTTACGCAGTAACGTCGAAGAGCATGCAGTTTGCCTCTCCATAACCGAAGCTCTTGCACTTGCTATCGGCCTTGCAAAGCGCGCTGCAAGCATCGAAAGTGTTCTTTGTACCGCTGGATTCGAAGTAGTACGCTGGTACAGTCTTGACATAGGCAACGATCCCGCAGCTTAGAGTGCCTGTGGGTGTGCTGTAATGGGATTAGCTCCTTGAATAATATGAAAGGTTGGATCTTAGCAACTTACGGAGACGGGCTCGAGACAAGAGTTGAAGACACCACTGTGGAAGAAGGCTGTACAGGAGTGGCCGAAGAGGATGGCCTGGGCACTGAAGATGAGGCTGAAGACGTTTTGAGCGACGAAGATGAAGATGGCTTTGGTGGAGATGAAGATGTTGGCTCCGATGTCGACGTCGGTGTTGGCGTCGGCTGAGGAGTGGGCGTGGGTGTAGGAGTAGGAGTTGGCCGGACAGTGACTGTGGTCTTCTTGGTCGTCGTAGTTGCAGTGGTATATCCATTAGTAACGGTAGCTGTCGCGGTTCCCGAGCGAAGGATGTTGCTGCAGAATAATGCCGCCTCAGACGTATGTCCTTCGAATCCGTAAAGACCGCAGTCATCAACTAACCATGCGTTAGACCACCCTCCGGCATGAGGGAAAAGATCATACCATCTGGATATCCCCATTGTCTTCTTTGACGACCAGACGCTTTCACGCTCGCAGCAAGAGCTGCAGCAAACACGACGGAGAACCTCATATTGACTTTCTTAGACGCCTTGACTGAGATGGAACTTAGAAAGATGAACTGGTATTATAGTCGACGCTGAACACGAGTGTCGACTGGTAGAGTCTCTACTTATAGGCAATATCTAAAAGCTTCGATTGCAAGAATATCACATTAAACGAAGCGGCTGAGCCGTATGTTACATCTCGCATTTCATTTGAGATAGATGAACTGCAGACACCTTGCGTGGCTTGGTGATCTGGCTGGGGGCAAGGTAGCCTAGAACACGTACATTGCAGCTACCATAGTAAAGGAACACGAGCTTATGGCCGCCTTCCGCCGGCAGATATTGTTTGACAGGTGCCTACCGAGCAGAAGTTTTCGCTCCTTTCTGTAGCCAGGCATGTGGCTTTCCCGATGCTATGGTCGAAGATTGAATTGGCCAATCAGCAAACCTATCGAAATTGGAAACGAAATATCAGAAAGTATTGGGACTTAGGCTTAAAGTAAGAGACGGACAGGGCTGCCGTAGTCGGGTTCATTATCCCTACATATCCCGGCAAAATACGACGCGTCGGTTATGGCATAAGAATCGCTACGCAAGAATAGCAACCACGCCCACCTAGTACATAAGCCGGCACTAGATCTTTTCGCTAAGATGCCTACATATCTGATCTAACTTTGTGAACTCAAGCGATCTGTACAACTTTGCACCAGCAGGCGTGGGCCAGATGCTTTGATCCATCCACACCCTATACCTAATCGGGTCCGGACCGACGCCAACGCAACAACTTCGCGGCACAAAGGAAGGCTACAGGAATGTGATCTCGAAGTTCCCATACACGCCCAACGAGGTAATGTTAAAAAGCACTATTCGAGGCGAACGACAAACCACAGCCGCTTTGTATTGTCCAAATGGAACTTCAAATGGTCTTTACTCAGCGGCTTGAGGCTGGCCTCCACATTGAACTCGATGCCGAGATCGTCTCCTATCTCGTTCCACATCTTTCTGAAGCTTTCTACGTTATGCCGATACATTGTGCCTGTAGGGCCATCCTTCTCAAGAGGCTCAGTGGCTCCGACCTGACGACCAACTATCATCGAGCCCGGCTGCTGACGTAGCAACGCGACAACGGCTTTGGAGACTTCAACTTGTTTCGCGTACCCCCATAAGTGGAAGAATGATCCAGCGTAGACCATATCGATCTGACCTTTGATATCCGTGAGCGCCGACTTGGAGTCGAATATGTCAGCTACCAAGAATTTTGTCTTGAGCTTCTCTCGATCTCGGAACAGATCGTAGCCCAAGTCAATAAAATCCTGCTGCAGATCGCAACCATAGATGTTCTCAGTAGGTGCGCCACCGTTGGCAAGCTGTCGAATAGTCTGGCCGAAGCAGCAAGCCATGTCTAACAGCTTTTGACCTTTGTGTAGGCGTTCGACAATTTCATCGAACTCATGAGGAAGCTCCGAGAAACTCGGCTCAAGAAACCGCAACTGCCCTATGCAAGGATACGGATGCACCTTCCAAGCTGCATCACGAAGTTTGGTAACATGGTCGAGTACGTCATCGGATGGGATTCCACTCCACGTTTCCAGAAGCCGCTGGGTCTCGGAAGGGACATGATCGTGTGAGGGATTCTCTTCGAACCAGGAAGGAGCTGTATCCTGAGGGTCTTTAAGTTCAGTCATGATGATAATGTATAAATGGTTCATAGAATTGGCTGAACAGTTGTGGTATATGTCTATGCTAGCGTCGGGACGTCGCACTAAGTGCTTATTTCCGTGGCCGCCCCAGCCCAACTCCACGAGTCACAGCCCGCTCTTTGTACACACGACGCAGCTATTCGCCTTGAGAAGACACTGAACCGGTCACGACTCTTGCAACTAATGCGCACGTCTTCAGTGCTGCTCGGATGGGCGTTTACTAACGACTATGGAGTGCACTGCTTTCCGCCAATATCCGCCGAGATCCGCCGAGATCCACCGAGATAGGAGCTGTCTCCAGTTGTGCGAGACTACACTTCACGACATTCACGAGAGGCCCAAAGCATACTGCTTTGGCCTTTGTGTGTGCTTTTAAAAGAGAAATTGGAATTATCTCGTGATACTATTATCGTTTCAACTCATACAAACGATCCCGCTGGTTGGGCGCCCACCTTCAGATTGCGTCAGAACAACAGCGTCCTAAAATCACGACCTGTCTTAATCGGCTTATCAATGAAAGCGTGAGGGAGAGATCTACTGGGTTGGGCGCTTCTGGGCTGCGCAAGAAGGAAGAGAATTGCATCTAAATCCCTCATATGGCTGAATATGGAAAGGAAACGGTTGACAATGTTGCTCACTAACGACATGCAGGAGTCTGGACACCGCTGCCATCTTGTTAGCCGTACTACATCTTGATTGTAGCGCCTGACCTCATCGCCAGAACTAACAACCGTCTTATCAAGAATCATCAGTCGAGAAAAGTGCGGAGTTGTGCTCTGCGTAACTCAGCAAGGTTCCGTTATTCGTATCACGGTGCGGCCCGCAAGCTGATTGGATGTATTCTCAGTGGAGGGATACCGCAGCCGAGATGATATGTTTTTTGTCGTTGAAGGCGTCGTTGTTAGCGAGCCTGACGACGACCCGGACGTATGGTCTTTAGGATACATCCGACCTGTACGTATCCACCTGCTCCGCTGCTACGTCGCCAACATGCATATCCACATTGAATGACGATCCGTTCATCGTGACAGCAATGTTTCCATAGCGATCACGTCCTCTTCCCAACACGTTCAGGGCTCACGAACCCACATTTTCCGGGCGACCTATGACGGTCATGTACATCCTAAGACAACAGAATGAGTGTATACGGGGACGATGGAAGGGAAGATCAATGTAAACGCATCCTTCCCTTCCGACGTACCCTGGTGCGACATAGCCAGCTCTCCACTTATTTTACTTTGTTGTGCTTCTAACACGAGTGTGAGGTAGAGAGGATCATATTTAACCATGGCCGGAACCGGTGAAGAGTTTTGGCTACCCATCATCCCCAGCTCGTCCGCCATCCCGCCTACGAAATGGCCGAAAAGGCTCCCAGCACCTTTGGTTGCAGCCCTCCTGAGAGCACTACTGATACCGAATCATGTAAGCTGCAAGACCGTGAAGGGGACCGCGCGGCATGGTTCACGGTCGCAGGCTCTATCCTAGTCTACTACGCCTCTTTTGGAGTGATGAACAGTTTTGGCTTCTTCCAAAACTACTATAGTAGCGACTTTCTCAAACATATGCCGCCATCGACTATCGCGTTTATTGGGACGCTCCAAATGGCACTCATGAACTTGCTGGCTGCTCTTTCCGGCGCTCTTTGCGATCGGTATGGCGTTCGGGTAGGTACCCTTCTCCAGCTTTACTTACAGGAGACTCATAACAGACAGTACCTCTATCTTTTCTCAGGCGCTGATACTATGCTAGCTCTTATCATGCTATCGTCCATACATCGTGGCCAGTTTTGACTAGTTCTCATGACGCAAGGCTTGCTTATGGGTTTGACAATAGCTTTTGGCGTGCAGCCGGCACTCACGGTCGTGGGCCAGCACTTCAAAGAACGACGTGCATTGGCTATGGGACTTGTGTCTACTGGATCGGCACTGGGCGGCATCGGATTTCCGCTAATGTTCGAACAACTGCTGCCGAGAGTGGGCTTTGCGAATTCGCTACGTCTGGCTGCTGTCAAGATCGCGTACGTACCAATTTCCTGCGAATTGTTCACCAGCTAATCAGCCAAGTGTTTGCTACTTCATCGCTCTGTGCATCTCCACGAGCAAGCCCAGTGGCAAGCCGGATCGGAGAGGTATCGCCTCGCTTATCGATTTCAAAGGTTTCCTTGACAGAAGCTATGCTGTACTATGCCTAGGCACGTGGTTTGCGATCCTCGGCCTTTGGATCCCCGCGTACTATCTCAAATCCTATGCTAACGCTGTGTATGCTGGTAACACGGTCAGCAAGTACTTCGTTTGCATGTTGAATGGCTCTAGCATTATTGGCGCAACCTTTGGTGGGCTCTTAGGAGATCGTATCGGCCGATTGAACCTACTCTGGCCCATTGCCCTCATCTCCGGTTGCCTATGTCTCTTTCTCTGGCTATTCAGCAACTCCATGGCGACTCTCATACTCTTCGTCTGCGTATACGGCTTCTGCACTAGTAGTGTGACCGCTCTTCCGCCCTCGGTAATTGGCCAGATCGTATCCGACGATAAATTGGGAGCCCGCATCGGTGCTTTCTACAGCGTTATCGCTATTGCGAGTCTCATCGGCACGCCTATTGGTGGCGCACTCATTACCGACGATAAAACCAAGGAGGGATACAAGTGGTTGATTATATTTTCGGTAGGCTGTTTCATAACTACCGTTACAAGGCCAAAACAGTTACTGACAAGTAACAGGGAGCTGCGCTCATCACCGGATCCATCTTCATGCTCGGCAGCCGTCTGTTACATAACAAGGACCTACGTAAGAAGTGGTAGGTGTCTGTTGCCCTCAAAATCCTACCTCAGATCGAATAGGGCCGTAGGACGTCCCTGCACAGCACCTCGCATCGACACTTGGGTGGCCAGAAATCATCTTGGATGATCTCTCGTTCCTCCATGCCCCTTTCCTCTTTTCCAAAACTGGGTCCACTGCTTTCTTCCAGCTCTACACCTCCCATGTCTTCCTCGTATAGCTCTTCAAGCTCCTCAGTAGTCATCTTCAGACCTTTTATAGAATTCCTACGGAGCTCGAGGAATCGAGCCTCCTCTTCCCCCTCATCGATGAACCCATAGACTCTAACGCTTTTGTAAGGAGCCAGAAGTTCCGCAGCTCTTTCGTATATGAGGCGATGCAGGATTCGAGGACAGTCGTATGGCTCGCCGTAGAAGAGTCTGACTGGCTGTTTGGAGTTGTCTTTTAAAAACCCTTTCGCATCGGGCAACTTTATGATAAGCTCATGAAGGTACGGTAATCGTTCAAGGACTTCAAAATCGAGGTGGTAGGGCTTCCAGTGCTGCGAGAAGGATCCAGTTGTCACCTTGAAGAAATATAGAGAATCCATAAAGGAGAACTGAAGATGTATCTTGCGAATACCATGACAGAAAGTGGCATACTGGTCCAAATGTGGGTAAATCTTGGGGAAAGACTTGTATGTTTTTGCCAGCTCACGGGTTTTGTCGTCCGTCGGCATGCCATTTGACTTAATCAATTGTCGATGCCTTCCCAAGCGGCGGATACAGTTGTTAAAACTGTAAAAGTCCTTGGCTACAATGCACAGTCCGTTACTGGATTCCAAATCGCTCCTTCCCATGAAGCATATGCGTAAAGACAAGGCGCGAACTTGGTGTGAGACGCTGAGAAGGGGCATCCATTTGCCGAGCTGGCCAGTGACTTCTGGTGCATCTGCGACTTTCCGACGTCCGTGGTTCTTTGACTTCTTCGGGACCAGTGGTGGTGTAGAGAAATGCATGCAGAACTGAATAATCTGCTCTTTTAGCTCTGTGGGTAGTCCTTTCCAGTTGAAAGTCTGGCCATTGGCACGCCACCACTGGAACATGACTTCGTCACCCACTGGTGCATCATGTGGCGGGAACTCGATGTTGAGAAACCGTTGCAGTGACATGGACTTGTCCTTGATATAAACGTCCAACTCTTCTTGGAGCACTTTCGCCTTGCACCTTCTGCGCTTCTGGGTTTGGGGTCGACAAGCAGCAAGAACTGGACCAGTGCCAAAAGTGTAGAAGCCGACGCAAAGCACGAAGTCGTGGTCAACCTCGACGAATCGTTCCGGGTTATCGGCATGAGCCGCTTGGCAAACCTCGATTGGTATGCTAAAATGAGCTGCTGATTGAAGGCGATACTTCGACACGGCTTCTCGAATGTGACCAACGAATGAGTGCTGAACTGACAAGGGAGCTTGCCATTCGCTGAGCGAGAAGTTGAGGCTGATAGCCATGTTAATGCGGAGGTGAGGCATGTATAGTGGTGGAGGAGGTGGTCTAGCTCGCTCCGACCGTTAGCTCATTCTTGAGGGTGTGTGGTATGTGTGTTGGAGGAGGGTGTGTGATGATTGGTTTTGGTTCAGAGAAAACAAACATCCATAGAGTCTAATTGAAGCTACAGAACTGGAGTGGTTGGAAATTCAACAACGTGTTCATATGGAATGGGGCTGAAGGTTGAGTCGAAAGTGAGAGAAGTTTGTACTAGGAACAACGCTAGGCTAGACGTCAAGCAGTGACCTACACCGCACGATCATATGTTAAGTGAGAGAAGAGAATCGAGCTGCTGTCATTGCATCGCCTCTTAACATGCTTATCAGTTAATGATCATGAGTACCATACGTCTGATAATGGCGATGAAGGATTATTTTAGGACCGAGGCGAAAAACTCGAAAGAGGTACACTTCACTGAGGTATCGTTCCTTTGCAATACCACAGATCTGAAACATAGTTTGGCCACTTTCGGATGACAGCGAAGCTTTTGTCGGATTAATCTGGTTTCTCGTATGAACTGTTTGGTCGGTAATACAATGTCGGATATGGCGGATCCGAAGCCTTAACCTCCCCTCTCGAATTTGAGTAATCTGTTAGAAACAGACTCAATGAAAGCATGACCAGACATTTGAAGATACATCCTCCGAAAGACTAGACCTTAGCTACCGTCTCCTCTCGGTCTCGAAACTACTCCTTTGTAATTGACGTATCGCACAGAGCGTTTACTGTACATCTCTACCACCATGGAACGATGCTTTTCACGAAGCGCTTGCTCAACCAGCACAGACCTGGCTAGTCCTCCGTTTGTACCCCCAGAGTGTCCACGGTCACACACTAAACCCGTCTCATTTCACCAATCATGTTTTACACGGATAAATCCTTCCGCTTCCCTCACACTCGCTACTCTTTTCTCCCTTCTCGCGATCACTGCTCGATCCACTTGACAAGCAGCCATCTGCATCCGCCGCGATGAAGTTATTGGACTTCCTCCATGTCATATCTGGTGTCCTCAGTCTCACCTTCACTGCGGCCCCAACTGGGTGTGCCAAAGACGGCGTCTATTGCCTAAACTCCCTCGGAACCAATGACGACGTATTCAAGATCCTCACGTGCAACAACGGCAATACCCAAGTCATCAGCAAGTGTCCTGCGACGGAAACCTGCATCGACAACCCCACACCCCACTGCACGCCGAAGAGCAGCCCTCAGACACCATCACTTGTCACGCCCAAGCCTATCCCTACTAGCCACACTCAGTCAACCACAACCTCGGATACTATCCTACCAACCCCGCCAGCTTTTCCCCGGGTCCCATGCACGGTCGATGACCCTTCCACCAGCAGCACATCCACCAATCAGCTAGCAGCGCGGCAGACCCAATCACCCTTCCGCATCCTCATTTTTCCCGAGACGAGCATACGCGGGAAAGGCACATCATTTGACACCGATGATTGTATCCCAAGTGCCGAGATCCCGTGGCCGATTCGTTCCCTGGTTGTAGAACGCTACTTCGCATGCATGTTCTGGGATAAAGATGACTGTTCAGGGAGAGCTGGTCCGAGGCGAAAGGAGGGGAGCGCTGAGGATCGTAAGATCATTGGAGACGTGGAATTTAGGTTTGATATCAAGAGTTTGAGGTGCCAGGCTGTTCTGGGTTGAAGAGTGAGGAGAGCGTATGATAAGGGTATGCTGAACAGGACAATTACCATCCTCTGGTTGGATTACGTCGAGGGAAGTTGAGTTGGATGAGATCGATGTCATTGCGTTCTTGCAATGAAGATTTAGCGCTCTATTTCGCTCGAGATAACTGGGCTAGCCTGTGGATAGTTCATTCTACTCTCCTGTCAGTCACCGCAAGCAAGAAAGTCTCGGGTCACTTACATCAGCCACGCTCGATCTCGGCCAATCCTGCATGTCTCGTCTATCATCGTATTTTACAACACCGAAGTATGTGTAAACTCCTGGTCGTCTCACTCTTCGCTCACACCTTCCATGCACCTTTTCAAGATATGGCCAGTCAGACGCATGACCTCACCAGACATCCTCCGCGCTGACCTCGAAGTTCTCCCCATCAACTCTAACACACTCTCCGTCCTTATCCCTGCTACAACTCTTCCGCATATCCAAGGCATCCTCGCCATCATTGTAGTAATCTTTGACAACCCTATAAACAGAGTACCCCATCTTGCGATACAGCTCTTTCGCAATCTCATTACTCTTGCGCACGAACAAGTCGACGAACCACGCGTTCGCCGCGTCGGACGAGCGTTCTAGCGCCGATGACAATGCCGTCGCATGTCCGAGGCGGCGCGCGCCGGGCGCGACAGTGAGGGCAGTGATGTGGCCATGGTAGGGTAGGTAATTCGGATATTGGACGCCGGTAGTGGAGGGTTTGTAGGGTTTTATTGGGGGGTCGAAGGGCGAGGATTCGAGTTTGCCTAGGACTGGTGTTTTGTGTTAGCACTACTTTCCTCGGCTTTAGACATGCGAAAAGTAGATATAAAGTTCTAGGGGCCCTACTGTAGCCTTCAATCTCTCCGTCCATTCCTTCTATTATTTGACATAGCTCGGGCCATTTGGTCAGGTACTCGAGGTAGAAACCAATGTTGTAAGTTTCTGTAAGGTGGTCGAGATTGCATTCGGATATCCGGAGAAGGTCTGTTGGGCGCATTGGCCGAATTATCGCCATTGTGCCGTGTATCGCACGCAGCGACACGTCGAGAGGAGGAGTGGTGGTGGTGGTGGTAATGGTGGGGTGGGCTCGAGTGTGAACGCGAGGTGTTGGAGGGATCATGGCATGGCACTCCCGCGGGGAACTCTCGCTTAGGTAGACTCGCTGGCCTGCTCGTGCTCAGACGCGCTCCATCACTTGCCGTCATTACACCTCGAGACGCCTGAGCTGATTTCGTACAAGATGTATTATAAGTTATCTATATATATATAGTCCAATGCCGATAGCAATGTTATGCCTGAGGTATCGTTACAGAATGGGTATAGAGCAAATCAACAACAGCATAGCGTAGTGCCGCCCGACCGCCAGGTCTATGTATCCCATCGTCTTTTTTCCATATGTTATCAATGTAAGATCTAGTCTTCACTATCTGAGTGCCTGCAAATGTTCAGTATAATCTTGTCGCCTCATCCCTTCCTCTTCCTGAACCGAAGCCAGCCGAGTTAGATGCGGAAGGAATCAACACTGGCCTGGGGACCACTGGCATAATCCTTGACAGACGAAGAAGCCGACTGTAATCTGCGCTGGTCGTAGCTCATTGGGCTTTGCGCTCGGCGCGGGCTTGATGGGTTGCGCAAGGCATCGAGGTGACGGGATACGCCATTGCCGTTCGCGTAAGGAGAAGCCCCACGTGAAGACTGGGAATATGAGGTGTTATCGTTGCCGTGATCGTCGAACTGGGGAGTTTGGTATGGTCTCGAAGGTTGCGCTAGGTTGTTGCCACGAATGTCGTTGGGGATAGGAGGTGCCTGGCGGAATCTGCGATGCGGTACAGAGTGCTCCTTCTCATCGACAAGAACAACCATCCAAACGCCAACTGATCCGTTCTGACCAAGCAAAGGGGTGCAGTGTATCCACCGGGGTCGGCCCTCTTCGTATGATTCTTCAAGATCCGACACGGCGTGCGGTAACCAGCGAATCTTCGCCGTGACACCGCGTGACCCGTCTGAGAGCGCGTCGCTGAGAGACTCTCGGACGCGGTTGCTACCACCAATGCGATCGAGGAAGCGTGATTGGAGGATGCCTGGAACGCGAAGGGACGGTGATGTGAAGAGAATGCGCAGGGACGGCGCGGGACGCACAACAAGGTACTAGTGTATGTCAGCCTCGTCGTACCGTCACGCACAAAAGGGCAACCACTCACGTGTCTGTACGGACCAGACAGCCTACCATCTGGTTTAGGCGCTGGCTTCTCAGCCCTGTCAACATCATATGTCGACTGATCCTGTATTAGCAGTCGGGGCTTATGTTGCATGTTCGTCTCGTCCTGCTCTTCTACATGTTCCCTATGCATACTGCCGCCGAACGTCCGCACTGTATCCAGTTCCGTGTTGTTGAACATTTCACTGAGTGCTTGGAATTCATCTTTTGGTGGCTCCTTTTCTTTACGTCCCTCTTGCTCGTCAAGCATGCGCCGGAAAGCTTCGAGATCGGTGCTATCCTTCACGAGGCCGGAGATGTCGATTTGTGCGCCAATGAAGTAGCGAAGGTTTCCTCGCGAGTCGAGAAGAGGCGCAATCATTAACAGATTCATAAACGGCGATCCATCACGACGACTGTTTTGTGGTCAGCCAAGTGCTAACCAGACAAGATCGCAAGAGTTGCTTACTAGTTCAGGAAGACTTCACTGTGATCTTTCCCTTCTCGAGCAGCTGTTCCAAAACGCTCTACACTGCTTCGATTCGTCTTTGGACCTTGGAGAAAACGACAATTGCGCCCAATCGCGTAACCAACACCATACTGCGTCGTACGATGGAATTCTAGTCTCAAGTTAGCGAACACTCATTTTCCATGCCAAAGGCCCACTAACCTTCGGAAGCGAAGATGATCGGGTTGTCGGTCCTGGACGGGTCTGTCAGGCAAAAAACTTCGGCCAGACCCTCGCTAGCCTCACGAAGCATCGGAGGTAAATTCCCTGTGACACGCTTCGCAATGCTCACGCTAACGACTTGAACGAAGACGTGCGTAATAAACGCCGGAAGATCGTCGCGGACCAGGATAGCAAAGGCCCGATTGGCCTTTTCTTCCAGGACTGCGTTCATTGTAGTTCGTGCTGGAGTCTCGGTGAAGTCCAGACCAGGAATAGGTTCCAGCGCTTCTGCAACGGCATTGGCATAGCTGATTGCTCGCAGCGCTTTCAGTGCGTCAAGGTAGTAGATCAACGTAGGGAGTGAGCTGGGTCGGGCGACGCTCAGAAACGACGTGAATCGAAGTAATGATGCAGTATCGGCGAAGATGGCCTGCAGATGCTCTCTCGAGAAGAGTTGCTCAGATCTGGTTTCGAGCGAATATTGGGATCGCGCGTTCTCGATGGGGGCGCTGATGAGGTCGAAAGAATGAGGATCGTCTTCCAGTAACGGCGAAAGTCGATCGTCGTCATCTATTATTCCACCTTTTTGCTGCAACGGCGCAAGGTGTTGCGTTGCAACAGATGGCGTTGCAGACTCATATGATGTCACTGAGTCGGCTGAGCTTCGTATCGTGGTAGGTTCATTAATAGTAATTCGTGATGACTGTATGCTCTGCGGCACTGCACCAGATGTGCGTGACATACTTCGAGCGCGAGATTGTTGCATGTCTGGTGTTGGCGTCGAACGTCCGTTGTTAGGAGATGACGGCCCTGCGCTCAGTCGTCTTTGCAACGATATACGTTTTTGGTTGGCCCGATGAGTGCTGGAACTGTTTGAGAATGAGCGAATGGAACCAACTGTTTGGTGAGTGAATTGAAGTACCTGGTCCGGAAAGGGATATGGATATCCTTTCTTGTAAAGTCAATCTGTGGTGCAGGAGCAGAAGTATCGTCATCCGAAAACCAACTTTCATGTCGCTCGGGGTCAAATAGTCTAGTGACGGGCGAAAGAGGGGCACTCCTTGTAATTGAATCAGACGCATCTAGCATGGTTGCGAAGTCGAGGACCAGCGGTTCATCAAACGCACCGCCACCGCCGTTGACATTGGGGTTGGCATCCGTATCGGGTGCCATGACGCTATCGACATACGCTGGGGCCAACTCGGTTGAGCTCCCCATTTTGGCTGGATTGATTGTGATGTTTGAACCCCTAGCAACGTCAGGAGACTTATTGGAAGAGAACAGTCCGTGTGCTGATCGCATCTTGTTCTTAAACATGACCATTGCAATCGTGGAAGGTCGACGTCAAAAAAGCAAAAGGGACAAGTGCGGAAGTTTGACAATTTAGGAGCGGCAACGGGCAGCGTATTGGGGAGGAAGACGCAGATCAATGACGAGAGAAAGCATCTGGAAGGTGCACATACCGGAGAACCCAGTAAAAACTGACACGTGCAATAAGTCCCTTGTCTCTGAGTAGTTTGGTACTAGTCGGTCGCCTGGCTGCTGGTGCTGACGTCGACTCGCTGGCGTCTGCTTTGGGCGACAGAAAGATCGCTTTAGTATGGTAGGCTAATGTTCCGGCAGCAAGGATACCGACAGCGCCGATAGTATGGGCTAATGCAAGGCACGCTTTGAGATGTCGGCGATCGTGAGATTTGTTGTCCGCTACAATGAATCGAAGATTCGAAGCTCGAAGACTCTAAAAAGAGTCGCGTGTTGAGACAAGGATGCAGGGCGATCTCGATAATATATCGCCTAAGGAGGTTGCGAGCTGAGGTCTATGATGGATCTGTGAGTATCGTCGAATCGTCGAACACGTCGATGTTGTCGCGGTCGTCGCAGTCGAAACAAAGTTAGGAGGTTGGTCAGCGCATAACCAACCCCCGCATCCGCCGCAAGTACAATTTTTGTTTTGTGCCCCTCGCAGCGTACTTTACATCAACCTATGATCCCAGCGCAACTATCTAGACCGCCATGGCTAAAGAGACCTCCCGCGGTCTGCATCATGATGTGTTCCGTGGTCGGGATTCATATCCGACTTTTGCAGCTGTCATGATCCTGGACATGTTTTCTGAAGGAACACCAGGGTTTCGGGCTAACTAGGTGCAGTCGTGATCTGTGTGCATCGAAAGACTCCCTGCTACCCATGCCTCCTCTATACGGCTACGATAACCTCGGGCGCCTCGCCAGCCTGATGGAGATCCTTCCGAAAGTCTCTCTTCAGCTGTCAGTTGTCGACTGGTCGCGTCTCTCGTACCCCTTGCGCTAGACGTACGGGTTGAAGCCTCGGACTTGCGACCTGGTATTGTAGACAATACGTTACTCTCTCTGCTCATGGCCGGATGGCACCGACTGCATCTCGACACTGTGCTATCGCATGCGGGTTGTAGAGCTGCTCGCATTCGACATTTTCAGGTTGCCATCCGACTCGATGTGGCCTAAAGTGGTCTGCGGCGCATTACTCGCAAGCTTGCGTCAGTGCAGATCTTCTTTTACGGAAGTCCCTGGCATGGAATGGTTTTCTTGGGACAGGGATGTGTAGCTCCACCCCAGACGAAAGATACTCTGGTGTTGAGCTTCACGGCGTCTGAGCGGCGAATTAACTTTGGTTGTTGGCCCACTACTGCAGCCGAGCCGATAATGCTACAGCATGACGTGGAATGATCTGTTATGAGCTGTGGGCCCACGGTAGCTGTAGCTGGCATCGACGTGTCGATGCAGGGCGCGTTAATGTCCGAAAAGTTCGGCGGGGTTACTTTTGTGCTATCGTCCGACGGGCTATGGTTTCTTTTTGCGGGCAGTGGAGAAGGAGCTTCGATGTCAGCCCGGCACGTGTCGCGTGTGGGTCGGCGCTGGCCCGTGCAATGTGGGCTGCGAAGTTGCGCAGACAGCGTCGCGTGGTAGCGTCACGCGCTCTTCGTTGACACTGCCCACTAACCTCCCCTAGATGCACAACGAACCTTGGAGGCCTACTGTTTCATTGCCACAATGTGCAGCCAACTGCGAAGCCAACACACACCATCCTAAACGGCCAACCCCGCCGAATTGCATCCAACGAAAAGACGCACCTAGATCCGAAATCTAGACGCCTTCACCTTTAGCTTTGAGGCAAAGCAAATCGATAGAATCCCCTGATTTTGAAGGAACCTTGGCAGCTCGGGCACAGGTTTTCCTATACGTACCCTCTTAGTTGGGTTTTTCGCGTCATTTTAGCACGGCTCTCCGGATACGTGTTGGTAGCAGCCGACAAACCTAGACCAAACCTTGCACCGCTCCGAGCCCTGGACGGTCACGTGCAGTTCATCATCCTGTCACTCCGGTACTCCTACCCATCAACGAAATTACTTCTCATGTTGTCAGTCGGGGCGAATACTGGACAAACGTAGCGACATCAGACGACAGGAAGAGCGCACTGTTGCGTATACCATCCCCTCATACCAATGATCCTCATGCGCCTCCAATTGCGTCTGTTTACACACAATGGAGGATGGCCGAAAGCATGGGGCTTAATACATTGCCGAATTGCACGAAGGTACAATGTACGATTGCTTTTCCCAAGTATTCTTCTTCTTGGAATTTCTAGACAATTTGAGAAGTGGCATGACTTGGCCAATAATACCCACCAACATTGCTGACCTACCATCAAGAAGACGGCAACACGATACCGGGTAGCTAATCGCAGTTTGTTGTATTCCATGGCCGATGATGGCTTCGATCCTCAGCGATGTTCGTGTTATATTGCCGCCTTGTATAAGACCGTTCCGGTCATATGAAAGTGCCGGGAAGCTTTGGCGTCGATTAAGCAACCTTTTGACGATAAGGAGAGAACTGACAGAGCAGGAGCAAAACAAGCCAGTGTTATCTGACAGAAGAGCCAGTGCGTGGAAATAGCAGTTATGGGTTCGGTGATTATGCGGAGAGTCAAGGGGACAGCGGCGCATTGTGGCATTACTTGACGGTATGGGGATACGCTAGGTCTTTTTGAAGTGCTGTCTTGTTGATTTGCCTCAGCCACTCTCTGGAGTTGATTGTACGATAACTTCACATTTGTGCACCGACCTCAGGATGCGCTCACATGAAATGACACATACGCAGGACCTCGTCGATTGCAAGATCCCATCCCTCATCCCTGTGCTCTCGGTACTACCTATGCAGCACACAGGGGATCCTGGTAATGTAAATGGCCGAATTCGAAGAGAGGGCGGCCTTAGTAGACGCCTAAATTCCATCAATGTGTTGTAGTTCCAACGATGATTGCTAGACGGATAGTTCCGTTCTAAGCACTACAACAGTAGCTGTGACGCACGGCCAGCAACAACAGAGCGCCTCACAGCCTCTCGGACGCTCAGCGCTTCTTCTTCCGAGCTTCGCTCGCCTCCACAGGACTAGCTTATTTTCCTTTGTATATATGAGCGTGTTCTACGCTTTTAGACGATAGATTCTATTCTCCTAGACCGCTGTTACCAGCTCTCTTTTCCTCCACAATAGCATTATCCTGTTTAGTGGGTCGACGGCAAATTTGAGAAGACGGCGGCGAGCGACAATGTATTAAGAGAGACATGGGGCATGTTGAAGTCAATATCAATGCGGCACAGAAAAGACCTGCACCAATACCACCGCTAACATTTCACACAGACATGCCGCGCTTCCCGAGCCAGAAGAACATAAAGATACAGTAGAAATCGAAGCCGGGCGGACTGCAGAGATTAGAGGGGTCCAAGAAGGCACATCTTCGACCATCACGATGGACTCAGTGGCGTCCCCCGACATTTCATAAATGACGACACGCGCACCAACAGAGGATGAGAGTTCATTATCACCACGCGTTAGGATGCCCACGCGTGACTTGACGGCTAAATAAAGAAGCGCGCTTGAGCTTGAGCTTGAGGTGGACGGCTCTCAGCAGTTAGATACTGATACAAGAGTATCACTCCGACGTAAAGGCGGTATCTCAGCTGAAGCCCAGAAATGTCAAGGCTGAGTATGACCCTCGATCAGTATCACGAAGGTTCCATTGTTGTCCTATAAAGACACCAGATTACACCCTTGAATTGAGCATCATTGTACAGTGCCTGCGATCCTCCTACACACGGATGCGGTCACTTATTCAAGAGTCAGACACCATCCGAGAACGTGAACTGCGCCGCTCTCTGTAGAGCTTTCGCACACGGAGTGGACCAGAAACCACGAGGGTGGCTGGAGGTGTATCGTAGCCTTACTTGTGAGCACCACCATCCGATATGAGCAAAGTCGTTCGTGTAGAACCAGGGTGGCAGCCATATGGATGCTTAGCTGTGCGGAAAAAGTATACACTGAGAATGAGTAGACATTGACATCAGGGACGCCAAAGATACAAGCGGCACCAACATGACTATACTGTAGTTTTGAGTCAGATCACCGTGGTTGGCATGTTTTAGCCAGATTAGCCCCCAGCATGCCTAGGTTTAGGCCACTATTGCTCTGTTACCAGTTACTGATATTCTGGTACAGGGAAACAGCATTCCATCGTCAAGGTAAGCAATCTCAATCTTTAGCAACAACAATCGCCTTCAATTACTCATGCTTGCTCTTGTATGAGCTCTGGTTGGCTGGCTGTCTCGCCGTAAGTTGGAGTTTCTGGTGAGGAAAGAAAAAGCTCACTGTTTTGAAGGCTAGTGCATTAGTATCCTGGGCGTCCTATAAAAGGAAGGCAGTAATCTGCCAGATCCTAAGCTTCCTATTACTCTTTGTGCTCTCTAACAATATTGATTACGGCATGGGTTCGGCGATCACCAATTCCTCATATCGTAGCTTCTATCAAGCTCACATCCTTTGTGTGTGTGTAACAGTAGTCCAATAATGATGGGGAGATGGGTGGTGAAAAGCGTTAATTTTTCATAGGTGGTCATAACAGGAATGGCTAAACACTACAGACGAGCGAGACACTGCATTGACTGGGATTGGAAGATGATGTTTATTGGCGTGAGGGGTCACTCAAAGCCATGTTGGCACACCACTATATCTGCACCGTGGTATCGCCGCTTTCCATGCGTAAGAAAGTGCAGAAGAGAGAATAATCGAGAAGTCCGAGAAACCACGCCGTTGACCATCTGTATCCCATTTTGCCAGCCAATACACCCAAGCCAACTGTCCACGTCTAGATGTAGGTCTCGTAAGGGATGGGTGTGATGTTCTCTGGCTTCTGCTCCTTGAGGCTGACGATGTGCTCGGTGCGGGGCTGTGCGGGCTGGCGCTTCATCTGCTGGGGCTCGCCAGTCTCCTTGGCCTTTTGTTGCTTGGCGAAGTTGAGCTTGACGCGCTTGAGGAAGTCCTCTCGTGAGCGCGAGTGGCGGACGTGCTCGATGCGGACGTTGATGCGCTTCTCCATGTATCGGTTGCCGACCTGCTTCTGGAGGATGACTCCGACAGCCGACTTGGTCACGTTGTAGACGATACCGGTCTTGCCGTGGTAGACCTTGTAGGGCATACCCTTCTGGACCGCACCTGTTTGATCGTCAGTCGTCCGCCGTGCATGGCTTTGACTGGGCTTCTGGGGTTTGCGTACCGTTGGCTACAACATCGACGATATCACCGACCTTGTACTGCTTGAGGTAGGTCGAGAGAGGGATCATTCCCTTCTTCTTGAAGTCCCTCGAGAAACTGTCGCAGCGTCAGTAATCGTCGCATGGCGGCGTCGCAATCACTCTGTACGTACGCATAGCGCGTACCCGCGCGGAGACCGGCTGCGTGACCCATTGTGTGTGAATTTGGGCTGGTGTGTTAGTACGGCGAAATTGAAGTTCGTGAAGTTCAAGAGTCCTATTTCGACTTGCGCTCCTGTGCTCCCTCCTCGCTTAGCGGCGTTAGCGTTCTGAGGTGGTACGTGCGCACCCACCTGATTTTCGAACATCTTATCCGAACAACTTGGACAGTCTCCTCCCTCATCGACAACCACCATGGCGCCTCCCCGTTCCTACTCCAAGACGTACAGCGTTCCCCGTCGTCCTTTCGAGTCCGCTCGTCTGTATGTGATACCCCATGGCCACTGAGCGAGAGCGTGCTCCGCTTATGTCTGGGACACAAGTTAATGTTGGGTTAGGGATACTGAGCTGAAGCTCGTCGGCGAGTATGGTCTCCGCAACAAGCGTGAGGTCTGGCGCGTCCAGTTGACTCTGTCCAAGATCCGTCGTGCCGCTCGGTGAGTTCTCTTTGTTACCGACTGCGCGCAAGTGGTGCGCAGATGGTCAGACACGAGTTTGCTAACATTGCACAGTTCGCTTCTTACTCTCGACGAGAAGGACCCCAAGCGCCTCTTCGAGGGTAACGCCCTCATTCGCCGTCTCGTACGTGTCGGTGTCCTTGACGAGTCCCGCATGAAGCTCGATTACGTCTTGGCCCTCAAGATTGAGGACTTCTTGGAGCGCCGTCTCCAGACCTGCGTCTACAAGCTCGGTCTCGCCAAGTCTATCCACCACGCTCGTGTCCTGATCCGCCAGCGTCACATCCGGTATGCACCTGCCTCCCAGTCAGCCACAAGGCGCACGACTAACAACATCACAGTGTCGGCAAGCAGATCGTCAACGTTCCCTCCTTCATGGTCCGCCTCGACTCCCAGAAGCACATCGACTTCGCTCTGACCTCGCCATTCGGTGGCGGCCGCCCTGGCCGTGTCAGGAGGAAGAAGGCCAAGGCCGCCGAGAAGGGTGGTGACGAGGACGCTGGCGAGGAGGACGAGGAGTAGACTACACGCCAAAAGAAATGATTCATGGATGATCGGCGTTCGGTGGCATGACGGGATGAATCTCTTCGACAGTTATCCTGTCCTTGGAAGCACTATATCCCTTGTGGGTCTGGGCTGGTGGATGATTTACATTTACATCATGTAGACACTACCCAAAATTTTCAACTGCCATCGTCTGTCTCACCTCACTCATAATGTCCGTGATAATGTACATGCCTGTTAGCCATGTATAGTCGATGGAAATCAGACCAAGAGCCTGTGCTGATGTCCCCCTAGCTCGAACGTTTGAAAGAGGTCGTGCATGATATTTCTAGTACTCAGATTCATCGGTATACAACCGCGTAACCGGGCTAGGTCTCCTCCCCTCCGAAGTCAACCCAGCCGCAACCCTCTCCTCGCCCACCTTGGCCCTAGCTTCTTGCATGATCCACAGTCCCGAACTAGTTCCTAGCCTTGTCGCGCCAGCCTCGAGCATTTTCACCGCAGTGTCCAAGTCCCTAACTCCACCACTCGCCTTGACTTCCATCTTCTTCGTGCCTAATTTACGCGATGCGAGGTACTCTGCTGCGGCTACCATGAGCTGCACGTTGGGAAGATTGGCTCCTGGTCCATTGAAGCCAGTAGAGGTCTTGATGAAGTCGAAGCTAGCAGCGGCGGCAAGATGCGATGCAGCAAGAATTTGTGCAGAATTCAATTGCGAAGTTTCGAGGATGAGCTTAAGTGTTGTGGGGGCAGGGCAGAGACTTCTAATGCTAGCCAGCTCTCTGTATATGGCGCTATAGTCTGGAATTTCTCCTGCCTCTTCTTCGCCAATGTCGCTGGCTGTGCTGCTTGCGGCGTTAATGGCGGTATTGGCGGCAGTGATGCTGTCGATTGCTGAGTCCCGCGCATTAAGAACGTGGTCTGCTGGTGGGGAAGCACATCGGTTGTGCTTAGTGAGGAGGGAGTAGTTGAGGACCACATCGAGTTCTGCAGCGCCTGCTGCCACAGCGGCACGTGCTTCTTGAAGTTTATAGTACGTATCTTGGGTTCCTTCATGGAAGCCGACGACGCAGGCTACGAGGACATCGGTGCCCTTGAGGTTCGAGACGCAGCGTTGGACGTAGTTTAAACGGACGCAGACTGACTGCGAGTTTGTCAGTTAGGTTTCCTTGAGCATAGCACGTATCGCAGTTTCGTAGCCTGAAGATCCAAGTCTCCTGAATCTCGAAATGAAAACATAAAGTCTCCGGAAACAGACATACCTTGAAGTTTTCTGTCCTCGCCTCGCTACATAGCCCATCAATCATCGTAGTCGTCGCATCAAGCTTAAGCACCGTATGATCTACCGTCTTAGCCAACTCTTTCAGCGCCTCCTCCCCATTCCTCATCCTCGGGCCCTCGTAAACCTTCTTCGCCCTCGCCCCGCTGTCCACTTCTTTCAAAACATTCTTAACAGTCTCATCGATCTGCGCCTTCCACTCCTCGTTCGTATACCGATCGGTCACCATCTCGATGGGATTCGATTTATCGTCGCTAAGATCCGGATTAGCGGCTAGGAAACCGCGGATCAGAACTTCAGATTCCGTCAAAGGGATGGGATGGGGGTGGGGGTTGGTTGGAGCCTGTCCTCCCGCGCCTGCTGAGGATGAAGTAGACATTGTACACGACGCGCTGGCACGTGTTTGTTCTATTGATTGGTTTATCCTAGTGCCAGTCGGAATGTGAGCCGGGGGGATGCGCGAGCGAACCAACGTGCGAGTGGGAATATTGACGATGACGTGGGGTGGCTTGTTCTCGACCCGTGTCCAATCGCAGATTGGAATAGAGAAACTAGGCGAACAATCATGCAACGGCGTTGTCTCCTGTACTAATGGAGGCGATCGTATCACTAACTGTTATATGCAATTTGGTGTGTTGGCGGGGGTCGGCGTTTTGCCAGTCATGTGGTTATGTGTAGGGAAGGTGCAATGAACTGGCCAGGGGTCTCGGCCACGCTTCCCCACTTGGAGGGCAGAAAATCCAGCCAAGAATGATGTCCTTCTATTCTAGGTAAAGAGGAGGGCTCTTTGCGATCTTGGCAAGTCACAAAGGTATCAAATCTGCAAGGTTTGGAACGGGCCATATAAACAATGTTGCGTGAAGGGTTAAACAAGTCGAACATGTTAACATATTGAGATCAGTACCCGCGCGTAGGTGCCATTCAGCGACGAGGCCAAGGATCACTCTTTATTGTGCGCGTGTGTGTGCGTTTGAAGGGAGTGTGAGGATTTGACGCTTTGATTTACAAAGGACCGCTAGCATGCGTAGGTATCCTCGATTGCAAGCCGGTTCTCACCTCGGACGACTGATCCAAAGGCTCTGAAATGCTATCTCTCCTCCCACATGCATGTACATGAAAGCTGAAAGACCATGCCGAACAAAAGGAAATAGATTCGAGGAAAAGGGTTGTCCATCAGCGCTGAGATATCCGGAACTCCCGTTTTGGTGACTTTTGCATTGACTCGAGTCGAAAGATCCCTCTTCTATCCTGCGGTCGAGTCGATCGGCGCCAATGAGATCTACACCCCTAAGCCATGATAGTCGTCATCGTAACCCATCAATCCCCGCTGTCATCACTGCGACGAAACGTTTACTTCCTTCGGAAAGAGCAGCCCTCGGTCAATCGCGCCTTGCCACCAGTGGGCTGGCACCTGTGAATGCATTAGCCCATGCCCCAATTCCAAGTCGGAATGTCCAAAACTTACAGGACCTGCGAGCAGCCCTGGCAGACGACGACTGTGTTGGCGTGCGAGAAGACGGTGGTGATGGTGAAGCATCCAGGACACTTGACGTCCATGAAGAAGGAGCGGGGAGCGGGCACGAGGGTCTTGAGCTTGTGCTTGCGGGCCTCACTAGACACTTGTTAGTCGCAGGTCGAGGGCGAAGAGGCGAGAATGTGAGCGTACGCGGCCGGGGAGGGGTTGAGAAGGTCAACTGCGAGAACCTGAAGTCTTGTTAGTTCAAGGATCTGATTGAGATAACATTTGCGCGAGGCGAGGCGGCGAGAGGTTGCGAATTCATCATGCTGTGGCGAACTCCGAGAGTCTCGTGTGCCTGCTCACAGACCCCTCGCACGCGCTCGTAAATGCCCTCTGTGGCTCAGACTCACCATTTTGACGGTTTATGGAGAGTCTCTTGGTTTGGTTGGTTGTCGTTGATGGCTTGAAGTCGATTGAATTGGGCGCGAGAGTCGAGACGGCTGGAGAGGGGGATCAATTTTCGACATCAGCAACCATCGGCCACACATTCGTTAGCGAGAGCGCTAGAATTCTTGGCGGTCCGTGCACATTGGTATGCTCTCAACTGTTTGTTCTCCAGAAACAACAAGGCGATTCCGGATACTTTCTTAAGTTTGGGCTTGTCTTGGGGATTGCCAGTGTCTGCGCGTATAGTTTGGAGTCACCGTGACCGCGCGCCGCGAATCGACGCCGGAGCTCGCTTTAGGGCGGCAAAACGTCCGCGTGAATCAAAGCACGAAAACATCGCTTGCATTCGGGTTGACACATGCAAAGACTAAGAAAGCTCTCTGGAGAAGCACACTTCAGGAGATGGTGTCCGAAAATGAGTGAAGAGATGTCACTCCCCTGCATGCCGCTACAGAAGACGTAAGTGTTCGCCTCTGACTCCATGGCGAAGTGCATCTCCAAACCAGAGGGAAAAGACAATGTCTAGGTCGGGCCGACTAGGCGATATGATGTATTCAAGCACACGACACAAGAGATCTTCCCAGCTCCAGAATACAAGTGAGCTCTGACTGGTCAGAAGTCGTACCGCAAACTGTGGAACACTTGCTGCCGACCGGGAATGTGGAAAGACAGAACAGTAAGCTGTCCGTGTGGCCATCTGCTCTAGCTGAGTTGTGGTCAGCGCTAAAGTGCGAGGTATTACCCCATCGCATATGGGGTCCCTTCCATACCTGTCCTTTTACCCCACTTAGCGTCACTTCCAAGCTTATCGTAGACGCTGCAGTTGTGTACAAGTACGCCGACCAGATGCGACAAAGATAAAAACATAGTCCGTTTACTCAAGTTTTACGGCAAATCTGCGATCCGACATGGCAGCACAGGAAAAGAACACGCAGGAGATAGAGAAGGCGAAGAGGCTGAACCATGTACCCTGGTGCGAGGAATATGAAAAGATGATTTCGGGGATGCTGTATGTATACGACCTCTCTTGTCGATATCGTTCCAGCATTACTTCAATGTGATCTTCCAAAGTCTAGTGCTATGTACAACGCTTACGGCGTTCGAGGCACATGATTCGGATTACATCCTCGGATACTTGTCCACTCGACTAACAAATCACTCAGCTACAACGCCTTCAGTCCTACCCTGAACGCCGCCCGCTTTAAAGCTCGAGCCTTTGCTCACAAATACAATACCTGGTTTCCTGACCCCGAAACAACTGACACAGAGAAAGGCTTTGACGTCCTCGCCGTGGAACGCCTTGGAATGCTCAAAACAATCATTGGCCACGTAGGCGACGACGAGGTCTTCATCGAACCTCCTTTTAACATCGACTACGGCTGCAACATCTCCCTAGGCAAACGATTCTACTCCAATTTCAATTTAACGATCCTTGACTGCTCGCTCGTGACAATAGGAGATCGGTGTATGTTCGGTCCTAATGTGTCTATCTTTGCGGCCACACATGAGGCGGAGGTGCAATCGCGACGGGATAATATTGAGTACGGGAAACCTGTTGTGATTGGCGATGATTGCTGGATTGGGGGCAATGTGGTTGTCTTGCCTGGGGTAAAGATAGGCAGGGGGGTTACGGTGGGGGCGATGAGTGTTGTGACGAAGGATGTGCCGGATTTCTGTGTTGTTATGGGACAACCGGCGAGGGTGGTCAAGAAGGTTGCAGAAGTTCCATTGGAGGAGAGTGCATCTTGATAGCTATAAACCTCTTCATGATCAATATTCGGAGAAGCACTCAATTTTTTGGACTGGATTGTATGAAGAGCGCAAACTATCAGGCTGTGTTCTAAATTTGGTAAAGTCCACCCTGAGAGCTGTCAACCCGCATCATCTATCCAAACAATCAAAAAAAAGCTCTTACTGCTGAAAGCGTAAACGCATGCAGACCTCGCCAAACCAAGGAAAGAAGTGAAGGGAGCCAGCGCCGAAGCTGTACTGCAGCAAACATGTACAATAAAAGTATAAAAGCGTCGAAGCGGTATAAAAGGTTAAGGGGAAGGTCTATGCCAGGAGCACTACTAGCCAATCTGTGCTCCTATTCTGAGTATGCGTCCTATCCAACCGGACTTGGACCAACATCAAACAGTTTGCCACCTTTTTCCAAGAAGCACACAACTAGCGATGGAGTGGAAATACGAAAGGGTACAGGCGATGCGGGTGCGGTGGAGGGGGTGCAGCGACAGAAGTTGGATGCTGGATACTTCTATCGAGGTGCTGATAGCGTGCGGTCAAACCGAGTACTTCGTAGTGGTAGGATGGTGTTCGGAAAGGATAGCGGAAGGGGGTCGTCGGCCTAGAGGATGGTGCAGCCGCCGCTCTTGTCTTTGCTGGTCTTAACCTGCAGAGCGACACGGGCAGCCTCGGTAAAGGCCTCGTTCACACCTCGGTTCTTCATAGCGGAGCATTCTAGACATGTCAACTAGCGGTCATTAGTCTCGAAAGTGACATGGCTTACCCAAGTACCGCAGCGCCTTGATCTTCTCTGCTACGCGCAAACCTTCGTTGTAGTCGATACATGGCTTCTCGGGCTGTTGGTCGTCGGCGTCATCGTCTTCTTTTTTCCGCAGGTCACACTTGAGTGCAACAAGAACGAGCTTAACGCCGGGGCAGTTCTCTGCTATTTCGCCGACCCATTTCGTTTCTACGTTCTCAAGCGAGTCCGGTGAGTCGACCTGTGCCGTGTAAGTTGCGATGTGGGTAGCATGACGGTCGGGTAATCGTACCGAAAAGCAAAGCATGATAGCGTGCGTGTCATCGTAGCTCAGCGATCGCAGCCTGTCAAATTCTTCCTGTCCGGCCGTGTCCCATAGACTAAGCTCGACATGTGTGTTGTCGATGTAGATGTCTGTAGCACTACGTCAACCGTGTATACGTGAGTTGTGGATAGGCGCACGAACCGTGTACGTAGTTTTCTAGGACGTTTGTTAGCGATATGATTATAAGGCGCAATAAGAATCCTTACCGAATACCGTGGGCTCACTAAAAGGGCTTCATTAGCCTCAGGCGCGTATCTGTCTTTTGCAAATCACTCACTATACTGTTGGAAAGTAACTATGGCTAGGTTAGCAAGCTACGAATATCGCACAAGCACAGCGATACATACCCTCTTGTGAACACATTAAGTAACGAGGTCTTGCCGCATGCACCGTCACCGCTGTCGGAGATACGTTAGCCTTATTCTGTCGCATCGTGCCTCGATCGCCCGGACAAAGAGGCTCCCCCGCATATACGAGACGTACAGGAGCACCAGCTTGCGCTGCACGGACTTTGTTCCACCGCACATAGGCATCGTGAAGGTCGCGTAGGAAAACTCGGCGATGGGTTCGTTCGTTCCGCCGGCTCAGGGACAAGAGAGAGAGAGCGAGAGCGCGCGCGCGTGATGGTGCGACAAAGGACGACGGTCGCGATCGGTGCAGCGGGCGTGGTGATAGGACGAGAGTGAGAGTCACACCGAGGACTCTTGACTGATGATGATGATGATAAAGATGTGTGTGAATTGAGAGTTAGGCCGGGAGGGTTCCAGATGCTGGGCTGGAGATGCAGGCGATGGATGGACGGAGTTGAAGATCCACCCACGTCGCTAAGGCTAAGCCTAAAAGGACAGTTAGTACCGCTCACTTCCGTGACCACTGCACGGCTTCGACCCTACGCATTTGGACATCGACACGGACGTGGCCCCATGCGGTTGTAGGCCGAGGCGTACGATAGTTCCCCCAAATGTACTCAACAAGGCTGTCAGAATTACTGGTGCACGTGGGGAAGAGGCCAAGACCTCGGCGAGCCTTGAAGAATTGATGGTTGAGGCCAAGACGACGGCCTGCGACCGTGAACCGAGTTAAGGGATCTGCTAGCGACGGCGAGTGGTTGAGAAGGGATCTGGGATAAGAATCTCCGGGGTCTGAGGCTTCTCCACATGCTGGAAGCCGGACCGAAAAGACCTTGGTATGTACTGTGTAAAGCCCCCGTTTGCCGCCTACTGCACGCGATGTTATACTCCAGTATTGTTCAGCCTTATCAAGGCCCAATGCAGACAGTAGAACTTTGCACATGCTCAGCCACAGATATTTCCCTCAACCTCGGACTGATTCAAATTCAGATTCAACAATGCGTCAATGCCGCCGGGAGAGAAAGTGGAGCCGGGACATATCTTGGAGATTGGAGCCGATTGCTGTTGGACCCAGAGTCTTCACAAGTAGATGTGACCATAGCGTTGTTATGCAAATCCCATGGAATCAAGCGCAAACACGCTTTGGAGCGCTTTCAGCATTCTTCAAGCGAATTTGGTGCAAATGTTTCGATGCATTTCATGGGTGCTTGCATCTGGCGAGCTTAGCCCCGCGAAAGTGGGGCTCTTCCGCAGGCACCTACCGCCGCCTCACGTAGGCAAACAGTCGCGAGAGCTCCAAACAACACCACACCACGCACACTCTATCGACTGATATAACACCACCGCACCCGCTTCTCAATAGAGCTGAAGAGAGAAAGAGAAGCAGAAGAAAAAAAACATACGGCTCAAACCCTAATTCTCACTTCACCACCCACGCTACTACAACCATGTCTGACGATGACGACTTCATGCAAGACTCGGGCGAGGAGGAGTAAGTCGCAATCGATAACTCTCAGGCAGCATCTCCTCCAACACACCGCAGGTACGACTTCGAATACGAGGACGACGATGACGAGCAGAGCGGCGATGTCGACATCGAGAACAAATACTATAATGCGAAGCAGCTGAAGGCCGACGACCCTGAGGCGGCCATAGACGAATTCTTGGGAATGCCTGCCCTGGAAGAAGAGAAGTCGGACTGGTACGGACCATGAATATCTGGGGGTTGGTTATCTGCTGACGGGTCCATAGGGGATTCAAGGGACTGAAGCAGGCAATCAAGCTCGAGTTCAAGCTTGCACGCTACGACAAGGTAAATATGGCGACGACCAAGAAGGACACTTGGCTAATGTCCACAGGCTGTCGAACACTACAAGGAGCTCCTGACCTACGTCAAGTCGGCCGTTACACGCAACTACTCGGAAAAGTCCATCAACAATATGCTCGACTTTATAGAAAAGGCTGCAGAAGATGCCGACGCATATCGCTGCATGGAAAACTTCTACGCCCTTACCCTCGACATCTTCCAGAGCACCAACAACGAGCGACTTTGGCTAAAGACCAACATCAAGCTCGCAAGGCTGTGGTTGGATAGGAAGGACTATCGTCAGCTTACGGAGAAGCTCCGAGAATTACACAAAGCCTGTCAGAAGGAGGATGGAACAGATGACCCGAGCAAAGGCACATACTCGTTGGAAGTATACTCGCTTGAAATTCTGATGTACGCCGAGACCAGGAATAACAAGCGGCTAAAGGTATTGCCTGTCCAAATTCAACCACACCTGCGTCATCTCTAACACTATGACAGGCACTGTACCAGCGAGCGCTCAAGGTTAAATCCGCAGTTCCACACCCCAAGATCATGGGAATCATCCGAGAATGTGGTGGCAAGATGCACATGAGTGAAGAGAACTGGAAGGGGGCACAGAGTGACTTCTTCGAGAGCTTCAAAAACTACGATGAGGCTGGATCACTTCAACGAATCCAGGTCCTAAAGTATCTGGTCCTTGCGACCATGCTGTCGGGTTCGGACATTAATCCATTTGACTCGCAGGAAACCAAGCCCTACCAGAACGACCCGCGCATCTCTACAATGACAGACTTGGTCAACGCCTATCAGCTTGAAGATATTCACGGCTACGAGAAGATCCTGCAGAACAACCAGGATTTGCTTCAAGATCCGTTCATCGCCGAGAACATTGACGAAGTTACGCGAAATGTGCGAACCAAGGCTGTCGTCAAGCTCGTCGCACCCTACACCCGCTTCACATTGGCCTTCATCTCGAAACAGCTCAAGATATCCCTTTCCGAGGTGCAGGAAATTGTAGGGTTCCTGATAGTTGACAAGCGGTTGCGTGGCAAGATCAACCAGCAGAACGGAACGGTGGAGATTGAGAGCAGTACAGACATGGATCGGGTGCAGGCGATGAAGCAATGGAGTAGCGCCATTGGAGCCTTGTGGCAGACGGTGCTGAACGACGGCGACGGCTTCAAGTCAGACGAGAGCGGTTCTCAGTTCACGCCTGGTGGTGGCGGGCCCCAAAGCATGAGCTGGAATCAAGGTTCAATGGGGGGCAAATCTGGTCGAGGCAAAGGCAAGGGTCTGGGGCGGCTTCCGGGAGTAGTGGGCAAAGGATGACTTGCAGCATCGGTCGCGCGCGGTCCACAAGACGACCTGTAACTGGGTTTCCGGACAGGGCACGGAGCAAAGGTAGTTGCACAGTACCGTCACCGGGGGCATTTCTCACCTAAAGTAATTGAGACATGCGGCCAGGTTGCACATGAGCGGTAGGCGTCTCAACATAGCATGCGGGCAGCGGACATGTTCGGTCACGCAATCAAGTGCGTTTATCCACAGGTCAGCAGCGTTTCCATCTTGGTCTGTGTATGTAACATGGCCTCGTTTTCTGGTAGCAACAGCCAAGGTCCCGATTGCGCGGTCATGGCGGTAGCCTGCCGCCACCAAGCGCCTCCGTATCTCGATGCCAGCGAGCCGTGGATCGAATCTCAATGTGACGCATGGTGATTTCAAGCTTCACTCCACTACTCTCGTACGAATCACAGCGGGATTCCCGACGATGGCACTGCGCGCCGGGGAAGCGGGCACAGACGAGGGGTGGTGTTGCAAGCGAGCCTCTCAGCCAATAGCAATGCTCCCACGCCGTGCCCGCCCTGACTCGCATGCAGCGTGGGATCGGTAACTCGACTAGAGTTTATCTCGGGTGTGCGGACGGGGTTTTTTTTTTCTGTCGCAAAAGCGCCATGGAGCGGCAGAGCGAATCATGCAAGGCAGGCGGCCACTGCAGCATGAAGGCCCAGGCGCCAGAGGGCGATCTTGGCATGTTCCTCGACGCCATGCGTGTCTCGATGATGCTGTGTTGAGCGCAATCCACAACGTGATACAGCCTTATCTCGTCGATGCATGCACCACCAGCCTCGGGCTCTGCAATTGTTCCGGTTGGCGGTGCTGCCCGGATGCCTCCTACACCTGACGAGAGCGCAAGAGGCTTCTCAAGCCGTCATGCTAGCCGTCTCGTGACTCTGATTCTTCCGCGGCTCTTTGCTCGGCGATCCAATGCTAGATGTGATGGAGCGTCAAAGAGTGCACTTCAATCTCCAGATGCTAACCCATGAAGACTAGTGGGAACGTAAATCGATATCACACCCTGGCGTGGTGGGCAACCGTTGCCGGGTGATCTTGGAAGATTTGGCATACCGCATCTCATAGTAGTTTCTTTTGCTCGATGCTCCCCTGGCGCTGGTTGTGTGGAGTGGCCTCCCTCTTGTACACCGTCGCGCCCTGCCCTCTCCCACCCCCCAGCAGACATCCGGTGCGACTGAGATTAGCCGCTTCAAAGCGGCTGGACCATAGTGTTGCAGACTGTTTTGGTGTCTGGCAGGTTCAATTCCACTGCCACGCCGCGAAGATCTCCTCTTGTCTCTCTGCCATATATTGGCGTGTGCCCCTGGACGCCCGTGAGTATCACAGCAACGACACAGCTTCCAGCCCACCGCCGTCGGCCTCTGCACCTACTAAAGACACCGCTGCCCTTCCCCAGCAGCCCCTCGACAAATTGTTGCTGAGATCATTTGCGCGTTGCCGAATCTGTTGTGGAATCTTTCTGTCCAATTGGTAGCCACTGAGGTCAGTCACGCCCACGGCCGCCCAGGGAGCCATCCGAGTGCATACGGCGGGGAACTGAGGGCAACGCGACTACACAAAAACACACACACACACACTCTCACACACTCTCACACTCTCACTCACACACACATACACATACAGACACACACACACATACACATACAGACACACACACACGCACGCTCAGAACAGCGCGACGAGATGAGCAGGCAATCGGTGTTGACGGGCTATCATGGCCAGCATCATCCACATGCGCACCTACACCAGGGCCACTATGGAGTTCCGGCTCCGAACCACTACCAAGGCGGATTAGCGTTTGCTATCCGCGCGCCGGTCCTTGCTCCCGGGAGCTATAATCACCACACTGGCCATCACCCAGGCCACCAGCATCGCAACCCCCACCTCAACATGGCCGCATTTCCCTCCGACGACGAGTATGCCCATCTGCAGAAGCTGTCGAGCGAGTACGAGCCCGAGGCCACTGTGAGTCTGCTTGCGACAATATTCGCCGAAGCGCGCTGACCGCCCAAGGGCCCACTCGTTGGCGAACGCCAAAGCAGCGCTGCCATCACCACAGAGTATGCCGCCGCAGATCCAGTCTTCCAAGTCAAAACGGCTGCGCTGCCAGCCAAGTATGCCTACTTCCGCACCTGTCGTGGCGATGGCCATTGTGGATGGCGGGGTGAGTGATGATCATGTTCCCTTAGTGCTGTCTTGCCGCTGCTAACAGGAACAGCAATCGCCTTCACCTATTTTGAGGCCTTGCTACGTGTGGGCGACGTGAGCAAGTTGGATCATGAAAAAGGCCGCCTCGACTCACTGGGCAACATGCTCGCCAACATTGGTTATTCGCGCGACATCTGGATTGACTTTGCAGAAGAGGCATTCGAGCTTCTGGACAAGCTCGCCAACTCGTTGCGCATCATGGACGGCCAAGCCGAGCACATTCTCCTTCGTACTTTCAACGACATGAACGAATCCATGGCAATCATCACCTACGTCAAGGTTGGTATTCTCCACATCTAACCATTCAAGGCGCTAACCCCTTCTCAGCTTCTAGCCAGTGCCTGGGTGCAGACGCACACGGACGATTTCATGCATTTTGTCGACAACGGCGACGTCAAAGCATACTGCTCCAACTACATCGAACCCACTCAATGTGAAGCCGACAATGTTGGCATTGCTGCCCTCGCTGAAGCGCTAATCAAGCCTGCTGGCTTTGGCCTTGAAGTATGGTACTTGGACCGCTCACCAGGCGAAGAGATCAACCGCAGCTTTTATGCAGAACCAGTGGATGCGCACCATCATCCTGTTCCTGGTGCTCCTATGCTGAGGCTACTCTACAGGCCGTAAGTCTGCCTTGCACAAGACACTTCTCCCGCCTTTCTAATCCTCCCTAGTGGCCACTATGACATCCTGTACAAGGCTAGAGACGTACCCCAGATCCAGCATCAGCCTGTTCCCCAACAGCAACCACTTCATGTTGCCCTGGCCAACTACACTGACGAATTCATACCGACTGCAACAAATGTCGGCGACGTCATGAACATGATCCCGGGAATGTACCCCTCTGGTGTCGCTCTAGGCCAGCGGTGGTCTTCGCTTCCGTACGACTTCAGCCCTAGTCCCGCTTCCCATCCTCAGGTTACGCCTGTCCAGCCATATGCCCCAACACCAACGCCTGTAACGTCGGTTAGCACTTCGCACTTGGACTTTGTTACACCAATCCATTCTAGCAACCCAAGCCAGTACAACCCGCCGAGTCATCACAACATACACCTCGACCAACCTTCTGTGACACTCCCAATACACCCTCCACCGCCACCCGTGTGCATCGAACGAACGGCTCCTATGGGTGTTGAGAGGGGTGGCCTTTTTCGGCCTTCAATGTACGAGCTGGAACCGGGTTATGGCTCCTCGATGCAAGTGCAGCCGTTCCAGACTTCCATTTTCCGCAAGTAAGTATCGGCTCGGTAGTTGCCTCTTTGGCTTACACTAACATACTCAAGTTCCCACTTCAATACCGCGCACTTTATGAACCCAGACTTTGAGCCCGAGCAGTGGTGTCCCGATGGCGAATACTCCATGGGCAATAAAGGTCGACACAAGTCGCATTCATCCTGAACATCCTTCCTTGCTTGAATCCGATATGTGCGCTCTTCTGGTGGCCTTTTCTCGATATATTAGCGACTACTAGCGTGGCGTTCATCGAGCTTGCCTTGCTTTGCTGGCATCCTACATTATACTCTCCACGGCCTTAGCCCCCCTTAACGACGAATGACGACCGATATCATTGTTAATCATTTTCGGAATATCGCTTCACCACTCTCACACACATGCAAAAGCGACGGTACTTCAAGTGCCCACATTCGGACTATTTGGCCACACGCAAATGCTTCCAATCTAGTATGCACCCACAACTCATGTCCGTCAAGCGTGGGCAGAGTGTCGTATTCTTCTTTTCTTTCTCTTCTTCTTTACAAGCCAACCCCGCAAGGATCTACGACCGTGACGAATACCAAAGACTATCTGCCTCAGGGTGATCGACTTTAGAGTTGAACATCTTTATTGGTTTCTGTCTCTTCTTTTCTCCCAAGGCATTATTAGCGACCACTCATCACCTCGACATATCTTAATTATACACTTTCTTTCAGTCTAATACAAAACACTATTCGGTATGCGCGGTCCTTCTATCAATCTGAAGTCCACGCCTTCTTACACTGGAGACACAAGATTGCGACATGGACGCTGTGTGCGCCCTCACTCAACCGACAGGCCGTATGCTTCCTACTGATACCCTCGTTCAGGATCCTGCGTTCTCGACATGTACCTTGGCTTGTGTGGAACAGAATATCGCGAGCTTGTGGGATGCAGGGGTCCATGTTCTAGATGCTACACGGAGTAGCTATAGCCGGGGATAAGGCGCCTCTATCGCTGCAAACAGGCAGCCTTGTCGCAGATAGTAGCATGGTGGACAGAATGGACGGGACAGACCGTCAAAAAACAATGCAATATAAACCCTGGCATCTCACTTGCTGAAGGTCGTCATGCGATGTATATGTGACGCGTTTATACCGAGTGCGTCGCCGTTCCGACCGCATCGCCTCCAACAGGAGCAATGCAAGCAGAATCAAAAGCCTATACACACACCACCATCACTTTGCTCAAATTTCCCATAACCTAGCATCGCAGCCTCGAAAACAGTCGTCGTTGACAATCCTGATATTTCCCCACGTCTCTCGAGACTGTCCGCACAACCGGCCCCCACGTTACACCTTGTCAAAAACTCGGCTCGTAAGATTGTCGGCTAGATTCACCATCCCATCGGACGATCACGTACTGCAAGCACACTCTGATCCTGAATGTTTTTTTTAAATGGTGTAATGATGATTGCCCGGTATCGAACCGTTGTGCATGTGCGAGCAGGGGGGATGGCGCAAGGCGCGTTGCCCGATGCCAGGCTAGCGAGTTGACAGTCTCGCACACATGATTTTACTAATGGTCTATACGACATTTGCTTCTTCTTTTACCAAGAAAGTAAGCAAGGTAGGATGAAGGGGTGCCAAGACGGGACAGGGCGAGACTGGAGGCTTGGAGAACAAGATTGTGCGTGAGGCTAACGGACATGATCATGTTTACGATTTTGGGGGGGGGGGGGGCGGGGCAATGCAAGATACGCGGTTCGCTTCACCTTATGGCAGTAAGGGTACGTAATATCGATCAAATTTTTCTTTGTGTGGTGTACAGCATCTACATGGAGGAGGCATACGGCAACACAGTACACTATTCGTTCACCGTCTTTTCTGTACTCTCTCTTCTACCACCCGGGAAGGCAGGTGTGGTTCGTTGAACAAAACAGGATCGCATTGGCGGCATCTTCGAACGGCTGTTCGCAGGATCGAGAGGTAGTAGTTCGATAGTCTTGGTTTTTCCCTTGCGAGTCAGGTGTGCAGCAGAGAACCACGCTCCACACTATAGCGGAACGGCTGTTATAGGGTCGAACGAAGTCGCACGTATGAGGTCGCACGTATGCGAGTATACTCGCACCGCTCGAGACATGCTTTTGATCCTCAATCTGTTTCGCCCGTCGTAAGTGAAGCTTGCTGCTCATGCTGAGTGAGTGCGGACTCTTACAATTGCCAACCAATGTTGGTGTCGCGTCCCACTGCAGCAAGCTACGTCGCCTCCATCGTCTTCCGGAGAGAGTGTTCATCAGTGATTCATCATAGCATGAAGCATAAACCCGCGGCGTAAGCCAAGTAGTAACACAGCAGGACGGGTTGAAGAGCTGCGTGATCGAAAACCGGCAGCAGCCTCTAGGTTTGGCCTTCCATCCCGCAGTGCAGCTGACATTGATCCAAGCGCGACATTGAAGACACGGCGTCGTGCTTGCGCAGTACAATCAAGTTCGTCAATAGTCGTGCAATTGCGGAGAGAAAGCTGCATGAGCTACCCCACTCTGTGTCATGACGGCTTGAAAAGGCCTGGCTGTGTGTTCAATAATTTCAAATAACCCGTGTTGTGGTTTTCGCGATACAGTAGCAAGTCTGTTGAATACGAAGGCTGGGCCTGATGGTCTGAAACGGGCAGTTTCGGAGCTTGCCGGCTGAGAAACGTGGGCGGGGGGTGTCGAGACCGAGAATTTCTTATGTGATACTGACCAGGCTTCGGGCCCTTTTCCATATCGCTATACACCGACTAGGCGACGAAGAGGTTGGACGCATATACATGCTACACATCCAGATTATCGCGAAGAGACCAAGGTCGCGTCGTCGCCTTTGTATGCAGTCCCCAGCGTCATTGGTTTCAGGACTCGTCAGCAGCATCGATATCGTCTGAATCGGATCCAGAAGTGGCGTCCGTGCTGTCGTTCATCTCCACATCTCCGTTGGTATGGTTGCGATTTGCGCCATTTGTAAGCCTCTTTTTCGCTCGTGCTTTGGCACGTTCCGCCCTCTCCTTTTCTTGGCTCATGAAATAGTCCTTCTCCTCCCGCAGCTCTGAAAGCTGTGAGAAAGTAACCTTTTGAATGCGTTGCAGACTTGCAAGCTGCTTCTTCAATTCTTTCACTTCGACTTGCTGAGCATTGCTCGGTGCATCAGACGTATTCAAGCTACCGTCATCTAGTGCCATAAAGTCCGCTAGCGGGGCAGAACCACCCTTTGATTGAGCAGCCCAGGAGTCCAGCTCAGCTAAGCTCTCTTCCAGCATACTGGCGGGGAAACTGGAGTGTGTAAGGGCTTCCTCGAACGCGCTTCTTCCCACAGATTTCTTCTCAGTAGCAGAAATGTGGGGGCTACGCAATCGACCGTTCAAGTGGAGGTTCAGAGTATAGTGTGGCGGAACCAGGCCATTTGCACTGCTCGTGAGTCCCGCATCTTGTTTCGGCTTGACAACCGCCTGGATCTTGAAGGTAGGTTCCGTTGCGTTGGGAAAGCCAGTCGGGGGGAGAAATCGAAGGTTGGAAACGGGTCCGGGAAGATTAGCAGGCGTAGAAAGATAGTTTGCCTTTGCAACGTCCCAAAGCGCTATCTTGCCGCTGACGTGGCCCGAGATGAGTGAAGTGCCATCCCAGCTAAGGGTCAGGCTGAGGGCTCCGCCGAGCTTCTGGGACTCTGCACTGAACCGACTCTTCGGTGATGGTTGTATCGGCCGGTGAGACGAGACACTATCCCGAAGAACGTCTATCGAAGTAGTCTTCTGCACATCGTCGTAGAAGTCGATGGTTTGTAAGCTGCCGTCGGCGTAGGCCACGTAGAATGCGCGGTCTGCAGGGTCTAGAGTGACGGCAGTAGGCATGTCGGGAAGCAGATATGTCCTCAGCGCTTGCCCATTGTGATAATCCCATACTATGGCAGACTTGTCTCCTGATATGGATACGGCGATGTTGGCCGTGCTCGAGCTGTGGCCGCAAGCCAAGGACGAGATGGGTCCGCGGTGGGTAGAGAGGGTATGTATGGGCGAGCGCGAGGCGTCGGGGGAGAATGACAGTATCGATGGAAGTGCCCATACGTGGATCATAGCATCCGAGGAGCCCGAGAGGAAGAAGTTGGAGGATGGATCTACAACAATGCTCGTGACTGGCTGGAGATGCGAAGTTGATGTAGAGACGAGACGGCCTGAGCAGACCTGAAATATACATTAGAAAACGCGCAGACTACACCTGACATTGCAGACTCATGACTAACCTCCCAAGCCAATATCCGCCCGCTCTCAGTTCCGAGTAGCAGCACGCTGTCTTGCGCTGCGAGTGCGATACTGTGTATCCTTTCCGGGAAGGGGACTAGAGCTTCCTGGCTGCCTTTCTCTCTGCTGTACACATGCACAATCGCCTTGTCCGCCTGCGCAGCGAAGATGTGTGAGGCGCTCACAGCTATGCCATTTGGCGCACTCGCGCTCTTCTTGAAAGCATGTCTTTGGGCGACGAGCGGCTGGAATTCGTGTATGAAGATGCCCGCGTCTTTTGTGACTCCAGTGTTGGCCTTGGTCGATGCCGAAATGGCAGCCACGAATTGTTCGGTGAGCATGACCGGACGTGTTTGAAGATGTCGTTGTCGCAAGTTGAAAGTTGCAAGCTCTAGAAACTTTTTGGTGGAGCATCTGCAGCTTGAGGGTCTGTGCAGCTAGCCGCGGAACATGCCCGTGTCAGGTCGCTGCTTACAAGTCTGTTGGCTGCCACCTTAGCCAACAAGTCCCTCCTGAAGCTTATTATGGCCATCTCTTTGTCAGGAGGCCTGGACAATGCAATACGACAGTCTACCCCGTAAGCAATCCAACTCTAGGGCTGTGCTGGGTAAGTACGCCGACCAAGGGCTTAGGGCTGCTTCAGCTGCTCCCCAAGCTAGTCACCCTTCTCGCGCCAAAACGACTGGTAGGATGATTTGTAGTGACGACCAGAAGCGAACTCGTTCTCCCAGAGATGTCGCGGGTGATGGACAGGGAGGGCTATGTACCGGCTCGGCTCCAACCACGGCTTTCCAAGTTTGCATGTGTAGGTTGACAGAGAAACGCTACTAGTAAGCCCATCGTAGTCCGAAGCACTATCTAAAACGCCTCACAAAACTACAATGGATGATTCTTCAGCTCGGTACCTTAGTGCCATACCGAGCCACCGAGCAGTACTGGCTGAATGCCCGAAGTAGGCACTGCTGGAGCGGCTGACCGATGTTCTGACCTGTACCAAACCGGATCCGACTAGCGACGTGCTGACTTCACGGATATCGTACTCGAACCAGGATATGGGGGCGTTTGGATAATCGACAGATTGGCTCCGCAGCCACACATGAAAGGAGTAGCTTTAGCCGTAGTACGTGACCCCGCACGCCTGATAGTCTGGGCCTCTTGCATTCCGGAGCTTCGGAAGGTGCGCTCTCTGTATAATGCGGCTCCAGCAATGCCCTTGGCGAACTTATATATTTCGTGTGGGTCCCTACAGTGATTGTTCTCATATCGTCAATTCAGACTATAGGTCCCAAAATGTCTCTCGAGGAACTGACAAGCAAATCGTATGGTATGTAAGAATTCCCATCACTGCAATACACCGAAGCAGGAAGTCTACTCTCGATATTGCGTTGCTAACTGTCTGGTGTCTCTAGATTACATCGTCTGTGGAGGCGGTACAGCGGGTCTGGTCATCGCGGCTCGTCTCACAGAGGACCCAAACGTTACTGTGGCTGTCCTGGAAGCTGGTGGCAATGGATTGAACGACCTCTTTATCGATGCACCAAACATGTTTACCCAGCTCTGGGGCAAGCCCCAATACGACTGGAACTATAAGACGGTTCCACAAGTACGTTTCTGGCATGTCGTGACTCGTCTCGCCTAACAAGTCTTGCTAGGAAGGTACGGTTGGTCGTGTCCACGGCTACATTCGTGGAAAGGTCCTAGGTGGCAGCAGCGCTGTCAATTACAACATGTTCAGGTAAGCACTCTCTCCCAGCTATAGTTGGACATATCACTCATGCTAACTTCTGGGTAGTATGGCTTCCAAGCAGGATCTGGACAACTGGGGAGAGCTTGGAAACAAAGGCTGGTCCTTTGACGATATGAAGCCTTACTATCGGAAATTCGAGACATATCACCCCGCATCAGAGACTTTAGGAAAGGGCGTTGACGATAAGTACCTTGACAAGTCACTTCGTGGCACCTCCGGCCCAGTCCATGTTAGTAGCCCATATTTACTCAACAAGAATACTCTACTGACGAAATCAGATTTGCTTCCCGAAAACTGATGTCACCTGGGGCCAGGACGTCTGGCCCAAGACTGTGATCAACGCCGGATATTCACCCGCAAAGGATCCTCGTACTGGCTCAGCTATTGGCGGCTTCAATCAACTCAACACTATTGACCCTGAGCACAACAGGCGGAGCTACGCTGCAAGAGATTACTACGAACCTACTGCGGATAGGCCAAATATGACTCTCATAACTCATGCGCTTGTCTCCAAAATCGAGCTTGAAAAGACCGCTACACAAGTCAAGGCCACCGGCGTCCACTTCACAGTCGATGGCACTACACACGCGATGAAGGCACACAAAGAAGTCATCGTTTGTGGAGGAGTTATCAACTCACCTCAGCTCCTTGAGCTTTCCGGCATTGGATCACCTGCTGTACTTGAAAAGGCTGGTGTTGAAGTCATCGTGGACCTTCCAGGCGTGGGAGAGAACTTGTGTGATCATACAGCGACTGGCCTTGTACTCGTAAGTGCATGCATCACCCTAGTTATATTGCAAATACTGAGCTCCACCAGGGTGTCAAAGATGAGTACCCCACCGCCGAAGCTTTCAAAAACCCAGCCATCATGCAGCAAGCCCTAGAGGCATAGATCACCCACAAAGCCGGCCCGTTTGCAGGAGCGCCTACCACGACAGGTTTTGCTTCTCTTTCAAAAATCGAGCCCGTCTTTCCAGATGCAGAGTCGCACATCCAATCACTCCTTCAAGACTTCTCAAGCAAGCATCCGGACGCCGACCCAGCAGGTCGCGATCCCATGCTTGCGCGCCAACTCCTTGATCCCAAAGAAGCAGTCTGCCAAATCGTCATGCTACCTACAGGTTTCCAATCTAATCGTCCTGAAAATGCTGCCACCATGTTTCCCTGCGAAGAAGAGGGCATGTGGTGTACAATCGGCGCATGTAGCACGCGTTCCTTATCCCGTGGTACCGTTCATATCAATTCCTCAGTACCAACCGCACACCCCACGATTGACCCAGCATACTTCTCGCACCCCCTCGACCTTGACATGATGGCTAGAGCACTCCTCCACTCCATCACCTTCACATCCGTAGAGCCCTTTGCCTCAGTCCTCCGCCGAGACTCGGACGGAAATCTCGTCTTGGCCAAATGCTCTGGTTCGCTGCCCAAGACACTAGAAGAGGCCAAAACTTTTGTGCAGAACAACACCGTGACCGAGTATCATCCTATCGGCACCTGCGCCATGTTGCCGAAGGAGAAGGGTGGTGTTGTGGACTCGGAACTGAGAGTTCATGGTGTGGACGGATTGAGGGTAGTCGATGCTAGTATCTTTCCGACGCATGTACAGGGCAATATCGTTAGTCTGGTGTACGCTGTTGCGGAGAAGACGGCAGATCTGATCAAGGGTGTGAGCATTGGGGGCGGAGATGGCATGGAGCTTGTAGAGAGAGTGGACAGTTTGCATGTTGGATAGACTGGAAAGTATGCTGCACCCGCTTGGGTATGAGAATCGTGCCCCCCTACATACACAGATGTGGAAAAAGAGACAGCAGCAGCAGCAACTTTGCTACCGGGTGTGCGCCCAAACTAAATTCAGAGGGCCTAGTGTTTATTTGGTGAACGCCGATACCCATTAACAAGAAGAACAGGGCTCGATTGAGAAACAAATGCTGATAATACCCATCCAAGAAGCTCAGCCTCTTGTCTATTATTGAGATGGATTATCGAGAACACGGCAACCAAAACATGTTTTTGGCATCGCGATCGCCGCAATGACGTATCCCAATCTTACAACCCCCTTGCGCGTGCGTACGCCCAAACGTTCTTTTAAACGAACTCACCCAATCTAATCCGGCAGAAGCACTGCAACGTGAAACCTGCTTTGTCCTCCCTTGTTGTGAGACATGGAGAAATTAAACAAGTAGTCGCCATATCATCGAACCGGGTCCGGCTCTTTGTAGTTTCTAGAGGATTGACGTTCACATTCACCTTGGTGAGATTCCTTAACAGCAGCTGCTTCCAGTTTGACGACTCGACTTACTCTTGTACAATCCTCGTATATGAACAACAACAAAACACGATATCCCAGTTGCGATTATGTCGACACGTAGATCAGGTCGCGCAACCAAAGAGGTGAAGTACACCTCTGCATCGGAAGGCTCAGACTTTGAGGATAAGAAGAAAAGAAGCAAGATGAGCACTACCACCACCAAGAAGACACCGAAGGCGGCCGGAGCACCAAAGAAGGCACCACCAAAGAAATCCACAAAGAAGCGCGCCGCAGAGTCCGACGACGACGACAACGAAAATGATGCCACAGCTCCCAAGCTCAAGCGCCAGAAGAAAGATCCCGAAGCACTCACGGCAGAAGCCCAAGAAAAACAAGCAAAAGCCGAAAAAGCCGCGCACAAGAAAGCGTGGCAAGACTGGCTCTCTTCCCACGACGTCGAAGGCGAGATGCTAGAAGAAGAGCCAGGCAAGGAAAAAAGCATCACGCAAACTGATGCGCTCAAAAAGTACGCAGTCAAGAAGGACGAACTACGTTCGTTGCTGCGATTTGAGAAGAAAAACCCGCTGTACCCAGGCACGATGAAGTTGTTCCTCGAGGAGGATGTGAGGGAGCTGGCATTTAGGAAAATGGGCATGTTGGAGGGTGCTCGAGGGGATGATGACGACGAGGAGGAGGTTGTCGAGCGTGGAGAAGAGATATGGACTGCAGTGCACAAGGACAATGTCCATGTGCCGGAGAAGAAGCCAGCGCAAGACGCGACGGAAGAGACAAGAGACAAGCCGGCAATAAACGACACAAACGAGGCAAAAAGAAAAGCGCCGCGGCGAACAGGAAAAGGCAAGACAAGACGGCCATAACTGCGAAACGGAAAAACCTGGCAGACGGAAACAATACGAAGGTATTCAAGGAGAGCGAGGTCAAGTCGTTGGTGTATAGGAAGACTGCGGTACTGGCTGGCTTTCAAGACCATGGTAAGAATGATGAGGAGCTGTCGGAAGAGAACTCTTCGAAGCGCAGGATGGATCAGACCAAGACGGAGGAGGTAGATGGTATCTGATGCAAGGTCACGAGTGTTAAAGTGTACTGAGATGAGGACGCAAGAAGTGTTCATAATATCACAATTATGTATTCTCGCTTTTCATGCTCCACCTCTGATTACGGCCGACCTAAAGGCTCATCACCATTTGATAGCCTTCTTGAACACTGGAACCTCCTCGAAAGTATCCACACTCCACTTCAACTTTCCCTCCCCTGTGACCCATGCACCTTGATCGGTAGCCTTCAACCCTGTCTTCTCATTCTCGCCAATCTCGTGCTTACTAGCACCGATGCTGTCTTTCGCCAACCATACTATGGGTGTCTTACTGGCGAAAGCCGGGTTGAGATATGCCTTTCTCAGGTCATCTTCGTCGTATTGTGGTTCTTCGTCCTCGTCAAAGTCGCCATCGCGCAACCAAGCCTTCAAAGCAGCATGGCTGCCAAAGACGTGTGGCTGCAAGAAGCGGGCGGCAGGTGAGACGACGTGCGATGGTACATGCGTACGTTCGCTTACGCGGTCAATCCTGGACTCTGCGTGTTCCAGGGCGTCGGACTCGCCTTCTTCGGCTGAAGATAGCAGTGGTGCTTGCTCATCGTCTTCAGATTCGAGTGCAAGATCTGCGGGTAGGTACTGTTCGAGTGGAGCAAAGTAGCGGTTCGTGGTATAGTTGAAGATGACTGTGGCGACGAGTAGAACGACAAGCATGATTAGGGGACCAGTCGCGTCGCGTAAGCTGAAGAGACCGATGAGACAAATCTCAGCGAGGTAGACTCCAGTAAGGATATGTTGCAGAGAGAGCGTATAGGCATGTCCTTTGGTGTCGATCTTGGGCTGCGCGGTGTACAACAGCTGGTATCGATAACTCCAGTAGAAGATTACGAGACCAATGGCAGCAAACCCAAGAACGAGGGGTGCAATACAGGCGTAAACGATTGCTGCAGGAGATCAGTAACACATTACTTGTTGTATCCAATACAACTTACCGATGACAACAAAGTTGCCATGTTTCGGGAAAAGCTTGCCCCAAGCCATGCCCCTCATCGCGACGTAGCTATTGTACTTTTGGCGGGGCGTCTTGTCAAAGAATTTGTCGGAGAACCAGAACGAGAGAACGTCGGTGTAGTTGAGTATGTTGCTCGGGGCATTAGTCAACGCCTGGACGACGAAGTATGCCAAATAGGTGTTTGATGCTTGGGGGAGACGCTCCGCGAGCAGCTCAGGTACCGAGCCTGGATTGTGAATGATTTGCGATGCTACTGCCGCAGCACCTGAAGCAAGTGTTGTGACAAGAAAGACTTGCAGCACCTCAAAGACAAAGTACCACTTTAGCACCTTGATCTCGGCAACAGTCTTGGTCGGCTCTCCAAAGGTAGTAAAGATGTCTGCACCGTGTTAGCCGGAAACCAAGCATGCCGGCCAGTAGAAGACACGTACACCTGAAGATGTTCGGTACATATGTAGCCAACGCGCTCAATACCAGCGAAGGTAAAAGACCACTCAGAAGGTTCATAATCCCAGACGGAATCTTGTTGAGGAATGCGAGCCATTCAACATTCTCAGCGAGATATTGAACATTCGAAAGGGCACCGACGATGCCAACTGGAATGGACCAAAACACAATCGTAGCGATTACGAGATTTAGTGCAACACCACTTTGCGTTATGCGACGCGCAGGTGCCAGGTTCAGGTTGGCCCAAATCACTTCGCTCGGCGTAGTTCCCACAAAACGAGGCGTGAGAGCAAGGACGTCGGCCGATGCGATCTGCTGGTACGCTCGCTGAGCCCCAGGTTGCGTGCGGAACTCTACAAAAACCGCTGCAGCACCACCAAGATTCTCGGCAGCCTCATTCGACTCGCGAGCCTTCTCGATGTCTTCTTCTTTCTCTCTAATCTGAGCCCGATAGTAGCTGATGCTGTCGACTTCCTTGCCAACGACTGGCGTTTTGGACTTGTGTGTAGGTCGCAGGGATTTCTTCATCTGCTTTGGCAGTTGCTCGTATTTGATGTTTCGGTTGTGGCTCTTTCCGACTTCCTTGTTCACGTTCAGGATTAAAGACATTTCAGCGCTCTCCAGCTCCTCGATTTTCGAGTCCCTTTCCGCCACGAGAGATACCAACTTCTCGCCCTTGGTGATCGGCCAGATCCTGACTGCGTCCTCGCCGAAGAAACGCTGCATGTTGCCTTCGTCGAGAGCGGCAGTGGGTGCCGAGAGGTACAGCACGGTACGTGAAGACAGCCTCTTTGCATTCGTCTTGGATAGGCTCCATGCTTGGCGCAGTCCGATGAGCCAGAGTCGTTCTCGCGCCACTGTGAACATGACAAAGCTGAAGAATATCCAGGCCACAACAGCATGCGCATAGAGATGATCCTTGTTCTTCACATTGCCAATGCCAACGCGATTCAGCTGCTTGGATGTGCCGCCACCGGTCCAATTGACAGGTAGAAGAACAGGCCAGGTAATGACAGCGCCAACGATGCAGATGAATATCAGGATCCTCATGAAACGAAGAAACAGATAGGAATCAAGCGATTGATGGTAAAGCGTAAATTTATCCGGGACTGTCCTCATGGTGTGGACCCAGTTGAGATAACCTGGTGATTTCGGACATGGTGTGCGATCCTTCTCTGGCACTGTGCCAATGTACGTCCGTGGCGAATAGATGTTAGGGAAGCGATGTCTGATGAGGACGAACGCGACCATGTAAAGAGTTGCAACGATGGCCGTAGGGATGAAAGCTGCAGCGAGAGCCGCAAACGAAGACGGGCCGTTAGACTTGATGACAGGGTAGGTTAGCACGCGTGTTTTGAGTAAGTCAAGCCTGGTTGTGGGTGTGGGTGCGTACCGACTGGACATGGCTGGTGCCATTGCCTTTGGCGACGAATACCGTCTGGAGATCCATGTTGGATATCTGTGTTTGGGCAAGAGATGACTAGCAATGTCTCATGGCCGATGCAGGACAGAAAGTCGGAGATTGGCAGAGCGGAGGGCGATGTGATTGCACTTCTGCCTGTGTTGACTAGTGTTGTGGAGAAGGAAGGGTGAAGCCTGTCGAGCAAGGCCGCCTATGACGTCGACGCGTTCAGGCGCCCAGCCTTGTGGCGCCCATCATCCGTCAAGACATGTGCGACCCACTACGAACGATGCGCGTATGCTCAAAGCAGTTGAAAGTATTACAAATCTATACATGCGCCCGCGTAAACTAACATGACTCTCTCCAATACTTATACAGCATTCTATCACACGTGGTATTGCGGTATCCAAACCCCCCCAATGGGCAAAACATGTCCAGAAACACCCAACACCCTCGTATGCAACAAAACAAATGAAATACTACTGGACACGCTTAGAGCCACAGCAGCCACCTGATCACTCCCATGGCCATGCTGAAGACTCTCTTGACAGACCCAACGAGCACAACGATGAGCCACAGGCACCACATGAGTGCGACGAGAGCCCACTCGACCAGCATCCATCCAAACCCCCGTATCCAGCGCATTCTGCGTTTGCGAGTGCGGATCATACGATCGATCTCGTCGGTGATTTGCTTGACTTGCAATGGCCCTTGTCCAGAGACTTCACTCGTAATGCGCACAGCTTGATCTCCGCTTTCCAGGATACGCGGCATGAGGTCCGAGTCAACCGTGGACTGTAACGCCGATATTTGGCTGGTGAGTTGCTGGATGGCTTTGTCGCGGAAGCTTTCAAGCGAGCCTTGTAGAGCCTTGGTTGATGATTCCAGGTCTTTGACTAGTATACGCGCGGCGAGAACGTGCTCTTCCTTACGCGGGACAGGGTAGAGTTGCATCTTCGATGTAGCGGCAGCGCGCGAAAGGAAATCGGGAGGCGGGTCTCTTACAGCATACGCACGTCGGGTAATCTCCCTCGCTTTGACACCCGAGCAGAGGAACAGTGCGCGGACGCGAGCAATGTCTGCTTGGGTAACTGTATTTGCATCGTTCTTGTTCCGGTCAACGGGATTGTCATCGCCGTCGGCGATACTCCAGTGTCTCCCGTCAAGGCCGGGTCGAGAGCCACTGCGCTGCCGGTTTGCATTCCTTAGTCCAGTAGGAGGCAGACCCGTCATGTTGTCACCAGGCCGAGCGAGCATTTGGTTAATTCGCTCTTGGCTATGGCTTTGGGTAAGAGTGAGAGACCCCGCGGACGAGTTTCCAGATATCGTACCCAGATCCATACGCGGTGGCAAAAGCCGATCGACTCGAGGCGAACGGCTGTTCTTTTGCTCTCGTGCCTGGCGCGAGATGTGATGCTCATAGTCCGAGTCTTCATCGGCAATCGTGTGGATCGGCCGGAACGAGGGCAGTTCAAGATGATTACGTTCCTGGTTGGTGACGCTACCGTCTGTGCCTGCCGTCATGGTTCGGCTGATGGGTGGCCGTTTGGCGTGTTTGGTTTTGACCGGACCGTCGTCGTCAAAGTCGACAGAGTTACGGTCGGACATGGTGTCTGCATCCGAATCATCTGCTCTATCTCTTCTGAAGATGATATCGCCGACTTTGGTGCCCTCGTTCTTCACGCCCTTGAGGAACCGCGTGACAGCTGAGTGTGGCTCCTGGGGGTCTCTACGACGCAGCTTATCTGGGCTAGGCAAGCTACTGACACTATCGTTCTTGCGGTGGCTCAGCAGATTCATCACAGCACCAGGAGCTGCTAGGATAGCTGTTCCAAGATGTTTGTCGTCTGGGGTTTCCTCGCTAGTCTGTCGCGATCTTCCCTTCCTGTCTGTTCCAGCAGAGTCTGGGCGCAACTCATGCTTGTGATGATCACTATGCTCATGCGAATGGAAGATGGTATTGAATTTGCTCCGCTTTACTTTCCTTGTCTGTGATTGCGATCGACTTGGGGGCGGCGATAGATCACTACCTATGTGAGGGAACCGCTTAGCATGTGGAGTATTTGGAGCTGTGCTGTCCTGATCATCAAAAGACGATCGTGGCTCAGTATCATCGATGGACAGCTTGGGATTCGCACGAGCCTTTGGCGGCACCTTGAAGCTGCCACGATCCTTGATGTATGCGAAACCATTCGTAGGGCGAGGAACTTCTAGCGAATCTCGCGAAGGCTTGTTGTTATCCGAAGCAACCTCTCCGTTCCGCCCCCATTTGTTCGGCGTATCTGGCGTGAAGTCAGGGGGCGGCCTGGTTTCACTCAACGACTGTCTAGTTTGTTGCTCAAGAAGCAAGGCCAACGGCCCGATGTTGTGATCTGGATCCGTGATGATACGTGCTTTCCGTCTCCTGATATCTGATTCCGACTCTGAACTGTCGGTATCGTCATGGCTGCGCAGTCGTGAACCCCGTCTCGAATGCTTGCCTCCTCTCGGACTGTCAGTGCGCAGCGCTGGAAGCAGTCTTGGCTTGCGGCCACGTTCGCTGCCCTTGTCGCTTTCATCGCCAGTCGTGTGGTCGACTGCAATGCTGGGTAAGCCGTCGATCCAACTCTTTCTTCGGTCCCCAGAGTGCTCTTTGCTTGCACGTGGTGAGAGAAAGTCTTTCTGCGGCAACTCCTTTGGTGCGTATACCCTTCGGCCATGGCGGTTTTCCACTAGCATTTTATTGTCGCCCTGTTCCAGCCAATGCGCGTCCGCGAGTAACTCTTGTGGGCGAAAGATCCAGCCTTTGTGGGGACTCGCAGGTTTCTGAGGCGCAGGTCCCACTTCGTGGTCGTGGTGGATCTTGGGTAGCTGTACCCCATCGTCTCGACGGTAGCCGGCTCGTTTCGCTTGTTGTTCCACACGATCCACCCATTCGCGTACCTGCTCAACGTCCTCGAATTCTTCTGATGAATGATGGAGCGTCACGCGCTCTCGGGCCCTGCTCCGGCGGTTTCGAATATATTGCAGAGGGTTGTACGGCCGGCCAAGCTCGTGGAGTTTGCCAGCATTCGACGGTACACGGGTGAGCTGCGCCTGGGGGCTGCCCGGATTGTTGGTTGAAGAATAGACAAAGTTGCCTGGAGCATTAGCATCGGGCTTCAGAGGCGGCAGAAATTCCAGTAGTCGGAGATACTCCATGCGCAGCTCGATGTATGCGCGGGCCTTCTCTACCCGTGCGCGCGTGGCGGCAGAAGGGTTGATGTTTTGAGATGCCGGAAATGCAATGGATGCGCTTCTCTGCATCGAGGTAGACATGTGGCGGGTAGGAGAACTCTTGCCCACTGGGGATATATTGCGTGAAGTCCGCCGTTGCTCATTGAAATACTGCTTCAGACTGCCGCCAGCGCCATAGTTGGAGAAGCTGCCTTCTCGATGCGAAGCCGAGGCAGCCCGTGATTGGGACGACAGAAGCTGCCCAGTGCCAATGTGTCTCCTCCGACTCTCGCTCAGATTCAGGGCCATGTGTACCAGCTGATTCGGGTCAATGGCCTGCTGTGGCGGCGCGGTGTTCGGCGAGGGGTCTCGGTCATGGGCTGTTGACTGCATGTCGTACGCGCTCCTCCTAGTCTTGCCAACGCGCATGCGCTCGTCGTGTCGGTCTTGCGAATCGGCCAAGTCGATGCGGGATGCTGCGTCGGGTGTAGGATTGAGACCCTCTCTTTGCATCTCTCGCGACAGAGACGAGCTTCCTGCATCTCTCTCGTGCGTGCCATGGTGTCGCGAGCTGCGCTTGCCTCCCACATCCTCCCCACGAGCCTCGGGGTTGCCATGCCGCTGCCGTGGCCCGCTGGCAAAATTCGACTCGAGCAGGAAGCCGCCAGATCTCCGGACGCGCTGTTTTCGGCGCGCAAAGTCTTGCTCAAGCACTGAGTCCCTAGCTAGCAAAGTCCCCGATGTCGAGCTTCCTATCCTATCGGTTGCACCTGTGCCAGACCGGGAATCTTGGCTTCGCTGCGGGGAGGAGCTCCCTTCGCCATTGTCTGTGTATGCGCCCGAGTTGCTGGCAATGTACGTGTGCGAAGAGGTTGTCCAGCCGTCCGAGTCTCCCGAAGGCCGGCCATGACTAGACGGTGCTGACATTTCTTGAGATAGCGCCTATGTCACCTCGAACGGCCAGGGGGTCGCATGGCGATGACGACGGCTGCGCAGAGCAGAGGTGCTGCCGTAAGGGTGGTATCGCAGCCAGGCGATGTTGCGACGAGAAGCTCACGTGAATATCCTAAGTCGCACCTCAATGACGATACGAAATCATATGTGGGGTGAGTTGGAGCGGCTCGATGCTGTCTAGAGGTTTGGCGTCGGGTGGAGAGCATGATCGCCTGCACCCCTGTTTGTCACCCAAACGTCAAGAGTGGGCCCGTGTGCAACGGCTTGCTTAGCACTTTCTCTTGCGTCTCCAACTCATCAGGGGGATCATCGGCTTTCTTTGCGAGGCGTAGGACATGGTGTGTCAACTGTCCATTCGAGCGTCTCTCAGTAAGCATAGGGTGTCAACTTTACTACAGGGGATGACCCAGGGCGACGGGACTCCAGGCGTCTAACAGTACCGGCACTTTGGTAGCGGCTTGTCTTTCCCCGTCCTAGTATCAACGGCAGTACTTTGGAGTAGGCTAAGTGTTCGTCGCGGTAAGTGGTTCGCACAGGCGAAGGACATGCATACACATACATGGCAACGCCTTTGCTTCAGAAAGAGGTTGAACGCAAGAAAGTGCCCACTCTTAGCACATAGTACATGCGATAGAGACTATGAGACAAATCACTGTCTTGAGGCAGACATGGCCGGCACTCGACATGTCTTGGATATCAGTAGCGGCCTTTGTGCTAAGAGACCTGATGCGCAGTTGGAGAGCGGATTCGATAATCCCCCATTCATCACATTACCACCTACTTTTGCGGCGCTCGTCAGCTTGTATCTGGGTTTCTACAGAGCAGTGTTTTGGGTACTCTTCATAGGTAATCGCGTCTTAGTAAGGGTAGTGCTCAGGGGGAGGCTGTTTACCAGGTCAAGAATCTTTCATGCCGCTCTCATAGACGAATGCCAACCAATCGAGACGCATTGTTGGGCCCCATGTGAGCAGGTTCAGGTATCACTCCAGTGGGCTGCATCTATCCCAGTCTCCGAGCTGCATGCTCAGCTCTTTTCCCGAAAAACTGACCGTTGGTCGCACTGCTTGCTGGTGACGGAACAAGAGGGCGGTGCCCCACCTCGGCCGTATACTGTACTATGCTCGCCTCCGTAGCGTGAGGCTGAGGGGAAAAAGTAACACTTGGTTCGGAGAGAGAGGGGCAAGCCGAAGATGCACTGGCTGACCAATGCGACTAGACCCAAGCGAATGCAAGGGTTAAAAGTCTGTCAATTGGCTAAAACCCGTTGACCTATGCAGCTGGAAGCAGTCTTCATGCAGAGGTTGAAATCGGAAGAGTACGCAGGCCTCGATCACTTTGCAACCATGTTTTTTTTCCTGTACTTTACAAGAGTGACGAGCTTCTTGCAACCTGAAATGTCGGTCCAGCCCTATGCAGGCTAGAAAGCTTATGAATCTGGGAGCGATTTTCGCACCTTTTACCTGCGTAGGGCTTGTGCTTTCAGCGTCGGGCGGGAAGGCTGACATATCGCGCGCTGAAGCTGGTCAGGGTGGCATCGGAACAACGTCAGAAGTGAATCAACCGAAAATCATCTTGATGGTATGCCTCAAGGCAAGGCATGTCGAAGTTGGCATTAGTTGAAAAAAACAGAGTGTCTTGTTTTGCGATGAACACTCTGATGGGGGGAGGGGGCAAGATGGGTACCATGCCCGCGGTAGGGTCCTTTCATGCTAAACGGTGGAAAAGGTTTCGTGGCCGCTGGACGTCAGCCTCGGACCAGGTGTCCACCGATCCTACGTCTAGCGCCCATATGCCGCATATCGGAATTGATGGCCTAGTCTGACTTGAGCAAGGGGAGCAAGGCGAAGGATCAATGCTTTCGTACAGTCGAATTACGCCCCACCTGCTCAGACGTGCAAGACTGAGAGCGCAAGATCAGCAGGAGCCAGTTTATGAAGGTTGCAGCCGATGGAGAATGACGGAGACGTCGTGCTTCCTAGGTGCAGGCCATGCCTCTGCAGCTAGAATCGAGGCTTGATCAAGCACCAATTGGGTCGATGAATCGGCGACTCTTCGTAAAGCAAGCAAATGCCTTTGGTCGCTGATTCGTCCAAAACCTCGGCTCCGCTTGGGCCAGCAGAAAGGCGTCTTCCGGTACTTGGCCGGAGCAAGGCTGAACAAGGAAAAGGGAGAGAGAAAAGGGCGGTAGATGCTGATGCTACCTTGCCAGAAGCATCGAGAGGGGGGTACTGATGTCGGATGATGATGTCGGATGATGATGAGGATGATGGTGCGCTGTGCATCAATGTCAATGTTCGAGGTTTGGTGTTGCGAGTCGGAACGTCTAAATAGGAAAAGCATGATGCTGCCATGAACCACCACCGCTCGCTCCTCGTCCTAGCCAGCCCGCAACTCTCCGCGCTCTTGGATGTGCAATTCGTTGCGAGGCGGAATGATCCGAGCAGGGTTTTGGCGGCATCCTTCGTTCCTTTTGACCATCTGGCCCCAATGGCCCCAAACCTGGCCAAACTCTACAGGGTGCCATGGTCTGATTCGCCGTGGCCTTAGCAGCAGTCGTTCAGCCTGAGGCAGCAGATCCAATAGGCACCCAGCTCGCCAGCTCGACGTTTATAGCGTGGCTTGCAGCTCAAAGCTCGCCCACTCACCATGGGAAACGAGGCTGCCTGCGCCATTCCAGCCTCGTGCGCTCTCCACTGGGCCCAGCGAAAATCGGGATATCTTGCTGCCTGGCCCCCCGCGCTTCCCTGATCGACTTGGAAACACACCACACGTCCCCTAGTACCCCAGGAGTACACTTGACGCTCTCCAAACCTGTCGGATTTAGCTGCCGTTGGAGCCATCATACTCGCCCCACCAAGCCAGCCTCCCCAGCATTCGACTGTGTCGGACCGCGGGACAGAATCGCACAAAACGACACTATCCCAGCCTAGCCAGATCCTGTCTGGATATCATTTAGCACCGTCGAGTTTATGCCTCCAACAAGAACCAGAGCCAGGATGAAACAAGATGTGCCGACCACTGCCCCTACCGCAATGGATACCAAGGCTAGCGAACCAATAGAGCCAGCTCCAGCACCAAGGGAAACCATTGTGACAGCACCGAGCGTTGAGACCACGCCCGACACTTCACCAACATTCGAACCGGGCTCCAAACCTACGTCTCGCAGAGTATTGCGACTAAAGTGTCCGGCCTGCTCGGACTATCCCGATGGCTTCCGCAGTGAGCATGAGCTGCGACGTCATACCAACCGCGTCCACAAAAAAGCACGCAAGGTCTGGGTGACCATCGACACTTCACCCGACAAGTCATTCCTTGCCAACTGCAAGGCATGCCAGTCTGGAAAGAGGTACAACGAATGTTACAATGCCGCAAGCCACCTCCGACGAATGCATTTCCACCCCCACAAACGCGGGGAGAGGAAGATGACTGCAGCAGAGGCTCGACGCGGCGGGAAACCTGGCGACTTGGATCCTCCCATGGAGGTCCTCAAGGCCAACTGGTTGCGAGAAGTGGATGAGATCATCGGAGAAGAAAATGAACCTACAGAGGATGACGCATTCACGTCCTTGTCGCCGACTCAGAGTATGCCCATGGGGCAACTGCAGCCACAGTCCCAGCCTCAGATTACTCCTGTCAAGGCTGAAGCAAAGGCACCCCCAACACCAACCACACCTTCCACTCGATCGATGGCGATAGATAGCATAGTGGAGAAGCAGGACGCTGCATGAACACGATGCTTATACTAGACGGCGGGCGAGGGGGACTGTCCAACCATGTGCTCGTACAGTGAGATGGGGTCATGGGTCATCAAATGAACAGCCCAGCAAACATACCCGACCGGACCGTGCCCGCTGGCACCACTTGCTCTGCGGATGCAGCGACTGGTTCGCTCGATAGAGTGGCCCTGGGGCCCAAGACCATGCTCACTCGTCGAGAGTGTCCATCATCATGGAGTATGCTACTTTTTGCTTTGGCTTTTGAGGAGAAACTCGGGGCGGAATCATTATTTTGGCATTGACGAGGTTGGTGATCCGATATTTCACCAGCCTGTAATCGTTTTGTCGCAGTGACCCAGTCTTTGGATGAAGCGTTAGATGGCAGCGAAGCCCAAGCATAGCACCCACATGCTTGGGCAGGCAACGGTGAAAAATATGGACTTGTACTTCGTTGACCTGTGTTGTGAGGTATTCGATTGTGCATTCGTAGTGGCAAGTGCGGTACATAGGAATGTATCAACAACAGGCGACTCCAAGTAAGAGGAAGTCTGACGAATACAACAAAACTTGAATTAACCTAATTTCCTGGAGAAGGTGGGAGGTATGACGAGGTCAAAACTTGATGTGAGGTGCAATTAAGATACATGTCGATCAAGGAAGGGGTAGTGGCGGATCGGTACACCCGACTCAAACGGGCTCGTGCGCAATAATCTGAGTGCTGCATCGTGAATCCTTCCAAGCCGCCACACCATTGTTGCAGCAACCACGAGGTAGGTATGTCTCTGCCGTGTCTGTCACGTGTCATCGTCTGCTTCTGCACCGGAGCAGGTGGTTTGGATAGCCGAGCTGATTGTTTTCTCTAGCTGCATATTTCTACGTGCGTACACGATCGCCTGTTATGCGCTTCGTCGCCTTTCGATAGCCTTGGCCCTTACCCGCGGTCTCTATCCAAGACCTTGCAATGGCCGTGTCGCCTGCATACCCTCAACGTATCACGATTCGCTACCGCCGAAAAGAGAGTGCGTGTCGCCTACCAAACACTGTAGAACACAAGGTAGGGCTTAGGACGGTGGGACCCATACCAACAAGCCATGTCCTTTCGACGGGCATACGGTAATTTTGTCAACCTGGGAACACTGTACAGCATTCCACCCTGGGGATCTGTGCCTTCCTTTGGCCTGGCTAGACCGCAGTATAATTCTGTAAATTTGGGCACCCTCTACGCCCGCAGCAAAGCCAAGTACCCCACCGGATATGCATACTTTGAGGATGGGTCCATCTTCATACTTCCTTTCGCATGGCTGCCCCACGATGCCTTGGAAGCGCGTATGAAGATAGCCGCGCAGTTTGTAAGTGGGCCTACGCCCAAGATGCAGCAAATTCGCAAACAAAATCCGCACAGGAAGCGCTTTATTATTATCAAGTAAGCCGGATCGCCCACCCGTTTAGGTGTTTGTGCTAACGAGAACACCAGCAAGGACACGAGACAGATGCGCGAGAACATGCTCCGCCTTCTAGCTCGCAACGCCCAGGATGGGCAGAGAGTATCAGTCGTCGACCCGCCTTTCGAGAACGTCGAATTGACCCTTGACCCCACCCAAAGCCGCCCCATCTCCGCACGCTTCCACGACGCTCCCCAGTTGAAATACGAACACAGGCTACGGAACAGTGAGGCTCTGGAGACGTTCCGGGGTACACTGGTCGATGGCGTCTTGCAGCCCAATGTTCGCTTGGGGAATGGTCTGCGCTTGTCGCCCAAGCCAGAGATACTGAAGCCTCAGCTAACGGAAAAGAGGCGGGCGCGGAATCACGAGGCCAACAGGCTTCGTGAAAGCGTCGGCTTGCCTCCAGGGGCACCTGCAAAGCTGCTTGATGCGCTAGATGTGCGGTCTTTGAGAGATCGACCTTTGCCTCTACAGGCCGACAAGCCGAAGCCTTCCCCTCGACCGCTGCTCCGAGATCGCCATTTGGAGTTTCGAGAGGCGCAACTGGCTCAGAGAGAGCGCGAGCTTATCAAGCTACTACCGGAGCTTCTGCGTCAAACTATGCGCGGTCTGGGCAGTCCACAGCCTCGAGAGAGACAGGCCCGGTCTCCGCCTCGCCATGGCAGCTACGCAAACAACCACCGAACGCGCGAACCAACCGAAGCACGCACCCACGCCGAGTATGACACAACAGCTGCGGACATGGAGACAAGGAGAAGGGCACTCGAACGAGAAGAGGAGCTTTTGAGATACAAGCGCAAGGCATGGCTTCTCGAACAGAAGCTTGCTCAGGCTCAGCCCATTGCAAGTCCACGATCTAGGCGTGCAGCTCGTCAACACGACGCGCAAGTGCAAGAGTACGATGCACAATACCCCCCCGAACATCCACCAGAACAAGAAGATGTACCAGATGCGCAGCGCGATCAAGATGACGTCCCTGACGGCTTTGAACTGGATAATGCATCGCCAACTGAAGCGCTGGAACGCTTGAGATCCCGCGTACAGCTTCCTACAAGACGAAGCATGCGCTCACATGGGACATCACGCTGAACAACATTCCCCCGGTTCCAGCTCAGTGTTTGTGGGTGCGACCATCCTGCCACTTGACCAAAACTGTACGAACATCACGCCACTTCCGTTATCCAAGAGATGATGTTGCATGATAGACGCGCCAACCTCCACATCGTTGTACTATATCCAGCTAGCATATGATACCCTGTACAAACAGCCAATAGATTCAACAACACTAGACTCACACTTTTTATATTCCACCTTTACGCTCGTTGCTATTTTTGCAAACCCTGCTCCTCGGAACATGCCTTCCTGTAGGTCTGCACTCGTTATTATGCATGCAGATCTTTTCGCTCGGAACTTGCCTTGTTATCCAACCTGCGAAGACGAGGTGGTGTGCCACGTTTTCGCCTGCTGTGTTCTCATCCATCTACATGGTGCGACGATATCTGGTAGTGTGCTCGATGGCCTGATACAGTACCCGATCCAACGGATGAACAAGTTTCGTGTCATCGGCCTTGTATAATACATGCTATAGATCGGAGGTGTGGCGGAACAACCGAACAAAAGAAAATATAATAAACCCCATCGGCAACACGCTCACATCCCCGAACGGCCGCTTCTGGACGGCACTGCAATGTGCACGATTCCGCGGCAATTGGACAAGGGAAAAGTAAAGATGGGGTCGCCAACAGAGCTGGCTGGGGTGGTTGTGAACAGCTGCGCGTTTTGTATTTGTTATTCGATCCGGGTTAGCTCAATGGTACCTACCTCTTGGTACATGGGTGTGGTTCATCAAGAGACAGAAGGGGACGAATGTACATTATCATATTTGTTATTCGATGCGGGTATCTCGGTGCTGCCTCTTGATAGCCAGTTTCGTACCATGAACAGTGTTTGAAAGAACAAAGGAGAAGGAAAGGAGCCCCAGTCCAAACGCCTACGCTTTTCATGTGGAAGAAGGGATGGTGTACAGTTGACATTATGAATTGGTAGGAATATGATGTGTCGCCAAGGGGGAGGGGGGGATGAGGTGGTGTGTCATTATATTCTTTGATCGTAGTCGTCGCTCCAGTCTTTCGACCGCGGTACGCTCGCGTCGAAGTCCTGGTCCTCGGCAATCTCCACTTGCACGCTCGTCTCCGTGATGATGTTTATGCCGTTGCCCGCAGCCGTATTCTTGAGGATCGAGTCTGCTGATCCTGTTCGGGTAGGGCTTTCGTTCTCGTGTAGCGTGTCTTCATGCCGTGACCGCAATATATGACTGCACCCGCGGCGGTGATCGACTATTCGCGATAGTCTGTTGCTGCCACCTACTATGGTGACGCTACGTGCAGTGGTCGATGTGAGGGCTTCTTTGCCACTCATGGATTGTAGGCCATAGTGGTCGTCGTCGCCTGGGCGTGCAGCGTTGGTGAGTGTCGCAGTGACGGTCCTGTTGTATTGCCCTGTACTTAGATCTCCCGATACTAGAACCCGTCTGGTCAAAGTATACAGCAGCGCATCGATCCAACCGCATGATGTGAGGAGACAGCCCGCGATGACAAAGAAGAGATCTGGCGTAGGCGTACCGGTCATCGCTGCCATGCGACCCACTGCTATGGGTAAGGTGAGCACGACGTACACAAAGGGGTACATGACCATGAACTTTGTCGCGCGTGTGAGCTTGCTAGTGTCGTTTGTCATGATGTTTCGTATGCGACCACGTAGGTGGAAGAAGACGTGTGCGTAAATGATGATTGTGCCAAACTCGACGATGAAGATCCAGAGGTAGTGCAACCAGAGTCGTTCGTTTTGAAAGTCAGTTGAAACCCAACACTGTCCAGAGTCAGCTTGAGCCCATGTGTTAGTTGGTGCAAGTGTGCATACCCATCCCGCAGCGCGAGCGAAATATCGCTCCTGGTGGATCGCTGGCCCAAGCACTGTAAGAATCAATGCGAAGAGCCAGATCAAGAGAATGGATACCACAAACCACATGTATGGCAGTTTGTACCCTTTGACCACACCCAACCAGGTATGTATCGCGATTGCGAGAACAAAGAAGCCGCTTGCGACATCTCTGCACTTGGGCATGCACAGTCAGTACAGAAATCACGTGTCTATTACGCGGGGATATTACTTACCCAATCTGTAAGAACCAAGCCTGGAGGAAACATGCGCTGGTGGGTGCTACGATTTTGTCCATTCGGAGCCAGTGGAAGGATATAGAGAATGCGATTGATTGTTGTAGGTCGGCGATTAAAAGGTTGTAGATAAGAATGATATATTGGTTGTATCCGACGTATTGCCTGTAGTGTTTCCGCCACGAGATCATGCGCTGGGTGATGAATCCAAGTAAGATGGTAACTGATATCAAGCTCATCGTGGCGCATATAGCGAGTGGTATCAGCCCCGCCCTGTAGACGGGTGAGAGCGGGTCCATACTGTTCGGAACTGTAGAGTACCGCTTTTCGAGAGAGCGTTGTTGTAAAGCAGAGGTTATATCGATCATGTCGTAGGGCGCCATAATTGCAACGGAGGATCGTGACCGAGTTTCGAGCGGCCCGATCGGATGTGCGGAAGTAGTTGTACTCTCAACACATCAAGACACCATGGTGGGTGAGGTGGAAGATGTCAAATCTGTTCGCGACAAAGCAGCGTCGGTCTCGTGCCCTTTGAAGGTCCAGTTGCAGCTCCACGGTCTGTCGACTGCCAATCAGGGAGTCACTGTGGTACCGTACATTGACTGATCGAACAGGTCGGAAATAAGTGGTGGCTTGGGGTTTAGCTTGTTGTATACACAAAGGAGTGGCCCACGCTAGAGGTATTTTCCGCGAGACTGATCCACAGTTTGATGTATGTGCAAAGGATGTAGAAAATAATGTCAATAGATGCCAGGAACTAGTTAGGGTGGAGCAGTACGCCTGATATGAATGGAACACTTGAAAGGAAAGAGATCATCCAACCGACTTCTATGTCGGGCCAGGCGGATGAGCAGGTGCACCAGACGCGGCATGTTGGACAGCAGGGACAAATCCTAGACGATTGTCTAAGCTGCTTAGCACGCTACAGCTGCAGGGTTGAAGAGTGTGAAGTTCGACACGGGCCAATGCGTCCGTCCCCTGTCCATCAGCCAGTGTATCGCCAGCCGAGGGGATGCCCAATCTTGAGTAGAGGTACTCGTCTGATACGGGAAAAAAGACTTGAGAAGCAGGTCGTACTTGGGCCCCACGGATAAGCCCCACTGCCTCAATGTAGACAGGCTGGGTGCTCCCTGTTAGCAGGGAGAGTAAACTTTGCGGACATGGCGATGCTGTCGCGTGTGAGTTTCAAGCGGGTACAGGACAGAAAACAACACTAGCCCGCCACCACGTGGAGCACGCCCCTGTCATGCCTCCGACTGATTATCAGGGTCAGCAATGCCTGTACAGGGGCCAGAAGTGACAGCGATTCGCAGAGCCTAATAGCGGTGCCGGCCGTGGTCTTGTCGTATCGCTGCGCGTTCGCAAATGTTGCGCAATTTGTTCCTTGGACGCCATGGTTGGTCTTTGATGAGGCGTTCGCCACGGCAAATTTGTGCCGCAGCTTGTTCGGTCCGGGTTCCTTTTCGACGAGTCGTCCAACTTCAGCTGCGTCCGCGCGACATTGGCGTCTTCTTTTTGCCGCGGTCAGTTGCGGGGGAGGGTCTTGTACAATTAGGCGACTGTGGAGGATGCGACGCTAGATAGATGACCAGCTGTTAGCGGCTACTAGCCAAGGGGTTGATTGTTGGAGAAAAATCCACCCCTTGCCGTTACGCGGCCCGAATTGACATATCTCTCCTCGCACTGCCCGGTGGGTACATTTGACACGCTGTTATTCAACCCGGTTCCTTAAGTCCACAAGTCGCGCGGATACTGACTGCCGCCTCCAAAGCACCAAGAACTGCCGTGATTGATCCAACACGGACGACGGGAGAAATGACAGATACTTGCGCCATCCCGAAAACCAGACTTCATGGCTGAGATGATCGAAGCGGTGAATATGCGTTCGCATGTATACTCGCCCACCTTCAAACCGCAGCCACAACGCGCCAAAGTTCCAGTCTTGTTGGCCCGAACAAGATGAGGGCTAATAGATGAGCCGTCTTCACGCGTTCCAGAATTTTATGGTGCAACGGCTGCGCCGCGGAACGATCATCTCTTGTTGGAAGACGATAGACAAGCAAGCTCACACTCTTCTTCTCGACCGTCATGTGCAGTTGTTTTGCATGAGTGAGACAGCGTTCCTGCATAAAAGTTCTCCGCGCATGACACCGCCATCCAAATTCAGAACTAGCACCGTCGTCATCGTATACAGACTATGCATTCCGCTTCCACTACCAAGGCCTATGAATGGTAAGGACGACAGGGATTATATCGCTGAACAGGTTCTCGGGTTGTCATGCAGCGAGCCTGAGTTCTGAATTAAGTTCTCACTATCTGGAAACCTGGTCTGTAGTAACGGAGTCGATTGATAGCACCCCGGACTTGGCTTTCCCTTATACTTGGGATGGCATGAAGGTAAGCAGCGAACTTGGAAGCACGACCGAGTTCCGCTCTGTATCCACTGCCCGATCCCAATGACCCGTAGCACTTGAATACAATTGAGATCGAGACCAAGGGAAGCCACAAGGTATATGCGTGGGGTGCCTTGAGTTTACCCCGCAAGCCGAGCAACGGTAGGGCCGTATCCCCCATTGGACCTAGTACCGTCATGAAGCAATGCGCGAAACCTGAATATATACAACGCGTCCCGCCTGTCACCTCCCAAGTACCAACCGCAACCACATCATGGCTATACTGACGCCATTCATGGCGGTCAGACTTTGTCTGTGCCTATGAATGAACTAGCCCACGGCTTCGATACGCGAACGGAAGAGCTGACTGCTTCAAGCCACCAACCAAGGGAGAGCCAAGGGGCGTGACTGGTTCTCCTCGTCGTAGGTTAGATTCGGCAACGATTGGTGAGGCCGAAGTACCTCCAATATCCAACAGGAGGCACAGCGTTAGCCCGTCAGCCAATCTCTTATCTAAACTTCGGTCGTATCTGCAAGCCGCCTCGACGACTTTCGCCATAGCGCCAGCTACAATGGCCATGAACCAAGAACTAGCATGGCGCCAAGTGGCTTGTTTACAGCCGTCATGCATCTCCAAAAATGAGGCATTGTGAAAAACATTTGTTGGCGTCCTTCCCGGTCTTCCACGTTCCATCTCGGCCAGGAGCGAGATCAGTAGCATGAAATTGAGAAAGTTGGACACTTACTACTTTTCCGGTGCCATGGGAAAGTATACAGCCAACCCGAGAGCCAGAACTTACACGCAATCGTTCTCCTCGTCCGATGCCCAAGATCCGGTCAACCGTGTTCCATCGGTGGCGCTACTCATCACTGAGTGGTGAATACACCTAGCTCCATTTTCTCAACGGCGGAATAGCTAAAAGCTGGCTGAAATTTGATCCACTCCAAATGCGGGTAAAACGTTTGCATAGTAATCCCATTGCGCACAGTTAGTTCCCACGTGATTCAGCATAGAGCACTGAGAGTTGCCGTTGAAAGTCTTCCCCATCAAGATTCCCAGATGGTTGCTTGTAGCATTACCATGTTTTGCGGGCAACTACAAAGAGTTGCCGGCTGAGTGGCATCGTGTTCGATATTATCTCTTATACTCGTGCCATTGTTCATCGCAGATATTTGTACGAAGGATGCATGAAAGCGGAAAGCTGTTGAGCTTGGTGCTGTGGGTATTGTGGTTGTTAAGTCCCTAGCATGATATAATGTTAGCGCAACTTTCGTGAACATGGGGAGTATTGAAAGAGTTGGAGGAATTTCGCAGTTGTAGTGACCCTCCGTCTCACGGGTCAACGGTCGGTCGCATCTTCTCAAGGATGGGGCTGAATGCATATTGGCGCTAACCGGATGCGGTAGCGTGTTTTGGAGCTGTTTGGCCGCGGCCTTTGAGCCCAACCGCGACCACATTGAACGGCATCATACCTACCAGCGCACCCATCTTCTTAGTAATGTATAATCTACGAACCGTATGAAACGTCGCGCATGCGAAAATCCTCCCCGTACCAGCGAAAAATGGCAACAAAAGACGAGACGATGCGCACGCGCACCGATCGAATTAAGGCGGACTTACGGTCCATCTCGACATGCACAAATGCCACAGCGACTGCGCTCCAAGACCTGCTGTCAAGAAAAGAAGAGAATGTGCCACAAAAGGAGAATGTTAGAGCAAAAGTACAGCCCACTGCACGGAGGAGAGGCGCGACAGCAACGGCTGCAGCATCAGCGGATATGGCAAAGCAGAAGTCGAACCTTGCGTCCAAGGAGAAGTACATACTAGCGACTGAGGTTGCGAACACGACGCTTCAAGTGCTTGCAGATGCACTGAAGAACCCGCCGCCGGCAATCACCGCCCGCCCCCCTACCAAGTCGAAGCCAACACCCGCCGAAGATGCGCGCAAGCCTGCGAGATCGCGACCCGGTCATACGACGAGCTCCTCCGTGTCGCAAAAACCTCTTCGGGAGCGACCCGTCTCTCAGATCAACAACTCGCCTCAAAAGCGCGTCCCTAGGCGGTCGTCGTCGTATTCTTCCTTCCTCTCGCCAGGTCCAGACCCTGGCCTGCTCGCAACAGCCGAATGCGCAAGAACCGCGTTTGCATATTTGGGTACACCAGAGGCACAGGCAGTCCTGGGGAAGGACTCGCAAGAACTGCAATACGAGAATGGTGTGCTCGTGCTTATTGGAAAGCTTGTCGCACTTGGCCTAGACAACATGGCAGTCAAAGAATTGAGAGGGTTGAAAAGGAAGCTGGACAGACATCTGGGGCAGTGTGCGGGGAGAGATGAGCCCAAGTCTGGCCAACAACAACAACAGGGAACTGCAGAGAAAGAGAGTCTTGCGTCTCTTCTCGACTTTAACGCGATCGACTCGAAGAACCCTGCTGTACCATTAGTAGCGAACTTCCAGATGTACGCGTTGCGTATCATTGCAAAGCTGAAGAGGCCTCGGACTGTCGAAGCCACTTGGGAATATCTGGTCATGACCAACCCTTCGTCGCCCGCGAATCTGCTCTTGCACACCGCGAAGACCTCGAACAGTCAAGCGAAGGCGGCGAGACAACTGGAGTCGCTGGCGCAGACGGTTCTTTCCCTTTGTCCGAGCATATCAACCGCAGAAGACGCGAATAATCTACAACCAGCTGCGGAGACCGTACTTTTGTTACAGCATCTGGCTTTCAGCATTCGGAAGAAATGGTGGAGTCTGGTCAAGCACCAAGGCAACATGGACCGGGAGCTTTCGGAACCGTTTACGAAATGCTTAGCTGCTTTTGCCCGCAGATCACAGCTCAGCCCAAGTAAGAAATATCAACTCGCGGAGACCCTGTACGTTGATTTGGCTGGGACCGTGGGTGAGCTCAGTCCCCTGGCAGCAGCAAACAAGGCTCTATCCTCTCTTGCTCAGGCTGCAGGCTTGTCTGATCAGGCTCTTCGATGGCTAGGGTCATCAAAAGAGACTACGAGCTCCAACACTTCGGCAGCAAAGCAAACAACACGCGTGATACGAGTCGCCACAATCACTCTTGAGGCATATGTGAAAGGCGAGAAGAAACCGGACTTGGACGAGACTATCACAACTGCACTTCAGATCTTGGATGGAACTTTGGGTGGATCAGTATCGGATCTAGAAACCTTGTTTGCTGAAGTTAATGCATTGCGACGCGCAGCGACACGATTACTTATCACAGGCATGTCGAATACTACAAAAAGTTCTGAGAGCACGCCGACTGAACAGCATGCCGTGCCCATCATTGCAGCCAGCGTACACTTTTTTGCCAGGTTCCTCGGAACTGCATCATCAAGTGAAACAGACACCAAATCGCAAACCCGAAAGCAGGAACGAGTAGCCCTAGCCTGGAAATGTGCCAAGAGTACGGTCGACTCTTTGATGGCATGTTGCAAGCAAACAATAAAGACTCTAGACCAATGGAAAGAGCTGGATGCTGTTCTCCAGGAATACTCACACATCATACGCCGGTTTGAAGAAGAGATCGGACATGGCACGCTTTCTGGTGGAGAGAACATGTCCTTTGTGGGCGCGTATATGGTCAAGCTATCAAACGCATACTGGTCTTTATATCTGCAGTTGCGTAGAGCACGCTGCAACCCCGAAGCTCTCGTTGTAGCCATGCAGCGCTCAATCGACCTTGTGCAATATCGTTTGCCATCCGAGAGAGAAAGTGGACTTCTTTCAATGAAGCTTGAGAACTTGGGTGAGACCTTGGAAGGGTTGAACCAAATTGGCAGCGCCCGCAACGCTTTTCAACAATGCATCCAAAGTCACCTTACTGTCGATATGTTGCAGCAACTTTCGGAGAAGACGTCAACATCCTCCTTACACAGTGTGTTCAGTAGTGAGGGACCATTTGATGCTGTCGTTCGGGTATTGAGGACGTTGCATCATTCATTCGTCACATCCGCTCCTCAGAAGCCAGACGAAGTAGCTTTCTACGATGATGATGAGTTGGAGCCAGGAACCAGAGGAGCCATTTTGGAGTTGCAGCTCGGCTTCTACCTACGAACTTTGACCAAGAATCGACAATGGGATTCAAGCCTTGACCGGTCAATATGTATCCTGGTAGAACGATTGCGACAGCTTTACCCGCCAGGAACCTACCCGATACGACGTCTCAGACTCTCTGTCACGCTTCTTCAGCTTTCTCAACAGAACCCGCAGATATTGTCTCAGGAGCTGACGTCCTTTGACGTCACAGTTGACGACGAAGGGCAAGCAGCAAGCAGTGAAGACGAAGCGTTAAAACACTATCAAGTTCACCTGGAAGCGCTTCGCGACCTCAAGTCTTCGATGCAGCAGTCTTCTCCTCCAATATCAAGCTTCCAGCAGTGTTTCGCAACGTGGGAGTCACTCGTTAACTCTACATCCTCATGGGAGGCACTCACAGATCGTGTCGAGAATACTGAACTCTGGCTGCAAGATCTCAAAGCATGCCTTGAATTTCTTAATGCGAAAGGAGAGGAGTATCTTGCATTACCCCTTCTACATCTTCTCGTCAAGATTCTCGAGCTTCGGAACGAGTCCGATGCATCTGAGCTCATCGCCACACTATGTGCTCTCGGTCTGCAATTTCTTCACCTTGGATATACTGGTAAAGCAGGATCATCTTTGGCAAAGGCTGAGGCACTGCTCGAACGTCAGACGTCATCTGTAGAGGTCAAGTTGCAATGGCATATGGCCTACGCCGAGTACCTTGTGGGTATTGGGAATACCGCAAAATGGTATGTAACGAAGTCCATTATCTTGATGGAAACCACACTAACAATCGGCAGTTTGACTACGATGACAAATGCTCAATCGCTTGCGCTCAACGATCGCCAATTCATGGACCTCGCAAAGCCCACAACGACGCTATCTGGCAGATTGCGATTCAACAAGATAGTGGCAGCTGCCGCCTATGTCCAATCGCTTCTCACCACAGCTACTGGGTCTTACAAGGCAGCAGCTCGGCATGCGAGGCAGTGCGTTACAATCAATCGTCGCATCTGGGCTGCCCTCGAATCACGGACCAGTACAAAGAAGACAACGCCTGCGCAGAATGCGGAGTCTATTGCGCCTCTTGTCATGTCTGTGACGCATGATGCTCTCAACGGACCTGACTTTTGGTGTCTAGTTCCTGCGTTATATCGGGCCCTAATGCAACAATCTCAGATCTTCGCCCATCAAGGTCTATTGCAAGAGGCCATCCATGTTGCTGAACAGGCTGAGAAGATTGCTGCAGCTACAGAATCTGCGACTCTCATCACAGATAATGCCAGCTGGCGCGCCGACTGTTGGGCTCAGAGCGGCAGACCCGACAAGGCCGAAACAATTCTCAAATCTTTGAGTCCGTTTCTTTCCCGGAAGTGTCTGTCGACTGCAGGTTATCATTCAGCCGTGGCCAGGATGCATCACTGGAACTCTCAATATGAGCAGGAGATACAATCCTACGACTGCATGGAGAAACTCCTCAAGGAGCTAAGTTCGCCATCGTACATCAAGACTCTCGAGACTTTCTCTCCCTCGGTCGACGCGCTTGCGGATCAGGTCTCGTCTATGACTTTGGAGACCACGGAGATTGTCAAGAAGCCAGCCACAAGAGGTCGCAAACCTGCAGTAAAAGTTGCACCGCGAGCGACTTCAAGATCTACCACCAACGCTCGCGCCAAGGCCACAGAGGCAAAGACTGTTCCAAGGACCAAACGTCAAGCGGGAAAGCCCTCAGTCTTGGAAGCCCCCAGTATTTCCGACCAGTGCTCTGCGCTACACGTGTTCCAGGCGAGCATGAGAGACCGAGCTGTCCTCGCGAACCTACTCCACCATGATCTCGCAAAAGCACTAAGTATTCTCGGTGAAGCGGAGCAGCTTCAGTCTGGGATGAACCAGGAGGTATCGCACATGTGGGCTATCTTCAAAGCGAAGCTTGCACAGAGTGCGAAGGAAATTGCTGAAGACTTCACCGTGAATACTCTACCAGAGTCGACCATTGCCTTTCCTGCTTTTGGTCTCGACACGGCAACCGCCAAGAAGGGTACTCTGGCAACTTCAGCGACTACTAAAGGTGGTCGAGTGAAGAAGCAAACCAAGGTAGATTTCATGGACACACTTCGTGACGCACGTGCACAGCTCGTTGAGGCACACTCCCTGTGTGCTACCAATGGATCTAACCATCTGTTTCGTCAAACCTCTATGGCGCTGGGTCATGTCACTGTGTTGATGTCGGCTGTTTCGGGAGTAGAGCTGCCAACCTCCCTACACCCATTATATGCAGCTTACATGAGTGAACTTCCTAAAGTCAATGCTTTGCGACTCGTGCAAGAGTCGACAGAGGCGGAGAAGGAGCAACTTTCACGCGATGATTGCTTGCAATGGCCAGCTTCGGATCCATCGCATTTCGTCTTCAGTTCGGTTTCCAGCTTCCAGAAGGAGTACGTTGACATTATTCCGGAGACCTGGTCAGCTGTATCACTGGCACTTAGTGAGGCTCGTGATGAGTTGTTCGTCACCCGATTTGAGAGTGGCTTGTCCCCGTTTGTATTGCGTCTTCCGCTTGCCCGTCATGCTTCCCGAGAGATGGATGAAGAAGAGTTCTCTTTCGAGGATGGCAAAAGAGATTTTGATGAGATCGTTGAGCTCAGTGATTTCAGTACTCGATCTGCCAAAGACATGACTTCTAGAGAAGCGAGACACCAGTGGTGGGCTGAACGTGAGGCTCTCGACACCCGGCTTCGCGAGCTTCTAATGAACATGGAAAATATCTGGCTCGGTGGCTTCAAGGGCATCTTCTCACAACATCAAAGACAGCCAGCTCTTCTCGCTCGCTTCCGGAAGTCACTGGAAGATATACTCAACGAGCACCTGCCATCTCGCAGGAAGAAGAGCACGCAAAAGCGACCAGTGCTGGACACACGAGTACTGGAATTGTTCATCGGGCTGGGCGACGCTACCAATGAGGACCTTGATTTGGACGAAGCACTGATGGACCTCATATACTTTGTTGTGGACATTCTTCAATTCAATGGCGAGCGCAATGCATACGACGAGCTCGACTTTGACGCCATGGTCGTGGAGACGCATGAAGCGTTACGCGCCTATCACAGCGCGTCCCACAAACTTGAGGCTCCTTCTCGTCATACGATATTGATTTTGGACAACAACTTGCATGCGTTTCCATGGGAGTCGCTACCTTGTCTCGAGCGACTTTCTATCTCGCGGTTACCTTCCCTTGCCGCCCTTCGCGAGCGATTAGTTTCTGCACGACCTTCGGCAACTGAGCAAGATGCCGCTCCGGGCCATTACATATCTACAAGTACAGGGGGTACCACCATGCTTAATCCATCAGGGGACTTGGCCCATACCTCAAAAACCATCAAACCCTGTCTAGACGAGCTTGCAGGCCCCTGGAATCACATCGCCAACCGCGCGCCATCTGAGAAGGAGTTTGAAGATTCGTTGCGAGAGAAAGATCTAGTGCTGTACTTTGGTCATGGCAGTGGTGCACAATACGTCAAGTCGAAATCGGTGCGGCGCCTCTACCCCGGCGAACAGGACAAAGGAGAACGAAAACCGGGCTGTGCAACCACACTACTTTTCGGCTGCTCATCTGCACATCTTACTGAGAATGGCATTTTTGAGCCTTCGGGTATGCTTGCTTCGTATCTCACCGCCGGCGCGCCAGCAGTACTTGGCATGTTGTGGGACGTCACTGACAAAGATTGCGATCGCTTCGCCATCAAGGCAGGTGAACTGTGGGGACTGTGGCCTGAGGCACAAGAAGACGCTCCACCATCCAAGACGCCCGCAAAAACTCCGGCAAGGAAGGGCAAGGGCAAGAGTAGAGTTACGCAGTTGGTGGACGAGGTACAGGATGTGAGAGGCGCGGAGAGCGCAAAGAAGGGAAAGAAGTCTGCGAAGCTTGCAGATGATCACGTAAACGTGGGGGGATATAGGCAAAGGGGAATTGGGTTAGATGAGGCAGTGCGGGATGCGAGAAAGGCTTGTTACTTGCGGTATCTGAATGGGGCTGCTGCTGTTGTATATGGGATTCCGGTATATCTGGACTAGTGTAGTGAGGTCAAATGAGGAGGTCACTGCAGAAGAAATCAACGAATCAAGTACGCAAGACTTCCGTGTTTTGATTCGCACATGAGAAGGTTCTTCCAGTTCGGTCCTGATCAGCAAACCTTGTCATGACGCGCGTCTGCTTCCTCACGGAAGCAACTCCGACGGTCTCAATGACGGGACAAGGCCACGGTCTCTGTCAGTGGAAACGACATGATCATGCGATCTTCGCATCCTCGGAACTCCACAATCTACAGCGCGTCAATACGTCCGCTACAGTTTCCAGTCTTGTCTGCAACGACGTCGAGAGCAATGGCCGACCGTCCGACCAAACCAGGGTCATCTCGAAAGCGTGCGCTCGTGAGCTGCGACCGCTGCAAAATTCGACGGGCACGGTGCATTCGCGAGAATGCCGAGGTGCCTTGTGCGGACTGCAAGGCGAATGGCGTGGTGTGTGAATCCAAGCTACCACGTAAACAGAGGGTGTATGGAAGTGTGGAGACGCTCAGTCTACGCTACAGAGCTCTTGAGTCGCTAGTCAAAGGGCTTTTTCCGAATGAGAATGTTCAGGATATAGAGACCTTGTTCAAGATCGCCACGGCAAGGGACATAGCGATGCCGGCGAGCGACGACTATACACCTGCAGATATCTTCAGCAATAGCAGACAGGCATCTTCTTCGGAACAACAACAGCAACAGCAGCACGAGTCGTTGCATACATCACCCATTGCCCAGTCCACATACTTGGACCCACACACTACTACATATCCCCTGCACTCTGCTCGCCACACATCTTCCTTGTCTGCCAGCAAAGAGCGCCTACGCCAACCTGCTTCCGCAACTCAACAAGTACCTTCCCAGGCAGAAGAGGTCATTCGCTCAAACCGAGACGCCTCGCAATATTTCGGTCCTTCCAGTAGCTTCCGGCTTGCAGCAACTATACGGACACTCGCGTCCCGGTGGAAAGCCGTTTCTGGCTCAGATTTTCCAGGACTCCGGTCCTTCACCTCGAATCCCTCAAGCCGATCCGGATCAGCTTTGAAACGCAGCAGCACGAATCCTTCAGAAGATGAATTTGCCATACCGACATCGAGTCAGCGCCTCAATTTGAGCCATGGGAGTCGGAAGAGAGCCAGGACTGAGATGGAGGCGCCGAATGATCCGTCGCAATGTCAGGAGAGCACTTCACGTCTAGATACCATTGGTGATTTGATTCCCCCCAAACACATCGCCGACGCTCTGGTAGCAGTCTATTTTGACCAGATTCACATGTACTTTCCCCTGTTTAATAGAACTGTGTTTCAGATGCGCCTGGAAGCTACATACTCACGGAGGAGCGAGTTCATTGACGAATGCAAGGACATGGGATGGTTGATTTCACTGGCCTTGGTTTTGTCCTTTGGTTGCCAGCAATCAAAAGCAAATGATGTCGACCAAATGCAAGCACTTCGCCGCAAGCTTGTCGTTTTCGCCAAAACCTACTTTCGTGTGCTTTTGACGGCGACGCGTTTGGACAACGTCCAAGCACTCGTCCTTCTCAACATGCACCATCACAATGTCGGGCAGAAGAGCAGCTCGTGGTTACTGATTGGTCTTGCTGCGCGCATGGTACGTCAAATGCTGGACACGGCTCCTGTCCCCTCTTTGTTAACGCGTAGTGGTAGGCCATTACCATGGGAATGCATCGTGGTAGCTCGAATCTACAGTTTGACCCCATCGAACGCAACGTGCGCCGGCAAGTTTGGTGGTCCATCTACATATTTGAGAAGATACTGTGTGGCATATTGGGTCGTCCGACGGTGATTGACGACCGAGAGATGTCGATGAAGGTTCCCGACGCACCAATGCTCGAGCAAACGCGCATCACGGCAGTTTTCATGAAGCTCTGCTCCGACCTCGTATCTATATCGTACCGCATTCGACAGCGTGCCTATTTCGACCAGACCTCGTCCGAAGAACGCTCCCCGACGCTGGCAGTTGCCATGACCCTACTTCGCGAATGCGACAACTTTTACGCAAACATTCCTCCGCACATGTCGCTAGACCAAGCACCAGGAGGCGCAGACATGAAAGCAATGATACTGTTGCTGCACATGTACTACTACTATACGCGCTGTGTCATATCGCGAGACTTTCTCGTACAAAAGGTCGAGAGCAACGTCTGCTTTTTGGAGAAGAAAGCATTCCCAGCTTCTGAGGATTGGCCGACAACTCTGATACTCGCGGAAGACTGTGTTGAGTCGGTGCACAAGAGCCTCCAATGCATCACGTTTGGGATTGATCTCGGGATATTCGACATCATTGGTTACTCGTGGCTAGACTTTTTCTTCGTATTCCACGCTATCCTGATCACATGTGCCGACTTCCTTGCTCGACCCAAAGGCCAAACAGATTCTCCCAAGGACATGGAGCGCAAAGCGACGGTGTGCACTGTGCTTGAGCAGGTCCGCGGAATGCAGCGGAAACTCCCGTCCACATACAAAACCCTCGGCCAGATTGCGCTGCAGTTCGCCAGGATAACGGGTGTTAGCCAAGATGAGGATGACTTACCAACAACACCAGATCCCCCGCCGGATGCGTCTTTGGAGTCTGTAGCAGACATGGCGCATGATGAAAGAAACGAACATGCCGATATACTTGACATAGGGGGCGATTGGTATACGGACGCGACAGCAGATCTAGGCTTGGATTTCCTCGATCTTAGCCAAGCGACGCATCCGGTGACGTTCCCCATCATGGATCCTCCGGCGCGTCCTGAACAAGCCGGCGATTGGTCAGGGGACGTGGTGGACGACTGGACAGACGAGGCACTAAAGGGGATGCACACCCTATAGACACGAGATCACACGTTGCAGTCCAAGTAAATTGTATGAAAACATTTATCTTGCCGTCATGAAGCGTCTTGGAAGCGTTGATGACATCATCACCTAGCGTGGTGTTGAAGTTCGACGAGTGCTTGGCGATGCACGATGATCCGATAGCCGCAGCCAGTCAAGATCGGCCTAAACCGCATTGGGATTTCATGACGCATTTGTTCCCGGCTGATGTCGTGACAGCTGCAGACAAATACAGGCCCGCGGTAGCTCGCGTGGTTGCAGCATGTGGCATAAGTGCTGAGCTTTTGTTTCGATGCCACACTCGCACGATACAGAGCCCATTCTGCCTACCACGAACATGGCAGGCGGCAACAACAAGAATGGAAAGAAGAAGGTGCTTGTCGTGGGAGCTGGCGCGGCTGGTACGTTGAACGCGCTTTTGGAGAGGAATGGCTGCTGATTCGGAGCAGGAATGTCGGCTGCTCACCACCTTTCTGAGCATCCCGACAAATTTGACGTTACTCTCATCGATGCAGTAGATTACTGCGGAGGCCAGGCCTTTTCCATTGACGTCGACAAGGAGCGCCATGGAGCTGACTGGCTGAACCAAGGTGTTCAAGGTGGAAGCTACATTTTCCACCACACCATGACAATGTTTGCGAGACAAGGCCATCATGCGGATCCCGTGAACCTGCAAGTTTCATTCGGCAAAGACGACATCTTTTGGACCAACGTTTTCCCGACCGAGCTTCTTGCACGACATCAGAAGGAGATCAACAAGTTTCACACCATGCTTAAAATTGTCCGCTGGTTTGAACTCTTCTTCGCATTGATCCCGATCAAGATTCTGTTCAAAATGTTCTGGTTTTCGGAGGAGTTCACCAACACCGTCGCCATGCCCATGATCGCGCTTTTCCTAGGAACCGGAAACGAGACGCCAAACGTACCTAGCATCATTCTCGAACGACTCGTCACCAGTCCAACGTACGGAATGTGGTATCCAGGAGACAAGCACAGCGTTGCTAGCAATCTGCCGCCCATGGTTGTCTTCCCAAAGTTCAGCGAGTTTTATGAGCGCTGGAGGCAAGATTTGCTCAAGCGCGGTGTGGATGTAAGGCTATCGACGGAGATTACTCGAGTCATGAAGCGAGACAAAAATGGAGTCACCGTCAAGCTGATCAAGCGCACTGCGATGCCCGACGCGCACAATCCCAACAGTGTCCACGTGCCTTACGACAACGAGCACAATGCCGATCCAAATGCACAGGAGAAGGAAGAGCACTACGACGAACTGATTCTCTGCGTACTTGCCGACACAGCAAAGCGTATTCTGGAACCTACAGCCTCCTTCCGTGAAAAGAAAGTCCTCGGCTCTGCCAAGTTCTCCGACGACATCACCGTCACCCATTGGGATACCGACTACATGCACAAACACTACGAAAACTTCTACGACCCAAGTAAAGCAGTCACAAAGCTCTCAAACATTGACCAGACTGCGCGCAACGCAATGGCCGAGAAGTCCTTCAAGCCAATGTACTACATTAAGATGTACCCCCAGGATCTATCAAAGCTCGAAATGTGCTTCGACTGCACGAACTACCAGAGCCAATTCCCACCAGAAGTTCCCTTTGACAAGCACATCTTCCAGACGATCTATCTGAACAAGGAGCGAGATGGTCACCTGTGGAGTATCGATGAGATCAACAAGGACAAGATCATTCGCAAGGATTGGTGGCACCAGTTGTGCCATTCCTGGACTCATTACGTTTTCGTAGTTCCGTGGATGTGGCTTCTGCAAGGTCGGAAACACACCCGTTTTGCAGCGGCTTGGACGCTCATCAATGCTCACGAGGTCGCTGTCATGAGCGGTATTGCTGCGGCAGTTGATCTCGGTGCGCAGTACCCTGCCGATCTTGAGCGCGACAAGTTTGCTTTCTTGAGTTTTAGGTTGTATTATTTACTGGCGTATGGAAAATGGTATAGTCGTAAGGCGACCAAGACGACCAAGGAGGGACCGGGTAAGGACTGGGCGAGTGGTCTTTATGGCAGTATGTATCGTGGTCCGGGTGTAAGTGATATTGATCGGTTGCACTGGAGGGAGGAGAATGGTGTACAGGGCGAGCCGATTAAATATGGTTTCCCTTCTGATAGTGGGAAGCGATAGGCTCGGGCGAGGGAGGCAGAGAAGCATGAACAAAGCATCACGAGTGTTCAAGGTCGATGCAGCCTAACCAATTTTAATCGTAATACATGTAAATACAGATACATCACTGGTGTGCTCGTACGTCCAACAAACAGATAGCTTGACAACAACGCCCGCCCGGCCGCTAACCCCTAATTCCGCCTCCGTCGACAAACTCTGCCAAGACCCTGCATATTAGCAAGCACTTGACTCCACATTCTCCACCAAAGAAGTATGTAAGCATGATGTCGTTGCTGGTAGTATAAGTATCTTATTACTCCACCCTGGGGGCAACATCTCAAATACCAGAGTCGGTACCGGAAATAAGCCACTCACCCTTCTGACTGGACATGTCTTCCAAAACGCCTCTCGACGTGGTGTTTGGCTGCATGACCTTTGGCCGCGAAGGCGAAGAGCAAGTCCGCACTTCCAACCTCAATGACTGCGCATATATCCTAGACACGTTCCAATCCTACGGCCATACCGAAGTCGACACGAGCCGTTTCTACGGCGTGCGCATACCTATCCATTCCCGCATATCCAACCCTAATACTAACAACACTAGGATGGCTCATCAGAAGAGTACCTACAAAAGCTAGACTGGCAGAAGCGAAGCTTGACAATGGATACAAAGTTCTTCCCGAATGTATCCGGCTTCTTCGGGCGCGCACAAACACACTCTAGGATGGGAGACATGCGCAAGAGTCTGGATCAGAGTCTTGCTGCTCTCGGAAGTGAGCAAGTAGATTTGTGGTATCTCCATGCACCAGATCGTACAGTGCCGCTTGAAGAGACGGCAAAAGCAGTCGACGATCTCTTCAAAGAAGGAAAGTTCAGGCGCTGGGGTGTGAGTAACTTCATGTCTTGGGAAGGTATGTCATCTCATTTGTATGCAAAGCTTTCTCTTGATATTACCCTACTGATGTTTTCCACGAACAGTCGCAGCACTCTGCGAGATCTGCAAAGCAAGTGGATACCAGTTACCAAGTGTATACCAAGGCGTGTACAATGCTCTCCACCGCAGCGTCGAACACGAACTCCTTTCTTGTTTGCGCAAATACAACATGTCCTTTTACGCATTCAACCCATTGGCAGGCGGATGGTTGACCTCACGGTATAAGCGCGATACGGACGACAGCACCATCGAGACTGGAAGTCGTTTTGATCCGAACCGTAAGTTCCCACCTCACACCTATATTTCAACAAAGGCTATACGTGGTGTATTGAACATACGGCAGGTATGCAAGGGAAAATGTACCGCGCACGTTACTGGAACGACGAGTTCTTCACTGCAATCGAAGGGTTGCGCTCTGTATTACCTGATGGCCAGACGGAGAGTGAAACAGCGCTTAGGTGGATGATGCATCACAGCCAACTAAAGAAGGACCACGGAGACAAGGTCATCATCGGAGCGAGTAGTAAGGAGCAGTTGGAGATGAATCTCAAAGATCTTGAAAAGGGGGCATTGGACGAGAGCGTTGTGAAAGCTTTGGACCAGGGTTGGGCGGGTACTCGTGGAGTGGCTTGGAAGTACTTTCATTAGGGTCGAGTATGTGAAATGTGGGTGACAGGCGAGCTGACCCAAGAGTTTTGTGTGGAGAATGTGCGCTGTGAACCACAGTTCAGTCACCACCTGTGTGGTGAACCACAGTTGGAGAAGGACATGCTGGATCCTTGGATAGATAGAATGATTGAGAGTTTCCCTTGCAATTTACTCTCCTCCTTGCACAATTCACACAACAACTCCCAACCGACACGAGAGAATAGCAAATAAAATGACAAACTCGTACAATAAACCCAGCGAATACTTCTCTACCACGACCAACTGGTTCAACCCCAACGGCGTGGCCCACTACGCACGTCCCGTCCCGCAGCCAGACATTTACCAAGCCACAAACAACACCTTGAACCAGATCATCGCAGGCGATTCAACTCGAGTAGCCAAACTCGAAGCTTTGTTCAAGGAGAAGCGTGCACGTGATGAAGCCGCTTCCAGACAGCGCAAAGCCGAAGAAGCCGAAGAAAAGCGTGCCGAGGAATTTGCTGCTGCAATCAAGTAGCACAGAGAACAAGAATTTGCAGCCTTACACAGAAACAGGCGTGCACAGTATGAAGCCGCCATGAATCAGGAAGCAGAAGAAGAAGGAGAAGAAGTAGAAGAGGGGGAGAAAAGGTCCCGGAAAATCTCTTCGCGATCCAATTACGAGGCGATGCTTGCGGACTGCCACTTGCAGCTCGACAAGTGGGATCTGCGACGCAATGCTGGAATGGAATTGAGAGCTGCGTTCGACGCCTGGCATTCTGTGGACAGCAGGGCAAGTCGCAAAGGAACTCCATGGTGGAACGGTGGACGTCAAGTACCCCTATGCCCATCTTCACTTGTACTAGAGCCCGAGGCCTGTTGCGACTTCGATTACTGCTATGGGCTCTGTGCGGACATTGAAGCCTCTTGGCACGAGCACTCATAGACTGCGCATCCAAGTTGTCAGGCTTGCAGGCCAAAGTGATTAGAACATGTCAGCATCAAAGACATTGCATCCTGATACCCTGCAACAAGGTGCGGTGAATGTTTATAGATAGCTGTGGAAATACTACCTCGTTGGCGGGTATTTGGTGCAAAAAGTACAGAAAACAGATGATATGAAATGCCGAAAAAACCAGATTAGGAGAATGACAGGGTGCTCAAGTATTGGATATAAGCTATGATTGAGAACGACGAGACCTGGCGAAGGAAAGAGGGTATATCAACAGACCAACCAGTCGAGACCATGCAGAAAGTCAAACGCATACAAATGCAACTCCAAAAGCAGAACTGGAAGACTGGGAGGGAAATTGCCAAGAAAACCACCTAACACAAATCAACGCCTACATTGTCTCATTCTGGAATCGTGTAAACAGTACGTGAAGGTGAACCCACATTGCTCCATTGCCGTAGTGAATCTGTCATTGGAAAGAAGTTGTCAGCATACTATTTCCTTTCCCTTGTCTCTCCATCCACAGGCTTGACGCTTGTGCTGCCCTCTAGTGGAGGAATATAACCTAGTTGCTTCTCATTGCCACCCTCCATTGGCGTAAAGGGCGTGAAACCGCCTTCAGGTGACGCCTGCCACTTGGCCATGTCCTTCTTCAGCTGCTCAAGCTCTTTCTGGAAGCGGTTTCCGAAGACGTCGATGTAGTAGGTGGCGCCATTGTAGACACTCCAGATGAAAACAATGCTGAGGAACAGGCCTGAGGGCCAGCGGTACCAGAACCAAATTGGGCAGGGTAGCATTGTCAAAACAGCATAGCTGTACTGGATGAGCATAAACGCAGGCTCCTGCAGGAAGTCGGGAAGCGAGAGGACAATTTTGCCGATCCACGTTTTGGCATACGACTTGCGTAGCCATGTGAAGCTAGTAGGCCGACCAGCCGCAATCTTGTCGCGACGGCGTACCGTAATGAGGAAGTGGTAGCTCAATTGCCAGAAAGCATATGGGAAAGTGGCCCACAGCATCATCTGCAACAGACTGTAATGGTGGGATGAAGTCGGATCGGAGTGGCGGATTTCGTAGATGGCGGGATAGTGTTCTTGCTGGTATTCTGGTGAAAGCAAGTGAACAAGGCAGTGTAGCGTGACGCAAGGCATGATATGGATAAAGAGACTACGTATGTTAGCATGTGTCTGATGTTATAGGGCCAGCACACTAACCTGACAACCTTGTCCATGCTGTGGAAGACGAGCGAGTTACGCCACATGACAATGGCAACAGCGTTGTTTCCCATGCAAAGGCAGTATGTTGCGATGAACAAGCGCTTCGACCGGGGGAAGATCCATACACTGAGGACAAGTAGTATGTTGACGAAGTAGCACAGATCGGCGAGAAAGTAGTGGTAGCCCTTTTTGTGGTAGGTGAAGAAGCGGAGGGGCATGAAATACAACAACTGAGCAGTATACCAGTGTGGAAGTAGGTCTGGGTGGCAGCCCACCAGGTATCCTGAGACGAAGATGTTCATGACGGCGGCGATGAAAGAGGCCTTCTCGCGCGCAGTGACGGTGAGTGACTCGTTCCAGCGGCGATTCAGACGATCGACCGAGTGGCGCATGCGCCTCTTGTACTTGTCAAGCTGTTCTCCTTCAGACGGGACTCTTCGCCGCCATTCCTCCACGACGCGATCTTTTGTAATGCCCCGATTCTTGGCCTGGTTCTTGATCCTCTCCGTCTGCGAGGCTATGGAGCTTTGTATCTTCTCGATGCGCTGCGACAGGGCGAGGTTTTCGACAAAGTCGAACATGGTGAGCTTCTCGACGGGTGGGAAGAAGGCGGCGTCTTCGAAATCGGACTCATCATGGTAGGAGCTATTGGAGAAAGAGGCGGAGCGGGAGAGACCAGGTGTAGAGAGTGGCTGGTTCGCGGACGAGGAGACGGGCTCGTCGAGCAGCGCAGGTGCGACATGCGTAGAGTCGCCTGGTGTCGGACGCGCGGAGAGAGCAGAAACCCCCAGCTGTGGCTCTGACCTGGACTTGGGCAGATGGCCCGCATCCGCATCCGCATCCTCTGGAGCTGACATGATGGGTAATTCCTCCTGGACCGTCTCGAGACTAGAGGGGGTCCGGCGGTGAGGGCTCTTTTGAGACGACGCGGGGGGTGAAGCTGCAGCCATTATCACTGTTAGCTGCTGTATCTCGATAGGTGCGCCCAGAATCCATGTCTGGGGGAGACAAGGTATATCATGAGGAAATGGCGTACCGTGTTGATGGTTTGCGTGGATCAGCTCTAGTCAGACCCTATGCTCTCATGACAAGGCGAGTGATGTGCGGGGTTTTCGAGTCGTGCTCTTCTGCCAGTCTCGGAGCCTCTGGGGGGAGAGTCGTGGGTGAATGCAAGCTGATGATTGGCAAGCTTCACAACGTCATCGCAGGCACCTGTGGCATGCGAACTGAGGATGGTCACGAGCAAAGGCGGTGCTGGAGGAAGTGCTCGATAGAGGAGAGGCACAGGGCGCTGAAAGACTTGGGTGGATGCAGAGAAACGTTGTGTATAGGACCAAGTCGGTGTGGTCAGCTCCCCTGCCCTGCCTATCGGCCATGGTTTCGTCACTGCGGCCCACATGCTGGTGCATATCGGCACTAGCCCGCTTTGGGCCGTGGGCTCAAACGCGTCTACGCGGGCGCGCTTCACGCCTACGATAAACCACGGGCAGGCCCTCCCCGCGACTACCAACCGCGCAACACCAACAAGTCGTAGCGCAATCTCCGCTTAGGTGTCGCGCAACTCAACCGTCAGTATGGGAAAGCTCGTGCGGCTCGAGATATACAGTAGGTACCAGACGCGCAGTTGTTTGCACATACTCAACATGCGCAGACTTCAAGTCCTACCGTGGGCGCCATACCCTCCTCTTCGGCGACTCGTACTTCACATCCATCATCGGCCCCAATGGATCCGGAAAGTCGAATAGTATGGACGCCATCTCCTTCGTCCTGGGAGTTCGGTCGTCCCATCTACGGTCCGACAAGTTGAAGGACATGGTCTACCGTGGCAGGATCATCCAAGAAGCTAGAATCAATGCCGATGGCACCGTAACCGAAGCCGACGGCGGCGCGAATGGCAACTCCAATGGCGACTCACAGGAGAATGGCGATTCGCAAGCCAGCACCCAGCGCAACGACGCCCAGAACGCTTGGGTCAAGGCTGTTTTCGAGGACGATGCCGAGCAGACACACGAGTGGCAGCGTGCCATCACGAGCTCTGGCTCCAGCGAATACCGCATCAACAACCGCGTCGTCACCCAGAAGCAGTATGGCGAGGCGCTGGAGGAGCACAGCATCCTGGTCAAGGCGAGGAATTTCCTCGTCTTCCAGGGAGACGTCGAGAAGCTTGCGACCACCGCGCCGGAACAGCTGACACTACAAGTCGAGCGCATCTCTGGCAGCCTTGAGCAGAAGGCCGAGTACGATCGTCTCAAGGAAGAGTCCGAGGCCGCTACCGAGGATAACGCGAAACATCTGCACGAGCGTCGCGGTATCAACGGAGAACTCAAGACATACCAGGACCAAAAGGCCGAAGCCGACGAGTACGAGAAGAAGCTCGCCGAGCGCGATGAGGCCGTTGTTACAAAGAATCTCTTCAAGCTCTACGTGTACCAGCAGGTCATGGAAAAGGCGCGGAACAAGATCGCCAGTCACCAGGAAGAGCTCAAGGAGCACAAGCGCAGCGTCGAAAAGTACCACCAGAGACACGAGGCCGAAAGGCAGGCCGAGGCTAAGATCAGGCGAGATCTTACCAAGACCGATCGCAACACCAAAGCCAAGGAGAAGGAGATTGAAGACGCCTCCAACGAGCTCGCCCCTATCCAAGAGAAGATCCGACTGTCCAACGAGACCCGCCGGAAGTACGAGAGCAGACTCGACGAACTCCGAAAGAAGCGCGACGCGGAAAAAAAGGCAGTCGAAAAGGTCCAGAAGGACCTTGATCTGGTGCAAAAGGCCGAGAAGAAGTGGGAAGACGACTTCAGGGCTGCTGCGCAAAACCAAGGCCGCGAGCTTTCCAAGCAGGACCTACAAGAGTACGGCCGACTGCGCAGTGATGTTACGAAGCGGACACACGGAGATCAAATGCAGATAGACAAGCTCAAGCGGGAGGTTGAGACAGATAGGGACCATGTCAAGAACCTTCAGCAAAGCGTTGACAGCCATGAAAAGGCTGTTGAGAAGTTGAACGCCGACATCAGTCAGCTGGAGGAGCGTCTACAGGCTTCCAGGACACAAATTAAAGATCTTGAAAGCGCAAGCGCCGCCAAACAGCAGGAACTGGATAGGCTTCGAGCCGACCGAAAGCAGATCGAGATGCAATACTACGAGAAGAACCAGCTGTTACAGGAGGTTCTCAAGCAGCTTAGCATCGTCGAAGGCAGCCGCCGGGAGTCCAGGAAGCAGCAGGAAGCCCGCAGGACCATCGATCGCCTGAAGACTCGCTTTGGACCTGAGAAAGTACACGGCCGTTACAAGGATCTCATCACGCCCAAGATGCAAAAGTACCGCAAGGCCATTGGCCGCGTGCTTGGACACCAGATGGATACCGTTATCGTCGACACGGAAGCTACCGCCAAATCCTGTATCGAGTATCTCAAGGCAGAACGTATTGGCGTCATGTCTTTCAACCCATTGGATTCCATCCAGATCCAGGCTGTAGACCCTCAACTGAAGGGTATGCATGAAGGCATGCGACTCGCCATAGACTGCATCAACTACGAGCCCAAACATGAGCGGGCAATGACGGCAGCCTGCGGTAACACTGTGATTTGTAATACGGAGAAGCTCGCGAAAGAACTCAGATATCAAAAGCGCATCGAGGTAAAAGCCGTTACCTTGGATGGTCGTGTCATTGGCAAGGGCGGAACACAGACGGGTGGTGAGCTTGACCGCGATGACGATTCGAGCGAACAACAATGGGACGAGCGATCATACCAAGCCCTTCTGGACAAGAAAAACAGATACGAAGAGGAACTTCGTGCGCTTCCCAAGCAGGATCGACAGTATACCCAAGAACAAGCTCTTGAGGTCGAGCTGCTAGACTTGCAAGAGCAAATTACACGAGCCAAAGAGGAAGCCCGAGCACTGGGTCGCAACATGGAGAGCGTGAAGAAGGAGCTAGCGCATCACAAGAGCGAGCTGAGGGGTGTTCGACCCAACTATGAAAAGCAAGCCCAGCGGTTACGTAACCGAGAAGAAGAGCTCGAAAGCTATCAAGACTCAGTGAACCAGGTCAACGATCAGGTCTTTGCCGCGTTCTGCCAACGGCTCGGTTACGAGTCTATCCGTGACTACGAAGCCCAACAGGGTACCGTCCAGCAAGAGGCAGCCGAGAAGCGTCTCGAGTTCAGCAAACAGCGCAGCAGGCTTCAATATTTGATGAAGCAAGTTGATTCGTCGCACCGAGGTGTTGAAGAACGGCTCAAACAAGCAGAGGAGGAGATTAAGCGCAAGACTGCCGACATCACTGAACTTGAAGCTAAGCGAGAGGAACTGCAAAGCGCCCGGGACGTTCTCCAGGCCGAGCTGGAGACGCTACAGGACCAGCGCACACGTTTGGAGCAGAAGTTGGCTGAACGAGTTGCGGCTGTCAAGGAGGCACGACGCACCTTGGACCAGCGCAACGAAAAGGTCAAAAATGTGCTGAAGGAGGTTGACGAGGAGGATGCAAGGATCAAATCGAGCGCGACCAACCGCTACAATGTTCTCAAGGAGTGTCGAGTTAACGAAATCAAGGTTCCGCTTACGGAAGAATCAAATCCACTGACGTCGCTACCGATGACCGACATGCCACGACCAGACGCGGACGCCATGGATATCGATGAGGATCCTGATTCGACTCAGATACAACCCGCAGAGGTCGATGACTACGGCATTGATGTCGACTTTGAAGAGCTAGAAGAAGAGTTGAAGACAGAGGTTGTCGAGATACTCGAAAATGTACGTACTGAAGCTGAACTTTGACCGATGCCTTGCTAATATCGTGAGTAGGAGGATGAACAAGACGATCGCGTTCAGGCCCAGAAGCTCAAGGCTGTTGAATCCAAGTTGACTGACGTGATCACGAACCTCGAGACCGACATCAACAAGGCTACACCAAACATGCGCGCTGCCGAGCGTCTTGCTGCCACAGAAACACGTCTCAAGGCCATCGATGAGGCATTCGCTGAGACTCGCAAGCGCGCAGCAGCTGCAAAGAAGGCATTTGAGGAAGTCAAGACCAAGCGCTACGACCTCTTCATGAAGGCCTTCAACCACATTTCCGAGAATATTGGCGGCACCTACAAGGACCTGACCAAGTCCCCACAGTTTCCGCTCGGAGGGCAGGCCTACCTTGACATGGAAGACAGTACGGAGCCGTACCTGGCTGGTCTCAAATATCACGCTATGCCGCCGCTCAAGCGCTTCCGTGACATGGAGCATCTTTCTGGTGGTGAAAAGACCATTGCCGCGTTGGCTCTGCTGTTTGCAATCCACAGCTACCAGCCTTCGCCGTTCTTCGTCCTCGACGAGGTCGACGCAGCACTGGACAACGTTAATGTCAGCAGAGTGGCCAAGTACGTGCGTGAGCATGCTAGTCCCGGTATGCAGTTCATCGTCATCTCTTTGAAGGCAGGCTTCTTCCAGGAGAGCGAGACGCTGGTGGGCGTCATGCGGGACCAGGGCAAGATGACGAGCAAGTATTTGAGTCTAGATGTAAGTTGCTTGCTTCTTCGCGTGAACATTGGAACATTTGCTAATTTTTTTACAGTTGAGGAGATACCAACCTGCCTAAACCTTTCCGGATGATAGCGCAACGATTCTGCTGCAGCCGATAGTGGTCATCTTTTATGAAGTGTGCATATAATACCTTGTTGCCTTTTTCGTGCATCATCTGATATGCAGAGGTCGTGTAGTGATTGTTGTCCACCGTGTACTACAGCATCCTCACGTCTTCTTCAACCAAGTCTTCAACGTTCATCCAACGCGTACACGCAAACGCGACTCCCCGTGACGTATTGAAACGACCTGCCTATCTCATTCAGCCCCACTACCCACGGACAAACTGCGGCTGAATAGTTGTGCGAGCCATTGCGCGTCCGCCTGAAGCTTACAAATTATTGCCATGACAACATATTGCTATGGTGATGCCTAATTGTGAGTTGTAGAGCTCTATAGCTAACGTGTCTCTTCGCGAATTTGCATCTTGAAAGTTCAAGCTTCAGTGGTCCGACGTTACCGGTACATGCACGACCCCGCCGCCATGACCCCGGATAATTCGCGCCAGGATCAATCTGTCAGGTCTGTCAGCGAAACCTCACCACTTCTACCAAAAGCCTCAAACGACGCGTCGACAATCAATGTGGAAAGCGGTATTGCACCAGAAGGCGTGCATGCCGAAGACGGAGGAGACATCGAACGGCAGGTCAGCCATGGCGATGCGTTCAAGCACCAAGGCCTGCCGGAAGTCAGGAAACGGATGAAGTACATCTTTCCGGCGATAGCTATCGGAGTAAGCCCTTTACAACATTTCTCGTCGCTTCATTGCTACACGTTCTTGAGCCTAACCGGTATAACAGGTCTTCCTCTCATCGGCCGATCAAACCCTTGTCATCACAACTTACGGTACAATCGGGACCGACCTGCATGCTCTCTCCTCGACGTCTTGGATCGCAACGGGCTACTTCCTCACACTGTCCGCCTTTCAACCTCTCTATGGAAAACTCTCAGACATCTTTGGCAGGAAACAATGTCTGCTGTCCGCGTACCTGATATTCGGGATCGGGAGCGTGGGCTGTGGTCTTGCAAGGAACATTGGTGAGCTCGTTGCTGCAAGAGCTTTTGCTGGTATAGGTGGTGGTGGCATGAGTGTGTGTACAAGCATACTGCTGAGCGATATCGTGAGTTTGAGAGAAAGAGGCCAATGGCAAGGTTATGTCAATCTTGTGTATGCTTTCGGTGCTTCTGCTGGTGCGCCCCTCGGTGGATTGCTGGCAGATAGCATTGGATGGAGGAGCGCATTCCTGGCACAAGGTCCAATGTGCGCGATGGCTTTCGTTGCCGTGGCATTGGTGCTCGATCTTCCGAAGCAAGATCAGTCGCACTGGAAAGAGAAGATGAAAAGGATTGACTTCCTAGGCGCGGTGACCCTCATCATGGCCGTTTTGGGATTACTTGTCGGTCTCGATCGTGGCTCAAACGTATCCTGGAACCACCCAATTACCATTGCCGGCCTCGCCTCCACGCCGCTCTTTGTCGTATTTGTGCTGGTCGAGAAGTACCTGGCGAGTCACCCCTTCGCTCCCGGCCGCATCATCCTCAACAAGACACTCTTCGCATGCTACCTTTGCAACTTCTTCTCCTTTGGAGGATGGCTGGCTGCGGTGTTCTTTATACCACTCTATTGGCAAGTCATGGGTGACTACAGTGCTTCGAAAGCTGGATTGTTCCTTGTCCCATCCATCATATGTGGCGTTAGTGGCTCCCTCTTCAGTGGTATCTACATGAGGCGTACAGCGAAGTACTACTGGATTACCGTGATAGCCTACACGAATCTTACCATTGGCTTGTCATTGATTCTCCTATTCGCTGGCGTCACAACAGAGAGCTTGCCGGCTATGGTGGTGGCAACATGTGTATGCTCTTTCAGCAACGGCATAGGTGTAACAACTACCCTGATCGGGCTCATTGCGAACGCCTCCCACACCGACCAAGCCGTTGCCACCGCCTGCTCTTACCTCTTCCGCTCTCTCGGCTCTGTCTTCGGTGTATCCATGTGCGCAACCGCGTTCAACCAGACACTCCGCAGATCTCTCCAAGAAGCGCTTCAGGGTGACGATGCAGCCGAGATCGCAGAGCGTGTCAGAGCTGGATTGGCTTACTACAGAGGTCTGGATCCAGCCCTGAAGGGTATCGTCAAGGAGTGTTATGGGCGGGCTACTAGGGCGGCACTATGTGTGGCGATTGTGCTTGTTGCTGGGAGCGCTATCTTTGCGTGGTTTATCAAAGAGAAGAGTCTGGAGGATGGTAACCTTAGGAGTGTTGAGCCTGAGGAAACCGCAGAGTGAAGCAGGGGTGCCTCGAGAGTGCACGAAGAAGCTCGGCTTTAGCGTACGATTGACATTAGTAGCAGGCTCCACTGTGACGATCCAACACCGAAAACGAGCTCTTTCGTGAGGCTTTCCAGAGCATTGAGCGTAGCGGACTTGATGCCCGGGCTTGGTGCTCGGTGCATTCAAGCTGGTAAGATGCTGTCGGCTCTGGACTCACCGCTCCATGCTGGGCGAACATGACTCTGCATCATAATAAAGCGGAGATTTCACGACAGTGTCTCGGGAAGTCAGCAAACAGAAATTGAATGTGTGTCGATTGAGTGTGTAACAAGATAGCAAAGATGTCACTTCTTGGCTGTCCTGTCTGGGGTATTGACTGACTGTATCGGTGCCACCCGAAATCGTAAGCAACTCTGATGTGCAGATTGCCCCTGCTTCTATACCAAGCATCCTTGTCAGTACCCTAGCGCTGTATCCATTCTGCATTGAGAAGCATATGGATATTAGAACTCCCGGTGGTTGAGCCCGACAATGTGACAGCCAGTGACACGACACGAGGCACTAGTGGCACGCTAGCCGCAGCGATGGTGGAGAGCCCGCCACGATCCCAATCCATCGTCACACAGTTACTCTCGCTCCAGATTAGACGATGGTGCCCAAAACAAAGCCCCGATCTACAAGGGCCGTCTTCGTATCACCCGAGCAGTCGTCGTCGCGGGAAGCGCGTAGCTGATCGCGCACTGCGCTTCTTGAATACCCGATGACGTGTTCCGACACCGCATTTCCTAAGCACGTGTTCCGATGCAACGACAAAGCACATGCACGATACAGTCACTTCGATAGTTCAGCCGCTCTGACCGCTTCCACGATGCTTGACGTTGATGAAAAAAATAGGATTTCGAGACTGTGGGCGAACCCACCCTGCGATGAACCGTTTGAGTCTGACACAACTCGTTGTATCCGCATTTGGCTCTTATCATACCCCATTCTGACCCAGAGAAGTAACACGACGCATCCACCCCGCGGGCTGTATGCATGTCACACCCACAATTCGTATAAATGTCGCTACACCTGACAGTGACGTAAAGCTCCATGCGGGCACGTTCCTGGCGCGGCCCGTAGCCGTCAGTATGCCAATCAGAACATCGTAGGGGCACCAATGGCGCGGTGCCAGCTGTACAAGCCATCATCAAGCATGAGCCTATTCACGAGAGTAGGGCTTGGGTGGAGAGAGCATCTGTTTCGGAGCTTATTGAAGGGGTCCGTGGGTCAAGGCGTGGGGCGTTTGTAGTAGGACCCTTGCGATGCCTAGAATCGTGCTCCAGGGGCCTCGTTCCTTTTAAGCTACCTGGACCGCTTTTATTCTTTCGCTACGAGTCAGGTTGGTCTGGTCTTATATCTGGGAAAGCAGGATCACGAGAGAACAAGTAAACAGCAGGCTTCATCATGAGTATCGCTGTAAGCTATATTCGGCCCGTATGCAGCGGCATATCGTATGCTCACATGTGCTGATGCCACACAGAACCCTACCGTTGATCCTGCGCACGTTGTGCAGGCGCTGGTGTACACCCTTTTGGATGTCTTCGATGCTACGAGGGATCTGTACGAGACTCTTAGGGTCAAGGAGCAGAGGGACTATGAACAGAATCTACGCAGTAAAGGCTACCCTGCCTCCAGGAGGATCGAGTATGTGAAGGACGAACGCCTGGGTAGCGACGAAGCTATCGTTACGGACAAGGCGGTAGTCACGAGACAATTCGACATTGGATATCAAACCATGGGCGTTGACTTTGCTATGGGTGATGGTAAGCTTGCTCTTTCCATGGTGTCATCAGGCGGATTGCTTTTCCGCGTACACTCAACAGCGCTGCCGCATCACGAACACGGGTATCCTTCCAGAAACTCCCTCTAGACCAGTCGGCTAACAAGACACGTACCAGTAATCGCGCATACAGCCCTCCAGTCACAGATTATCACTCTCCAAAGCGTGCTGGTGACGACATTCCTCTACGGACCTACCTCCGGTGAGCCTATCGCAAATCAACTGGCCAGCATCAACACAGCGTCAAGGGTAGCTGCGGCAACATCTGTCGACATATTGGCTACTTTGCAAGAACGCCAACAAGATGATCGACCACTCACACCACGGTCGATGCATTCGTTTACGGCACGCTCAAGCCCAACTCATGCGCCATCCCACGTCTCCTCTCACTATACTTCCCATGCGCCATCACATGCTCCCTCCCACCATACCTCTCAGGCACCATCTCGAGCACCATCCAATGCAACATCTCGCACACGATCTCGGGCCAAGTCTTTGACAGTGTCCCACGCGCCGTCTCATGCGCCCTCTTATGCACCTTCACAGATACAGTCACACGCACCATCTCGCGCCTTGACTCTTCCCCACAGTACTGCTGGTCCCAGCTCGACGTCCACGGCTCTGGTGAAGCATGAATCACGATCTCGGGGTTCGCACGTGCGAGGTAGCAGCCCTGTTAACACGACAGTACTCACATGGCGTGACAACGTCGAACCAGAACCGTCAATCACTGACGCTACCTCCATGACAGGACCCACCATGGCGTCAGGCTCTACCAACCTATACTGCATATATGCCTACGATCTCCAGCGATCTCCAACACAACAACTATCGCCTAGCATAACATCAGACAGAGACCCCTACTGTCCACACTGCAAGGGCGCATTGCACCTCTCCCCAGGAAAAGCATGGGAAATATCCAAATGGGCGGGTGACACGGAGCGAACCTTCCAGGTCCAAAACCGCTTTGTCGTCAAATGTCATCGTGACGGTCCCGATGGCCAATACTGCTGCGTCATATGCTCCAAGTACGCAGACTCGGATACCGTCTGCGGCGATGTCAAGGCGCTTATCAAACATCTCTCGGATGACCACCACGTGCGTGAGCTCAAGCATGAAGAGGATATCGTAGAGGTGATTGAGCAGCCGGGAAGCCGCAGGGATAGTGGACTTGGCTTTGCTCCTTCGAGGGGGAGTAGGAGGAGTGCTAGTTTGGCGTCGGGGAGGCGTCGGAAGAGCTTGCCTGCGTATGACCGCGAAGTTGACGTCTTTGATATGAGGTCTTCGAGGAGGTAGATGTATTGTTTACGCGTTACTTTTCTTGTTTGTAGATGTACGCAGCATTTTCCTATTGTGGGAGTGATGATGTTGGCTGGCTAGCTGCCTTCTTCCCCACGGCAGCTACCCTTTTTGAGGGAGCAGCCATCCACTTCTCCTGAATTTGCGTAGATTGCGCGGACCACAACCAGCCCCGAAGATTGCCGTTCGTCAATGCTGCTATGGTCCCGAGCCGTTGAGTAGATTATAGAATAAGCACCTTCTAGTGGTTGTGCTTATGTGAGAAAGGAATGTTATGGATGATGACTTCCTGCCGCTTGAGACTTTTCTGTTTCTCCCAGAATGTGAAGCGACGCGTCGTCGCCGGAGACATGCGTGGCGTGCTCGCGCAGTGAACACGTTAGCGAGTCAGAAATGAGCATGAGAGGTGAAGGGGGAAGGCGGAGGTTGGTTGCATTCTGCTTTCCCCATGGGCTCATCCTTACAGCTTCATCGTCAGACGACTAGGCCCTATTTTCATCGTACCGACATTGGTGGTATTGAGTGTACGTTTTTGGGTAAAGCCATTGGTTGCAACATCGCAGTTTGGGTGCGAGGGTTCGCGATACTATAATTACGTCATGATTTTCAAGCCCAAGCAGCGTCCTACCACATCTCAAAACGAATCCATAACGAACGGCTACCCCTCAAACCAGAGACACTGCGATTCCAACAGGGTCCGAAGTTATCTGGAAATCATTTCCAACCCCATCACCTATTCACTCGGATTCTGCGGCATCAATCGTCACATCCTCACCCCGTTCAAGAAGAGAATTAAAGACCTCTTAGTATGCTCTTCTTGTCATAAGATTACTACAACAAAGTACAACGGCGATGTTGTATATGTAAACACATCGCTCAAGAGTCTACAACACTGTTCGTGTTTCCTAGTCTTCCATCACACCTCGATGTGCTGTGCACAGAGTTATGGGGTATCTCAAATCCAAATAAAATCAAGTCTCGAACAGGTAACAGCCCCCAGAATGCCGGGATAGACTGCAGCGTACCCAAGTGGTAGCCATGGAGAGAATTAGCCATCTTCGCACCCGTTCAGTCTCTTCCTCATGCGGTGCCCTTGGATATTACCCACATGAGTGGCACAGAGCACCTTCCCGTCTAGCAGCCGTCGACCTTCCAAGGTGTACAATATGCCTATCCATCGCATCCCTTCTTCTTTCCCCTTGTCACGTATCAATTCTCAAGGTTTCGCGATCCGCCGCACTAAAGGATATCTTCACCCGTGGCCTCTTCACCTGTGTTAACAAGCTGTTGACCTCCATCCACATAGACCTCGCTATAAGCGAGCCCTCTATCGAGTCGGCGAGTTGTAGCGGTGGCAGCGTAAGAATTATCCAGCCATCACTATCATGCCGCGAATAAACATCATGCTGAGATGGATATGTTGTAGCAGCCTTCTCAAAAGCGCTTCCACTTCCTCCCTGTTCCCCCATTTTACTTCCAAGAACCGCCAAATCCAGGTTTTCTTGGGCTGCATACACCCTTTGCTTTTGTTGCACAGTCAACTGGATAGACTTGGGTATGCTAGTCAGAATACGGAGCGATGGCCCAATACCAGCCATGGCATTGTCGACCTTGGTTTGTAGGACAGCGAGTTCGTGAACCTCGCGGGAAGAGAGACTACGGTTATGGGGTGTACAGATTGTGCAGATCTTGATAGGGGACAGGACACGACGGGAGGGGGCACGGTGGGAGGCTTTCGGTCCTGTTGGGATGCTAACAGGCGGTGGTGAGCTTTCGAATGGCGTATCGCGTCTTGATTTGTGAGGGGGGGAGGCGAGCCAATTCGGCGCTTCACCTTTGACCGATGAGCACACCATCCAGTGGTCTTCTCCGAGAAGCTTACCTCCAACGTCCCATCCTTCCACGTCCCTTCTCTTGGCCATGTTCTTTTTCTCATCCTCATCTCCATCTCTGTCTTGTAATGTATAGGCGACATCCACATAATGCTCCGGTTGGAATTTCCGCTTTTCAACTCGGTGGACCAGTCCTGAGCTCATCTTCTGTTGTGCGAAGATCCCGAATAGGAGAATCAATAATAGTAGTAGTTGGGGGATTAAAGAGTACCAAAGTGCCTCTTATATAGAGGTGCACTACCAGGCGACGTCTTATTCCGTAATCAGGGAGCTTGCCTAAGATCCAGTACCATGGTAATGTATTCGACGGAGTCAAGGCGACCAATGTCCTGAGGGTACTTTTTTTTGTAAGACACAAGACTGGTACCAACTTCATACTGAGGCTCGCACAAAGACCCGATCTCAATACTTTGCGTCATACAGACAGCAGGCTAGGACTCACCCACCGCACTTTGTTCGAAGCCTTGGTATGCAGCACAGGCTTTTTTCTAATGCCACCAAATCACTTGTCTATGTTTCGATCCATCTCTTTCTATTTCCAGATATCCACATTTCAGACGTCTCATATATCGCTGAAGTTGCATGTTGCTTTGGTAGCCCTCGTGGGTTTGATGTTGCTGTTCGAGTGCATGAGAAGGAGCTGCCCAGGTGGTCTTTGTGCGACAGTCACGTGATGGAGCATTGACGTAAACGTTCGTCCGACCCCTTGGACCATCACCGAAGTCAGCACACTGCCACAAAACAAATTGCCAACTCCACTTGTTCGTCGCGACCGTCTCTAGCGCAATCATCTCTATACGGAGGTCTGCGGAACGAGAAGAGATGTGATTGGCCCGACAGGAAGCCAAGTGGAATCCAGGGTTCACCTTGTGCCCTCTTCGAAACGGACATCTCGGCTTTACTTCACTACCACCAAGATGCCGTTTTAGCAGCAAACTAACTTCGTACCAAGGAGTGGTACGTCTGCTGCGCCAACACCTAGGCTTGGAGCTCCAGAATGGAAGGGCAACCGGCATTGTGGTATGTTACACCTGCTTCAGTTCCTTTATTGCTTCCTTTGTTCTCAGCGCTCCTTCACAAGATCTATAACATTTCCTCAATGGCACTACAGTTATGCAGAAACCTAGCCGTCTAATGCGTCACCATAGATCTTACTCCATCCGCCGACTTCCACGATTCTCAGCATTTCGAATACTCGTCCTTCTTATTGTCCTTTGGGACTCACTACATTGCCTTTTCTTATACACACGCCAAACAGCGACCATCACCGCCCCACCCCCACCTCGAAACACGAAGCGCGTATATATAGCCTCCCAGCACTGGAACGATGCGAGGCTGCTACGGGAACACTGGAACAACGCGCTGGTAGCATTGGTACAAGAACTGGGCATTGACAATGTCTTCGTTTCGATATACGAGAGTGGCAGCTACGATGATAGCAAGGCTGCGCTGAGAGAACTGGATGTTGCGCTGGAAGGCCTACAAGTAGAGAGGTCAATACAATTGTCCGACATATCGCATGCAGACGAGATCGCCCACGAGTCGACAGAGCACGGATGGATCAAGGCGCCGGATGGGGACAAGTACAAGAGGCGCATACCGTTTCTGGCGACGGTGCGGAATCATGTCTTCAAGCCTTTGGAACGCCTGACTGCTCAAGGCGAGCACTTCGACACCGTACTGTTTCTTAATGATGTTGCATTTGCACCTCAAGATGTACTGAGGCTGTTGGATACCAATGGCGGACGATATGCGGCAGCTTGCTCTATCGACTTCAACAAGCCGCCCCAATTCTACGATACTTTTGCGCTGCGAGACTCGAACGGCCACGAGGCGATTATGCAAACCTGGCCTTACTTCAGATCTTACGTCTCAAGACATGCAGCTGAGAGGTATTTACCAGTACCCGTCGCCTCTTGCTGGAACGGAATGGGTGAGTTTGCTCTTGTCAAACGCTTGGTACTTGCTAACCATTGCGCAGTTGCTATGCCCATCGAACCCTTTGTCGCGAGCCCGCCCCTACGCTTCCGCAGCATCCCTGACTCCCTTGCATCCTCGCATGTCGAAGCATCGGAATGCTGCCTAATTCACGCCGACAACCCTCTTTCCGCAGCCAAAGGCGTTTTCCTCAACCCCAACGTCAGAGTCGGCTATAATGGTTCCTCGTACGACGCCCTACACTCGCCTAATGCCACATTGTCTCTCTTCCAAATCTTCCAATCGATATGGTGGAATCGTTTTATGAGACTGATTACAACCCCTCTGTTTAAGGAGCAGATTGTGCGTATGAGGTTGAGGAAATGGATTGTGGAGACGAAAAGCTGGGAGCGCGGCGACTTTTGCCTTGTCAATGAAATGCAGGTCCTGGTTGAGACGGGGTGGAAACACATGTGAGGTGGAATCAAAATAAGCAACTCTCTTGGTCTAAACTATCGCCGATGCTCCATGTGTGAACTATTGGTATCTTCTGCGTCTTGTTCTTTCATATCCCAGCAGGCGGCAAAATGAAGGACACAAGCTTTTAGGCACCTTGACGCGTTGGAATGTGTACAGAATCTCAAACCAGATGTATGCTATACCTACACCGTGCTACTATAGGCAACCAAGGCTGTTTTGTGTATAGAAGACAGGCATAAAGCGAGTAGTTACCGTGTCTAGATATAGCAACGTGTTTAGGGAACTGGGCAAGGTAAGGTTTCTACCGCGAGCACTTTCTACTCCTTAGGCTTCTTACCTGTGCCTATACACATCTAATGCGCATGTATTAAGCATGCAATGTCTAGGACAATACTAGAAGCGAGCGCTTTCACTGCTATAGCGCTTCCCGTTGAAGCAAGTCCATGTGCACTTCTCTACAAGCTGCAATAGCCCAAGATAACACTTATACTGCCAAAAGCAGAAATTTTCAATGTGCTTTAAGCGCAGTAGAGAAGCAAAAGGTAAGTAGGGAGTAGCTGCCTATGTGCATAATCCTGTGTGTTAGCCCTACAAGAAGCGAGGCAAAGGACATGGCAGCAAAAAGGGAAAACACCTTATGCACAAAATAGCAAAAGAAAATGCAAAAAGGTTCGAATACACAGCTAGTATACTGTGGTACTCTACTCCTCCGATGCAGACGAAGGCACACATCTCATTTACCTGAACCCTTTTGTCGAACTCACGTTATAATGAAAGACATGACTTACCCAGAGGCCCGTTTAACAACTGGTGATACCCGTTGGCTTCCGTTTTATATCCCGAGGAAGGTAGACCCACCCGGTACCGATTCGAACTCCGAGCCCTCGATGCCAATTTGATGAAGAAAGAGATTGATGAACTTACCAGTAGACCATTCCTCACCGCGTTGCCCGTGATGGCTGAAAGTAAGACTAATTAGACTCTTTATATGTTCAAGGGACCTTAGGATAGGCAGATTTGGTGTGGGAGTTTGTCGAAGCTTAGCGAAAGATGTGAGTGAAACTGACCACAGGCGGCGACGGCAGCGGGAGAGCGGGGATTGCATGTGCACAGGGTCCAGGTGGTTTTGGCCTTTGGTCTCCAGGTAATGACAACGGGACGTGACAACAGGCATGTGGCTCGCTTTCCTCATGTCCCCTTTGTGCTCCAATACTCCAACAAGCATCCAACAGCTTATCAAGGCGTCATACCAGAAACAGTACAAGGCCTGACATCCTTCAATTCTTCTACTGCTTTTTGAAACAGACTTGATTTGTACCAAGAGCCGATGCAATGGCCGTTGACCTTTGACAGCAAGGGGCTGATCATTCAGCTTCCTGACATTCACAAGGGCCGTGCGGAGTTACGACGAGTTTGCATTCCTCCAATGTTTGTTGTGAATTGATTCCGAGGTCTTTTGTTCATCCTCGCGGACTATAACAATCTCCGTCTCAACCAACAAGGCATAGGCAGCAACCTTTCAATGGTGATGAAGAGGCACTGCAATTCTGCAGCGGACCTTCTGAGAGAAGACCAGGGTTTCGAACTGTGAAACACAACGGGATCATATGATTGCCCCTAGCCAGCTCTGCAGTCGTGGTGTTGAGCCAGGCTCTGGAGTCGGGCTCTTCCGCGGCCTCGACACCATCTTCGCAACACCACGATTGCCCCGACCAACACCACCAGACTGACTGAGGCAGAGCTGGTAATCACCGACAGTAGGCTCGATTGATGCTTGGGCAGGTCTCAACAACCTCGCTCTCTCGACAACGGACTTCTAGCCTCAGCGGTACATTTTCGCACGAGGGTTGCGTCTAGACAGCAACACCGTCTAGAAGCACGACACCAACAAGGCCTCTTCACAAGCCATAGCGTCGCTTGGGGCCTCGCCATCGAGGCAAAGGTACCTACGCGACGAGCTGGTCGCACCTCCGAGTATCTCGCGGCAGCGCCTGACACCCACCGCCAACAACGGCGATAAGAGAGGGATCCGATCCACTGGGTTGAAGTCGGACTTCAGGAAGGCCGCAGCAAGAAATACGCAGTTGAGATGCGGCCTCCGGGTACCTCTCCTTACAACCTACGCCTGAGGACACATTGAGATTGACGGGTAGGCATCAAGTAACTCAGGAACGAGTAACTTGGGAATGACCTTCTCCCCTTCCATCGTAGTGTTAAAGGATACAGATTATCGCCCTTCTCCTCATACCGAACCGCCTCCTCGAACCGAGAAAACACAAAGTCCGAGTCGGCAGTAGCGCCTCACCAGCGAGCGTGAACAGAATCGGAGTACATCCTCGAGCAACAGCTGATCAGAGAGCTGGCAACGTACTAGCCTCATGCCTGGACAGGGGACCGAAGACGAGCAGACCAAACGACAGATCATTTCTCCACTCGATCGATCGATAACGAAAAGTCATGGCTATGACCACAATAATGTTCAAATCAACATTGAGATATGGAACAGCTCGAGGATATGGGGCAATAGGATACTCTCAAGGATACCATCAATGAATGACCGAGGCGATCGAGGATGTCGAAGTCATGTTTCTGAGGAACATCGTTACCAGCCGATCTGAGCTCGACGGACGATACAAGCAACAGCAGCTGTGAATGCTTGCCATAGTCGGTGGCAGAACGGACGAGTCCGGGTACGACATGCTTAACAGTGTGCTGTTATGCATGGCAAATTCTGAGCTCAAGCGGCATTGTGTTACTCGCCTACAGACATTGCACAGTCGTGTAAGGTCAGGCACATCTGAGCGGACTCGAGACGACCCGTTGTGGGTACCAAAGAATCCGGTACAAGCTTCAGCGCAGCTTGTTAACAATGATTGCTTTATCTTCTGCAGATAAGACATGGCAAGCTTTGGTGCTGTCCTAGGCTGGGCGTGAGAACGAACGTCTCTGTTGATGAGCGAGTTCTGAAGCGCGATCGAACTCGTATCGGAATTCGATGTTTATCACAACGTCTCCTTTCCATGGACGACGTATCTTCATTCGCCTTCTCCTTGGCCATGTCGATAGAAGATAGACATTGTCTCGATGCCGTAAATCGCTGCCGAAGAAGTGAGCTGGCAGAGTTGACCCAACTCTTTCGGAATTGCCTTTTGAATCGACGCAACGATCTTCTCAAGAACCACCGGTTGGAACTTGAAGCCAGGGTAGCCTATGGTCGTACGGTACCGTCGCAGAAAACAGCTTCTCAACCTTAGCGGAACGGCGATGCTGTCATACAGAAGTATTCTGGTCGACATGCCCATACATCCAAGACGACTTTAAAAATCTGTCCCTAGCATGGGCAGTCGAGAGGGCTGATGCTTACTCTTACGATATCCAGAGCTGCAGGCCTCCCACCCTGAACGTGTTGTACCATGATTATGAATCATGTCGCTACACCGGCACTTCTGAACGTGTCCTGTTGTTGAGAGCAGGTTTACGTGAGCGCAGCTTCTTGGGTTGACAAAGTACTCGCTCGTTGATGCGGTATGAAAGATACTGCGAGACTGTTTTGCTGCATTGGTGTTGATGCTCGATCTAAGCCGTCTTGACGACTTCACCACGGTCTCTTCATCCCTCTCGTTCGTATGGAAATTACGATATCGTTGGCGTTGCGAAAGCTGCGAGTGGCCTGTCACCTATGGTTCATCGCCGTATCACTGGATGCAGTTGAAGGTGAAGCAGCCTGGACAGGCTACTCACACTGTGTATGGTACAACCGGGTTCCGGCTCTCAATGTGTTTGGAGCTGCGGTGTAACCGGAACTTGTTTATGGTGATAGCGGATGCCGTCTTTGCACGGCGTATGAGTTGTCACGGCGCACGTTGAGCACCTACCTGAGGCGGAGGTATGGACATTGCCCTGGAGTCGGCAGTAGATGACAGCCAGTGCTGAGACTGTCCGCTTCCTATATGGTAGTAGCAAAAGCCGACCGTGATCGCTCGTGAGGCGTGCATATCGGAAGTGAGCTTTTGGCCGCAGGATCGGTCGTTCGCCTCGGGAGCAGGCTCTTCGCTCGAGGCGTCGTAGTTTGGCTGTATTTTGGTATTGATATCAGTGCCATCGTCTACTGTTGACACGATGAGAGCTTGGTCGTAAGTTGCTGTCCCGATGGACGCGGCGTATATGCGGCTTTACTCATCGCGGTAATGGGGAGGTATAGGCGACGTCGGCATCGCGCCTGCTGGTGGATCGATAGGAGTTTTATCGTCGCAAATAAAAGAGGCTGCTGTCAGTTCCAGTGAGGGGATGCAAGCTCTCTTACTTGTGATCACCCTGGCGGCGTCCCTGCTCGTGTCATGGCATCAGAAATGCCTTTGGGCGCCACCGTCTCCCGCCATCGCATTCGTCGGCGGCTGCTTCAGATTTTGGGAAGGAACCGAGAAGTCTTGCCGACCTTCTGGATATCTTGCCTTAGCCCGCCGTCGCTTCTTATGATGGTGGTGTTCATGGTGTAGAGTGTGGCGTCCATTATGAACGGCAGACATCCAAGCGAAGCTGCGGCGGCCTAGGAGGGAATGAGAAAACGACGCTTCGAGCATCAAAATCGACTGTCTCGCGAGGAGGTGCGAGCAGAGTGCTTGTAGATGATGCCGTCGTTGCTGTGAAATGCGGTGGGGTGGGTGTCGTTGGTAGGGGGAGAAGGCGTGGCCGCCAGGAGAGAAGGCACGGAGCTGTCTACTGGCGACATCGCAAACATCGATGCGAATGAGCACGACGAGACAGCACAACACGCTGTTTGCACGCGTAACAAAAGACAGCGCGGGCCTCATACGACTGTGACGGGCACGGTAGGAGAGGATGAACAGCGAAGGAGCAAATCTTCCCCTGTTCGTTGGCGAAAAGCCCGCACGCTGAGCACACACTTAGTGAATTTGTAGCCGTCTGCGGCTGGATATGTGTACTTCGCTTGCATGCTGCTGCGAGAGAAAGAACTGCTTCCGTGCACTCTCCGCGTCCTTGCAAGGCATGGCGGCCTTGCATGTCCCTCAGGATGTGCACATGCATCTGTGATGCGAGCTGCAACATTGCAAATTGGATTCCGGCCTCAAACAGATGAATATCCATGCGATGGTGATGGAAAGATGCTGTTTCAGACATGCAAGGACGTCGACAGGGCACTGACATACCGGTAAGCTTCGGCCTTTCCCTTTGAGGCATGGCTTCTGAGTTCATCTGGGCGCCATTTCCAACTTCATTTTGTCTTTCTTGCTATATGCTCAAGGGGTTTCATCATTAACAACAGCGCGACAATGTACTCCGGGAACATTTCACATCTTCTTCGCCGTCTCTACTCTTCTCTGTGTTTTTGATCATGGGAAGATTGCTACGCGCAGTCCGCGAGCATGGCATTTCGGCCCCAACTGCCACCTCATCATGGCCCTTACACTAAGGACGACATGCTCGTAGCAAAGAGAAGTGACCATTTTTTGTGTTTCTAATGGATCAAGAGTTCGGTGCTAGCTTGCGGTCATTCCTGTTGCTGGTATGCTGCGCAGCTCTCTTTTTGGGAACCGTGATGATGCAAACCTAAAGGCCTCGGCGCAGGATTCCTACAAGCAGCATGCTACGGCACGGTTTCTAATCATGCTCTGTCCCATTTCCAGAATAACCAGTATTTTGATGCTTTTGCGATAAGGAGAAAAAGCGTTCATGTCACAACAGCGCTTGAGTGTCGTGCAAAACACTCTTTTTATTCGTAGCTTCAGCACCCATATGTATCACCTCGACGTATGAGGATTTAGCGAGAAACTTCACTTCATAGACGTCTATCCATCCTTGAGGCTTCCGATTATTCCTTATTTAGTTTAGCCTTACCCGTCGTCTGCCATTCTCCTTTCCCACAATGCCCTGTGGCAATACGCTCCTATGTAGCGTTATTCTCGAGGAGCCCTTTCACCAGCTCGGCTTTGGACATGGTTGATGCTACTGCCTTGTTGTGACTGACTTCCTCGGCTACTCTCCCTACGGACGCCTCGTTGATCTGGTCAAACCGTGTCCGGTTATGTATGAAGAGCAGTTGCAGCTCCCCCTCATGGCAGTGTCTAAGAGATTTGTCTATCAGCGCGTATAGGCTCCCCATTGCGCTGGACGTGCATGAACTTGATGATAATCGCTGAACACAGCTCCGCGCAATGTGCGTATGGTGTGTTCAATATGAACAGGAGTTCTATAGTATCACCGCTCTGAAATAGCTCGTCTTTGGTTGGGAACAGCGTGTGAGGATGGCGGAGGTGTTGCAGACGTGGAGGCAGGTGCAGGAAACGCGGCAGATGTGGCTGAGGGATAAAAAGAAGATATTTATCATACTTGGAGACTGATTTGGAAAGTACTCTTCATCGGTTATACCAAAGGCAGAGAGTCGGCTTGTAGTCGTGCCAGCCAGATACATGGCTCGTGAAAGTGCAGCGGCGTCACGGTAGGAATGTTGGAGGACCTCCCGACATGTGTATAGTAGATAGATGTTCATCCTGTACTGACTGCCATGTGTATATCACACCACTCTATTCAAGCGAGAACCTCACACAGGTACTTTATCAGCGACTCCAAACCAGTACTTGCACCTGTCCTCCAACATGCTAATTCCACCTTGCCGTAACCCAGTCGATGTGACCAAGAATTGCTTGCCCTCTTCAACATCTGGCACGCCCGGTACAGTAATATTCGTGACCTTGTGTGCATTCGGATCGCCGGTTTGGATGAACGAAGCCATAGCACCAGCGTACCCCTGATAGGTAAGGGCATCCGTTTGCTGAATTGAGCCAATTGTGTTCCACTAATCAAAGTCAGTATCCTGGATCGAAACTATGGAGGCATGTGGTTATGAACTTACGTATTGCACATCACTCGCATGTTTAGCAGGCGAGATGGTGTACTCACTCAACCACCCCTTGTCCGCCTTGTTCGAAAGCCAGTACGACGGACATGCCAGAACAAGGTCGCGATATATCAAACCAGCACGAATGTATGTTGTATTCCAGGTAATCTCCTCTGCAGCGCCTGTCGCGGGATACATAGTCTTTACGTCCTCCAAATCCTGCTCCGTGAAATCCGGTAAGAAGCCTCTTAACCACGCATCGAAAGAAGCAGTAGATGAGTTGAACCCATCGCTCCCAGTCCTGGCGTTTTGGAAACTAGGAGGAATAAAATTCTCGCCTTCGTGCAGGTTGTAGTTCGTCATGATGGTCTCGGCGTTCAGTTTTCCATTGCTGACAACGCTGCTCAGCGGCTCGGTAAGAAACTTGTCGTCGATAACCGGTCCGTAGGTAAAAGAAGCAGTGGTATACTGCTGACTCGTACTCAACGCCAACGCGCTATCCCTCAACTTCTGTACATCGACCTCTTTCAAACACTTGATCTCGTCTGCCGCATTCGCACAGCCAACATCTTGCAACGTCTGCTGATATAGATCCTCCGCCCACCCACTGTCGTACCGGTATGTCTTGGGCCAGAAGGGACTACTGGCCATGGCTTTAGTAAACAACTTCTTCCCCTGGTTGCCAGTAGCAATCGTCTGCGCAATGACACTGCCACCGCCCGCCGATTGTCCCCAGATCGTCACATTCCGCTTATCACCACCGAAATGGTGAATGTACTTCTGTATCCACTTGAGAGCGGCCTGCTGATCGAGAAGCCCAGGATTAAGATCAACGTCCGGGTGTTCTGCGATTTTTGAACCGGGTAGGAAGCCAAAGACATTGGTGCGATAGTTCGAATATACAACAACGTAGTCGTTCCTGTCATCGACGTCTAAAACCGGGTAGCCCGAAGGGGGAATATTGAAGCTGGCGCTTCCTCGGATGAAACCGCCGCCGTAGAAGGTTAGCAGTACAGGTCTTAGATCTTTCTTTTTCTTCTCCCAAGGTCGCGAATACACGCCTAGGTACAAGCAGTCTTCTGAGCCGTTTACTGTGCGCTGCGGACACATATCAAAAGCTTGATTGGTGTCGTACGTGCCATTGGTGATGCGCAGCGGAGGTTGAGGCGCGCGAAATCGGTTCTCTCCTGCTGTAGATGCTGCAAAGGGTATCTTGCGGTAGTATGTTATATCATACTGGGAGGACACTGCGCCGCGAAAGGTGCCATAGTCGAGCTTGACAACAGGGTTGGATGCATTCTGCTGCAGATGTTGAGTTGGTGACGCGGAAACAGAAGAAGCGCCTGCCAGAAAGGCCAGAGCAACGGACGCAGCAGAAAGTAACATTGTAGCGAGCGGGATTCAGCGAAACTCACGATTGGCGAACATCCGGTTATATATATACATGTACACTAACCTACCGGCCAGACTCAGCCTCTTCTCCATGTCTCCGCAGATTGCAGCAAGCTCATTCCCGGCCCGGATTGCGGGGAGGCCCCAAAACCAGGATGGCACTGAGTGAGCATCAACAATTAACTTCCCATGAATCGTGAGATTCGGTATAATTTGCGCCGAGACTTTGCTAGGGAAGTGGGCTATGCCGGAATCTGGCCTTGTTCCGCATGACGTCTACCGTGAGTTTCTCCGGGGTGGCTGGAGTGACTAGAGCAGATATGGCATGGTGGTTGCAACACTAACCATCTGACAGTATTGCCGTAGAGGCTTGTTCATGGTAGGTGTAGAAAGGCCCTAATAGCTCAAAAGATGGAAATATGTATTCTCATGCGATTGTTGTCGCATGTTCCCCCTATCCTCTTGCCCTGAACGCCATCGTAACTCATAAAGCCAAGTCGTAAACATCGTGAAGTAGGCCATGCAAAGGCATGCATCCGTTCTACTTCCTCTCGCCTTTCCTTCCAGTCTTCTTCAACCTCGCTGCAAGATCCAGCATACCATCCGCCCAGACAGACATGCTCTTCTCGTCCTTGACCTCGTTTCCACAAAAGTCGTGCAAGAAAGCACCCATCTTCTCTTCGCCATATTTCTCGCCGTAGACAACCTCCGCTTTGATATCGACATCAGCCTCTACACCCTCCTTACCCAGACCGACACCAACTTCAAAAGTAGCTTTGATCTTTGTCTGGAGAGTTGGAAGCAGCATGTTTGCGGAAATTGCCATGCGCTCATCGGAAAGGATGCACTCCTCCGTGATGTAACTATGCTCGAGCCAGCGAACACCCTCGGCAACCGCAGTTGCACTAGCCCAGCAATTCCTAACGAGAGAAAGGAGCGAGGAGATGCGGGTTTGCGACTGGGGAATGCCATGGACATATGCGCGGATGAGCTGGAGAAAGAAGCGCTTGCTTGTTGTCAAGGGTCGAGGATGCGGCGTTACCAAATCACCAATGTAGGCGAGCGAGATGGATCCATTGGGTGTGTTTGTGCCGGTAGCGAAGGCAGTAGGTACAAAGTACAGTTCGAGGTCGTTCAGGTGTGTCATTGTGATGCTCGTCGAGGAAGCGGACGTGATGCACCAGCCGTGGGCCTGTTCAAGAGTGGTAAGTTTGGCTAGGGTGCTGTTAGTGACATCCTTGTGCGGAAAACGGGCTTGACATACCTCTCAGACTGCTGACTTCACTGGTAGACCAGCCACGACACTCTTCTCGCACACGTTCAGCAGCTTTGATCTCTTCAATGCATTCTACTTTACGATGCTTGGCTGCTTCTATGCGTGTCTCCTTGTCGGCAAGCTCTTGTTGCAGCTGGGCCAGAAGCAGCTTCTTCTCCTCCAACTCGGCATCTATAGCCCTAAGCTTCTCCCTTGTCCGTTCAAGCTCTTCTCGGTCACAGCTGTTGAGTTCATCGTGACGCTGCTGTAGTTGCTTACATTCAACAGAAAGATGTGACTTCTTCTCGACCAAAGGCGGAAGAGTATCATCAAGAAGCTTTTCCTGTTTCTCGAGTGTGGATTCGTCGTGATTGAAGCCATCCATGGTATGGAGAAGACCAGCTTTGAGATCGTGCAACAGCGTGCTTCGCCATGTATACCACTCTCCACGAGCTTCGAGACGCGCGTTCGTCTTGAGGTTCTTGAACTGGTTGTCCATGACCTTGCGCTGATCCGGAGGAGCAGTGAGGTACTCGCTGAACAGCAGTGGGTTCTCCTCTAGCACATTGTTTTCCAGAGTGCGAACGAAGTGGCGACCGTCGGAGATGTACTTCTTCATTTCGTGGCACGCATGCTGATACAGCTCGTACTCAGGTAACGTGCATGCACCAGTCACAACGTAGCGGTCTAAAGATTCCTCCTTCTCCTCTACTTCCACGTCGTGGAAGGCGGCAGGAGCAGCAGTATGGCGTCGCTTGGTCGTACTAAGATCCATGAAGCGGATTTTCGTCATGTCAAGGAAGTCTTGCAATGAGATTCGCTCGACATCTGATAAGTCCTCTGCCACACCATTGTCATCGTCGTTCCCTTCTTCTTCCGGCTCTTCACCGAAAGCAACACGCTTTATTGGGCTCATGCTCTTCCTGGGTGTTGCCTTCTTGGGAGTCGGTGTCTTTTGCTTTAGTACCGGCTGCTTAAGAGGAGATTGGGACCTCTTTGGCGTCATTCCTCGTTTCACAGGCGATGTCAATGTCTGCTTTCGAGGGGTGGACAACAGCTTGATGCTGTTGCTCAGAAGCACGGTGCTCTTGAGGGTAGGTTCCTGGCGCGGTGCGTTCAGAGGACTGAACTGCACTGCAGACAAGGAAGAACGACGTCGATCTAGTATTGTAGCTGCGATTGGGTCTTCGGGGATGGCCAGGGGTGTCCTCTGCGGTGTCTGCTTTGTAGGCGTCGCGAGAGCATCCTTTGCTTTGGACGCACTTAACGGAGTTCGACGCACAAATGGCGATGGCTCAACCTCCTCGATATCCTTCTGCCTTACAATTTCTGGAGTGCCAGGGTCAAGGTTCGGATAGGCCACCTCTCCTGATGTACTGGGAGTGATGTCTTGTAATACTTGAGCCGCGCTTTCGGCTTCCATATTGAGAATGGACTTCCTTCCTCGTCCAGGCGACTTCTTCGGAGATTTTCTTGGGGTCGGTGTCTTGGTTGCGGAAGCCGGTATGGCCTCAGCGGGCGTTTCTGGTGTTGTTGCTGAGTTACCTGCACGCCTAATACCAGGTCCAACAATTTTGGTGAATTCCATGGAAAGATCTTCATCCTCGACCTCATCTTCCTGCTCTTCCTGTTCGTCCTGTACCTCCTGCACCTGTGGCATGCCGTTCTTGATACTACCCACGGCCAAGGTAAAGTCCATGGTAGCGTCATCAACGACACTTCCGACGCTAGCACGTCTGACTGGCTCAGGTTGAGGTGCTTTTTTAATCGCTCCAATCGCCATGGTAAGGTCCATAGTTGCGTCTTCTTGGTCGTGCTCTTCGGACTGTCGACGCTTTCGCAAACTGGTACGCCGACTCCCAGGGCGCTTTGCAGGGCTACCTTGGGAATCATCGAGCAATGAAACCCTCCTCTTAAGGCTCTTCCTCTTGTTCGCTGGTTTGTACGATGCTGCCATTGCCTGTATGCTTCCGAGCGGCATGGTGAGATCCATGGTCATGTCGTCGTCCACGTCCGAGCTTGCTGCATCCGAATGTTGCTGCCCCTGTTGCCCCTGCTGCTGCTGCTGTTGTGGTGGTGGTGGTGGTGGCGGCGGTACGATGCGACCCACTGCACGCGTGATGTCCATGCTCATGTCGTCGTCTTCATCGGCTACGGTGCGTGCTGGAGAGAAAAGAGGGCTTGCGTTCTCCTTGTCGTACTGTGCAACAAAGCTCTTCTTTGCCCAAGGTTTGAAGGATGCAGTGACCTCGTCTTGCGCAATCTCCATGGTCATGTCTCCGTCATCGTCGTCAAAGTCCAGCTTTTGTGTGCCTGCCAGGTTTGCTGCCTCGCGCAGTGCAGCGTCCAATCGAGCGCTGCTCTGCGATGAATCCTCGACGTCCGGGGAAGCACCAATATTTTCTGTCGCATCATCAATATCCATGTCCTCGGACTCGCTGCTCGCGTTGTCTCCATCCGGCGAAGCATTATCCCCACTTAGCGGACTTGACGAGTATACGTCGTCTGGGTTGTTGAAGTTCATTGGTGGTATGCCCGAGCTCCGACGGTTCTTCTTCTGGTGTTGCGCGCGCGCACTCGCCGGGGATGAATTGGGTTCTGGCTGAGGCTCTTCGGCTTGTTCTGGTGGTGTAGATGGTGGTTCGGCGGGGTCTGATGGAGGGGCAGGCGATGCCGGTGTCGATGCTTGTGAGACGCTTGAGGCTCTGCGTGTGGTCTCTGATGAGGCAGAGGAAGTGGTCGCATCGCGCATGTACTCGACTACGTCCCATGTGTGTAAAGTGGCTTCCGGGGCGAAAGACACGCGTCGCCTTGCTAGACGCTTGTTAGTTGCGCCTCCAGATTGTTCCCACGCTCGAAATACGTACCCAGCGACTTGCGACGGGCTTCGCGCCGTTTCTTCTCGTCCTCGTCGTTTGAGGCTAGAATGGACTTGACGGCGGGGATGAAAGCAGACTATTTGGTCAGCAACGTTTCCTCTCGTGATGGCGTGTACGACACATACCTTTCTGCGGTTTCCGGCCGTCTCCTTCAGCGGGGGCGCTTCCAATTCCCCTAGGCCTCCAGGACCGATACTCTTACTACGCGTCTTTTTCTTCGGTGACAACGCCGATTTCTTCAAAGGCTGCGTGGAGGCCTTGAACGAGCCATTCGCAATTAGGCCGTCGGCGATGTTCTCTTTGCCTGCTTGCGCCATGGTAAAGTCGTGATTTCGTACGTGGTGATGATGTTCGGGACGACAACACTGATGTAAACACGGAAGGCGCCAACCCAAACATTGGGGTAGGGGCCCGTGCGTACGTCGCCTGATCTTGTGACCTGCACTCCCCGCACCTCGCATGGCATTGACAGCTGCTACAATTCGCAGCCATGTTAGGTCTGTCGTCTAATACAAGTCTACCTAAACGCCTCGCTTCTATGTAGATAAATGCATCCAAGCAGGCTGGATCTGACCGCCCTGAAACCTAGAATGGCACGTCCATGTCCTCAACACTCTCCTCCTCCTTCTTTGCTCCACCCTCCTGTTCCTGTAGGACCTCCTTGATGAATCCGATCAATGCATTGACGCTAGCCTTCTGCGTGCTCGGTAGAAAATGACCACCAGGATGGTACACAACATACTTCTCCTCGCTGTGTTCACAAGCCTGGACCAAGGCCAAACTCCTTGCCTCCTCAACCACCACATCCTGTGTGCCTAGGAAATGTAACATCGGTGTACTGATCTTAGGCTCGTAGAAGGCGTGATACGGGTTCTTTCCACGCGCTGCGAAGCCACTATAGCTAACCGCAAACTTCAGCGGCGGATGTATTGTCCCCTCGACGTACCCAGTGTCCTCTTCGAAAGACTCTGGGAACCTCATGCCGCCCTCTGGGTATAGTTTCTCAAAAGCAGCGCGACGATTAGGCTCAAGCAAACTCGCAACCATAGCTGCCGCTGCTCCACCCTGTGAGAAGCCCACAACACCGTCAAAGGGACCTTGTTCCTTCAGGATGCCTGCAATGTGAGCCAGGCCCTGCTCGATGCCTTCGTATGTATATGGTTCTCCTGAGCCCTTTCTCCTCCACCATGCCCACGCATCGATCTCCTGCTCCTCTCCGGCATTCCCGTCCTTGCCCTCGCCATCCTTCCCCGTGCTACCCGCTAGGAACGATTCGTCGGCAGGTGTTAAACGTAGTGGCGCGGTGGGATACACAAGCTCTATGCCCTTGGGGAACGCTTTTTGTAACGTTTTGCGCAAGGCACCCGTCTTGGCCTGGAATAATGGTCCAGACTGTGTGTAGCCGTGAAGCATCAATAGCTTTATGGCGCGGTCTGGGGGTGGCGCGGCGGCCATGGTGCGCCAGCGGGAGCGGATACGGAAATTGGTTGGCGTGTAGAGACGTGGGTCTGCGAGGGCGATGAAGTGTCGGAGGCGCATGTACAATATGCGTGGGTGAATTAGAGCGCGCAATTGACAAGGTAGTCTGTGGAGGGCGTGGTGCTTTGGCCTTTGATGGTTGATGGAAGTCGGAATGGTTACCGATTCTCGGGATGCCCGATTGCGTCATACTAGCACGAGGAAGCCTTCCTTCTCTGACCTGCACAGAATACAACACGGCATGTTCTGGATAGATGAAGCCAAAATTTACCATATAATAGGCCTTACTTCGTACAAATCGTAGATGCATGCACTACAGACACAATTCGCGAATGTTGACTCACGCGATTTGCAAGCCATCTTGCCATATGCCAATAACACCCAAAAGCTACGAGGGTCGTCAGGGTCTTGTTTCCCGCGTACAGTCTCAGTCGAAGGGGCTTGCAGAACCAGATATCTTCGAAAAATTGTCGATATCAGTATCTTCCGTCGCCTTCATATACCGTTCCCATAGGTTTGTCGATTTTGAGGTCCGTGAAGCAACGGAAGACGGCGCTACTGATCTTCTTGACCATTCGAAGTGAGGGACGAGTAAGTTACTACCATCGCCAATATCAAGTTGATGGATATCCAAGGCCTCAGCGCTTTTTTGGCCTCGCATCTGAATGTTAGTATCTTTCCAAGTTTTGGAATTATTGTTCGAGTATATGGGCGATGCGGAGGGTAGTCATTTGGGTAAGCATTCAAAGGTACTTTGGGATGTTTATCATGATGCCATTAGAGCTACCGGTGTAGTCGTCGGTGGTTCATTTCCCTCATCGAGAATGGATGTGCTGAAGCCGGCAAGGAGACGGGATGAGTGATAATGCAGTGTATCTGAGTGGCTAGTGCGCCTCGGCTCTTGGCGCTGCGTACAAGGTGCGTCCCAAAAGTTATCACCTCACATCGACTGCCCGCTGAAGCTCAACCCCATGCCGCCATGAGCTTTCGACCGATACTGCCACGGCCGATTGCAGCATGGGATGCGAATAAACTATGTCCGCGATGTTGGCGAAGATTCGCAAAAGCGCCGCTGCAGTTGCGGAGGCCAATTTCTTCAAACCCGTCGCATACAGAGGATGCCATAGCCGCTGGAAGAGGCGGTAATGCTTTCGGCAACGGCTACTTCCGGGCGAATCCAATCCTGAAAGACACATTCTGGAGGTCAAGACCGGAGCTGCAGAGCTCAATTCTGTCTGTAAGATCAGCGAATGCAGGAGGGCAGCAAGTGGCGAAGGCGGATGGCACAACTGGCACAGAAGAAGTGTTACCACATAGGCGGCGGAAGAAGGCAAAGGAGCAGGCAATGGAGAATCCGGACACAGCATATCCTATTCCACACGATGCATCGTCCAAGCTGGCACACATATCCTCGAGTCTCCCGCAACAGTCACTCAAGCGCATGATGACTACGTACCTCTCGCTGTCCAAACCGCGCCTCTCCTTCCTCGTTGTCCTCACCGCGACGGCCGCTTACTCGCTGTACCCCGTACCAGGGCTGCTGGCACCCGCCGCAACAGCCACTCCGTCCCTCTCGACCCTCACACTCTTCTTCCTCACATCCGGCACTGCGTTGTGCTCGGCATCAGCAAATGCCTTCAACATGATCATGGAGCCCGCACATGATGCTAAGATGAGCCGCACACGTAACCGGCCTCTCGTCCGGAAGCTTATCAGCCCAAGAGGCGCCATCGTCTTCGCCATCGCATGCGGAGTACTTGGTACTGGCGCCCTTTACTATGGCGTCAATCCCACGACTGCATTTCTCGGTGCCGCCAATATCTTCCTGTATGCAGGCGTGTACACACCCATGAAGCGCATGCATGTGCTGAACACATGGATCGGCGCAATAGTAGGAGGCATCCCTCCACTCATGGGTTGGACAGCTGCGGCGAGCCAATATGCCCATGACGGGACATGGGAAGAGTTGCTGTTTGGCGAGAGCTCCGCTGGCGGATGGCTGTGCGCTGCGCTTTTGTACGCCTGGCAATTCCCTCACTTCAATGCGCTGAGTTGGGCCATCCGCGACGAGTACAAGAATGCAGGCTATCGCATGCTAGCCTGGGTGAACCCCGGCATGAATGGACGAGTCGCATTGCGATATTCCATCCTTATGTTTCCCGTTTGCATCGGCTTGTCATACTGCGGCGTAACCGACTGGAGCTACGTAGCCACAAGCAGCCTCGTTAACGGCTGGATGGCGCTCAAGGCTTGGCAATTCTGGAGAGCTGAGGGACAGAAGGGAACGGCAAGAGGCCTATTCTGGGCTAGTATCTGGCACCTCCCCATAGTCATGGTATTAGCCATGGCTCAGAAGAAGGGCCTAGGTGAACGTATCTACCGGAGTATATTCGGATACTCTGACATCGACGAGGAAGACCTGTACTACGAAGCTGGGGAGCTTGAAGAGGAGGAGCAGAAGCAGTTAGCCGTCGTCGAGGGCAGGCGGGTCGCTTGAAGTTGGCATGCCATAGATCTACGTTGCATACTGGCTTCAACACGGCAATTGTATTCGCCATTCCTACACGCCCGTTGATGGTCCCATCAACTGGCATATGTTTCTATACCCCACTGTATTATATGGCCTCAACATGCATCTAAATGCTCGCGTTGAGCTTTACGAATCAAGTTAGTGCTTATGGCTTTTCCTATGGTCACTCCGGAATCCCTCGAAATCCGCTTCGTCGTTACGCCCTGATGCTTGTGTTTACAAGACCAACAGGTTTCAGCGGTTACTCCATAACGATCCAGCTAGTAGCCTCTTCTGATAAACCGTGGTCATGTGTTTCGACTTCTAAATGTCGAGTACAACAAGAAAGCCCTAACAGCATAGATATCAGCTTTGCGGAAAGCATTTACAATCTCTCTTGGAGAATGTTGCTGCAGATTTACGAATACACTAGGAGACGAAGTGTGGAAACGGGCGTTGGCTGACATATTAGTAAACAGGTCATAGTGCCCTCGGTGATGAACCCTGGGCTCTACGCGAACCTGCCCCATTATCTAATGACCTGGACTGCCGATCAGCAGCTTGTATCTGACGGAAATCTAGTAGTTTTTGTCTTCTTGTTACCTTAGCTCGCAATATTCAATGCACATAATGTTCTACAACGACGACAAGTACGACCAATCCACATTACGTACGGTAGGCGTTCTTCAAGACACATTACAGCGAAGTAGCGGCAACTCTCAATTTGAACCTGCCAGCCTCTCCACTCAAACCGCACGCAACATATCCCACTTTCCGCATAGGGAAGCTGCTCATGCCCGATGTGCGCATGGAAGGAAAGTTCGATATCTGGGTAACATCCCATCTCCTTCGCAGGTTCAAACCTCATCAACATCACATCAACGCTTCCTACTCATAGCACCTAGTGATTCCTACTAATCCCACGGATATCAGACATCCCATCTATACACTGCCACTCACCAAGACAGCCCAAAAAGATTTACGAATACTCTTAAGCGAGCGATGATGCTTGACTTCGGTACCATATCCTTTGTCGCTCTCCTCTTGCAATTCACTTCCGGCGCACCATACCCACAGCCGAACTCAACATTTCTGGAAGACCATATAATCTGTAACTCGACCGTCCGTCTTTGTGACGACGATCTCCATGCTGCCAACCCTCATCCTCTCAATTCCAGTGAGTACGTATGTCACGAAGTATACCCAGCCGATCTCACTGTCCTCAACGCGCGCTATCCCGATTACGACGTCGACCACCTACATCAAGCCAAGCAGTTCTTCATGCTACGTCGCCAGATGGGGAGCGTTGGAGAAATCGCTACGCGAGTCCAGTTTCAGGGCCTACCCAACAGCGCTTCGAATTACACCTGTCGTCTCGAATTTGTCCTCCCACGCCTCGAGCTCCAAAAGATCTCTGGCCCGAATCCAAGCTTCCAGGTATACCAAGTTGAGCGCGAAGCTGGAGCAATTGCTACATGGAATACATACGAGGGGGAAAAGGATGCCTTGTTGCTCGGTACGGTCAATGGTGAAAGCCAAGCTCTAGAGAGAACGAGAAGCGTCGGCGGCGTGGCGGCGGTCAACGCGACGGCATGTAACGAGACATTGTCGTTTCAGATGGGCATGATGTACGACAGTCCATCTTCGCCAAACTACTGGGAGTTTTCGAACGTTGCGCCTCCTGCGTTCCCAGTGCAGGGGTTCCGGATCGTATACGGGTGTTAAGTGAGGACACAACGCTTGTGGTTATAGCGACAAGATGGCACTAGCTTTCCTTTGAATCACTGTTCATGTCGTTAGTTCTTTGATACAATAGTCCTGTTCGTATGAAGTTTGTTTCAGCTACTACGTGATCACGCGTGTCCATCTCCCTTTTACCATACCGCACACTTTGCACCACATTTTATTGTCTTCCAACATCCTGGGCATTCTTACATCTTCGCGATAAATACGTAGTGGAAAGGCTGATAATCAAAGACACAGATAATTGCATGTTCTTTTTTAGGAGGATCTAATATGCAAAGTCTACCCCAAAGGTAGTTACCGTATTCTACACGTTCGCAAGCACAGAATGAGACCTAGTGAATATATATGGGCTGCGTTATCTTACATGTATGTATATATCGGAGAATACGGGCTTAGTCGTGCAAAAGCTATTTGGTAACAACGTGAAAACCTACATTGTCACATCTAGAATAGCCCAAGTATCAGGAGTGGCTGCAGAGCTACCATGCAGAAAAACAAGACGTGATGGATTGGTGGAGGATGACTCAGAAGTACTTGAAGAAAAGGCACGCCGCTGACGAGATGATGCAAGATATGCTGGACGTCAGCGAAAAGCGAAGATGGAGGACAGACAGACCCACCAAGATGTTGCGGTTACCGCAAGTTCAGCCCAGTCCGCCTATACCCCTACTCAAAATCCTGGCAATGTTGCACTTACCATAGGAAGTTCGCAGTGCCCTATGCCCACCAGTAATACCGGACTCGAAGCATCGCTAAGAGCGGTTGAGATTAACGGGGCTATCCGCCAACCAGTCCTAGATACTCTACGTCGAGAGGCTGAAGAGGATTATGATATCGAGCATGCAATCCAAGAAAGCATGTCTCAGCTTCCGCGCCAGCAACAAGAAGATGCAAACCGGCAGGCAGATCTGAATTTGCTCCAGGTGATGGCGTCCAGTGAAGTTGAAGCTCAACAATGCGTAAGAGAAGCTTTCGAATACGAGGAACAATTGAAGCGAGTTATGACACAGAGTCTGACAAAACATAAAGGGCTGGGCATTGCCAGTGAATGGAAGGGTTTTGACAGCGAGCGGGCAGGAGGAACTACAAAATAAATAGGAAGTAAGGCGGTACCCGATGACCCTTTAGTCACGGGTACCCAGCCACCTCCTTCGTATGACCGTGGCTATCTCGCAGGTACCACGCAAGAAGAATGTCAGGCGCAGTACCAAGGGGAGAAGGCGATGCAAGAGAAGACGGGATGGGGTACGTCAAAAAGTAAAGTCTATCGGAGGTCTTTCATCAGAATAGAGGCAAATATCGTGCCGTAGCAACTGAAGATGAGACCGAGCGCGACTTGCAGAAGGCGTTGAGCCTGAGTATGCAGAGACATGCCGGAAACCCGAACGCATCTGGATAGACTGGTTTCCAGCTTCATATCTGTCGTATATATACGTATACGCACATTATTGATACATGATTTTTTTCTTGATCCCGTTGGTGAGTTAAGCCTTGGTAGTCTCAGTCGCCATCAGCCTACTTGGGGCTTTCACAACGCTAGCTTCGTCTCCCGGGCTGCCTTTGAAAGTCCATTGCCCGTTTGCCACGTCGTCATCTGTAGCATTGTCCAACCTCTTCAGCTCTCTCCTCATGTATCCCACAATCTGCGCTAGCTTCTCGAAGTCGACGTCTTCCTTTGCGCCAAGCAAGTTCCTCCAGATGGCCGCCGCAAGCATAGCGTCACCCTTCATCAGACCCTCGTCATAGGACAGGAGCACTGCACGCCATTGTGAAAACATGTCCTTTAGATGCTTCTGGCGCAGCGAGTTGGCGTTGAACTTGTGCCATATGACGAGACGGTCCTCGGCAGCGTAGAAGGCCTGGTTGGTGAGGTGCTGAATCCATACGGGCGCATGCGACTGGGGGAACATGCGGAAGCGGACTTGCAGCATGTACATGTGGATAAAGGTGATTTGAGCCCAATTTGAGAAGGTCGGCTTGAGTCCCAGGGCTGTGCAAACTGTTAGCGAATGCCTGTCCATGGCCATTTCCAGCACCTACTGTCATACCACCAGCCCTCGCCTTCGCCCAGATGCACGCCATGCTCGTCTACTGGTATCTCTCCCCGCTTCAATAGCGCCTGGGGTATCTTGTATTCACCAGGCTTAGTGCACTCCTTGATGAGGTCTCGTGTTGCGCCATATGCGACGTAGGTTTCGGTCATCAGTGGTGCCTTTTCGCGCAGCTTTTGGGCAAGTCCAGTCACACCCGACGCAACAGCGGGATGTGGCTTCTTGATTGCTTCGGGCCTGACATCGGCCGACAGGGTTTGCGACGCATGATATAAGGTCGGTGAGGTGGTAGAAATTCTTCGTTGCGCTTGGCGGAGAGATGCTCTATTTGTTCGCTACGACAATCAATATCCGCTTTGGTCATGGATGGTGGCTGTGTACCTGTAGGAGCGAAGAAGAGGACCTTAGTAGGGCCCTGGCGCAGGCTGTGCAGGTGTAGTTGGACGACATTGCTGGCGATGTTTGTTGGAACAGACGTCTTTGCTAGATGATCGAAAAGTCGCGAGTCGCGCCCTCCATCGATGACGGCACGACCCCGGCCGCCAACACCACCAATGGGCATCACCACGGAGCGCCTCCTCAGCGGCGAAGCCACCGGCAATACTATCCATGACGGACTCATACTCGGAAATTTGAGGGACATGTCTTCCCGCATCCTTCACAAATCATCGTGGCGGAGCTACCAGTGTTGACACCAAGGTCTTTAAGCCGCCAGGGCGTCCAGTATCATCATACCCCGTATACCAAGCTGGGACGTCGGCTACTGCATGTGACCCAGAAGCTTGGTATGGCTACTTCCAAGGAGCAGGGGCGGCAGCGAAGCGACATCGCCGTCAATACATGAACCCCCTCGGCAGCCACATATGGACTCGTATAATGCGAGGCTTCCCTTGAATCAAATCATACCAAACCCAGGCTTTTGTTGCCGAGCTCAACGCCACCTGATCATGGCATTGCCAGCGTCTGCTACTGGCTTTCGAGCCAATCGCAGAGACAATTCCGTGTACATCCAAGTGCTCAATCCGCCACCCTCCTACACGAGTGGGGACTGCATCCAGGGCAGACTACTCGTGGAGCCCGCATCCCGACCCAATCGCATAAGTATAAGCCTCAAGGGCTTCTCTGTCCTCCAAGATGTCAACGGAAGGAGCGTGCGAATCGACTTCTATGGATCATCTCAACACCTCTACACATCCGCGAGCGGTCATTTCCAGCGTCTTACCAGAAACACAATAGACCCTACCAAGGTTGAGCTACCTTTCTCCTTCGCGGTTCCGGACCATGCTACTTTACACCCTCCCGCCGAGAGACTCTGGGTGCATCCAACCGACTCCTACAACCACCCGCGATTCCAGCATTCTCCAGGATTCCCACTACCACCAAGCCTTAGCGGCCCCACCCCCACAAGTCCCCAGATCCTGTATCAGTTGGAAGCACATATGGAGTCCGATGTACCGAAAAGAGAGTCTCTCAAGATTCGACAAGAAATCAAGTACATGCCACCAGCCCCAGACTTCCATCCTGCGCTCCTCCAGCCAGATCTAAACTTCGGTACCAAATTACCAAAGCACTGCAGCCGCCAAAAGTTGATTCGTTCACGCAAGCTGTTCCCGGATCACAACGAAAAGCACAGCAAACTCGGAAGATTCAAGGACAAGCTTGTCGAGAATAAAATGCTCTTTGGTCCCCAGAGTTTTGCGGAGATACCCTACGTCCAGTTCAATCTGTTTGCCACTCCCGCTAGCGTTCTGGTGATTGGTTCTATGGTCCCAGTTACCGTTACAGTACAGCACCTGAAACGCTCAGAATCACTCGTCACCACTCCCGACTTGTTCATGAAGCGCGTTAAGGTTCAGCTGAATGCTATGGTAAACACCTTTGTGCCTGGTGAACAGTACGGGCGACACGCCACCAGGGCAAATAATTCCTCTGACAGGAAGAACATCGTCCTTTGCGACGAGAAGTTTGAAAAAGATCAAGAACGTCCGTTGTACGATGGACTCAACCTCCTGGATGTAGCAAACATCGAGCTCCCAAAAGACAGTATCCCCAGCTTCACGAGCTATGGCCTAAACTTGGAATACGAACTGCAGATTGAAATCTCAGGAAGATGTGCGGATCGAGAGTGGACGGGCATTGCTTGCACTCAGCCCGTGCAGGTCGTCACCAGTTGGCAAAAGACGCCGAACGAAGCCATCAACCCGTTCGAAGCGGACCCGGAACCCGAATACCAAGAATTAGATCCCATGGCGCAACTTTACGAAATAGACTCGAACCGGGAAGCACAGGAGCTAGGGATAGGTGTTCCAGCATATGAGCTAAACTCAAGACATATGGCACCACGTATGGCAGACACCGTACCTCCACCAGAGTATACTGTATCGCACTGAGCGTCATTTGCCTTGATGAGGCGCCCTCCTGTACATTTTCTGCTCCTTTTCCAGCACGATTGAGGCCCAGTATGCGTATCCTATCACCGGCTCATTTTAACGACTACTTCCAGGTTGTATACCGATCCTCGTCGCCAGGTCTCTAGGTGCTTAGTCGCCAAATCAGACGATGGACAATCCGGTCTAGCCGCTTGTTATCTTGCCCTTGCAACACAAAAGAACCGTTCATCCCAGAACTCAGTCAAGCGTGTCGTAGCCTTGGTCATGCGGATGATTGGAGACATGATTGACCACTATACCGACGTCCTGCACTACGCTTTGCTGTGCGGGGAAGATTGCCGCAGACTTGGCAATCATGTGTTGCGATTCATGCGCAATGTGAGCACGTTTTCGCACATGTTGCGGTGTACATTGTCGATCCGCCTCATCACGACGGTCACGACATGTTCCATAACACTGGCCACGCGAGATGGATTCTCCGAGCCTCATCCTGTGCAGCATCAAGCCCATTTAGGAACCTAATTCGGCGCATCGGAAACCAGCTTACGGCATTGTGTTCCTTGACACACACCCAAGCCCTTGTAACAGTCGGTAGCTTGAACAAATGTCGAGGTTTCGTCTATACCGGGCGAGATGAAGGCCAGCGATTCCACCAGTGTCCTGTTGAACAGGTCAGAGTGATGGAAGGAAGTAGTTGTACATGAGCTTCTCAAAGGCCCGCATTGTAAGAAGGAATGTACCCCGCTTCGCATAGTCGATTGATTGCAGAGCTTTACTGCGTTTTGTTCTGAACGCGGCGAAGGACGGCCGTAGGGGACGAGCATGGCACACGTCATTAGTATATATTGCTTTCTCGAAAATTTGATTTGCATGCCATATACGACGGGCAAAAAGCGCGAGCTATGCTCAATCAACCTCAGGCTTTTGGACCCTCACTTCTCCCCTCTTGCCTTGTTTCTCTCCCTCCGCCTCTCCCTCTCTGCCTTCCTGGCCTGGTTCAGACTAGGCGTAAGACCCTCCTCCTCAATCTTGGCCTTTTCCAGACTCTTTTCATCAATCTCGTCCAACAAGAAGCGGCCCATCATGCCGTTCCTCCACTTCTGTATCGTCCACAGCGACGTCGCTTCTGTATCTATGACCCCGCCCTTACCCAGCCTACCAGTCTTCTTCGCAATCTCGGCCAGAAGCTCGATGATGTCGTTGGTAGGCGGTGCGTATTCGGAATAGAGCGTAGGCGATTGGAGGTTGAGGTGGTAGAGCAGGTAATCTGCGAGCATGACGGGTGCGATGATTGTGTCTTTCACGGAGCCGCATAGTGCCAACTTGAGCATGGCTTCCGCGTCAGGAACATATGGGATAAAAACACCTGGTGTGTCGAGAAGATATACACCTCCTCCTACACCCTGAAGCTTCTTCTTCGCCCCAGCGTCCGCTGCTTCCATATCGTCTTCGCTCGGTATAATCTTCACACCGCTGCTACTGACTTTGCGCGTGACACCAGGTTGAGCGCCGGTCGCTGCAACTTTGCCTTTGCCGATACCCTGGGCGCGCAGAGCGTTAAGCAGCGTGGACTTGCCCACGTTGGGCATTCCTACCACCATCACGCGGTGGCCGACTAATTTCCACCTCTTCTGCGCATGCTCTCTCAGGATATCCAAAAGTTTGACAACACTCCTCCGACCGCTAATCTCACCCTCTGCCTCTTTTCCATTCCTCACAAACATAGTCGTTGTAGGATGATGCCATTTCGCGATGACATCCTCATTCCGATTATCTCGTGAGCCACCACCTAGATCTCTTTTTGTATAGACTATAATCCGTTCTTTTCCCTCAAGCGCATCTTCGAATAACGGGTTGCGCGAGGTAAGCGGGACGCGGTAGTCGCGACATTCGATTACTAGGTCGATGGAGGATAGAAGCGATTTCATCTTCTGCAGGCCGGATTTGTGGTGGCCCAGGAAGTAGGACCTGGGCAGCGACGGGATTTGCGGGAAGGCATGGCGGGGGATGAATGACATCGGTTACATTGGTGTTGGTGGAGAGGTAGATATGCTACGGTGGAGAGCGGAAGTATTTCGAAAACGAGTCAAGCGACTCTTGCGCCTTGGCAAACATGACAAATGCTCATCGGACGTGTTTCGAAAAGGACAGCCGTCATCACAAATCAATGAAGTAGTATATCTAGAGCTGGTTAAATGAAATGTTTTGTTCTTCAGTGTTTCTTCGTTCTTTTCTTCTAACTTGGAGCGCGGAACGAAGCATAATAGACGAGGTCTAGCAAGGCAATTGGCGATGTACTAATATCGGAGCATGTCAGAAGGAACTGCAAGAACGGAACGAGTTTATGATATAGAAGGATGAGAAGTTTGGTGTCCTTGGGCCCAACAACCATATTTGACTAACTATGCAATGCTAAACAATACAGAAAGAATCATACCTCGACATCTCTCTCTCTCTCTCTCTCTCTCTCTCTCTCAGCTCTCAGCTCTCAGCTCTGCACAGTTCTCCATCTCTCATCGAACTCACAAATCACGGTGGCGACGGCGATCTTGGTAGATGGTTGTGTGGCTCGTGGGAGCGACTCCGGGGAGGACCGTAACCGTGGAACAAGGTGGCTCGGCGTCGACGATAGTTGTGATGGTGGGGTAAATTGGCGCAGGATCGAAAATGGTGGTGATGGTGGAGTAAGGCGGTGCAGGATCGATGATGGTGGTGATGGTAACCATGGGAGCCGCTGGCGCGGAACCAACGATGGTGGTGACTGTGACCAAGGGTGGAGAAGGATTGACCGTGACGATGGGCGTAGGATACACAGTAGAGGTGCTGATGGCGATAGTGCGCGTAGGAAGCTCGGAAGTGCTTGTCACTGGAGAGGCATCGATGCGCTGCATTTCATGGTCTTTGTCACACCTCTGCATGCTTGTGTCGGGCTTTTGAATCCGAATTTCACCCCTGTCTTTTCCTCTGCCATCCCATTCACCATCTGCACACATCTCCGTGTCAGGGTACCAGGGGTGGGTGAATCTGACGGCCCTATGGAACGATTTGCGAGGTTCAAGATCGCCTGCTTTCTGGCCAAGCGTAACCGTCTGGATTGACTGGTTGATTATTGTGAAGACTGGTTTGCCGCCAACCATCGTGTAGACGGCCTGGCCAGAAATGGCTGGCGATGCGGCTGGCGAGACTGGTCGCGGTTGCGTGGCTGTCACTGTAACAACTGAAGTGACCGGGTCACCAGCTGTCACGGTGACGGCTGGCGTATGCGTAACGGTAATCGTGTCTTGTGGATCGGGTACTGGTCCCTTGCAATCAATGGGATTCTTCGGCCCAGAGCGGCACTCGAACTTGAACGTGTTGTCAGGGCTCTTTGCGTAGCATTCGTAGCAAATGACTGCCGCAGTCCAAGGGTGTAACATCCACACACCGATACGAGGGCCCTTCCACTTGTTCTTGCGGCGTGGCTCCAGGTCCTGGGTATCTTTATCGGCTGATCCCTGTTGCAGACCTGAGCGACGCATGTTAGATTGGCCGTAGTATTCACCGTAGACAGTAACCGTGTTGGTGGAAACAGGAGGGTACTGGATTGTGACGGTTGTGACTGGTACGAGCGGAGGCGCAACCACGGTGACTGTGTTCGCAGACACGACGGTTACTGTGGGAATCGAAGACTTTGTGTAGGTCCCAATAGTAGTTGTGACAACGGGTGTAAGAGTGTTGCTAGTATGAGCCCATGTCGAAATATAGACGGGTACGGTCTCGGTGACGACTCTGAGTAAGGTCAGAATCAGCCAAGACAGAAGTGAACGATCAGGAGACTTACTGGGGATCCTGAAGCGAGATTGGTGATTGAGGTTGATGACAATCGAACAGTGTCGATAGAAAGGGTTCCTCATGAGCTGGTGAGATGCATTCGGAGATGACCTGGGGGAGCTCTTCAATGGCGGTGGGGGGCCCTTTGCAACCGTGATGCTGGTATGTGCTGATGAAGCAACGTACTTCCCCATTGTTGATGCGTCCAATCCAGTTCTCGTACTTGTTGTGGAAGGGCTTGATGCTGTAGGCGCCGATGACGATGTCCTGGCACTTTCCCATCTTGAGATCCATGTTGCCGCGATGTGTTGATCCGTTGCAGTCATCACTCGTGAAGGCATATGTGCGCAGTTCGTTCTTTTCCTTGGCTTGAGCCAGCGAAGAGAGGACTGCGAGTAATGCACTCGTGACGAGGACGATGGAGCGAGCCATTGTCGAAGAGCTTTTGTTTTGTGTCAGTACAAGCTTTTGCTGTAGTTTAAGGTAGTGTGAGAGAAAGCAAGCGAGGAGACATACCAGCAGAGGAGTTCAGCTACAGCTCAGTTCGACAATGACAACTGATGGTGGTCAGAAGTGTGACCTGTCGTACGTTAGCACTATAGGAGAGAGGATGTACAGGGATGTTGAGCGAATCGAAGTAACATACTCAGCTAGCAGGCTCGGGAAGAGTTTGTTCGGATCTAGAAGCTGGGTTAATGTTGAGGAGGCCCTTTGAGGTGTTAGCATCAGTGCCCTAAGCAGCCTCGAATGGAAGAGACAGCCCAGGAATGTCGAGGTGCAATGAACGGACAGTCATGGAGGAATGTACCAACTGAGTATAATGACGATACAAGTAGAACAACTGTCCTACTGTTGTTTTGGTTGAATGGTGGTGGGGTGGGCTGAAGAAGAAACGGAGAGATGGGAGAGGAAGCGGGCTTATATAAGAGCCTGAGAGGCACTAACGTCAGTTTTTTAGGTTTCGTCACCGGGTCGTGGTTGTAGAAAGCATTCTTCATGGGCTGCGGAAGGTGGCTTTGTCCATTCTGTGAGATGGTTGCGCTCTTCGTCGTGGAATGACGAAGTTGAGACGTTTCTGCGCGATCGAGCTGGGCAGGAAGTTAGCCAGGAAGGTAGTCACATCCAATACAACGGCAAGACATGTCGAGATACAATATAGGCGAAGAAGGACCGCCTAATCGTTGAAGCAGCAACACATGTCGTTATACCTGTTCGTGGCCGTATTCTTTGCATTCAGTCTCCAAGTCTCCCCAAACCCTCAAGCGACGGACGGTATTTGCAACTATATGAGGAAGGCCGTCTCGGACACTTCAAGGATCGCCTCGTGCTGCAGTGTTGGGACAGCAACATCAAAGTCAAGAAGCTAAGACGGGGCCGCATCGGGGAGGATGGGAAGGTGGCAAGAGAGCCCAATTAGACAGAACAACGTTGTTTGCAACACAAGAAGGGGGGTATCTAGATGCGTGTAAGCTTGGTAAAGTCAAGTGATGGTAGCGGAGTGCAGATACATAGCCAAAGTTTGGAATATGCTCTAGTCCATTGATACAGGTAAATAGACAACTAGAGCAAAGGAAGCGCGACCCATGAAACGACGACGTTACTTGCCGGTATGCGCTTCTAACCCCAGCGCAGCGAATCTACAAGACACCCCCAACCCCTCATATGTGTAGTCAACGCCGAAACGCCTCATCACAACCCAACTCCCAGTCATCAGTCTCAGCAAGAGTCTCTACCACTCTCCCCACTCATCGTCCTTCTTCGCACCTCCACCCATGCCGCCTCCAGCACCACCCTTCTTCATAGCACTGGTCCCAATGCCGCTGGGCTTCTTCGGTGCCATTGCGCCACCTGTCCTCGGCTCACCCGCACTAGCGAATTCATCCCAGAAGTCCTGCTTATCCTTGGCCGGACCCTTGGGCGCCGCACCGAAGCTCTCCCAGAAGTCTTTGCGTTCGGGTTCGCGCTGGCCAGACGTGGCAGACGAGGAATGCGTCGAGGAATCGCCTTCGACGAAGCGGGTGAATTGCGTGTTGGCGTTTGCAACGCCGGATTGGAGGGTTTGGCCGAGGGTGCCAGCGGTTGTGCGGGCTTGGGATGCGAGGTCTGCTTCGGCGAGCTGGAGATTTGTCAGTCGTTATAGCTGCATACACTTTCTCTGATGCTGCTAAACATACCTTTGCCATGCCGGGCTTCACGTAGCCTTCATACCCCGTCTTGCCCACCTTACTCACGCTTGCGCCCAACCATCCAAACCCCTTGGTAAGCGCGGCGATAGGGTCCTTCTGGAAGTCATCGAGCGCAGGCGGCGCGCCAGGCTCGTCATCCTTCTTCCAAGCATCCGGTTCGCTGCCAAAGCCACCGTATTTGCCTCCCTGGTTCGGCGCAACGCCATCCGGTCTGTTGGCGTTCTCCTGTCCCATCTTGGCAAAGTAGGCTTCGTTTTTGACTTTTTGAGATGACATGGCATTGGTGCCGAGCGCGGGCGAGCCAGACCGTTGGAAGCCTGTGTCGTTGCTTCGTGTCTTCCCCAAAGGTGTCTGACTTCTGCTTCCTGCCGCGCTGGCTCGTCCGCTCAATGGCGCACCCATGCCGGCTGCAGACGCATTGTCCTTCTTGGGTAATCGCTTGGGCAGGTTACTCTTGTCAAACTCCCTGTCTTCGACCTTACAGCTGAGTCTCTCTTTCCACTCGTCGCCCGCCTCTGAATCATAACGCTCCGATATAGATGAGGCCTCGAATGTGCGTCCGTCTTTCGTGTTGGACGGGTGCGTGTTGAAGAAATCCTGGAATGGCTTGTTGCCGCCAGCGGCCATGCGCACGAGTTCTGAACCCTTGAACGCGTCCATGGTGATGCTGCGGATGAAGGAGATGTGCACACCGAGACCGCGGTGCACGCCGGAGCACGAGAGACACATGAAGATACCAAGCTTGGGCGAAGCCTAGTACATGTCATCTTAGTAGGTGTAGTCGGTGATGGCGTGCGTGCGTGGAGGAAGGGCGGTTGCATACCCATTGCGGACTCGGCGCATTGCAGTCGACGCACTTGTTGTTGTCGTTGGTCTTTTGTATCTCCAGCAGCTACGTGTGCAATTAATTAGTCTCTGTTAAACTTGTATACACGACCCATCCTCTATGCTGGCTTCACTCCGCAAATGACCCCTAACACCCCCACAATGAACGGAGTACAACGCCCAACGTACCTTGCTCCGCGTCTCCGGATCTACCTCCCACATTTTACTCATAATGGGCAACCGGGAAACTGTGCAATCGTAGAACAGTAGAAGGCGATATTTGGTCCCAGGTTGGGGAAAAGTGCTTGGGGTTGATGTTGCGGTCGAGATTCAGGGTACGTGGGTCCAAGTGGGAACGCGTGGCGCGTGTGCACTTGAGCCTCAAACTCGCATCGACAGGGATACGGCGTGCTCTGCGGACCACCTACGTACACGCCCTCGTGGTATTTGCTTGGAGGGACTTTTGTTGGAGAGATCTTTTGTTGGAGAGATCTTTTCTCCAGTCATAGAGGCTTCAAACTAATAGTAATATTTCCTTCAAGCTGTACTTTCACATTCCGTACAGCTTATAAGAGACGAGCGTCTTCGTACCCTCGCAATGCAATGTGAGCAGTTCGTACATAGCCAGAAGCATATATCCTTCAACCCGCAGGAAACACGTCTGCCAGCCAAGCTGCCAATGAAACCATGGACATGGAATCACCCTCGCCCATCGCTCCATCTTCGTCTGTCCAAGTCGTCCCGCCAAAGCTCGTTACCTTGTTCCCATCGCCCGAAATGCTGAAGCCAAGTGATATGACTTTCATCTCTCTGAACCAGTCCAATCATGCAAAAGCTCCACCCACATCCAGCCTTCTTCGGTCTTCGTCGAGAAAGTAACACGGCTCTCCTCATACCAAGCCTCAGCAGACCCGTCCGTATTATGTATCGACTCCAGTTCGACACCAGCTTTCGCCAACCCAGACTGTAAAGCTGCGATTCGCGTCTGGCAAGGAAAGGTGCCGAGTTGAGGATTCCAGCCGAAGAATGTGATCCGTTCTAGATTGGGAAATATGGCATCGATCGTAGGGGCCATGGTGAGTAAGACGTCCAGGAAGGGTTCAGTCAGGTCACAATAATCCTCGAGAGTAGAGATACGGAGGTGTTTGAGATGCCTGGGTAGATCCTTGAAACGTCTTGGTAACTTCTCGGCGAGATCTTTTCGTTCATCACGCGAACCGCTATAAAAGACCGGCGTTAGCATCTGCAGGCGTTCCAAATGGTCCAAGGTCCTCAATTCCTCAAGTGCGTTTGGGTCCTTCTCTAGGCGGCCATCGTCGATGTTGAGCGATATGAGTGACCCATGATGATGTGCGATTGCGCGCAAAAGCGTTCGTACGTTCACGTCATCTTTCCCCAGACCGTGTCCACTAAAGGCAAATTCAATTTTTTTGAGGCCTTGGAACGATTCTAGCACTCGGACAAGATCTAGTGTGTCGCTCCCAACAGTAGGCAAGATCAAATTCTCGAGGCTTGAACCTTCTCTTTCTAATCGTTTCCAAAAAGCGTTGGTGGCTTCCCATTCGTGACGTGAACCCACCCCATCTGTGTCGCGATGTATCCCCACATGAGACAAGGTAAGAGTTCTCATCAACGGCAACAAGAACAACGAAAGGACATTTCCGATGCGTATTACGCCGTCAACATGTGCTTCCTGCAGGTTGGAGAACATCTGAGAGTCCAATGCTGGCTTGAACCACACGACCTTGCGGTCCCAGGCATTAGGTACGATGACGACCGTCTTCACCTCTAGTGCAAACAACATGAACACGTTGATGTACTCTTCTTTCCCGTGATCCGCAAGCCACACATTCAGCTCCCTTGTCCTTTTTTTACCCGCAACTTCCCTTCGTTCAACTCTGCCAAACCCTACTCTCTCGCTGATATGCCGGAGCTCGGCAGTGGTAAGCACCTCCGGAAACTTGAAAGCGTGGTCGCCATATCCCCATGTAACCCGCTGAACGCATCGTTCGAGATTGGGGGAAGATGCAAGCGCACGGATGAAAAGTCCCGGATCAGTTCCATTGAGAGAGTACGAGCTGTACAAGAGCTCTTTGGCAATCCGATGCAAACGTCTGTTTGCAAGACCAATATTCCAAACGTCTTTTACGTCCACGAGGAAGAGCTGGTTAATTGTCTCGCAGAGCAGTTCATCCGGCAGGGTGTCCATGGGATCTGGTGCTACAGCAATCGACTTTTGAGTTGTCAAGTTGAGCAAGCAAAATGCGACCGGTCGCAAGATGGATACTCGATGTTAGCGTCTTGGCGAGGCGCAAGGTTCGCTAGAGGTAATTATCTGGTGTATCGTCTTTCATGCCATCTAACAAAGCAACCTATGGTGGAGGAAATGCGACTCGGACTGTTGCTACCATAAATGGACAATCTAAAGATTACATCAGCACACTGCGGCCGATAAACAGACATGGTCCAAACATGGGGACAGACAGATAGATTGACGAGTTAATTTCAAATTCAAGTATCGATAGTGATGCAGCTACGTCGCATTCACGTACGCGTAGCTGTCCCATCTCTTTCAACTATCTACCAGCAAATCCTATTGCGACTCCACCTCCCCTTACGCCATTAAGTGTGATATGGTGTGTCCCGTCTGCCGTTGCCGTGAGGCCCTCTCGTATCCTCTTCTCACCTCCTAAATAAGTATATACATTGCCGCATAACAAAGATCCAGCGGGAAATGAAAGTAATGTACAGAGGTGCTGGTACCATTAATGATGTGGTCGACCGGACAAGGAGTCTCGGGCTGCTATGTAATGCAGAACCCCCCAAAACAAGGATGGAACAAACTAGACGACCGTGCGTCGATGCTATACATTACGCCTGAATGTTTTGGATATGGTATGGTTGTAGGTTCGTCAGTCGTAAACCGCTTGTGACATCCGGCTTCTCTGATGGTGGGTGTATTCTTCGGGAGACGTACAAGGTCTCCGGCTTATGATGGGTGTGCACCCTTGATCAAACTCGCAAATGGTAGTTTAAACTCTTCGTACTAGTTTGGATCGGGATTCCGCACGTTCAGTTGTCGTCCATAATCGCGGCTGTCATCGATGCTTCCTAGGCTCTCCCGACTTGCGTTTGCGCCATGGAAAGTCAAAACAGCTGTTGGGTTGAGTCGCGAGTCGACTAAGATCGGTTGGCTCAAACGGCGGGTTGATGGCGTTACGGGAGTGCTCGATTCGTCATCGTGGCGGCTTCGTTGCGAACCAAAGTTGGTCACAAGCTGAGTTGGTGACTTCTCACCACGTCCCCCTAGCAAGCCAGCTCTGCTCATGGTGCTCACGTTGCGCGAGATACCCGCTGAGCCACTCTCGTGTCCATCGTGTTGATGGTCTTGCTGCCTCCTCTTCCGCCATAGGACAAACAATATGCCCCCAACAATGGCTAACAACGCAACGACACCTCCGGCGACGCCTCCGGCAATAGCGCCCACGTTGGTGGACTTGTTTTCGGGGCTCCCTGTTTCGGCGGGAGCTGCTGTGGCTGAAGGAGTTACAACAAGCGTTCGAGTAATGATACGGCCGCTCTCAGTGACGATAGTTGGCATTGTCACGGGTTGCTGAGCCGATGTCGGAGTGTCATGGGGTTCGGACGACTGAGTAGTCGACGGTTTCTCGCTCTGCGGGACCTGTTAGCCGTGTGCGACAACGAGGACTGGAAGAAATTACAGTAGAAAAAGAAGAGGAAGAAGAAGTAGAAGAGGAGGGCGTCGCAGTGACGATAGAGGTAATGATCTGTGGATCAGGCCTCACAGTGACAACTGGTGGCGGAGGCGGGGCCGACTACCACGAAGTCAAACACCGGTCACAGAGAAGAACACGAACACGAATCAAAGAAGCTGAGAGAATTGGAGAAGCGCGCGCGCAGAGGATAGAAAAGGGAGTACTAACAGTCTTGGGAGGTTCCGGTGTCTCTGAAGGTGCGGCCGCAGAGGATGTGGGTTGTGAGCCTCCGATGGTACCGGATACCTGGCCATCCATTTCGATATATATGAAGAGGTCCTTGTCCTTGTTACCGCACTTTTCGGTGGGAAAGCCAGGACAGTCGACCTCACATTCGTTCATGCTAGCCGTGTCTCCAGGCGCATAGTTGGAGCACCAGCAGTCGGTGTATTGTAAGACGGCAAATGCAAATGTGCCTTCCTCTTTGCAGTGGTTGGTGCAGTTGCCGTTGGATTGCCATGGCCAGGTATCTAGTGAGGTTAGATGTGGATCGTGGAGACGCATGAGTCGGCATGTCACTTACAGACTTGATCGTCGCTACCCGTGTTTAAACTGGAGCAGTATGATTGCGTCCAGTCTGCCGCGCCTGCTGGTTTGATGGAGGCCAACAATGTGATAAAGGCGAAGAAGGCCAGCAGGGTGGAGGTGAACCGGTGCTCCATGTTGTTCGGATGTGTGAGGTTGTGGGTGGGGGAGTCGCGTCTGATTGTGTGGGCGCGTCCTTTGTCGGGAAGTGATGAGCTCGCGTGGGCCTTGGTTTGTGGTGGGTAGTGAATGGGCGCTTGTGGCGATACGCCTGTCCGCGACAGAGACTTGGAAGAGCGATTGAACGCCTCCAACGCCGTCGGCGAGCGATGCAGTGGGTGGAGGAAGTTGGCAACGGCTGGAGAGCTTGCAGGCGGGGTTGACGGGTGGATGTGGTGTGAGGTGGTACCAGCTGCTGGGAATGGCCGGCTCGGTGCAAAGGATTATTACTGGTCGTGGGCGACGATGTCTTGCTGGTATCCCCTCAAACTATCGTCAGCATCGCTGCCCGTGGATGGATTGTCGGACGGGGGTCGCCGGTAGCACAGCTGGCTGCGGAGAGGGAGATGGTGGACGGAGACGGGGCCGCTGTTGAGGATGGGAGCTGGTGGAGCTGCAGGACTTACCAAACGCCAACTGGGCCGTGGGTCTGTGCTGGTGAATGGAACACTACCTGGCTACTGATCTCTCCCGCTTTGGCCGTTAGTTCGAGAATAGCCTGTCCGCTTCTTCCGCACTGGCACTGGACTTGACTCGAACCGCGGTACACGCTGCGCAGTGCCACTTTTAGCTTTCTTGAATGGCGCCCTGGGATGTTGCTCGGCCGCCGCCGTCGTGGATCAAACTGGGGGGTCAATGGAATCTTGTGGTCAAACGTCAAGCTTCTCGGCCTATCTGGTCGTCATGACGTGCTCAACCTCGGGCACCTCGCAGATCGTCGCTCCTTCGATCACGGTAGCAGCCTCACTGATGCTTCAGCTGGATGCACAAGCCGCTTGTGATGCGCAAAGTCGTCCTGGTCTTGTCGCTGTGCGCCCACGGCCAGTGTCACTAACGCGGGCCTATTGCCGGAAATGATATCTCTCGATATAATCGATAAAGCGACCGTCGTGGGGCAGCCCACACCACTGCTTCTTCTACCGAATGGCGTCTGGTTTACGCACCGAACAGACGAGTGTATAGGCGCAAATTGGACAATGAGTGTATGGGCGCAGTTTCAACAACGAGTGTATGGGCGCAATTTCATACGAGTGTATGGGCGCAATTTCAACAACGAGTGTATGGAGAGAAAAGGAACAAGACAGAATGGTTGGGCTCAGAGCGCGGGACTCGCTGCATGTTTTGTCTTTGTGATGCGGTGCTAATCACCTGGCACGGGGCAGACTAGACACCTCAGTGGCGTCGTATCGCGAACCTTGCTGTCGCTTACACCCAACGGCAGCAGCACCATTGCTATACTTGCAGCAAACGGCAGAAGCAGGTGTCCGCGGTTTGTACCTGTACCTGCAGCCCTGTCCATTGGACCTGGGGATCAAGTCCTTTCCTGCACGACCTTGTCAAACCATGCGGAGGCCTACTGCCGTCCCATGAAATGCGCAAGTGCTTGGGTGCTTGGGCGCATGACAAAAAGCGTCAAGCCTCGTCGTCTCCTCACCACTCAGGCGACGCGCGAAGAGCACGGCGACACGCCCATCGACTAGTCGAAACGTGTCAGTCAACGGCACCTCCAACGACGCGGCAACCCAATCTCAAGGCACACATCTTCATCAACACGACAAGTCGCTTACCCCGGGAGCGCAGTTGTGCCATCTTCACTCCTACATGTCCGCACACACTACAGCCTGAATCCCTCCGAGAATTACCCAGCACCACAGTAACCACACAAACACGCGCAACTACCAACTAGCCAAACATTGACGGCCCTACCGACAAAGCGAACTTGCCGGCCAAGCACCCGCAAGCCACCGCGCGACCACGCGTCTTAGGCCACCCTATCCCCAAAACACGGCAACCTTACAGCGCCAATCCCGTTCCAATCTCGCTAACGGCACCGCGCAGTCCTTGGTCTCCTGGAAAAAGGGCTATGACGCAGGCAAGGTAAGCCACCACCTGGTCCAGCCCGAAAGGAGCACCCCTGGGTATCGATAGGTGCGATCGACAGGGGAGCAGGGAAGCCGTTGCTACCTCTTGTTATTAAAACTGGAGCTCCCTTGTGGCATGTGCGTCAAGCCGAAGGGGTGAGATGAAGATGTTCAATAGACCAAACCGGGTGAAGCAGCCCTTTCGTCATATCATGGTAATAAAGCTGGTAAGGAGTGGGCTACGGCCGATGAAGTGGTGGATAAGGTTGATGTGCTGGCATCCGGCAGGGAATGCAAGATTTGCGTTGCACGTTGACGATGAGATGAGATCCCGCTCAGGGTTGATGATCTGTTGCTTGGATGTTGCCCATGATGTTGGGAAATACAGTGTTTACCGGAAAAGCTGAATGCGAGCGAGATGCGCATACCTACGACATCTGTCCGGTCCTGTTCGCGCCCAAGACTTGTGAATGGAGACACACGAGCACGCCTCCCAATACACTGTGAGATTGCAGCACTGAGACTCGGGCGCCCCGCTTGTTTCTACATTTCTTTTGTCAAGCCTGCACCTTGATCCCTTCTCGATAGGGTTCGAGCGCAGAGACGGGCATGATCGGGGTGTTTTCATTATTTCAAAACGTTGAGGCTCCAACGCCGGTGCCATGGCGTTTCCGAGGTAAGGAACGAGCCGCACGGTATGCTGCAGCAGCTAGCATGTTTCTACGCCAATGCTAATGCGGACAAGCATCCCAGAGGCACTATCAAGCTGGCTTGAGATACATTTCCATCTTCTTGGTCATGTGGAAAAGTAATGCAGAATACTGCCTTGCAACGTATGCGTCCAAGTTGGAATCGCATTGTCCTCATCACTTGTGCCAACATGCTTTAGCAGGCAGAAATACTCGTTTGATTCCGTACATGGCAAAGCACAGTCTTGATGAGCTAGACTTACAACTTTGACTTCTTACCCCCTGCAACACCCGTAACACTTTCACCACTGAGCAAGAAATCCGGATACTCGAATCCACCCACGACCCCAGCTGTACGCCACGCACCGCCATCAACAACCAGTGTCTCCCCGTTGACAAAGTTGCCCGCATCAGAAAACAGATAAACGGTAGCATCAGCAATCTCCTTGACAGTGCCCCAACGACCAAGTGGTATAGTCTTGGCAGACTTGCTCCTGGCATCGGACTTTGATAGTCGCGACATGCCTTCGGTGCCTGCAATGGGTCCGGGAGCGATGATGTTGGATGTAATGCCCCTGGGGCCTTGCTCGATGGCGACGGAAGTGGCCATGGCATCTACACCGGCTTTTGCGACTGAGACGTGGCTCTGGAGGGGTGTGCCCGTGTAGTGGAGCGTTGCGCTGACGAAGATGATGCGTCCGCCAGTTCCGTTGGCTGGCTGCGTCGTGCCATCTGTCTTGTGCTTCGCCGCCGATTCCTTCAGGTATGGTAGTGTAGCCTTGACTGTGTTGTAACTGCCCAGGACGTCGATATCGATGACGCTTTTCATGGCGTTGGGCGAGAGCTGGTCAATGGTCGCGAGAAAGTTTCCAGCTGCGCCTGCGATGACAAAGTCGATGCTGCCGAGTTCTTTGGCGCAGCGCTCTGCGGCTTGTTCGAGGAGTTCGGGCTTCCTGACGTCGACTGCGCCGATGCCGATTACTTTTGCGCCGGGGCGAGCGGTCGCAATGTCTTTGGCCATGTTCTCCGTCTTCTCTACGTTGCGGCCGATGATACAGGCGTCTGCTCCCAGGGCGACCATGGCCCGGACCTGGGCGGAGCAGATTGAGCCAGCGCCGCCGGTGCAAAAGACGACTTTGTTGTCTGGAAGTGTTTGTGTTAGCTCTTCATCCAGATGTATGTAGCGTTGTCTGATGCGACGCATGGAGAGATTCCCGACTATCCAAGCCCACTGCCTATACGCGGGACGTACCAAAGATGCCATCCCTCCAGACATTGCTCACAAACTGGTACTTTTCCATAGGCATCGTGCGTGGTGTCTTCCAGGCGGGTTCCGTGCTATCGGGTTCGCCGGGCTGGGAAAGTGTAGGACTGGGGTTGATGAGTGAGCAAGTGATGACAGCAGTGCGTAGTCGTAGAGCGGAGAGATGCAAATCGCGTAGGGTACAAATAAGTGAGAATGCTCACGTCGAGTGGAAGCTACGGCCGCACAATTGGGAAGATGATTGTAGGATACGCGGCGGTGCTTTTGGAAGCCGAGGTACGACTGGCAAAAGTACCCTCTTTATACTTGCAATGCCTCCAGGGCGATACATTGCGCGCATCGAATACATGTTGCAAAGTCGAGAGGATGCGCAGGAAGCGTAAGTAAAGCAAGGAGCGCCCGGGCAACAAGCAGACCCTGGGCCAGATCTCTTTCTATGTTGCAGTGCGCTTCACATGTGCTCTTCTCCGCATCCTGGAGGCGACCAGGGGAGGGAGCATGGGCCACGGTGATTTCTCCGAAAGATTAGAGCCTGCTCCGGGCAAATCCCGCAGCATCTCCGCAATCTTCCAATCGCTGCAGGCACGTCAACGTGCATTGCCAACAGATGACCCGACGACAAGAAACATCCGATAGATAATAGTCCAACACAGCTCTCGCAACCTCTCCATTGCCATCACCATGGCGGCGCAAACAATCTCAGCCTGCAAATTCGTCGGAACAATCACCCTGGGTATCGCCACGGTAAGTCAACATCCGCCCCCTCGGGCTTCGAGCTCCCCGCATACAGCGGCCAGAGACAACTAGAAGCACAAGAATACGTGACAATACTAACACGCTCCTCAGGGAGTCTCCGCAACCGTCTCTACAATCGCCCTGCCTGCCCTCCTCGCTCTCCCCACTGCCATAAACGCTCGAACATGCCTTGCCTACCTCTCCACCAAATCCACAAACTTGTCCTCCTACCTGCGCCACATCACAACCTTTACCCTCTTCTCCGCCTACTGCCTATCGCCAAGACGGTTCCGCCACCCCTACCTGCTCTACACATCCATCTTCTCCTTCGTCTCCGGACCCGGTGTCGACTATGCGGTTAGCTTGACGGCAGGTGGTGACGAGAAGCGTCAAGTAATGGAGTTGGAGGCTCAGGGTGATGAGGTCAATGGCGAGCAGGTCAGGTTGGCGGTAGAAAGAAAGCAGCAGGTTGAGTGGGTCAAGACGGGCTTGGCTGGTGTGGCTTTTGCTATGCAGGTCGTTGGACTGTGGGGTGACGGCGCGTAGATTGACGCTGTGTTATGGTGATGCAAGTACGATTGCATGAGTCTCGAGCACATCATCATGCTGTTGCGCAGGAGCCAGGCTATGGATATATGATGCTGGTCTTCTTTTCTGGGTCAGGACTAGGAGACAGGGATAGGGTATTTGTATACTGTATGTTTTTGTACTCTCCTTTCATCGTTTTTACGCAGGCTGTATACATGATGTTATTAGCGAGCACTATTATATCCCTCTCAATCCCTCATCCAGACTGCATTCAATTCTACTTTCATGCGTAGTTTGCATGTAGCAACGAGGCAGACAATCACTTTCCTACTTTATACAGCCACCAAAGGTTTGTTGGTGTGCAGATATCTGTGCATCTTCTTTTCATCCTGATTTTCACAGGAAGTCGCATCAGAGACAAATGTCTTAACGGGTGAGACGAGTTTCGCGGTGGTCGGGAACCAACAGGTTGAGTAGAGAGATACGATTATGTTTAGGAGTAAAGATGGACATATCCATGGATAACTATACAAGAGGAAATGCATGATAATAAGAAGATGTTGTGCAACTAGGACTTTGACCATATGAACGCTCCATCGCTTTGGCTCGACCCTTTTTTTTGCCATTGAAAGAATCATGCAGTTTAGTTGTTACTCCTGTTAAGGGGTGAAAGCAAAGTGCGATAGAGGTTGAGAAAAAAAAGGAAGAAAAGTACTTCCTAACCACAATCCTGCATCTACTTGCATAGTCGCCATCCACTCTGATGAGGGGAAGAAAGACGGTGATGCAGCAAAATATCCGCCCATGTCTTATAGAGCGTTCCCGTGGTAGCCTAACCTAGAGCCTAGACTGAAGGTATACGCGGATCGGCAAACTCTATTCAGAAGATTAGTCGTGCTCATTCTTGACCCTCTTCACCATGGACTTCGAAGTCTGAGTAGCCTTGCGTTTTGAATTTGACACCTTGTCGAGGAAATATCTGAGATCTTGGACCTCATCGCCGGGATCCTCGAGGTGCTCTGCACTGATGGCACAGTCACCATCGTCTTCAGCGACGGCCTGGGATAGATGGTTGTGTAAATTTTCCGCTTTTCTCTCGATGTAGATGATTTGTTTCTCCAACTGTTCTCGGATTTGCTCGCCCAAGGGATTGATCAAGTAGTCGACTGGAGCATGGTCCCGAAGGTTCTTGCTGTACTCATCAAACATTGCGTTTAATCGCTCAAAGTGCTTGTTGATCAGGCCCTTCATCCTCTCATCGAGTTGCTTCCTGAAGAGTGCGATGGCTCTGTCGACAAAATGGTTTTCCTCTGTAAGAAAATGCGCGTTCAGGCGTGCTTTCTTGAACTTCAAGACCCCCATCACGTAGCGCTTCTTCCCCTTGACGATGCATTTGAGCTCGGGGGTGGCGGCGAAGACATCATCATATATCTCGTCTGTGATAGCTGAGATCATGTTGTTCTCGTGCTCGTCTTCGAGCGTAGCCCGATGTAGTAGGCGCTTCTCTTCAGCAATCATCTCGTCCATCATGGCAAGCACCTTCGATTTCATGCGGTGCTGCATTGGCCCGAACTTTATCTTGGCTTTCTCGACTGTGATAAGGTTCGCGGCCGAGTTGTTCATCAAAGCTATTGTCTTTTTAAACAAGACGTCCATGTTTGGTGGTAGTGCGGCTCTCAGTCTCCTCAATTGCTCTGAGTGCATAGCATACCACTTTTGGAAGCCTGGCCTTAGTATCGCAGCGAGTTCCGCGTTCCAGTTCACCGTCTTCTCCAGGCCCTTGGCCTTTGACGTCCCCTGAGGAACGTGGCCTCTATTCTTCACGATCCTATTGAAAGCCGTAGCTTTCAACTCCAACCACTTTTCGTGAATACGCTTTCTCAAAGCTTCTTGGTAAGCGTTACTGTCCTTTTCAATTCTTGCCACACTGTCCTGTGAATAGAGCTCACAGGTCCAGTGCAGTGTCTTGGCTAGGTCGCCTAACCATCTACCGCGAAGGTCGTCGAACTCGTCGGCGATGGTCTTGAATCCGGCGTCTCGATCAGATTGAGTGACAACTCGTTTGAGCTTTTCGATGAATGCAGGAACAGTGGTGTTGATGTGGTATGTGTAGTCGCGCAAGTTTTGGGAAGCCGGTAGGTTGAACAAGAACCTGCGTATCGCCGGCACTCCAGTGTCCTCGGGAGAGAGCGCTGGCTGACGGTCGAATGCAATCTTTTCAGTTTTGATCCATACCATGTAGTCGGCTGTGGAGGTATGGAAGATATCCACGGTTCCATCGTATGTTAGCTCTTGGAGTGTCGATCCGAGTATCATGGATATGGACTCTGCACGCTCCTTGATCATGTACGCTTTCCTGCAACGCTGAAGGTACAATTTGTAACGATTGATCTGCAACATCTTGGTATCGTCACCTTCTTCTTCCGCGTTCATACCATCTTCGTCAGCCTTCTGCATGCGAATATTGATTTCGTCATAGATTGGGCCGGAACACTGTGCCAATTGATCGTCGGAAATCGACTTTAGCAAAAGTTAGTATATGTCGAAACAAATGCCGAGATACGTACGTCTATCTTTGTTGCTACAACCTTCACCTTCGATGCTCCGTGATTGAGCACACCAGCTCTGGCAGTACTTATCACCATCTCGTCAGTACCGATGCGTACTGTGTCGCCCAGAATAATTTCCACATCGACGGTGTCCTTGATCTCATCGGCATGTCGCACTCGTGACAGATTGATGTCACCGGATCCTAAAAACATGTCAGCTATTATAAGTTTCCATCCTCTCAAAAACATACCTGGCAAATCGATAATCTCCAGACCATTTTGAAGCAGAGGATGATTCAGTCGAATGGTAACGCAGTCGACAATAGGCCAAAGACAAACCTGGCCGCTGACGTTGGAAAGGAACGGTTTGATCACATCCAGGAGTTCCTTTGGGGTGTTTTCGCTGAACATTGCAATGCCTTTGGAGTTCATGTCTTGATCTTGCATCGCTTCCTTGCACTTTAGCTGGCATAAGCTCTTGAATTCCGGAGTGTTGACAGGGCTTGAACTCCAGGCAGTGAGGAACTCCTCTCTTGACCCGAAAATGGTATCAAAGAAGTCTTCGGCCGTCTTTTTGCGTTTTCTGTCGATTTCATCCTGCTTGAAGGATCTAGTTCGAGGACCCTCTTCATCTTCTGAGTCGTCTAAATCGTTGTGGTAATCCATATAGGAGCGAATATGTTCATCGACCATCGCTTCGCGTTTCTTTGCATTAAGGAATTGCACTTCTGCGGAGAACTTATCGCCTGGCCCGTATGCATATTTGACGATAGCGCTGGTGCATGCAAACCCTTTGGCACCCGTCAACGACAAACCAGTACAATCGAACATTGCGTTGATGAGAAGACTCTTGCCAGCGCCTTGGGCTCCGATGAGAGCGGCTTTGATGGGGGGTGCACGCTCGACCTGCTCTAGCATCGCAGCAGTTTTCGCGACGTGTTCGAGCTCTCTATCAAGCCCCGTCTTTCCCTTGATGCATTGTCCAATTCTTTCTGAGATGTCTTTGAGGTTCGCGTGGATCGCATCTCGATCTAGATCCCACCAAGCATGCGGGGTCTTGGTCTCAGCAGCCGCATCGTACTTGGGGACAGGCTTGGATCGGTGGGCTTGGGCTTGGAACTCTTCGTAACTGAGGAGATGTTCAGATGCCATGCTTCGTACGCGGTACTGGCTTTTATAGAGTGGAGTAGAATGTGGTAGAGATTTTAGCGTAAGGCAAGTGTAATGATGAAAGGTTGGAAAAGGAAGAAAGAGGGAAGTTAGTGTAGGAATAACGGATAAGAATAGAGTGACGGATTAAGTAGTGGGAGGGTAAGGATGGATCGCAGCCAGGTAAAGCTAAGGAAAGCAAGAATCAGTTGCGTTGCTGATGAGGCTAGACCGCCGCTGACTGTGCTCAAAGGTGAGAGCGAAGTGATAGAGAGGCGGACAATTTGATACATTATCCAGAGTAGAGAAGCAGTGTAGTAAGAAGTCGCACATCGAGGTAGTTGATTGCGGATTGTACGAAGGTAAAGTTGCGAGATGCAATGCAGCGATGCATATGTTCGGTGTTCGTCTCGTCAGCTTTCAACAACGACTATGTATGCATCAATAGCCGTGCTAGACTGTAAGGTAAATGCGACGCTGAATATTGTGTTCGCGATGCGAGTACGGTTTTGGCGCATGGCAGATGGCTGGGGTAGTTCCGGTCTTCTCAATCATCCAGCCCGCATCCTCTTAACCTGTCAACACGTCTATCTCCACGGCGAAATGTATCATGAAGCGAAGACACAAGAATTTCGAAAACTAAATAGTCATAGGTGGGGTTGCCGCTAGGAAGCTAGAAGCGGATGCTAGACGCGCTGTCACGCCCGCAGGTCATGATGCGTTCGCTGGTGAGGCACCGTTTCCTAAAACGACAACAAGACAACAAGGACGCTAACTCGAATGGTCCGGTGTTGGTCTCGATAGCAGCCTTTATTCACACGATGGCACGCTGCAAACGGGTGTGTAGGTGGAACACGGGGAAGAAACGCAAATTCAAGAGTCCGCACAAGATGCCTGCCTTGACGTAACTACGTAATGGACTAGTTCATTCCCACTCCACAGCCCAATGCAGAGCCCGAGTACTGTTCTTTGCTTGCTCATTGCCTATAAATTTAACTTATCTTAAGCATAATGCACCTGAAGGGTATTCGCAAGATGTTACTGGCACGACGGGCCTCCTCATACTGCAGCCTGATGTCTTCGTAAAGACTTGACTGTTCGTAGGAAAAATGATCTAGAAACCATAGTTTTCTTTACCTGAACATCTACAGGATATCTGGACTTACTGTACCCGAAAGACGCTCGCAGAACCTTTTGCTACGCATCACTGCGCCACAAAGTCACTTTTCCCAGTCAAGCCGATCATATCCATTGTTCATAGGAATCGTGAGCGACAAGCCTTTCGGAGCCCACAGTTTCTTAGCCTCCTCAATCGATTGCAGATATTATTCAGCACTGTCTAGCTGGGCGACTGCCATGGTGTCGACGCGTTTTCCAACTGGATGAAGGTCTTCCAATATCTGTACATGCTTTGACTTTTTTACGGCAAGTAAGGTTTCGCAAACTTAGCGTTAGCAGCCTCGCAATTTTGCGATTAATATTGTACCTGCGTCTCATGTTATCCGCCTTAGACGCTCCAGGAGCCAGCATAACATGCTCGCGCATCATCTTCCGGAAGGTGGGAAATCGGATGTTGAGCCAGGTCTCAGCTTTGTGGTCCACAGATTCGAGGTAATGGTCGCGGTCTGCGAGAAAAATATCTAATGTCTGCTCTGTGAGGTCTTCTAGAAGACGTGTCGAGACATGGCCAAATGCGTTCGCTGCGTACCCGGTCTCTCTTATAACTACAACAAGTCTGAATGTCTCAGCACCCTTGCAAATACAATAAGACTCAGAATCTTTTCTGAGCAGTAAGAAATACCTTTAAGCGAAGGGGGGTATAGGTCAGATCTATCTAGGCGGCGAACAAGATTAGTGGTATTCGTCTAAGCATTGCTATAAGGTATACCTATCATGGGCAGCATGTACAAAAACAAGACTCTAAAAGTATTCGTAGCAAGTCTTACTTTGTTGCCTGGGGTCTTGTTCGAGTAGCAAACTCTACCTAAGCAGCAGTGCGTATATCATACCACGGCGTTTTCATAAGTCCCACGAGAGATCAAAGCCTACTGTAAAGCTGCACACTTTCATTATAAAAAGACCCATAAGCTCTAAATCAAGCGAATACCTCCAGCGTAGGTTTGGGTTTCATGTACGACTCGTTATAAAACGATGGAATCTGTCATTAGCAAACTTTAGTTAGACAACAAGGCCATGCCTTCCACGCCTATGCAATCTAGTCAATACTCTGTTGGTGGGAAAGGATGTGTGCGTCGAAAAAAAGATGGTGGCAAGGCCCACAATATGATTCTTGCGTCCTTGTATTGACTTAGGATTGACATAGAGAGCGTCAACACCAAAAATATCCTCATAGGGCTAAGCAACCATCGACAAAAAAAAGAAAAAAGAATGAACGTACAAGCCCGACGTGGGGGTCTAGATGATGTTAGAGATGAGTATCGAATGGGAGCTTTTGGATGTACTAACCGAACCCACAACCTTGAGATGTACTGAGTAATCGTGTCTGTTAGACCGTGAAAGACTAAGAGTCTCACGCTCTACCGATTGAGCTAGCCGGGCTATAACTGCTGTTCGATGGCGAAGTGTGTGTTTGTTAACAAAATATCGTGCTCAAAAACTATCACAGCCTAGAAGGGATGTATGATGACCAGGAAGAGTTTTCTCCTGGTTGGGACGAATACTGGTTGGGGTGGGGTGAATGTCCGCGGGACGCTTGAAAAAATTCGTTAGTGGAACACCAACCATCCGCATGTTCGATAAATCACAAGTGCAACCCAGTGCTTGTCAGCCACCACTTTACTGGTCGCATAGTCACGGGATGGATGACAGGCTCTCCCGAAGCTGCAATTTGTTGCGACAGTGAGATGTAGTGAGATCTTTCAACCATTGTCCAGCCTCCGTATAACAAATGCTACATCAGAGTAACATGATCATCTAGCTGCATGATCGTTGGATCGATGCGTACCGTTTTTTAGACTGCGAAGATATGGTGCTATTTTGAGCGTAACGACTCCGCCTTCAGTGCGACGATACGAGGCCTCGGCCTTATCAAACTCGCAATGCGAGCAGGTAGTCAGAGTCATGTTTTCAGATGGCATTATCGACGAGTTAGAGTCGAAAAAGGAGTATCTAAATGATGCCACGATCTCGATGCTTTTAGCCACTGTGCATTCTACACGCCACGCAAATCTGCGAAACGAACCAGAATCCAAAGCCCAATCGCGTACTGTTGATTGGGTCGTCTCTCTTCCATGCTGTCTAGACGCCACAGCACGAACCGGGCTGAAGGAAATTGTAGTATGCCCGCCTCACAGGTCGTATTGCTACTTGGCGCGTTCCGATCAAACTCAATGAACGTTTGATTGTAACGCAACGGCAAGAATCTTGCATATCGAATAATAGACAAAACGTTAGGCTTGTGTCTTGTAAAGAAAGGGACACTCGAGAGCGAAAGCATCCGGAAGATAAATTAGTATCAGCATGCGGACTTGGCGCAACGTCAGGGTCTCCACCAAATCTCTCCCCACAACGTGGCGCCGCGTAATGGCACTGCAAGTTGAGTAGTATGCAGCATCGCGCGTCAATATCAGCTTGGTGTCATTTGAGACATACGACCAAGGTGAACCGATATTATTCGCTGATATAACGAGGCCCAGGGGCGCGGTTGCAGCAGAACGCCCAGGGTCGTGGTAGGCACTGCCTCAGCACAGCACTCAGGTCCGTGCCTACATCTTTCGACGACAGCCAGCCAGCCAAACCTTGCGAACAGATCCGCGAACACTCCCGGCGCTGGTGAAAGTTGACTTTCGATTTCTTCACGATACAAAGGCGATCACGGCACATTGCGCGCATTCGGTGTAGACTCAAACTCGAAACGCCGGCCAAGCTGTGTTACTATTACCAGGGCAGCTTACGACGAAGCTCCGCAAGACCTCCGTATCCGCCCGCGACGCGACAACACATTGCAGAGACGACGGCAGATTGGCAGTTGTCACATGAAGTGATAGAGGAACCGCGCTCTTCGGAGAAAGACGCCCATCACGACATCCGGCCGCTATGGCCAGCAGGCCGCCAGGTGGACCGTCTCATAGCGAGAACCTGATCGACTTCGACGACCATCAACCCACATATTACCCGGGCGCACCGCCACCCGCAAACGACCATGATCTCCTCCACCGGTACGACATAGACAGTTCCGATGCGGCGCCGCAAGGTCGGCCCTCGGTTTCCTACGATGACTTTGTTGGTGGTGCGAGGTCGACAGCAGGCCTGCCGGGCGGGCCTGGCGCACCTACGGATAACACGCCCTATCTGGGAGGAGCAAACAACAACAGAGCCTACTCGCAAACGTCGGATCTGCACAACTATCAACGGTACTCGGATGCAGATATGCCTGCAGACGACGATGCCTCAGCACAGGGTTACTATGCTGCGGGAGGAGCGTACGACCAGCCTTCACCAGACATACAACGCGGGGCATCCAAGAAGGCGCACAATAGGAATAGTATCCTGAGTCTCGGAGGTGGCCTGACTGGCAAAGTCAAGAACATGTTTGGGAAAGGGAATGAGTACTCTGAGATGGACCTGCCATTGACCGAGAACGCAGCACACCAACGGCAACCCAGCGCGAACACGACTGCAAGCCCACATGATGACGGCCAATCCTCGAAAGCGAAGAAGGGCATGGGTTCGTTCAAGTTTGGCTTCGGCAGGGGCGCGCCAGACCCGTCGACGTTGGGGCCCAGAATCATCCACCTGAACAACCCGCCTGCGAACGCCGCCAACAAATACGTCGACAACCACATCTCGACCTCAAAATACAACATCGTCACATTCCTTCCGAAATTCCTCTACGAACAATTCTCAAAATACGCCAATCTCTTCTTCTTGTTCACAGCCGTCCTACAACAGATCCCCGGTATCTCCCCCACCTCGCGATACACTACGATTGTGCCGCTTGGCATAGTCCTACTGGTTTCAGCTGTCAAGGAGTATATTGAGGACTACCGGCGAAAACAGTCCGACTCTGATCTCAACAACTCCAAGGCGCAAGTCCTCAAAGGCTCGACATTCACCGACACAAAATGGGTCAATGTGGCAGTTGGCGACATCGTACGCGTCGAATCTGAACAACCATTCCCAACCGATCTGGTCTTACTCGCTTCTTCCGAGCCGGAGGGCCTGTGCTACATTGAGACGGCCAATTTGGACGGAGAGACGAACCTTAAGATTAAGCAAGCTATCCCTGAAACGGCTGACTTTGTCAGTCCCGCTGAATTGGCGCGACTAGGAGGCCGCATACGATCAGAACAGCCCAACAGTAGTTTGTACACGTACGAAGCAACCTTGACCATGGCAGCAGGTGGCGGAGAAAGGGAATTACCACTAGCTCCTGATCAGCTGTTGTTACGTGGAGCCACACTGCGAAACACACCTTGGATACACGGTGTTGTCGTCTTTACCGGACACGAAACGAAGCTGATGAGAAATGCCACGGCTACGCCAATCAAGACTACTGCAGTGGAGAGACTGGTCAACAAGCAGATTCTCATGCTTGTAGTCATTCTCATAGTGCTGAGCATCATCAGCTCTATAGGCGATGTCATTATCCAATCCAAGGAGAGAGACAGCCTCGAGTATCTTAGACTTGAGAAATTCAACGGCGCCAAACAATTCTTCCGCGACCTCCTGACCTACTGGGTACTATACTCCAACTTGGTACCCATATCGCTTTTTGTAACGATTGAAATCGTCAAATACTATACTGGTAGCCTCATCGACTCCGACCTCGATATTTACTACGAACCGACGGACACACCAGCGAAATGCCGAACTTCGTCTTTGGTCGAGGAACTAGGTCAGATTGAATACATCTTCTCGGACAAAACAGGTACTCTGACATGCAACATGATGGAGTTCAAGCAGTCTACAATTGCTGGTATTCAATATGCCGACGAGGTGCCCGAGGACAGACGTGCGACGCTCGAAGACGGCGTTGAGGTTGGCATCCATGACTTCAAGCAGCTCGAGCACAATCGCAAAACGCACCACAACAAGTATATCATTGACCAGTTCCTTACTTTACTCGCAACATGTCATACAGTTATTCCCGAAAGAAAGGGCGAGAAGGCCGCTATCAAGTACCAAGCTGCCTCTCCCGACGAGGGCGCTTTGGTGGAAGGTGCGGTGACTCTCGGCTACAGGTTCGTTGCAAGAAAGCCGCGCGCTGTCATCATCGAAGTGGACGGTCGTGAGCTGGAATACGAGCTCTTGGCCGTTTGCGAATTCAACTCCACCAGGAAGAGGATGTCTACAATCTTTCGTACTCCCGAGGGCAAGATTGTCTGTTATACCAAGGGTGCCGACACCGTCATACTGGAGAGACTTGGCAAAGACAACCCTCATGTCGAGACGACGCTGACGCATCTTGAGGAATACGCCTCTGAGGGACTGCGCACCTTGTGTCTTGCGATGCGCGAGATCCCGGAAAGCGAATTTCAGCAATGGTGGACAATCTTCAACACTGCGCAAACAACTGTTAGCGGTAACCGTGCTGAAGAGTTGGACAAGGCTGCTGAGCTCATTGAGCATGACATGACTCTTCTTGGAGCGACCGCGATCGAGGATAAACTGCAGGAGGGTGTACCAGACACCATCGCTACTCTGCAGTCGGCCGGTATCAAGGTGTGGGTTCTCACCGGAGATCGTCAAGAAACCGCCATCAACATTGGCATGAGCTGCAAGCTGATCAGCGAGGACATGAGTCTGCTCATCATCAACGAAGAGAACAAGGAAGATACGCGAGACAACATTCGCAAGAAATTCCAAGCGGTTACCAGCCAAAGCCAGGGTGGAGCGGAGATGGATGTCCTCGCTCTGGTCATCGACGGCAAGTCACTCACCTATGCTCTCGAGCGCGACCTTGAGAAGGAGTTCCTGGACCTCGCTGTTAGGTGCAAGGCTGTCATCTGTTGCCGTGTGTCCCCTCTCCAGAAGGCCCTTGTTGTCAAGCTTGTCAAGCGCCACCTCAAGGCCATCCTTTTGGCCATCGGAGACGGCGCAAACGACGTTTCGATGATTCAGGCCGCTCACGTCGGTGTTGGTATCAGTGGTGTTGAGGGATTGCAGGCAGCCCGTAGCGCGGATATTGCCATTGGCCAATTCCGCTACCTGCGCAAACTTCTCCTTGTCCATGGTGCCTGGAGCTACCAGCGTGTCAGCAAGGTTATCTTGTACTCTTTCTATAAGAATATTGCCATGTTCATGACACAGTTTTGGTACTCTTTCCAGAACGGTTTCTCGGGCCAGATTATCTACGAGTCGTGGACGCTGACGTTCTACAACGTGTTCTTCACAGCGGCGCCGCCTTTCGTACTGGGTATCTTTGATCAGTTCGTAAGCGCAAGGCTTTTGGACAGGTATCCGCAACTCTACCGCCTCAGTCAGTCTGGCGTCTTCTTCCGGATGCACTCGTTTTGGTCCTGGGTGGGAAACGGTTTCTATCACTCGCTTATTTTGTACTTTGGCGCTCAAGCATTCATTCTCTGGGACTGGCCACAGTGGGATGGCCGAAATGCAGGCCATTGGGTTTGGGGAACCGCGGCTTACACAGCCAATCTTGCGACCGTCCTCCTCAAAGCCTCTCTCATCACCAACATTTGGACCAAGTATACCGTGCTGGCTATTCCGGGCTCGATGCTGCTTTGGTTCATCTTGATGCCCATCTACGCCGTCGTAGCCCCGAAGGTCAACATATCTAACGAATATGTTGGCGTAATCGAGCGCCTGTTCCCTGACCCACGCTTCTGGGCAATGGTGTTGGTACTGCCGCCACTCTGTCTCATCAGAGACTTTGCATGGAAGTACGCGAAGCGAATGTACTTCCCACAGAGCTACCATCACGTTCAAGAGATTCAGAAGTATAACATCCAAGATTATCGGCCACGGTATGTTTCCTCCTATCTTCACGCTTGCTGGCTATGATTGACTGACATTGCAACAGCATGGAGCAATTCCAAAAAGCGATCCGAAAAGTCCGACAAGTGCAGCGCATGCGCAAGCAGCGTGGGTACGCGTTCTCACAGACAGACGAATCACAAGCTCGAGTGTTACAAGCCTATGATACCACACAGCAAAGAGGACGGTTTGGAGAGATGGCGAGTTCGCGAAAGTAACCCTAAACATGTGGGCGTGACAAGGGGATGCACTTTCTTCATGGGCGTTTTCGCGGCGCATGGGAAATGGGCGGTATGGTGTTCTCGTAGGACTGCGCTCCGAGTGGGTATGATGCCTTCTGATATGAATAGTGCAGTGTGTTATTGATGTTAGCGTCAAGTAACGAGGGCTTCTGGTTGTGAATTCCAATGACCTGTGCGCTGTTTAACATTTCCCTCCAACGCCTATGAAGTGCGTTCCATAATGTGCTGTCTCTCAAGTTAGCTTGGCTGGTTTCACTTCAAAAGTCTTTTGCACTGGTCGCAGCTTCCTATTGCCAAGCCGGAGTAACTTCATGTGTCTGTAATATTCCCACGCAACGTCAGAAATGCCCACGCCAGGGTTATCGCTTATCCAATGCAATGGACGAACGGTAAATCACGACTATGGCGCGTACTAATTATCCGGTGCCCTCGAGACTAGCAGCTCTTTACCCGTCCATCGCGTGGTGGCAGGGCCAAATTGTGGGTAAGGAGGGGCACCTGCTACCCCACTATCCTCCCTACGGCGATTGTGCGCGCTCTTTTGCCAGCAACATCGCGCAGATATGCGGTTCCATCACGAAGAAGTGTCTGGCTGATACTGTTGAGACGAACCGCTATCAGCCCGTTTATCGACAATTGCCGGGCAGGAGGACAAGGAAGCGGCGGTGCAATTGCAGGATCCAAGCGACGTCTAACACCAAGGTCGCCCCAACATGGTGAACATCCGCCACAAGCATGCGGCGTAACAAGGATAAATGCCAGGCGGAACCACCGCCCATTAGGGTAAAGAGGTAAACTGACGGTGCTAACTCAGTCGTCGTCCGGTTGAAGACGCAGGGTCATGTGTTCATGCTAGCCTCTAACACGGCGTATATAGACGGTAGGCTGTTGTACCTGGCGCCAAACTCTCTTGTTCCGTCTGCAAATATACGTATATACTCTGGGGACATGATTGCTGGGCGGTCCCATTGCCGTGCTAGCAGTATTAATACGCTGCGTGCCGCCTGTACTCCCGCCGTTGCTACTTCCAGACCTCTTGCTTCATCTCTTCAACGTTCTTCAAGACCTTGCATTCAACGACGAACGCCTACATTATTACAGAGGAGTAGCTTTGCCGATTGCCACTTCTTCGCTACCATGGCTGCCAACACTCCTTACGTTACGCTGAACGATGGCAACAAGATGCCCCAGGTTGGCTTTGGACTGTGGAAAGTTGACAATGCTACATGCGCAGACACTGTTTACAATGCCATCAAGGCTGGATACAGATTGTTTGACGGTGCTTGCGGTAAGTACATCTTGATTCTCCGCATGCAAACCCACCATTGACGGGTGTGGGGACATCGGTCTCTATTACCACGAGACGCTCCATCGGCCCGTGAGACTGTATAACGCAGAGATCTATCAGCAATTTGGGACGGGTTCATAACCCTAATTTACCGGTGGCTTCTGCGTCACTACAGTCCCTCGGAATGCTAGCGTCATCTTTCGGAATGCATCCGCGCGTGATCACGGCTGACACCAAGTTTTAGACTACGGCAACGAAGTCGAGTGCGGTCAAGGTGTAGCTCGCGCCATCAAGGAAGGCCTTGTAAAGCGCGAAGACCTCTTCATCGTTAGCAAGCTCTGGCAAACATTCCACGAGCGTGAGCAAGTCGAGCCCATCTGCCGCAAGCAACTAGCCGACTGGGGTGTTGACTACTTCGACCTTTACATTATCCACTTCCCCGTCGCCCTCAAGTATGTCGACCCCAAGGAGCGCTACCCACCTGGCTGGTTCGTCGACGGCAAGAGCAAGATCGAGCACAGCAAAGCCAGCCTACAAAGCACATGGGAGGCGTTCGAGGAGCTCAAGAACAAGGGCCTGGCCAAGAGCATCGGTGTGAGCAACTACTCCGGAGCGCTGCTCTTGGACATGTTCACGTACGCAAAGATCAAGCCCGCGACTCTCCAAATCGAACACCACCCCTACTACGTCCAGCCCTACTTGATCGAGCTGGCCAAGCAGCACGACATCAAGGTCACCGCATACTCTTCCTTTGGGCCCCAGAGCTTCATCGAGTGCGACATGAAGATTGCGGCCGACACACCCCTCCTCTTCGACCACCCGGTCATCAAGAAGATCTCAGAAGCCCACGGCAAGACTCCCGCACAGGTCCTGCTCCGCTGGTCGACACAGCGTGGCCTGAGCGTGATTCCCAAGTCCAACTCAGCGAACCGTCTGGCGCAGAACTTGGATGTGACGAGCTTTGATCTCAAGGACAAGGAAATTGCGGAAATTTCGGGTCTAGACAAGAACTTGAAGTTCAACGCGCCCACCAACGTAAGTACAACCATGCACCCAGGTGGGAAAAAAGAAGAGTGCTGATGGTTATGTGCAGTACGGTATCCCTTGCTACGTCTTCGCATAGATGGTGTGGTATGAGAGTGACGATGAACAATCGAGAAACGACGACACGAACAAATAATGGCGCGGCACCTTGCGCTGATGGCTAGATAGCAATACAAAGGCGAAATATTGTTCAAATTCCGGGATTACAATCTCGTAGTGTACGCTTTCGTCCTGGTGGTTCATGAACACCGTGTCGAGGCCCTTGGCCAACAATGTCGGTACGAGGAACCAGTCGTCACCACCATTCTGGTCTTTCGCACGTCAAGTCCATGCGTCGTCCCATGCTGTTGTCTTCACCGGTCCACGAAGCTCCTAACCATGGGCGGGCAGTACCATTCACATGTAGCACGCCAGTTGTTGTCCTAGCTGTCAGCTAAGCTTTAGGGTCTACCAAGTGCATATGCGACTAACGCATCCACTCCAACGACAGCAGGGAAAGTCTAGAATCTCTACCCGTTTTGTGCCTTTATCCTAATGTCTTGTACGTGCGTAGAACAACAACTCATCGTCCACAATCGTGAATCTTTCTACCCACAACGACCAGGCTCCTCGTTCGCAACGCGATCTGATTCGCCACGGAACAAAGAAGCGCGCACATCCGGCTATTAGCCCCTCGGCTGCAGATGCGCCTTCCAACAATGCCATGCGCAAAAAGCCCATCGGATGCACCTACTGCTGCAGGGCGGGAAGTGTGTCGCCATGTCTACTTGCTCGCACTGCCGACAACCGTACGAGCGCGGCTTGACATGTCCAAGAAGATCAAGTCAACGTTTGTACAAAGAGCATGGGATGATGCGCTTGTTTCCGCCAAGCTCTGGGAGGTGCTCCACACTGGAACAGCCGCATGCCGCATGCCGCATGATGCGCATGGGCATGGGCATGGGCATGGCAAAGGGCCAGGCTGCTTGTGCGCTGTACATATCCTTGGTGCTACATGGCAAAGACAGCACGCAACCGGGTTTCTGTTCTCGAGTACGATGCGTCAAAGATGCGTCGAGTCCCGAAGCCCGACGACTCTCCGCTTTCCAACAATGTGCACGTAGTGGTCTGTGTTGGTAACGGACGATGATGGCAAAGACGAGCGACCCGTGACATCACAGCACGATCTCTTGGTGCATCCGCGGATCCCGGAGCTAAGCAGCTAGCACTAAAAACACTGCTAAACCTTTGGACGACCAACGCGATTAACAATCCGTCTTCTTCGGCGAATCCAGGCAACTGACCTCACTCGTCACCTATTACTCACGCGTCGCAGCCTTCTGCTTACAACAACCTTCCTCTTTGCCCTACTAGCTAGCTGCTGCGGCTCTATACATACAAGAATAAGCGTGCCGGCTTGCTGCTTTTCTTCTCGCCCAGTCTCCCGCCCGCTGTCTCGGTCCCGACTGCATATTTGATAACCCCCCAGAACCTGACCTGACGTATTTGACCTAATCTGCCTTTTGTACGGCCGCTTGCGCTTCGCACTGTACCGCATCGCTTCGCATTGTTACTTGAGTCTTCAGCAAGCGCATTTCCATTTCCCTTGAATCTTGATTGCTGAACCCGGCGGGAAAACATGGCGCTGTCAACGGAGCAGAGCCAGATGAGGTATGCCGCGTTCGTCTGAGGTTTGCAACACGCAACGGGTACTGACTGACATGGCCTCTAGATTCCTAGCCATCGTGCTCCCCTCGCTCACACTTTGCACGCACACACTGCTCGCGCTCTCCTTCTTACTACCGGGCTCCGACCTCGACCGCGCATCCTTCTCCGTCTCCTACAATGTGCTTGCCGGCAGCGCAAGCATATTGGGCTTGCTGGGCGCTGTAAGGGTAAGCCAGGCCCTCCCCCGCGGTTTGTGCGACTGACTGCAGGCTCGATGCTTGGCTGTTCCAGCCGGGTTGCTTCGGATGCGCAATCTTCAGACCATTCGTCATGGACGAAAACCGCTAACGCTCGATGCTGCAGTTGTTACCACGCCTCGTGTCCGCTTACACCATTGTCCATGCCATCACGCTATCGTTTGTAATCATCGCCCTCGTAAACCTGATGCTCCCCTTCGAGTTCCGGCTGCTAAATCCGGTAATTCCGAGCTACGCCGTCGACGCATCGACCATGTGCCACGATATTGACGTTGGGTTTGGGTGGGACGACGAGTGGTTGGAGAAGTGCTCGACGACGTTTGTTATTGTCAAGTTTGGGATTGCCTGCTTGGGGTTGATCTTGATGATCGCCCAATGGTGGGCTCTGGTCAGTGTGCGGAGATGGGGACAAGAGCTGGAATATCAGCCGAGAGCTGGAGAGATGGATGAGGAAAAGGCTGGCCTAGTGCACGAGGAAGATGATGTGATCTACGATGAAAAGACTGGCTTCTAAATGACACGACGAATCAAAGAGTATAAACAGCACCAGTTTGACCAAGAGGGACTGGCCCTCGTACGGTGTACAAGTTTCGGAAGTGGTCAGAAAATTGACTGGAGCTTGATAACCCACCATGGTTACCCATCGATTAGGCTGACTCGGGTCGGACAGGCAAGTCGATGGCCGAATCATGGTTGGTCGTATCCCGGCATTTCTCCCGAACCCAAAGTCGACCGTCTGGCCTGACGTGCGGTATGGCACTCTCTCTCCAGAAGACAAAAGACCGACATTCCGTCTCGTTGTTGAGATACCGAGTGAAGGTCGTTATTTCCCAAAACGAGCAGCTGTCGCATTTGCATTTGCACTTGTCCCACCCTTGGATGTTTCCGCAGTGCATGCACATCCTGTCTCCATGGCTGACCCATTCGTTCCTGTCTCCAGCTTTGGTTTTGATGACTCTTGTAAATCTCGCAACATGCCAGGAGCAGACTCTCGGTGGTAGCTTGACACAGTCGTGGGGAATGCCAAACAGTGCCATGGGCACACAGGCAGCGCTGTTTGATGACTTGAACTTGCTGACAGGATACGTAGCGTTACACAGGATGCAGTGCCGATGACTGGGTCCAGGCGACGGCGGCGCCAAGTAAACATCAATAGCACGCTGCGTACACCGTGAGCGTGAAGCCTGCCAACGTCCCTGATCAAGAGGTAAGATGTTGTTGAATCGTCGTTGAGTGAGTTTGAGGGCCAGTATGGCGTCGAGCTGAAGGCGATTGGCAATCTCGAGGATAAGTTCAGTCGGCAGGTTCGTGAGACATGCGGTATTCGAAACTACAGCAGCCTGTGCGTTCAGTACGGGTAGTTGTTGATACACCGTAGGTCTTCGTATTCGTAATCTGTTGGTGGGAAGCACGCGTAGGAGAAGATTGATGTCGTGCTTTTGCATATATGGTGAGACCCACTCGAGTAGCCATGTTGATGACATTGACTCAGCAACGTCACTGATGTAACAATTTACATGCTACTGTGATGGCGACCAGTGTTTGTCAATCGAGACTGCGAGGTCGGTACTCATAGGCACCCATGATCCTTGCCTCCCTTCAAAGGGCTGTGTCTCATATTCTGTGCGTGAGATGGACGTTGCGCCTCGTCATGCGTGCCAGGCTTATCGGACATGCTCGTTGGAATGTAGAACGAGTGGTCATATTGAAGGTGTGGCTGATACCAGGACTCCTGACTTGTGGCGCGTGATGCAATAGAAACCGAAGAGGAAAGGGCGTTGGACGTGAACGGTGTGATGACGATGACATGGGAATGTAGATGCAAGGAAAGAGTGGACAGATGGAGAAAGGATTATACCTGATACCCTGAACCCCAGCGCGGATGACAGGTGCCAGGCTTACTTTCAAAGGCTATGGCGCAACGGCGGGACGCAGGCCAAGTTGGCGAGCTACCAAAGCTGGGGTAGGCGGGAACGCATGTCTAGCCGAATGGGTCGTGCCCTTGTCTTCGCGTTTGTCTGCTCTCCGCACGAGCCATCGCAATATTGCTTACATAGTATACTATGGCACAGCGAGACAATCCTGAGAAGAGTGTTGTCGTTGTAGGAGGACTGTTGTGTCGGGTGGCTCGGCAGCGCATTCCGAGCCCCCACATCTCGGACACTGACGTCGCATATCAGCATACGACGCTCGGCGTGCAGGGCGTTGCTCTCCTGATACTGTTAAACCTCATCTGGAAACAAAGCCGGCCATGTTGGTCTTCTCTACACGACATGGATGCAGGCGACGACCACACCGATGGTACGTACTATCGCTCTCGGCCACTGTGCATGTGCTCTGATGCAGATGGACAAGCAAGCCACAAGTCCACGTTCTCGCAAATGCCCGTCTTTGGCGGGCTTTGTTGGAAGCCAGCCCAGAATGCTCGTTCCATGCCACCCCGCACTAGAGCCCAAGCGCTCCCACACAGCCTGTCGTGGTGTAGGCAAAGTGGTGATGCTGGCAGTGCGGTGTGACATGCGTCGGTTTGGCAGGCGCCGCTGCACTCGCGGGCGCGTTGGCGGGGCACTGCGAACGTTGAGTTCGCAGACGATGGCTACCGCGCAGTGTACAACAGTATGACAGACATGATGCAGACGCTGAATCGGTGAAGGTCAGGGTCAAGACAGAGTCGGACAGGAAGCGTGTTGAAAAGCCACGTGTTAAAGGAGACGCGCGGGGGGTCTCTCCTTGATAGCCGACGACAGACATGGTGGTGAGAGCCCGAACCGTTGTTCGCTAAACGCGCCCACTTGCTCTCCTCTCCCACTGCATATCCCGCAGCACTCGACGACGACATGCAGCTGCCCCTCCCGGACGTCATCCGCCTACTGTTCCACCTGGCCGACTGCTAGGAGAGGCGTAGAGTCAGGCCTCGAGAGGCAATGAGAAGCCCCCTCCTCTCAAACCCCCTCCCCCCTCGCCCCTCCCAACGCAAGGCTGCGGCGCGTCTGTCGCGATACGAAGCAAGCGGTTGGTTGCGGACGGCATGGATTGGCATGGCGAACTAATTGCATGCAGCTGGTGAGGCCCGTGTCTGAGGAGCGGAGATGAGTCAAGTGGATAGGTCGTTGCTCGGCCTGCTTAGCGCAACGAATCCAGCATCCCCTTTCGACATAATCCTCATCATTCCCGCGATATCTCCCGAAGTGCCTCCCTGACCCCTACCCGCTCAGTTGTGTGCTTTTCTCGGTGACTTCACTTGCTGCCTGCTAAGTGAACAGCTGTCGCTCCTTTCTTCTTTTGCGCGGTCAAGGTGAGTACATGCTTCGCTTTTCTCGGCACGCGGCACGACCCTGTTCTCCAGAGCATCTCCGCTCTCCACCAAAATTTTCCGCTGCCCGCCTCGACCTCATTTCCCGCCCCCATATCGCCAACACTTGCCTCCGTCCGACCGCCGCCCACCGCTGCAACCTCTGACGCCAATTGATGCTTGTGCCTTTTTGAAAGCAGAGTAGCCGTACTGATCAGTTGCTCTCAGATCCAATCTCTAGCACCACCAACCAGCCCTTTGGCGTTGCGCAACTACCCCGACTACCAATAGTCCGCCCGCCTTCCTCCTGCCCAGCATGTCCTACTACAACGACGCGTCGTGGAACACGCCTGCTCCCGGCCGACAGTCATCATGGGAGCAACCCCAACCGCCCTCGCGATCAGGTACCGGCCACACGGGTTTCAACGGTGCAGGTGCAGCGATTCACATGGATGTAGGCACAAGCTCCACGGTCAACAGCGAGGTCGCCAATGCCTTTGCCTCGCAGTTTGAGGGTACGTTGCTTCTTATAGTGGGGGCTGTCAGTGCCAATGCGACAATACGTGGCAGTGACAGACGCTCCAATGGTAACCGAAACGAGTTCCGCAACCGAGTGCTGACAACAACACCACAGAAGTCGACCGCGCTATCGAGAACCTCGCCAAGAGCGGCAAGCCCTTTGGCCCCGGCTTTCCTCCCACGCCCATGGGTGCCAGCCGCCGCGAGTCCATGCCCATGATGGGAGGCGCTCCCCGCCCATACCCCGACTTCGGTACCATGTCCTGTAAACAACGACTGCCCCACAACACTGACATGTAACACAGAGCAACAGCGCATGAGCGGCCCCCAGCGCCACCACTCGGTCAGCGAGTACGACGGCTCCCGCTCCCACTCGGCGTCCAATGTCCAGGGCTTCTACCAGAACCAGCGCTATGCGCCCCGACCCAACGACGCAGACCAGATGGCACAGGCGAAGCGACGGATGGCGGCTCAGCGTGAGCGTGAGCTGCGCAACTATCACCAGGAGCAGCAATACCACAGAAGTAAGGACTCGGAATCTGGGCAACAATAGAAGCAGGACAGTTGGTTGACTAGGGTAATACAGACGTTTCAGGCTCAGCCTCCAAGTCCGACCGCTCCATGAGCCCCAATGCCATGAATGAAGAGGAGCGCCGCGAACTCATTGCCCGCCAGCACCGTGCTTTGTATGGCGAGACCTCCACCCTGTACAACAACAACAACAACAACAACCCGACCTCAAGCCAGGATGTTCGCGTTCAGACTTCTGCCGCCGGTCGTGGTCCGTCCCCACTCGCCTTTGACCCCTTTGGCATGCAGGCCCAGAATGTGTCTGGTGAGGGTTCCGTCCAGATGCCTCCCCGGGACAAGGATGTCACTGGTAGTGCTCAGGATGCTCGTGCCAACAGCACTTCGTCACCTTCTGGTGGCCAGAACCCAGCCTTCAACCTCTTCGATGCTCAGCAGGCGAACCGTACCTCAAACTCGTCCCCTGGAGGCTCTCCTGTGCCTGGTCAGAAGTCTAATGGCTCTGGCGTTGCCCCTATTGGCACTCGTCCCCAGAACCAGAACCAAAACCAAAACCAGAACCTGCAGCAACCAGGCGGCACTATGGGTAAGCGCGCAAACTCACCTCTGCCGTCACCGCTCGGCTACAACTCGTACAACGCAAGCGAGCAGAACAACATGTCGACGACATCTGCTTCTATGAACCCTTCTTCTACTGTCACTGACAAGGGCGTTGGTATTTGGAACAACGGACCCTGGAGCAACACCCCCACTCAGGGAGTTCAGGCGTCTGTTTGGGGTTAGAAAACGGAGTTTTGAATTTGGGAGATATGATGCACATCCGGAGTTACTGCATTTCAGGTGTCTCGGGCATACTGTGTCGGTCTTTCACACACACACACGGCCATGGGTGGACCCGGTCAATTGGTGGCGGGCGAATATTTCCTGTGGGTTTGGCGGTGCTCTTGGGCATGCACGTCTACATTCCACATCTTTGGGTCTGCTGAAGAGAATACACCTTTCTACGGTCGGTTACACGGGTGTTTGCTAGGCAGGTTTAGGGTCGGCATCGGTTTACGGGGGCTTGCGGGAGTTTGCTTGGGGATGACTTGCTATTACTGGTTGCTAGCTTTTCAGGTCTGGTCGAGGGGGGCATCTGCATCATCAGATAGTAGGCTTGGTACTACACGGAAGATTTTGGGACGCTATTTGGCCTGGTACATGGAACGGTCTAATGGGAAAAGTGGTTTGGGATGAATACGCTTTGTAGTGCATTTAGATCTGTGATGCCTCCAAGCAAATTTCTACATACCTTTGCAGTGATCATGTACCTGCTGCCTATTCGGGGTAATCACTGCCGTGGTGAGTGAGCTAGCACGTGATCCTTGCTAGCGGCACTGTAAGCGAAGCACTCGAGGATCAGGGTTAGCGCGGCGCGGCAACCCCAGCTCCAGAATCGTGGCCTTTGAGATTCGCCGAGCGACTATCACCAGCTGCTTCCACGACATCTCCCATCACAACCACTCCGTCTACTTTCCACCGGCCACAGTCACCAACACTCATCATGGTTAGTAATTCCTTTTCCAACGATGGAGGAAGCCATTGGACGCACAAGGACACCTAGCTTGCGGCACGAACCATGCGACAGGAGCGCAGCAGTGCGAGGACTCGCCAGCGAAACTGTTGGAGTACTCTCACGTCCCATTACTCCTCGAGCTCTATGCCGCTCGCCCGTGTCTCATGATTTTGTCGATGCGTCCAAGAAGCTCCGTGATACACGCCGCATAGACTGGCTGAATATGAGAACGCCAAAGATCATCACTAACATAGCTAACAGTCTGCCCCTCGCGCTACCTCACCCGTAAACACGGCCTCTTCAGGCTCGACAACCGCACGTCCTGCGTCGCCAAAGCCCCCGGGTGGCCCCGCGACTGTTATGCGAAGGAAGGCTGCGGCTGACCGCGCCGAGAAGACCGCAAACCTGCGACCAAGCAGCACAAGGGCGGCTGGTGCCGGTGGCAGCTCAAGCACTATGCTGAGTAAGTGCACCCCCAAGGCAGACAGATGATGAGAAGAGATGGAAGCTGCATAGTGCTATTAGCAGAGATGTCGTTGTATGACTTGGACTAACGTCTATTCACAGGACTATACACTGATGAGTCTCCCGGTCTGAAGGTCGACCCTGTTGTGGTCATGACTCTGTCCGTTGTCTTCATCTTCAGCGTCGTCGCTCTGCACGGTATGCAAATCCAACCCTCGTGCATCAGTACCATTCTAACTCTCAGCAGTCATCGCCAAGGTCATGCGCCGATTTTCTGCATAAATGCATCGTTAGATGCCCTTTTCACAACATTCGACCGATTCCCCCACATTGCGGTTGGCTCTCTACTACGGCGACCACAATGTTTCTGTCAATCTCTATTTGCGATTACCCGTTTTCTTTTCCTTACCAACTGTTCCCGGCCATGGGCACAAGTATAGAGAGCATGAAACGAACCGGAAAAGCTATATATCAGGATATTACCTTGACTGTTGCCCCGGGCGGAACAATGGGAAGCTCGTATGGTCAGGGACTGCTAGTTTTGCTTGCTGTATTATAGGTTCGCATTGGAATGAGGAGTTTCGACCTTCTGCGTTTGTACTGAATTTCGGCATACTATCTTGCAATGATGGAACCCGAAAACTGCCGAAGCTCCAGCACACCACAATAGGACGACAGTCATGCGATATTCCTACTTCACCCCTTCATTTCTCGCAGCAGAAGTATACGCTAAGAGTACACTCCCCATTGATCACGAACGTGTTGCTAGCATTGTCTTGGATCATAGATATGTCGATCGTTATAGAGTTTGTCTATGTATACTTCTCCCGGCCTGCTGCTAGACGCTCTAGACGAAAATATCGCACCGTACAAAGGGGGTATTCAAACTCGGTTTAACGCAACAAAAGTCCGCCCATAAGATAACGAGACTCACATAACACGACTGGCACGATCAACTTCTATCTTGAATTCCTTCTTTTTCCCAATCACCAACCTGGTTCCGGACTTGGGTGCACCCGTCCCAGAAGCGGTGGCCTTTATCATCTCGTCCCTGTTAATACTTAGACTTCTGTCTCCGACCCATACTTCCGCTTCATGTCCACGATACATGTGCGTGGGACGAAAATGCTCATCTGCCGTCATCAATATGTCGGTGGGCGCAGGTGGAGACACTCGCGACGACGGACCACCCGACTGCATTGCTTCGAGAGAATTGGCGCCATCCTCATTTCCCATGGACTGTTTGCTCGTACGTCGACTGGGCAGTGTGTCCATCAAATAGGATTCCGAGATGTTGTCTGCAGACCTCCTGTGATGGTGATGGCCAAGTCCCTGTCTCCTCGGCGGCAAACACGAACTCGCCGTGGTACTGAGTCCACTTTCCATCCTCATCCGCGACGTCCCACCACTCGAGCTATGGTCTGGTCCATAGTGCTTATACGTACTGGACACGTACTCCTTGTCGAAAGGCTTGAGGAAGGGGCCCATGCCTGTAATTGTAGACGACATGATAGCGTAGCCCATTTGCCATTGCGTGGCTACGACGTAGTCAAAGGTAAAAGTGATTCCGCGGAGGCGCTGGTCGAGGTAGTAGAGGCGCACGACTGCAATTGCAATGGTTGGGAGGCGTGCGCTGAAGGCGAAGATTACGAGGAGTTTGGCGAAGAGGCGCATTTGAAGAGAGTAGATTAAGTGGACTGCCGCGAGGAAGATCAAGAGTTCGGTTATGATGTCGAAGATGCCGATGCTGAGCCATTTCGGCCACTGTTGTGGTTGTTAGCATGATGCTGTTACACAAAGTATTGCGGTTGGAATTGTATGGCGTAGGGACGGACACTCGGGGTTCAGGTCTACCTACTCTATTGGTACAGTTCTCTGCATCGATGTATGTTTGAGCCGGGTTACATGGTACGGCGATCAAGATGACCGACGCCAGCGCCCATACACAGGACAAGGCTACAAGTGACCATGATGCGATGCGATGCGATCCACCTGGCGATAGTCGGAGGTATAGGAACAGCACCGATAGCTTCGAGGCGAGTATCACAAATATGTAGATGATTTGTGATGCGAAACCTTCCTGTTGGTTGTTAGACGTGGTTCCCACAGTCGATCGGCTGTTTCCTCGGGCGCGGCGGCTGCCCTGTGTGAACGCCAGAAGCGCCAGCAGGATGCAGAAGAGCCGACACCCAAGCGCGGATCCCAAAGGATCGTTACATCGCCAAAGTCAAACGTCGCTTACATTCCCAAGCTGCTGGAGTTGCGATATTGATAAGCCAGCCTGTGAAGCTCCCAGACCTAGGTTGACCAGGTGGAATATGATGCCCGATTGAACCGTATCCAGCAAGGTTGCCACTGCCAGCCACCAGTCTGCGCGCACAAGCTCAGCATCCTGTCTCGACTCCTGTACGCAGTGTAATGCAAAGAAGACTTACCGTCGGACCGCCATTCTCTAGATTGCAGACGTAACCACACGCGGATCAGAAAACAGCACCAGACAAAGGCCAAGACTGCTGCACCAGTCACAACAATCAGACCGCGCTTGTCATCCGCTGTGATAACGTACGGCGGGGGGATCAACTCTCCCGCCATGAAGTATCAGGGAGAATAAGAACAATGGGCAAAAGTACGACAGAAAGGAGGCCATAAGATATGGACAAGCTTTGTGGCGGCCAGAGGACACTTTGGGTTGTATACACAGCTGAAGCCGCGTCTGACATTACCTGTTTCTCTTGTGGTTGATACCCGCAGCCCAATCAGAACAAGCGCGGACCTCTCTGCACATTATTCTCCCTTGCGTGCTTGCTCGTCCTCTTCGCTTACAGGAGGAGGACCGATTACAAACCCATGTATGTACACGGTTCACGAGAGATCTGTTGAAGATGGCTTGCGATGCTAAACGAGCCATGACCAAGACCTCCCTAACGCATAGTAGTCGATTCGCCTTTGCCGGCGTCAGCCACCGTGACACATACGAAGGCGCGGCGTTTGACGGAATATTAGCCGTTACCTGCCATACGCTGACAGGAGGCCGGATACCTACCTTTGTCGTTCACGGGTTACTGGGCGGTAGAACAAGTCAAATTCTAGAACCTTACCGCTCCCACGGGATTTCCGCTCAGCCGCCACAGACAGATTTGATTTTGACATGCGCCCTCCGCAGGAGAACGGCTACAGAAGCAAGAAAACAGTCGATGATCAACAGCTCACCAATCTAGGGATGGCGGTGGTTTCATCACCTTGTCAGGCGGCAGAGGTTCGAGCATGAATTCTTCCGAAGCTCTTAGGTAACTTCCCACCTCTCATGGCATATCATTTCGGCATTTCTTTTTTCTTTTTACACGAGCCGCGGCAAATGTAACTACATGCAATCAACTCACTACTCCTGCATCTATAGCCCAGGGTTCAGTCGCACCAAGTCCCCATAAGAGGAAGCGGGCCGCGTGGCGTCACGCTAGCAGCTGGGTTAGCGGAATATAGGCGGACGGCATGCATAACCATACATTGCAGCCGGAACTCATGCCAGCACCGCAACGATCTTGTTGGTTGACATGGGCACCGGAAGGCTGTATGCACCATCGACCCCTGGTCCCGCTCGAGAAGAATGTGCCGGGTGTAAGCTGGGGTTTGGTGTTAGTGGTCCCACCCGTGGAAGCGGCAGACAGCCATTTGACACCAGCTGGACCAGTCCATCTGCCCAGCATGTGCATGCATTTGCGTCCGTGTGGGAACTCCCTTTCTTTACTTCTATCGCACCGTCTCGCTTGTTCATCTGTTCCTGTTTCTTGGGTACCTTTTTGAGTTTATCCGTGGCGCTGCGTTCTTGCATATTTGCTTCTGGTCCGTCGTGCTTTGGGTATGGCTGCTTACGAAAGCCATCCGCTTGGCAGTATGGACAAGCAGGCTACGTTGGAGCCGCGAGCGCATGCGACGAGATCTATCGATGGGGATGAGAGCGAAGAGTATCATGATTCTCTTAGGGGTTACACCAGAGCCGATCACGCTGATATGGAGCGCATGGGCAAGGTGCAAGAGCTGAGGAGAAATTATCGACCGTTGTCGGCATTGGCGTTTACCGTTATTCTGCAAGGAACATGGGAAGTTCTTTTGACGTAAGTAGCATTAATACGCCTGGCAAGGAATGACAACTGACAAGACTATAGTGCAACTTACCAAGGTCTCCAAGATGGAGGTCCAGCTGGTCTAATCTGGAGTTTCATCTGGACCTGGTTCGGCTTCAGCACGGTCATGCTGTCACTCGCAGAGATGGCTTCCATGGCACCAACCGCTGGTGGACAATACCACTGGGTTTCCGAGTTCTCACCTCCCAGTGTGCAGAAGCCATTCAGCTATTTCATCGGATGGATGTCAACACTATCATGGCAGGCCGGTACTGCATCAGGACCTTTCCTTGTCGGTACCTTGATCCAATCTTCTGCTACCGTCATGTACCCGGATTATGAGCCCACCAAGTGGCAGGGCACGCTCATGGTCATCGCTGTGACCTTCTTGGTCTGGGTTCTTAACATCTGGGGCGCAAAGGGCATGCCCATCTTCCAGAACGTCATGTTGGTCGTCCACGTATTTGGTTTCCTGGCCATCATCATCGTCTTCTGGGTCTTGTCGCCGCGAGCTACGGCCGAAGCAACCTTCACCCAGTTCTACAACGGAGGAGGCTGGAATTCAAATGGTCTGGCGCTCATGGTAGGCCAAGTGTCTGCCATCTATGCTTGCATCTGTAAGTATACTTCTCTGCCGAGGATTCCCATCAGACGTGTACTAACGAGAAATTACAGGCTCCGACTCCGCAGCCCACATGGCCGAGGAGATCAAAGATGCCGGCAAGACTGTCCCGCGCGCCATGATCGGCGCCTACCTCATGAATGGCTCTCTTGGCATAGTTTTCCTCATCAGCTACATGTTCATGGTCACAGACGTCCCAGCTGCACTTGAGGGTGATTATCCTCATATGTGGGTTTTTGCCCAGGCCGTATCCTCTGGCGGTGTAGTAGCCCTCAACGCTATTCCCACAGTCCTCATCTTCGCCGGTACGGTGACCTTCAACTTGTCGACATCGCGTCAGACCTGGGCCTTTGCCAGAGATAGGGGACTGCCCTTCAGCGACTGGATCAGCCGTGTGAACCCCAAGTTGGAGGTTCCCGCGAACGCCGTGACTGTCACCTGCGCCATCACGATTCTACTTTCGCTCATCAACATTGGCTCGGATACCGCTTTCAACGCTAGTATGTCTTTTCCACTGACATGTATATCCTGTAACGACAACTAACACGCTCCAGTCATTTCCCTCAACGTCGTCGCCCTTATGATAACCTACATGTTCTCTATCGGCGCCGTTCTCTACCGCCGTATCCGCCACCCAGAACTCCTCCCAAACTGCCGCTGGTCCCTCGGAAAATGGGGTGTTCCTGTCAACATCGGTGGTGTTTTGTACTCTACACATGCCTTTTTCTGGTGCTTCTGGCCTGATTCCACACCTACAACACTGGAGTATTTCAACTGGGCATCCGTCATGTTTGTTGGCGTGGCCTTTCTAAGTTTGATCGATTATGTCGTTAGAGGACGTAAGCAGTACCAGGGCCCCGTTGTTCTTGTGGATGGGTTCAAGGGGGAATGATCGATACGTGGGTTGGGCGAGCGCAGCGAAGATGAAGAGGGAGAGGAAATGGGCGAATTACTTAGATTCGACGCTAATAAATCTGACGAGGAAGATAAAATATTGAATATAGACTTTTCGCACCTTGAACTATATTCTGCCGATGTTGCTGCATGGAAAGAAGTGCACTAGGACCCGGGAGATCTGGAAGAGCTGCCACAGGGATATATGCTTTTATGCTCGCTGAAATCCATCGTGATTGAACCGCGTGATGGCCTTGGCGAATGTTTATCGACCGATCCGTGCTCGCCAGCGGGGCATGTGATGTGGGAATGGAGTCAACGAGGGGTCGAATAGGCGCATTGTGCTTGAATGTGGCCTTGACAAGACGCGAAGGATGGGAAGGTGCAGGCGTGGTGGGGCATCAGATAAAATTTGCACCGGATCATGCTCGGATCTGATAAGATGTGCAGTCTTCCGCCAATCGCATCTCGAGACACCATGTCCACGGCGACAGTGGATCGCTCATGAAGTCGTGTATAGCCTAGCAACCAGCCGGCTGATTGTTAGCTGATTTCCGATGTCGGTGTGGTGTGTGTGTGTTGGTGCGCTCGCGACATATAGAGGCGGGCGTTCTGCCACACATGTCCGCAATCTAATCAGATCATCTTCCTCTCATCCCACCCTCCCTGCCATCTCTCCTACACCCCCACGACCTCTCGTTTATCAGATCAAATCTTCATAATGAGGCTCCAAGGCGCTACAGACACGCTGGGCAACCTCAGCCTATCAAATCCTCATCGCGTACTCATTGTCGGCTGCGCGTACGGAGGCATCTCTGCTGCCATCAACCTCCTCGATTGTTCACAAGGCAAGCCCCGGCAGAGTGTCTACCCAGGTCCAGATTTCCAGGGTGCGCGAAGCAGAAGAGGGGTTGAAATTACTGTCATCGACGAGCGCGATGGTTATTGTGCGTCACTCTACCCCACCCTAGCCGAGGCACACCATCTTCCCTGTCCCCACCCACATCGTCACCTTGCGTTATGAGGGCTTCCACTAATGCTTGCATCCTACAGTCCACTCGGTCGGCGCACCGCTCGCCCATGTCACACCAAAGTACACAAACCATATGTGGAAGAGGTTTAGTCACCTGAACGAGCTCAAGCACCCAAACCTGCACTTCAAGCATGGCAGTGTCAAGAACATCAACCCTGAAGCCAAGGTCGCAGAGTGGTGCGACCGCAATGGCAAGACACAACAACAAGCGTATGACTACCTTGTCATGGCCACCGGTCTGAAGAGACATTTCCCTGCCGTGCCGAAGTCTGGAAGCTTCGAAGAGTACCAAAGAGACAGTAAGACCTTCATCGAGAAGATCACTGGTGGCGATCCATCAAAGTGTGAAGGCAGGAGAGTGGTAGTCATCGGCGCTGGTGCTGTCGGTGTCGAATTTGCTGCTGAAATCAAGCAATACTACCCACAGATTGATGTCACGCTAGTGCACTCACGAAGCGAGGTTCTTTCTTCGGAACCACTACCAGCAGACGTCAAGGAACGCGCAAAGATTCTGCTCGAAGAAGAGGGTGTCAAGTTGGCTTTAGGGAACCGGGCAGCCATTACGGACCTACCCAATGGCCAATTCACTGTCACACTCGCAAACAACGACACAATAACAGCAGACTTCGTCATCGACTCAACCAAGAAGGGCACGCCAACCACCGATGTCCTACCTACAGAATGCTTGAACGAGGATAAGGAGATCATGGTACACCAATCTCTTATGTTCAAAGACACTATCGCAAACTCGTCATCTCACTTCGGCGTCGGCGATGTAATCGCATGGTCAGGCATCAAGCGCGCAGGCAGCGCAACAGTCATGGGCCAAGCCGCTGCACAAAACATCTACTCCGACATCCTCAACTCCGAACTTGCTCCCTCGTCCGAGCAATATATCAAGACGGAACTACCAGCATGGGACGCCGTTATTGGCCTAGCAGTTGGGAAGCAATGTTTGACCTATGACCCAAAGAACGGCATCAAGTACGGTGTTGAGGTTATGAAGGGGTACTTTGGGGACGACCTAGGCTGGTCGGCGAACTTGAAGTACCTAGGTCTCACGGATGTTGTGGAGAGGGCGGATAGCCCGCTGGAGGAGGTGGAGGCCACGAAGATGGCCGAGGTAGGCATCAAGCCAGTCAGTGCACAAGCATAGGGATTCACAGACAAGAGTCCACTTCGGCGTTTGTATATAGGTACATGACAGCGAATATCATTTTTTTATACAATCAAACTGTGGGCTTGCGCATCTCAGGGGCGAAGCTGTCGAGTAACCAACAAGGAATTGCAAGCAGTTGAGATACACATCAGTCGTGCTGCGTATATGCTGCGTGACAACCCGTTGCCTAACATGTGTGCGATCGAAATGGCCCGGCTATTGGGTGTGATCCGGGTTTTGTCCACAAGGCGCATTCGAGTATCCGCTTCCACGTATTCAGGCGCTCTCAGCCCTTGCATGGTGTACATAGACCATATCACCCTAGTATACGAATTTGAATCTGGATATTCCCAGACATCAACATGGTTCACATCTCCCACATGAAAGAAAACAACGCCCGAATCGATGAAGAGTCGGCACCCCGTGTCGCAGTGATTGTTGATGGAACATCAGGCATGGGAAACTTTACACTCAACGTGATGGCCAGACTCGGAACACAATTCAAGGCTTATGTCGTTGGGAGGTAAGAGAGCGAAGCGGGATTCAAACCATTCACTGAGGAGCTACATCTTGCGAGTGCGAATGTGAGCATAATGTGGGCGGAAAGGCATATATTGTTGCTATCTGAAGTAAAGTGGATGTGCGAGCACGTCGAGAAACTCGAGACCAGTATCGAGCTCCTCTTCATAAGCGCGGGATATGTGGTGTGCAACGGAAGATAGAGTACGTTGCTCCAAAACCGTTTTACTCGTAGCAATGCTGATAAAGGTCTTGCGCCTCCAGATACGCCCGAGGTCATATGGGTTATGGCGTATAGGGAGGAGGAAGCCGCTGAGAGGTACATGTATTAGGTCATGAATGTAGCTTTTGGAGAAAAGGGTGTGCCGTTGGGAGCAGGTATTGTTGAGGGGAAGAACACAGAGGGAAAGAGGGAGGAGACTGTTTCTGGTGCATCATACTTGTGAGACGACGCAGAATGAGAAGAATGAGAAGAAGCCGAGTGTCATCGCCCCCAAGACAAGGTTTGGGTCAAAACACAGGAGATTTCTGGGCCGTATGTTTAGCCTGTCAAGCCTTACGTACGATTTACTCGCTGCAATATATTGGAGCTGCTGATCGCATCGTTGGCCAGTAATTATAGCCACAGAGCCATAAACGGACACCGTAGTAACGGCTGAAAAGCAGAACGGTTGGGACTCATAGAGTTTGTGGGGAGCCGCAGATACTCCGGGTGTCGATGGAGACAATCATAAGATCGTGAGAGTGAAGAGGGCCTCTGAGCCATCAACACGCTATAGGGATTGCGGATGCTAGGAATCAAGTGACTGTTTCGTAAACTGTCCGAGTAAGTCCAATAATCACGAACGACTGCGTAAGCGAAGGACAGATATGGGGATGATGGGGCGTGGCTACAGATAGGGTACGCTAGGGAGGTGGAGCCCGCTATACCACATGGCAATCCCGTCTCGCTGCACGTTGAACTGACGTGCATCATGCACCATGCATCCCAAGATAACTCGGCTTATCGCAACTCATCTCAGATCCATCATGGAATGTCTGACAATGAGATGACAGTCTCTACAAACACCACTTGCGCTGCGTTGTGGCCATCGTGTTCATCCGCCTGATGTTTGCCGCGCCATCCTTCTCGTTTCCAATTTCCCGCACAGCCCGGTGCTCCGGAAAAGGGGCCACAGTGGCTTGCAACACGACTGCCCCTAACGGTCATCGTAATGTGCAGCCCTTTCGCAACATGATATGATCCTGCTTTCAGCTGTCTGGAAGTGTTTGTTCAGTTTGTCAAAGTACCTAGGTAATGGATCCGCACATACCGTGCGCATCGCAGAGTTTGCCTCCAGTGGAGTCAACCGATGAATGTATAGAAACAACAACTTGCGCCTGTTGGACCCGCTTGCCATCCGCATTCCGAGATGCTCTCAGGCGTTCTAGAAGCGGCCACTAACTCATTTCCGCATATTTTGGATGTGAACGCCTGTTCGCATGCTGGCCGATGCGAGAAGGGGCGTGTCATGGTTGCACAACTAGGCACCAGAATAATCGGTATCCATCCAGAGGTCCCCAGTAATGTTTCCATCTCTTCCGCATCGCGTTTACCTCTTCCATCTGGCATAGTCTTGACGCGCGCTGTATTTTGTGCATTCGTAGTACCTCTTAATCATAATTGCGCATTTAGCACTCTGGATTCCAGCAGGCATACATTCGGCCCGAGTCATACCACCCCAGATTTTCCTACACCATGTTCCCCAGTGTGAAGGACCGAGCGCGGCAGCTGTTTGGAGAGGCTGCCATACCCGATGCCGCTCCTCCGCCTCCTGTCGCGACAGGAAGGAGAGGCGCACCACCAAAGGCGGCTGCAGCGACAAAGGCCAGCCCAGAACCCAAAACGCCCGCGAAAACCTCCAGAGCCGACGCAAGGTCGAAGAAAGATGTCGCACCGGTGGTCGAAGAAACGCCGAAAGCCATAGGTGCGTGGCCGAGTCCTTTCGCCTCGCTCAGCACAAGAACATCGCCACCAGTGAACACCACACCGCCGACGTCATCAAAGTCGAAGTCGCCGTCGTCGGCCAAGACAGCTACAGCATCGAAACCAGCTGCGCCTTCAAAGTCAGATAAGCCTTCAAAGACTGAGAAGTCGGAGAAGTCATCAAAATCCGAGAAGGCCGAGAGGTCGTCCAAGTCTGAGAAAGTTGTGAAGGCTGAAAAGCCGTCCAAATCTGAGAAGAAATCAAGTTCGCGACCTAAAACTCCTCCGACTCCCAAACCTTCTGGGTCTTTCTTTGGTGGCGCAGCTACTAAGACCTCCACGCCTGCGAAGAAGAAGACTGAATCGAAACCTGCGCCCGAACCTAAGAAGGCATTGCGCCCTAAGCTAGACACCCGCACCTCCTCCCGTCCAAAGATGGAGCGAAGCTCTTCGTCCTCTTCCCTCGAAGATGACGACGAATATGGTGATCTCCGCGCTGCTTGCCTTCGTGAAGTATCCAACATCACTGGTCTCAAGGGCAAAAACCTGGCGATATCGTTGCGACAGCGATCCTCCGGCGGATGGTACGCAGCGCTGAAAGACGTCGGCGCAGACAAATACCTGAAGATGTGGATGAATCGTGACAAGACGTTCAAGACACAGGACGAGGCGTTGGAGGCCTATCTCGTGTTTGTTAAAAAGATGAACACAGACATGAAGCTTTTTGGGCCCATGAGCCCAAAAATTGGCAAGACCAAGGGTTTCTTCTAAGCTTTCGACGACGCACCGCCCGCGTCAACGAACCGACGCAATTGATACGTGTTTACGAGAACACGCCACTGTAATATATGTAACACTACCATAGGATCCGGGACCATCATTCAGCGAGGCGTTTTAGATCCTTTCACGAGCCTTTGCTCGACTTTGTTGTAAGATATGTACGATATGTAAGACTACACGCTATTTGGATTTTGGCTACTGGCGTTAAGAACGACGAAACGATCTTGCGCGGCGACGTACTGGGCCGGTTTGATTCGGTTCGCTATATACCCCACTCCAGATCTTTCACCCCTCACGGATATGGCTCCGTTCGTTGACCGAACGGACGGAAACGCCATCTACGTGTATTCTAATCATAATACTTCTTCATTACCTCGCTGTCTCATGTTGCCATCTATGAACAGCTGATCTATCATACGGGATCGCCGAGACTATGATCTTAGGTGTAATTCGTTGCCCAACTCATACATAGTATTTGTAACAAAGGGCCATATTGCCATCCCATAGCCTCGGCCACTTTCTTTCGAACAGGTTTCCTCCTGTGCACTGAAATTTACTGAGGAAATCTTGGCCTAGTTTAGCACGCCGGAAGCCGCAAAAAGAAAGCCAGGAAATACTAGCAGCCACCAAGGTGCTTTGTTTGGGAAACCTGACTGACAAAATAGTACCCGTCATAGGAAGAAGTTGATACATGTATAAAAAGAGTAATCATGAAGAAGACAGTACCATTCGCAAAAAGTCGTTGGATTAGGACGAGACTTGCACCCGAATCTCCTCACAGACGGCACCATTGCCGCATCTGTGCTGTCACTATGTAACTTGCACTTTCGTAAGAGGGGCGCCTTGACCATTTAGACTACTTATCCGTTGACTGATATGCAATACAAATACGACTTCTTATATTGGTTTAAAAGTCATAAGTTTGCACTGCAGAAACCCAGAATAGCCTACAATGGCCGTATTCGTGATCTTTGATCTTTCTTTTGCATACCACATGTATCCCCTAAGCTCAATCTGGTAGAGCAGCCTGTGACTGCCGAAATAACAACTTGGGGTACTGAAGGTGCAAAGCTGTCTTTCCACCAATTTGGAACTCTCCATAAAAGTCTTTGTCACCATTTCTTGCCAATCGAAAAATAAAACATAACCATCTTGTCCAAGTCGAGCTCAAATGCAAGTCTTCTCTCACTACCATTCGCGAGATAAGCATGGACACATTTGGAGAGGCAGTCGGTCTGTAGGTAAGAGATTCGTGCATGACCAGTGAACGCGGGTTATGTCGAGGTAAACGCGTTGGTGATCTGGCGAGTGTCTCATGAAAGTGGCACGATGACAAGATATAGTTTTCCCCATGTCTCTGTGCCGATACTCGATAGACACGCATAATTACTTTGGGAGGAAAATGCTGCTGATCTAGACTTTGACATTGATTTTGAGAGAGCGGAAGACGCGACAGCAGTCACACTAGGGGTGACCGGGGTCTTTTGGAGGACGAGAAAACGACGGCACATATCTCAGGGGGTAGGTTGCCCATCGTGTGTGTAGAATTGAGTGATGACTGTGGTGTTTTGAACAGGCAATCTGAAAAACAGTAGAGCCGGTGCTAAAACCCCTGGGCTTTCATAGTCTCTTGAGAGTATTTCGTGCTTGAAAATGACTAGTTGATGTGGCATTGTGCTTGGTTGCAGTACCATGGTAACAATACAGTCTATCAAGTAGTCAGTATCTAGCAATACCACAATTGATGAACTCGACAAAACGCACAACGGTGAAATAGGACAGAGAGTTCGATTACGAATACATGGTGCTTGCAATAGCGGATGAGCAAGATCAGATTGAGATATGTTGTAGTCGTTACGTAAGCAAACCCTGGAGACTAGCGCATACAGCTAGCTTATGGTCCTGTTGCGACTGTTGTACAACCATCACCACTCTTCTAGCTCTGCCATATACCGACCTTTCTCACGCTCGACATTTTGCCCCGTGCTGAGCCGCAGATATCTTCAGGCTCCACTTCCCCAAGATGCCAGCTACAGTACAACCATCACACGCGCCGCCGCCACAGATCCCAGGCTTCCAGATCCCGAACGACGAGGCGCATTCACTCAAACAATCTGTCGCCGAACTCCTCGAACGCGACAACCTGCGCTTTCCCGGCGCGCAACCCGTATCATTCGCTCGCGAACACGTTGCCGAGCTCCAGCGGAATGAATACTTCATGTGCGAGAAGACAGATGGCCTGCGCTGCCTCCTCTTCTTACATTGGCAGGAGGGTCCGACGGGTGCTTTCGAGCCTTTGACCTTTCTAATCGACAGGAAGAACAATTACTACAACGTACAACCTCCCTTCCGAATACGTCATTACTTGCACCCCAACGAACCCGAGCCTTTCTTATTCGGCACTATCCTCGATGGCGAGCTGGTTCACGATCAATACCCGAACGAGCCTGCCCCGCGTCTCAACTTCTACGTTTTCGACTGTTTGGCGGTGGACAGCACCAACGTCACGGGCAGAACATTGGACAAGCGGTTGGGACGGTTACATGATTGGGTGATCAAGCCATACGAGGCCAATCTGACGAGGACATTTGGAAAGAACATCACGCCAGCTGATCTCAAGCCATTTGCTCTCAAGGGAAAGAAGACGTACTCTGCGTACAAGCTCGAGGACATGTTCAGTAGCATCCTTCCAAACCTCAGGCACGGCAACGACGGCCTAATCTTCACCTGTGTGTCCACACCTTACCAGTTCGGTACCGATAGGCACATCCTCAAGTGGAAGCCACCACATGAGAACACCATCGACTTCAAGCTCCGCCTTGGCGAGTTTCCACTCATGGATCCACAAGACGGTGAAGACGGTCTGATTACCGATTTCGACGCCATGCCCAGCCCTATTCAACTACTCGTTCAGCACAACTCGAACCACTACGAGGTGTTCGCTACACTCTCCCTCACCCCGGCCGAATGGGAGAACCTCAAATCGCTCAATCAACGTCTAGACGGCCGTATAATAGAGTGCTACCGTACAGAAGGCGGGCAATGGAAATACAAGGCGGAGGCGGACGGTACGCCACGCTGGCGCGACGACAAGAAGGACGCCAATCATATCAGCACTGTTAAGAGCGTGCTGGCTAGTATCGAGGCTCCAGTCACCGAGATGGACTTGCTGGCCAACGCGGAGAATATCAAACGAGAAACCTACCGTCTACAAGGCAAGCTGGACCAATACCGACCCCCCCAGGATGGCAAGCGTGAGGCCAAAAAGCGGAAATACAGCGACATGGGCCTCAACGGTCACTGAGAGTGAGCATTTCTTACCGCGAGGGCCTTTAGGGTGTACTATTAGCGTACCACCAGATCTTTCGACACGGGCGTTTTGTTATGAATTTTTGGCGCATCCAGGCAGCATATGATACCCACGCTCAGTTTGCATAGATGGGGCGGCTCAAACTGACTTTTGTTGCTCATCGCACTATAATTTCTTGTTCAGTCCGATTTTGTCACAGTTATTTTGCATCTTATGACATGCGCACTTGAACGTGACTAGAGAGTTGAGAATATCTTCAGGCTATCCTAAGAGCTCACTAACACGTCCACTCTCCGTTTCCCTTTTCCCATGTGGAGGCGCAATGAGCCCTGCTCTCGGTCATTTGCTTCCCGTGAACCCATTTGATGTCGATGTATTGTGTTTATTCTGAAGAAAATATCCGTCCATCGTTTTGCAATGGAAGTTGGAAAGACGAAGACACACAGATATGCAAATATAGGTTGATTCTGGTCTATCATCAAAGTCATGTTACTATGATCTGGTAGCAGAACTATATCTTCAGTCGATACGTCTCCTACTATGCTACGCAGTCGCACTTCCATTTGTTTCAGCTGAGCGAGCAGCCGAGGGGTATGCGAGATTGACCGAAACTTTCGTTGGCATCTCTTCTGATTCTCCGGGTACCTTGGAAAATCCTAGCAGCCTTTCGTGAACCACCCATAACCCCTAATTTCGTCGTCGTCGTTGTCGGCATCATCAGCATTATCGCCATCGTGTTGATGATCCACATCCTCATGCCAGAGAAAGAAGAAAAAAAAAACTTCTTCGCGTCTTGACATCACTACAGGGACCGTTAGTTCACGTAGTCTCGCGTCCTTTTTTGCGCGTGATGGTACACTCACGTCCAGCAGTAGCCCCATTGTCCCTTGGTTGGAACCCCCACTCTTTACCAATTTCTACAGGTGCACCGTCCGAGGATTGGTATACCTTGATGGCTTCGGCAATGGTGCTTTGGTCATGGGCTACTCATCCTGCACAGACGGTCGTTTTTTGCCCACTTTGTTGACACGTTCTTTCAAGTGGAATGAATTTGTGTAGCTTGCTCGAATCGATGTTGTGGAATTCTCTGTGGTATAGTATATCACGTAAAAGTCCACCATGATGAGTGGAAAGAAGGGAGTCATGGGAGAAAACGTTCGAGCATATATACCAATATGTTCTTATGTAGGTGATGATTTCGATAATGTTAGCACAACGTAGCAAGTGCACTGTGTCAATCACATACCAACCTTGAGAGCTGTGCATACCCAAGCAAGAGTCGGGAACAACGTTAATTGGCTCATCCTTCAAGTGGTACGTACATAGGTGACGCATATGAGTTGCTAAAGTGTGTCAAGGCGATGAGAAGATGGTAGAGTACAAAGACTTCAATTCTATCTAGCTTGCAGGCTCGAGCCCGGTCTGCAATCTTCCATGCAGAACATGGAAAGAAAAGAAGTGTCCAATATCCCAGTTCCAGATCGTGCCGTGTAGTGGTACTTTTGCCTCGCATACATCATTCCACCTGAACTCTCATATGCGCATCAATATCGATACAGTGATCATCCGATCGATCGACATAGCCCATAAGGTGAGCCTTCCACTCAAAACAACATACAAGAACGTTGCTCAAAGTGCGCCCTGAAACACCAAGCAATGGCTAAGCGAGTGACGAGACAAACGACATCGGCCAACAGTGAGATGTCTGATTGAGAACAAGGAGATGAAAATCGTAAGGTCCTAAGACACAAGGAGGAACGTGGAAAAGTACGGTGCATGCCGCTTTGTATGATACTCGCTAGCAGATGCGTGCAGGTGAAGATCCGAATCATGTACAAGAAGATAGTGCTGCTTTTCCTTGCAACACGACAAAATCTAAGAGAAGATGAGAATCTAAACCCTCAAGCGAGGCGTTTATCTCTGAAGAGATGTTTAACGGCGAACGCTGTTCGCAGGGGACGCATTTCTGCTTACTCTGCCACGTCGCTGGTTGCCTCCAGCGGCCGGCTGGTGCTGAGGTGGCATGTACATGCCATAGGGAGGATACATGCCCGGCATGCCCTGGCCAGCGACGTTGGCAGGCTGCATCATCGGTGACCCATTGAAGCTGCCAGGGCCTGCAACAGGCGAGGCGTTGCGATAAGCATCCATGCCTGGAACTGGGCCTTGAAAGCCGTTCATTTGAGGGTAGAACTGACCCTGTCGAGCCAAGAGCTGCTGGTATTGCATCGGTTGCTGGTTGTTCATAGCCTGCATGTTTGGCATGTACATGGGCCCACCGCCCATCGGGTACTGCTCGAAACCGTTGGAGTCCATGCTTGCTGTGCGCTGAAGTGCGACAGGATCGTAGCCAGTAGGCGCTCCTTGATAGAAGTTTCCTGGGTTCGGAGGTCCAGATGCAATGCTATCCTTGGATGCTGGTCGGGTTGCGGAATGTTCGCGATGACCAGGTCCACTACGAGTGGAAAGACCAACCTCATCCATAAGTCGCTTGTAGCCTTGTTGGGGCTGCGCCTTGATGCGCAAGAGGACGTTGCGTACATTTTGTACCACGTCCGCACGGATCTGCTCATCGAAGAATGGGGTGGTCAGTACCTTGAAGATCAAGGTGGCCCCGCAGTTCTGGTCGGCCAGGATACTTTCCAACACCTGGTCGTTGGGAGAGAAGAACAATGCTTGTAGAATTGTGTCGCGGGCTTCTGGCTCGTTGCGTTGGTTGATAATCTTCAGGACAGTGAGGTATGCAACCTTGTGTGTGCAGAGGTGAACAATGTGTGGGATCAGACGAGGAGCCAAGACAGTACGTCTCCTTGGGAAAGTGCAGGTATCGAGGAACCAGGTCAGAAGTAAAGCACCGTTTGCATTGGTCGCGAGCTGGACGCTGTGGAGGGCAATCGCGGCAGCTACCATACGCTGCTGGTCCTTGGTGGCATAGTGGCTCTCCAAGCAAGCTCGCATGGCACGGGCACCAAATCGGCCCTGAGCGAGGTCCCAAAGTCTGCCCAGCATGACCTCAAAGATGAAGTCGTTGAACTTTTGGTACTTGAGGCAGCCTTGCATAACGTAGTTGCCAAACTGATCGAGAAAGAGCGCCATAGCATATGGTTGAACGGCATCCACAACCATTCTCTGCATAGTCTCGGACTTGGAGACATCGATGATCTTCTGAGCAGCCCATGTTCCGTTCTTGTGCACACCAATCTTAGCGAGATGGGGAGCGATCTCGCGAAGCATGGCTTCCTTGGTAGGCTCCTCGCAGAACTCGAACAGCTTCTGCACCACAGTGTTACCGAGGTAGTCGGAAGACAGCTCAGCGATTTCGGGAAGCATGGCCATGGCGATGTTCTCAATGTCTTCCTTGGAGCAGGACCCGTTGTCGATGCGCTTGCGGATCTCTCGCAGTCTAGGCGCATCGTGCATACGAGTGTGGTTCGGCTCCTCAACAGATGGGATCTCGTCGACATAGTTGTTAAACTGGACAGCCTTCTCAACCTTGTTGGTGATCCTGGACTGCTCTTCGTCCGTGGCGCCCAGCTCCTTCACGATCTGGATGATGTCGGCGCGGATGTCGCTGAGTTCTGGGGTGGTCAAAGGAACATTCGCGGGGATGCTGTTCGTCTTGGTAGCCGTGGCCGAACCAGCCGCACCCTCAGCCTGAGCCTTTGACATTGGATCAGGGCTCGGTGAAGGGAACAAACCGTTGTGGCCGGGCGTGGCCGCTGCACTAGGGATCTTAGCGTAGCCGATGCGAACGGGGCCAGCACCTGGGAAGATTTCCTTTCCGTTCAAAGTCGACTTCGCTTGGATGGCGCTCTCGAGATTCTCGTAGTTGACAAAACCGCAGTTCTTGTGGGTAAGCACTCGGGTAGACTCAATACCACCATACTGAGCGAAGATGACTTGGAGCGACGAAACTGTGGTTGACGAAGGAATGTTGCCGAGCCACAGAGATCGAGTGGGTCCTTCCAGAGTTCCGTCATCGCCCAGGTTGTTGCCAGGCAAGTGGAGCTTCTTGACAGCTTCGGTGAGGTTGTACTCGGCGTCCTCGGTCAAGTCGCCAGATCCCATGCCGTTGTCAAATCGTCCCATGGCGGGCAAGTAGTTTCGCATCATGCCCCGCGAAGGAGCATCTAGCACACCGGCGGTGCGGGCTCGGGGACGCGCATTGGAAGCGAGGTTCGCGAATGCTTGCACTTCAAGGTTGTGCTGGCGCACAGCTTCATGGATGAGAAGAGCGTTGGCCTCGGCAGGTGTTATGGCGCCGCTGTATCCACCATACTGATCCTCCTCATCTTCGGCGTACTTTTCCTTGGCATTGACAGAGTAGGATCGGAAGCGGTTTGCGCTGTTCGAGTTCTGGCTGTTGGCGTTCCTCTGGCTCTCGAGGAGGAGCTCAATATCGGACGGAGCCAAGGTTGCTCGCGCAGGCTGGGGGGTGTCGACTAGACCCAGGTAGTCGAGTGTCTTGACATCAGTGTCGGCAAGCGAGTCGCGGGAGAAGGAAGACCTGGGCGAGCCGGGCCCGTTTGACGGAACAGACGCAATGCTATGGAGCGTACTGCTACGGTCACGGCCGCTTGACCAGCCGTTGGAGAAGATGGGGTTGCCAAAGGCAGAGTTGGAAGGAGGCAGATAGGCGCCCGGTCGTTGCGGCATTGAGCCAGCGCGGAGACGCGAGAGCAAGGCAGACTTGGCAGCGGCGTTTGTAGATCCAAGAGCACTGAAGCTCGAGCTGTCGGTTGGTGTGCCTGGGCCGGGCTTGAAGGGGCTTGTGGAGGGCGTTGGCCGCGAGCTCTTGGGGAGCAGCGAGGCACCGGACATGAGGCCGGGAGGGGCAGCGGAGGGGGAGAAGCGGGAGGGCAGGGTGCCAGCGCGGGCGCGGCGACCCGAAGCGGGTGCAGCTTGTGTCGTTTCTGGCATGGCGTTGTTGAAGTCTGGAAAGTTCAAGCTCTCGCTGTTGGGGGACTCTGGGATCGTCTCGCGCAGCGGCGTGGAATTACCGCTGGTAGGAGGCCCCCACATTTGCGGAGTCAAGCCCTCCTGTGCCTGAATCTCACGTGCACTGTCAGGGTGTTGGTGTTAGCTCGAGTCGGGACTTGTTTCAGGGTGCGACATACCGTTTAGAAAAGAGTCGGCCGCCATAGTCATGCGACGGGGATCCGTTGCCGAGCCTTGCACCGGCGGCGGCCGCAGCGGCACCCAGCGGGTTCGGGGCATTGCCGTAGGAGCGGAGAGGAGCGCTATTGGGAGGCTCGACGGGCGAAGTGTTGCCAGTCGAGGAGCCCGAGTGGGGCGGCTGGGGCAGCTGGGGGATGTAGTTGAGGTTGATGTGGTGTTCGGGGCGGTTGGTGGGAGCCATTATGGATTACAGACGCTGCGGTGACTTTGGGTAGTCTAATAGAGAAGAATAGTCGCAGTGACTCGGTTACCAAAGCCAGGGTAATGGTGCGAAGCAGGGTTGGTGCTGGCCAAAGGAATGTGAGGCGGAGAGGATTATTGCCAGCAAGACCGGGCTCAGCGCAGCGCAGCCTGTGTGTACGGTAGAGACGACGACACCCGTTGGATCCAGTCCGGATGCGATGGCGGAGCTTCCAACGGCGGGATGGGAGCCGATAAGGAGTGACGGAGGACTGGCGGTGGGCGATTATGATACTGTGTGTACAGTAGCAGCAGCAGCAGCAGGCGGGCGGAATAGACAGATCACCGGAGTGCCTGGAGAACAGAAGTAATAGGATTAAGCGGATGGTGGCCGATTAAGCATTCGGGGCTTGTACAGAGGCCGATACAGCTAGTTGTCGCAGGAGGGGAGAAGGAGGAGGAGGGGGGGGAGGGGAGAGAGCGATGCAGCAATGGAGAGATGCGCAACGGAGGGAGTGGTAGGATTCGCTTGATAGAAATGGGGAGCCACCAGGAACACGAGGGAAACTAGCTCGATTGGGCGGGCTGCCAGAACAAGCACGTTACAGATTATGGGCACGATCTACGCAGTCGGCTACGGTTGCAGGAGGGCAGGTCAACGTCGAGGGAGGGCTTCTATTGCACGGCAGCAGCGCATTGCTTTTTGTAGAGATTCAGGGGGCGCCGCCATGGTGGCTTTCTCCAGCCATGGTGTCCTTGGTCGGTGGCCGCGGACAGAGAGCAGCGCATGCCCGCTACCGTCTGAAACACAGAGGCGCGTCGAGAAAGTCCGTTACTCGAGAATCTGACGTGGACACTGTGTGCCATTGCTCTGCCGCGGCCTGCCATTGGTCTGCTGCTGCCAACCATGGATTCATCATGTGCAGTTGGCGTCCTGCATGCACGGAACAAACAGCCCAGGGTACTGTGGCCGAATGCACCGTCCACGCAATCGAAACATGCTCTCTTGTAGAAAACAAGACGCATGTCAGACCACTGCGGAGATGCCTACGCCCTGCGTGTCCTGCAAGCACACGGGCTGGCAGGCCATGGTGCGGTACCTTGGAACGACGTTTATCAATCATAAGCACGCTATGTCTCAGGCCCCAGGGACCACGCCAAGCCCTTCTCCCGCTGCCTTGGCGCCGTCTCAATCGCCCGTCGCGTCATTCGCAGGCGCGTGCTCTCGATTCAACGCCAAAATTCACTCCATGCAACGGAAGACACAGGATGGCCCCGACAACTCCATGCAACTGAAAACACGGGATAGTCGCGCCGCTTGATCGCACCACCCCCAACGCCATACGCACCCGTCGCCCTGCAGTCCATGCTGGCTACTCCTTCACCCCACACTTGGAGCGCATAATCCGTGTCGCATGGAAGGCTTCTGGAAGTCCTCACCACCCCCTTGATCGCTGCCGTCTGGCTTTGCTTTGCCTCAGCCTCCATCCGCCTCGCCTGCACCTGCCCTCCAATCTCTCTCACCCACCATGTACGAGGAGCCACCACCGACAAGCAGGGAAGACGCCCCGCCATCTCACCACGATGACGAGTCCGAGGCATCTGAAGATGAGAGCGAGGAGGAAGCGCCCGCAGAGCTCATGGTCAAGACCAGGGCCAGGCGATCCAATGCAGGCAACCGCATGGCCAACCTGCTCGCCAACGCCGCCCAAGAGGAGGAATGGGGCGAGGAGTGGGAGGAAGCTCCAAACGAGGAGGAGTTTCAGGGCGATGCCATGAATGAGCAGGACGACTATAACATGGATTCGTCATCGTCATCATCAGAAGACGATGGTGCCGACGACGACGACGATACGGCCGAGAAGGAGCTGCGCAAGGCAGAGCGGCAGCAACGGAGCAAGAAGCGCAAAGCCGCCACGAACCCCTTCACTGCACGAGTTGCCGCCGCAGCACGCAAGAAGGTCAAGCTCGACCTCCCGCGCACACAATCGCCCACGCTCGCCCCTCCGCGCCCCAAGAAGAAGTCCGAGAGGGCGTCGTGGCTGCCTACCGAAGAGGATGGCCCGGTCCGAATGTCAATGCGGAAACAGACGGTAGCAAACAAGGACGCGACCCTGGCCAAGCTGAAGGAAAAGGACCGGAGGCGCGATGATACCCTGGCTATGATGAAGGCCGCAGAGGCGCGCAAGGAAAAGTCCAAGGAGAAGCCGTTGACGCAAGCCGAGAGGCTTGCTGAGGCTGCCCGGAATGAGCGCATCAACAAGAAGACCCTGCACAGATGGGAAGAGGCCGAGGAGGCTAGGGCAGCAGAGAGGCAGGCCAAGATCGACGCGCTGAAGAACCGGCAAATCCATGGGCCCTTCTACAGATACTACAGTGGGCCGGGGATATGGGTCGATGATAAGCTCAAGTACACAGGCAAGGATGCGCCAAGTTTGGAGCATCTCGAAGAAAAGCTCAACAAGGAGGTTACGGCTGCAGAAGTGCCATCGACACAGCCAGACACTACCCACCTCCCGGTTCAAGCACCCGAAGTTTGTGCAAATGATTCCCAACCATCGTTTCCTTCTCTGGATCAGTTCAGTAGCTCATCACAAACGCCCTCGATACCAGCCACTATGCCGCCACAACAAGATACTTCGCAGCAACCATGGTCTGCAGCAGCATCACAGGGCGGTGACGTTTTCATGGGCTCGTTCGGCATGCAACACCCAAGCACTGTAATGTTCGCACCTCCCAACCAGGAGTCGTTTCTCTTCGGCATCGATCAATACGCCCAGAGCCCGCAATCCCAGTCCATGCATGGCGGCGAACTCCCTCCATTTCCCTTTACGGAAGCTTCGCCCTTCCAGGACCAATATGCCACTTCACAAGCAAGCCTCTCCCAACAACTACATCCTTCTCTCGGCGATCATTCTCACCAAAACGCCGACTCAGCAATAGGGCCCCAAGCTCTCCTCGCACAATTCCAAAAACCCGCCTTGCCCCCTCAGCCGCCGCGACGCAAAGTCATACGTCGGGCCCTCCGCAACCTCTTAATTCTATCAAACTTTCCTAACCTCGACGCCCCACAAGCAACATCATCGCGAGCTAGAACAGCAGCATCACTCCTCAAGGAGAAAGACAAGTCGGCCCTGGTCCAACTTTACGCTGCGCTATTCAACTGGACTCCTGCCGAAGCTACAGACTACATACAAAAGACCCTCGTTGCGCCACCAAAGCCACCGCGGAAGAATGCAGCGCCCAAGGCTGAGCCGGAGATTGTGCTCAAACCAGGCCAGAAGCTGTGTCCCATCACCAATACCATTGCCAAATACCGCGACCCTGAGACGGGTATCGCATATCGTGATGCCCGCGCTTTTGGTGTGCTAAGAGGTGTGGTAGGTGGCGGTTTCGTCTGGAGCGGCGACCTAGGATGCTACGTAGGAGGCAGAGCGAAACCATTGGAGAGTATGGGAGGCAAGGGATTTCTCGGCATGCCGCCAGCAAAGAACGTGCCAAGGCGGTTCTGGGAAATGTCGAGTCCATCAAGAAAGGCTATGGCGCCGCCTCCGCCTACACCTACACCGGCGACAAAGGCGCAGACGCCAGTCCAGGAACAAGTGCAAAGTGTAGAAGAGCCAGCGTCGGTGGGACAAATACCGGGAGACACTATTCATGTGGCTACACCATCTGTGGGCGGCTAACAAAGCCCTGCGCCTGCCAAGACAGAGGCTGGTGCTGTGTCATGAACGTTGGGTCCGCATATACCATTCTTCTCTGTAACAATACGCATAATATCCACAGACCATCGATACTGTTATTTCAAAACTCTCCACTTTGTGTAGAACAGCACCATGATGTGTCAACTCTTTCCAGTAGGTAATTGTAATCGCGGTTCCTGCCATACTACCAACGTACGCGGAAAACCCAAGTGATATCGTCTGACATGCTACTGATGTTGTTGGTCTTACCGAGCTTTGGCATATGATGGCGTTTGTCAAACAAGGTGTATACATGTTCATTTGTTTCCAACATTCCACTAGCGAAGTAGAAATGAAATGCAAAGTGAAAGTGAAGACGGATTTTGACTAGACTAGAGAGCCACTTGCGCCTTCTCTTTACGGGACTACCACACTACTCACTGTTTATCCAAGAATCGCGATTGTCAACGCACATCTACTGTCGCGGCAAACGCACACACGGCACTAGTCTCACGACCCAACGCTCGCCCATCTCCACCAAAAGGCGCTCTTTCTCAACATACGCAACCCGCGGTCGGTCACTTCGAGACCCCGACTCACCATCACGACAGTCTCCCCACGGCCGGACAACGGTAGAATTATTCTACACTCCTCTCCTAAGCCTTGCAGGCCATAAGCCGCGTGCGGTACCCAGCCACGCCGCGATGAAGTACGTCCACGCCGTCATACTCACCCTCATCCTCGTCACCTTCTTCTGCTGTTTCTTCGGGTATTGCCTTATGAGAAGTTGCCGGAGGGCTGTTGATCTGGAGTTCCAGGAGATGAACTATATGCGAGATGCCGAGGCACAGGTCGGAGGTGGAGGCAGTGCAAGTACGAGTGCAAGTAAGAGTGGTGAGGCAAAGAGCAAGAGCAAGAGCTCGGGCGAAAAGAGTACGGTGAACAACGACGCAGGCGACGGAGTTGCTGCAAAGTAGGGTTTCCGAGAAGAAAAGACACAGAATGGGGGTATAAGAGTGGGTTACTATGAGATATTGGAGACGACGCCAAGTACTGAGACAGAAGACAACGCGGCAACACGACTTACAGGCTACCATGGCCATATGGTGGTACATACCTCTGGGGAAGTCGTGTATCGTGTAACATCTAACGCGAGCACGAGCGTATAGAGAACATTGTACAAGTTTGTCCCTCGAGCATGTACCACGCTCGATATTAAGTTCTCGGAAATCCTGCTCATTTGCAGCTAGATGGAGAAGCAAGCGCCGAGTGCCAGACCATGGAGAAATTCCATTATGAGATGGTCGTCTTTGACTAGGTGCGGTCACTGCGCTGGTCTGCTTGATGCTTGGATGTGGCATTACACGACGTCGGATGTTTGCTGCATCGTTAGTTTTCGACAAACTTACTACACCTTAGCTGTACGATTGCTGCTCCGTCGTATACAGTTGACGGTCGCTAAAATGCAACTATGTTTCCACTCCCCGCCCGCGTTGCTTTTCCATGTGCTCTTGTCCTGCTTGAATCCTATTCATTAATTGCCCGTCATGGCGGCCACCAATCTCATCATCGCCCTTGTGTTTGCCGGCATCTTTGGCGCAGCCTTGATCTACGTCGCCCTCTGGTTTATCCACCGCTACATTCACCAGCGCTGTCATGAACTCGAGTACTGGTTTCATTTCCTCTTGCCAAGCCAATCAGGACCAGCATGTGTGTACGTCGAGAAGGCGGGACAGCGAGAGCCATCGAAACATCGGTCACGGTCCGCGAAGAGAAAACGGGGAAGATCTGAGCGATCGCAGACCAGGAAGTATTACGTGGATCGAGATCAAGAGAGCCATGGCGCCCGTGAAGCGAATGCGGACTGGTCAAGACCGGGAAACGCGGAAAGGGCAAGACCGACGATACAGTTCAGTACTCCTACGCGGCCACAGCAGCAACAGTCGTACGGACAGTCATACAATCCTTTGCTTAGGCAGGAACAGTGGCCTGGCACGAACCAAGTTGAGTGTTTTCCGCAAATGCAGCAACAGATGCCAATGCCGCGGCAGGCCCAAGGAGTGGCTCATATGCCACCTTTCGTTGTACCTACAGCGGTACTGTCACAGCCGTTCCCACAAATGGCAGCGAAAATGTCTGAACCTCTTCAGTACCTACCTCAGTATTCGCCTCAGTATCAACCCCGAGAGCAACCCCACTATCGACAGCCCTACACGGAGATGATGAGTTCGGATGCACCCAAAGCCAGCCACCGCCAAACTCCTCCAGTGAAGCCCAAGTCTCCCGCTAGACGTGCACGTCGAGTTGAGAAAGTCGATTTCATCCACATTTGCGACGAGTATCCGCCTATCGTGCTGGAGGAGCTGAAGAAGGCCGCCCCCCAGTCACTGTCGTCGCCCTCATCAAGCTCCAGCACCACGCAAGAAGTCCCACGGGTATCGACTCCGCGAGCGACGCCTGGTTTCGCGGATACGTTGCCGTTCGAGTTCCCACAATACCCACATACAGCAATGAGAGCTTGGAACACTCCTAGATCGTATCCTCGATAATGGAATCGTGATACACTGGGGGTCGCTGGACCGCATGCTCAAGCCAGGTACGCACCTTTCACGCCGATGAGCGGATATACAGCGAGGCCATGGGGCTTGCACACCAATAGGAGGCGTTCAGCACCGAGTAATGCTCACCCTCGTCCGGCTGTTCGTTGGTAGACTGAAGACTGCTACCGTTCGAGGAGCGTATGCTGACATATGTTGTAGAGTCTAGCGCTGCGAGGTCTCGCTCGTACGAGCGGTGGAGACAGCGGACGACGAGCCCGAGAGACGGCGGACCAAGGGAGAAGCAGCGTCGAGAAGGACATGAAGCGAAAGAGATCAATACCAAGCTAAACGGGAACGTAGGTCAAGGAATCGAGAGGGAACGGGTCGTTACTAGTGTCCGGTATGAACTACCGAAGCTCGGCGGACGGTACGATCGACAGCCCGAGCAGAATCCAAGCAAGGAACGTTCACCAACAACACAAGAAGTTCCACGCTATTCTCCAATGCCCACTCCAGTAGTTGAAGAACCATCTACTCCAACGTCCAGAGGCCACACAAGCATAGCGAAGGTACCGCCGGCATCCGATGGTGTTGTTTACCCGAAAACTAGCTCCACGCCCCCTCTCCTATTTCACCAATCTAAAACCTACTCGAAATCGCCTAGATCGTCCGTATCAAGTCTAGACAAGGGCGAGTAGTGGTAGATGCAACTGGGTAATCGAGGATAGTCTTGCGAGGGCAACGTCCGCGAAGGATCGCAGCAAGGGTTATTGTTGTGCGGCATTGACCTTTTGCAAGACGGCATGGAACGACCAATAGTTGAATGTGTTGTGATCAAGTACGTCGTTTGATGGGGCTGTGGTGAGAAATGACATGTACACTGTGTGCAAGCCCCAAAGATGACGGCAACACCTATTGTTAGGAGGCATATGACTGCGCGTAAGCTTGGAACGGCATGAGCCACTCGTTCAAGGTATGTGGAGTGATGCAGGGCAGTGCAGGTGTACATAGGCATTCGTATATGGGTACGCCAAGTACGCGTGTTGGAGCAATGGAAAGTTCCGCGCGATCTCGGTAGATGGGTCTTCGTTTATAGAATCGATTGCCAACCAAATGACCGAAGACCAAGCGGCCGAGATACAGGCCAAGAACCCATGTGCAGGTTCTGGTGGCGGGGGATGACCGACTATGACCGGCGCAGGCTATGGCAAAATAGGCTCATGTTGCGAATTTGAGGTGTTGATGGTGAAGGATGCATCTCGGTCCCAAGGTTGAAGGTCGGCTGGGAAGGGCCCACAACGACGCATCTGAAACGGCTATGTGGCTGTCGCGACATGTTGTTCGTGATTAGAGACGTTGCCGGGGGGCTGTGAATGGTTGTCCACGAGTGGGTTCGTCGGCGGAGAGTGAAGCACGTTCGCGCTTCTCCACTCCGTTAGGCTGCTGGACCCTGGCGCGAGGGGGGACCCTAACCAGGCTGTGAATTGCGCGTCGTGCGTCCCCAAGATCGGAGCATTGCAGCTGTTTGACAAGATTGCGCCGTACACCCACCACTTTCCAGCCTTCCCACCCTGTGACTCTGCGAGCTACAACATCACACTCTTTTGCTGCGGTTGTGTTTGAGACCCACCTACGCCTCCATCGCACGCCTGCAGTCGCTCTTGCTTGATGGCGCACCCGCGAAACTAGGCCCCTTTGATTCAACCAAGGAATCCTTCCGATGCCCAAACAACCCCGCCGGCCCATACACGAGTATGAGCTGGTTCCGCGCGAGTCCTTCGATGGCGGCGAGGAAGAAGTCGTCGGCCAGGCGCCAGGCGCCTCAAGCTGGTCGCGCCGTTCGTGGTTGAACCGTCTGAGCAGCCGCTTCCATGCAGTCAACAAGCTCTCTGATCGTGCCGTATACGCCCACTACGTCACACCGCGCCGTCGAAAACGTTCTATATTGCGGCTGGTCTACTGGAGTCTGTTCTCCGTTCCGTACATCCTCACAACCCTAGTGCTGGTCGCCGGCATCTTCTTCCCGAGTTACACCGTCAGGCCTTCACACTACGACGAGCTGCGGAAGCGAGCGACCACCACCGGGCGCGCCAATCCCTACAACGAAAAGGTCTTCATAGTTGCCTCGCTCGCTGAGACCAAGGGCGACCTGACGTCTGGCGCATGGGGAAGGGAGGTCCTAGAGCTGGTAGAGCTGCTGGGACAGGAGAATGTGCACCTGAGCATATACGAAGACAACCCTGATCCAGCGACGAAGCAGTCACTAATCTCGTTTCGCGAACAGGTCAAATGTGAGACGCTTCGCCCCGTGCCCGTGGTAGATTGACCAAGACGACTAACTCACCCAACCAGGCAACTCCACCATTGTATCCGAAGATCTTGATCTCGCTACCCTTCCCCACATCACGCTACCCAACGGGGACAAACGCCTCAAGCGCATCGCCTTCCTTGCCGAGGTGCGCAACCGAGCCCTCGCCCCAATCGACAAACATGGCGTCCAGTTCGACAAGGTCCTGTACCTGAACGACGTCAACTTTGACCCCGTTGAAGCTGCCCAGCTCCTCTTTGCGACCAACATCGACTCGACCGGACGGGCAGACTATGCAGCCGCATGTGCTGTCGACCACATTATGCCCTTCAAGTTCTACGACCGCTTTGCCACACGCGATTTCGACGGCATGATAACTGGATTGCCCTTCTTTCCATGGTTCACCAGTGCAGGGACAGGGACCAGCAGGAGCGATGTGCTCGCAGGCAAAGATGCGGTACGGGTACGGAGTTGCTGGGGTGGAATGGTGGCTTTTGAGGCCAAGTGGTTCCAGGCGGGGACCGGAGTCCAGGCAGAATCCGCAAACCCACAGGACGGCACGGCTAATCACAGCGTCTTCCCACTTCGCTTTCGACACGACAACGAAACGTTTTGGGAGGCCTCCGAGTGCTGTCTGATCAACGCAGATCTACAGTACCGAATGTCTGGGAAAGGCCGGCCTGCCGAGTCCCGGATATACATGAACCCCTTCGTTCGGGTAGCATACGACGAGAAGACGTTGAGCTGGCTCTCCTTCATTCGTCGCCCCGAACGCCTGTACGCTCCGATCCACGATATTCTCAACTACTTCGTCGGTTTCCCTGAGAAGAAGGCGCGCTTCGCTGAAGAGCCCGGGGAGCTCGTGACAGACAAGGTCTGGATCTACAATGACCCAGCTGCGGCTTTTGCACAAAACGCGACAGAAGTTGACCTTGAAGGCCACTACGAGGAGCAAACACGCAGAGCGGAACCAGGTGGTTACTGCTCATCGCCCAATCTGCTTGTTATCAATGAGAAGCCCGAACACGGTTCTGGTGCGTGGAGCAAGATCTTTGTTCCGAGGCCTCCCAAGCACTGATCGCTCGAGACACGACCACTGACTACGACTTTTCTTTCACACGTACTTCTGTACCTCAAAAATCTTCTTTGTTATGCATAGCGGTATGTTTGGGGAATACGGCGCTTGCAGCTCTACGAGCTTTTCTAGAATTCTACATCACAGTCACATCACCAAGCTTCGGCCAAGGATAAATGTCCTTAACCGCACAGCGCAGGTCTATCAGGGGAACTCGAGGAGTTATTTTGGGATTACCAGTTTAATGTGTGTCCATCGACAAGGTGGAGGCTAGTGTTCTCTTCTTTCATCTAGTCACAACTTCCATATCAGAGTCAAAGTAGCTCCATGATTCATCAGTCATACAATGTCAAATGGCATACTTCAAGTGTCGCTCTTCTTCTTTCACCGCCTCCATGTTTCAGCACTAGTGTCACCGCTCATGTATGTGCCTTCCTGGAAAAAGGCATAAAAGGCCAAACCAGATACTTCTTTTGTTAGTGTGAGGGGGTTTTTTTTTTTTTTTTGAGATCTTCGGACAGTATTTGGAAGTACTTAGACTTCATCTTGACCTTCGATACTGCAGCTGTCATCCAACTTGTGGCAAGCCGTGGGAACCTGCCAGTTGACCTCCAGCCAATGACGACACGTGTGTATCAGTCAGCCCTACCGCCAAGCCGCTAAACCTAAAGATTTCCTTGACTGCAAGATGCGCGCTAGGGGGACAACACGGTGCGAAGAAGACGCCTCATCTGACCAGGTCCCTCTTGTCTATACAAACTTCATCATTTCTTATCGCTTGCGGCTCACCCTCTAAAACGATCTGATCGCCTTTGCAGTTGCCGCGACTATACCCTACTTGTGGAGACAACAAGCTTGGCATAACAACGTCATCATAGAATCGTACCTGCAGGCAGATATGGTTCTCGACAATGACACGCGGGGGTGGGTAATGACCGCAGTCAGCGGCATAGGTATGTTTGCGCGGGCAGCTGCATAAGATTCACACGAAGCGGATAGGCTAACACGTAAACAGCATGTACATTTGGAGGTAAGATTATCCCTGCGGTCGACCGAATCTGCCGGGAGTCGGAGAACTTCACCAAGTTCAGAAACTAAAGATGACTAGCTTCGATAATATGTGTCGACCTTGTCGTGCGATATTTCCCCGGCAAGAAGAACTTCAAGATTGAGGAGAGCAATGCGTTCTTGTCGACAGGGTTGAGTCTCTCGTTTGGTGTCATGGTACGTATCACCACCGTCAGGCAGTTTTCAACACCTACTGACTCAACTTGAAGATATTCTCGTCACTATACAGCATGCTTCCCTCGGCAAAAGGTTATTTGACAAAGGGAGGCATGTCACCACGAGACGCGATATTAACATTGATGGTTTGCTTCTTGGCCGGTGCTCTTGGCATCTCCGTTCTTTCCGGAATACTGCACCAGTATATTCCACACTCAGTAGTGGACTGCGATGATAAGCACGGTGATGAAGAGCAAGGGAAAGCTCACGAGGACCACTCGCACCCCCACCAATCGATGCAGGAGCAACAGCCCGGTCTTTCGCAAACGCATAGACATGACGAGCACCCCTCATATGGAACTAACAGTGAGAACTCGAAAGCCGCTCTGTCGCGGAGACCATCGCTTCACAAAGTACTGTCATCAAAAGTATCTCAACTAGTCATCGGGGCTGAGAAGCCATGTGATGATACTGATAGCGGGCAATGCTATGGTGATTTGTGTGAAGTCCGACCTGCACGATTGCAGTCGAGAAAGTCTTTGGGCAGCTTGACCACTGCTCGGCCATCGGGTATGAGCAGGAGCCAAACTTCACAGGGAGCGCATGAGCGTCGAGCAATCTTGGAAGATGTGGATGAAACAACGCCCCTGGTGCCTGCACGGTCCGGACCAGCAACGATGGAAAGCTCGTTTGCAAGTCTACCGTCTGCCAATGGTCACGCAACATCTAGTCTGGCGCACGAAATCCCGCCACTCCAAAAGCACAGCCGCTCATCATCGACTACTTCATCACACAGCGATCACCATGATCACGACGATCACGACGAACATGACCACGAGACACAACAACACCATCACCACGTTCCAACGAACGCTTTCCTCTCTCTCGGTCTGCAAACAAGCACAGCGATTGCCCTACACAAGATTCCAGAAGGCTTCATTACGTACGCTACAAACCACGCCAACCCAACCTTGGGCTTCTCCATCTTCCTCGCGTTGTTCATCCACAACATCACCGAAGGATTTGCACTTGCTCTACCTCTATACCTCGCAATCGGCTCACGCTGGAAAGCCATGCTGATCTCCGCGGTTCTGGGAGGTGTCAGTCAGCCGCTAGGCGCAGGTGTAGCAGCACTATGGTTCAAGATCCAAGGCAGGGGTCGAGAGAACGGCGCGGATGGGGAAATGGACACTATCTACGGATGCATGTTTGCTATTACGGCAGGTATCATGGCTATGGTATCGCTGCAGCTTTTGGGCGAGAGTCTGGACTTGACAAATTCTCGGCGTTTGTGCTTTGTCTCTGCATTCGCGGGTATGGGTATCTTGGGATTGAGCAGTGCGCTTAATGCGTAAAACGCATCAAATGTTGTATTTGGGAGAGAGTGTGCTGGCAGTGACGATAATAGATTGACAACATATCTTGCGTACATAGCATTGCGATGGAACGAGTTAGAGGACACGCACACAACACATGTTACATGATCTAATCATACACTACATTTCTCTTCTAAAACTCGCGCAAAGCATCAAGCACCTCCTTCTGCCGCTGCGTTCCCATCTTCTCGAATCCATCCACACTCATTACAAACGTGCCTCTCCCACCCGTCAAAGCCCTAAGTTGGTTCAAATAACCCACCATCTCTTTCAGCGGCACCCTCGCCACAATCTGCCTCTGACTATCAACCAGCCCATTGCCCACCTCCCCCGTTCCCGATGCAAAAGGATCCGGTGGTGTATAAACAAGCGTAGGATCAATACGCAGTAGTGTCTCTTCGTCATCGCCATCCGTTGTTGCTGAACTCACCGACTCATCAGACCCATCAAGCGACAAGATCTGGCCACCCCGCGACGAAGAGATATCCTGTACCACAGCGCCCATGTTGTTCTCATTTACGAAAATCGTCACGTTCATGACGGGTTCCATGAGCGTTGCTGGTGCGGCGTCGCATGCGTTTCTCAAACTAGTCGATACGGCGGCGCGGACAGCCATGGAAATGGCTGTTGGCGTGGTTTCGGGGAAGAGATGGGACTTTGCGTCGAGGGCTAGTGTTACGCGTGTGTTGGCTACGGGGAAGCCGTTGAAAGGGCCGCGCGCGAGGGCTGCGCTTGCACCTGCTTGTAGGGAGTGTAGGATGCCTGGTAGGGAGAGGTGGGGCGGGATGTGTGTTTTGTGGCTGGCGGAGTCGGAGGTGGAGAGGTTGGGATGGAGGATATGGAGGGTGTTGTTGTCGGGGAGGCTGTAGGTCGTTTCGAAGGGGTTGTCTTGGATCTTCCGTTCTCGGTCTTGTTGTTGAGGGGGGCTGAGGGGGATGAGGTTGCCGTCTTCTGCAGACTCGACGGAGGCGGTTATGCTGGCTTTTGTCTGTTTTCCTGCGACGGGTTTGTTGAGCGTGTATGTGATTGGCTCTGTAGCTGTCATCGTTGTAATTGTCTCTCTGTACCCGATTTCAATCTTGCCAATTCGTGCTTTGGCTTTGAAGTCGTTGAGGAGTCTGTCTCGAGCAATTTCGAGATGGAGATCGCCCATGCCTGCTAGATGCGTCTGACCGGATTCCTCGTCGACGGAAAGGTGGAGACTTGGGTCTTCTCGTAGCAAGATAGCCAGACTTTCTTGGACATGCTTCTGTTCACTGAGACTGTTTGGCTCGATACTTGTGAAGAAGACTGGTGGTGGTACGGCAATAGGTCGGAGTTGTAAAGTGTCCAGACCACCCGAAGGCGTTCCCTTCATCTGGAGACCACGGTAAACAATCAGTGTGTCTCCAGTTCTAGCGTGCTTCAAGCCAGTGATGACCCCGATTTGGCCGGCGCCGATGCTGTCTACTTCGACGGCGTCGTTCGCGTACATCTTGAGGAGACGAGGTGCGCGTTCAGCGACAGATAGATTCGTGTTGTAAAGAGTGGCACCGCGGTCGATGGAGCCCGAGTAGACACGCACGTAAACCAAAACGCCCCGTTTTGCGTCATTGACCACTTTGAAGGCGAGAGCACATGCGTTGAGGTTCTTAACTTCGGCAATGGCTAGTCCTCCATCCTTGTGCTGCTGTTTTTTTGATGGCTTAGCCGTCTTCGTCGGCGTTGCTGCTGCCGCCCTGAGAAGGGCGGCAAGGGTGCTGCTTTGATTGGAGATGCTAATACCGGGATCTGGACGCTCAAGTGGCGATGGGAGAAGATCTACGACCGAGTCAAGTAGCGGTTGGACACCGATGTTGCGGAAAGAAGCACCAGCGAAGACTGGGATAACTTTCTGTGGTGCTTGCAGTACGACCCGGCGTAATGACTGCATGATTTGAAGTCCAGATATAGCCAAATGATCTTCGTCGTGCTCCAGGAAATGCTCTACCATGACATCGTCGTACTCGCTCAAGATCTCGACGAGCGCTATCCTCGCTTTCTTGATCTCTTCTGCAAACTTTTCGTCGGTTTTACTCAGCTCTTCTAGCCCGAAAGCTTGGATGTCTCTGCCATCGCCACCGGCTTGCCAGAGCATGCCACGTAGGTTGACAACATCACCAACTCCTACAAAATCGCCATTACCATTCTTCCACCACGGTATTTGGCAGACAGCTGGCCATCCATGTAGTCTAACACCTATCTCTTTGACAGTGCGCGAGAAGGCGGCGCCTACGCGATCCAACTTGTTGACAAAGATGATCCTTGGTATGTGGTACGTTCCAGCTTGCATCCATACTTTCTCCGTCTGCGCTTCGACACCGGCAACCCCATCAAGGATGCATACAGCGCCGTCCAAGACACGAAGCGAACGCAGCACTTCGAAAGTGAAGTCTGCGTGACCGGGCGTGTCGATCAGATTGATATTGTGAGAGCTCGAGGATCGTAGAACCTTGTCGAACGAAGCAGGTAGCTGCGGTGGAGGTGGTGGAGTTTGATCACTTGGTGGTAGTGGAGGCCAATGAAAGGTTATCGCTGCGGACTGAATGGTGATGCCGCGTGCTCGTTCAGCAGGGAGGAAGTCGGTTACTGTTGAGCCTTCGTCGACATTTCCTATTCGCCTGGTCACTCCACTGTAGTAGAGCATTCGCTCAGTCGTGGTCGTCTTCCCCGCATCAATATGGGCGATGATGCCAATGTTGCGGGTCGCCTTGGAAAGTAGATCATGTTGAGGTTGCGTAGACAGCAACCGCCGTGGAGTCTTCACATAGTGTCGCGAGACTCGACGGGTAGACGTAACCCATGCGACCCTCATGCCCGAGACTGGTCAATGCGATGCTGATGCGCGGATTGCTTGTGCTTGAGAGGCGCACGTGATGTAATGGATGTCAACGTTCGCGCGTTGCCTAGCTCGGTTAATTCCAAGGCTGGCCGGGGCACTCGAGCGACATCATCGCATCACTCGCCAGCTAGTTGCAGCTGTCCAGAGCTTCAATTAACAACCACACAGCATGGATTACAGCGCCCACGATCCGGACCACCCCGGCGGCCGTGACCCATGGGCGTCTTCGCCCCAGGCCAATCGAACGTCCTTTGGCCAAGCGTCGGCCAACGATGTCCCCTCGTCCCCGCTGCCTCCGCAGGCTTCCCCGTACCATGAAAGTGGTGAGCAGTATGGATACATGGGCGGCCAAGATGCGCAAAGTCGACCAGGCACCGCGCCAGAGAATGGCGATCATGCACAGCAGCCGCAGCAGGCGGGCCAAGATGCGCCGAGGTCACCGCATGCACAGCAAGGTCAGCAACAGCCGCAGAGGTACCATGGGAACAGGCCGCAGCGACAACAGCAACACTACAAGCTTCAGGCCAAGGTTACGGGACTCGAGAGGAACAGCAAGAAGGACCCCATACTGCGGTTCGATGTTTACGTATGTCTCAATCACATCAACACAGCCGACCTAGGGTTGCGCAACGTCGTGGACATTATGGAATGGGTCAGGGTAGACATGTGCTCTTGCGGCTGCATGACCGCACTGCATAGCTATCTCGAGTCCTGCCCATGCTACCCGCACCTGGCCCTACAATCGCGTGCGTGCCATGCTGACTAGTCTCTAGACGAACCTCCCCAAGTTTCGAACGACCCAATTCCGCGATGTCCGACGTCTGCACTCCGAGTTTGTGAAGCTGGGCGAGCATCTCATCTCAGCATGTCCCGAGGCCATCGTGCCTGCAGTACCACCAGCGACTACCTCGGCCGGCGCAGGCACCGACGAAGATGAGGCACGCTTAAAGACCTCGCTACAGCGGTGGCTGAACATTGTGTGCAGCAATGACATCCTGATACGCGATGAAGAGATGGTTTTCTTTGTCGAGAGCGACTTCGGATACAGTCCTGTAGTACGGAGAAAACAACCCGCGACTGGTGTGCGCCGCAAGATGATCAAGCAGTTTGCGCCGCCGCCCGATGACACGCCAGAACTTGCCGCAGCGCGACCGGTCGTAAAGGCATTCTATCTGGGCACAATGGAGGCTGAGCAGAAGCTGGAGAAGGTTGTGAAGCATAGGAGAAGTAGGCACTTCTACAGGCAGACCTTTGGATGCTGAACTAACATGATCTAGATCTGGGGGTTGCAGAATCCGATCTCGGTGCCAAGTTCGCGGCGCTACACGTCCAAGAGACGCACGTCGGTCTCTCACATGCATACAAGAAGCTTGGGAAGATCATCCAGGCCACAGGCGACTATCACGCAGCTCAGGGTACCGCTGAAGCCACGACCCTTGGTGACCCTCTACAGTACCACAGCAGCGACGCCTTCATCGCGAAGGAAACCCTCACGAATCGGCACATCCTGCTGCGCGAGCTGCTCCAGGCACAGTCGGCGACAAAGTCCAAATTGTCTGCGGCTGACAGGTTGAAGGCCAGTTCTAGCGTGAAACGGGACAAGGTTGATGAGGCTATCGCAGCCCTAGACGAGGCGAGGAGTCACGAACAATACCTCACGACTAAAGCTCAGCGCGTTACGGCCAACCTCCTTCAGGAGCAACGCAAATGGTTCAACAGAACCACGCAAGATATGAGGCAGGCAATCCGCGAATACGTCGTGCGAGAGATTGAGGCGGAGCGCCGTACGCTTGCCACATTGGAATCTGTACGGCCAGACATCCGAGCTATCGATGGTAGTGGTGGCCTTTCTCGGCTGGGTCGCGAAGCACACCCTGCTCAACGCCGTGTTTCCATGGCCAGCTCGCAAGGTCCCAAGGGAGATGCATGGTCGGGCGTACCGCGGCGACCAGGTGACGGTCTCAATCGCAGCATGAGCGGCAGCATCGTGGCTCCGTTGCCCGAAGTCGACGAGAACGGGGAAGAGTCAGTAGGTGGCAGGAAGCGTGCGACAAGCAAGGCAGGCAGCCAGAAGGGCCTCGAGGAAGATGATGACCGCATCGACGCAAAGAATGCTGCGAGCCGACTGGCCACTACGACGTTCTAGGAGCAACTTCGTCTGTGGTAGGTTGAGGGAACACTGACCAAGGCATGGTTGATTGCATTCTTGGCATGAAGAGCATCTGCAGGATACCACTCGACACTTGTATTACAGAGCCCACCCTTAATTGTTTCTCAGCGTTGCGTGACATCTGCCACCTTGTCTGCGGACATGGATACAGAGGTTGCACTCTCCGTAAAAAGCTGCGTTGAGCTGGCGTCGAGTTAGCGCTAGCAAACGATCGTTGTTCCACTTGCATCGTGGTATTCTGTCTGATGACATTCTTTCTCTTTTGCTCTTTGGGGGAGACGCGGTTGGTTGCGGTCTACTCATTAGCCTCGAGCATCGACAACCTGTTCGGCAATGAGATGAATCGGCGCATATGACCCTGACCCGCCGCATACAGATCGGAACATGTCCCACCCACCAGTACATGGTCGCAATATTAAACTTAATTGACTCCCAGTTCCAGGACCTGCCTCGGCTTTTGACGTCCAAGATTGGCGGAAGTGATAGCTGCGCATTATCCTAGTGACAATCACGTCTTCGGTGAGCATCAGTTGATCAAAGAGCTATTTGTGCTAACCTAGGGCGCAATCAATACGGCGTGGCATTCATATTGCAAAGTGTGGGGCTGCATATTGCATCCTGACCATCTGGACGGACAACGGCAGTCCTTCACGCTAACGCTATTTCGAGCCCTTTCCACAACCGTGCCACGACGCCGGCCGCTTTGTACCATTCTTGCACGGTGTCAGCCATCCCGACGTGGCTGTTCTTGGGCCTTGCTTTGGTAAAAAGCGAGAGACTTATCAAACGGATTCTCAATACTTCACGTATTGCGACTGCAGCCATGTTCATAGTCTGCCAGGCTATAGGCGTCCGGAGAGTCGATCCCCCACAAATTGCGACATAACGATGCCTGGCCCGGAACCACTGCCTGCAGTGGGGCGCGAGACAAGGGCCTATCATTCCATCTAAGAATACACGCCGAATCCATAGCGACGACCAGCACAGTTGCTCAGACCTAAGAGGCCAAGGCCCCCTCCGGCCTGAACCAAGTACTCGCTGTGCCACTAGTGCGCAGCAGTCTCGAACAACGTGTTCGGTAAGCGTTAGATATCATAGCATAGTGATCATCACGAAGGGAAGCCCTTCACGGTGGTCAATGACCTAACTGTGGTACAGACTGGGGAACCAAATCACCCGCAAAATTATGTGTAGTAGACGCAGAGCTCTGCCACCTCCGTCTGACAGAATGTTCACCCATGTGATGGACACATTGAATGAACATGACTCCGCAAAGCCCAAGTACGCCAATATCCCGCGGGTTGGACGGGAGCAGGGTGAGCAGCCACACCACTTGACCGTAAGCGAGACGTCAACCGCCAGCAGCTCCGTGCGGCCTTGCGTCCCGGGTAAAGTCTTGTGCGACTTCAACTTGATCACACATCAGGTGGTTCTTACGGGGTGCTCCAACCTGCGAATAGGAGCATTCAAAGGCACAAATTATCGGATACACATTTCTTCGATTGGCTACACCGGAGCCACCAAAACCATTACTTCACGCAGCCTATAAACGCCCTCAGCCGGGATATCCGAAGGCGAACGTTCAGTCCGGTCGAGCCTGGATAGAGGAATCCTGCCCGCAGCCACTGGCAATGTCTAGGGCCTCTGGGACGGTCATGATGGGCACTCATAACCCAGCAGAGCCCACGTCCCCTACAAACACCTTTGGCTGCCTTACTCTTACTCCCCTTACAATGATGATCCTTTCGCTCGAGTTTTGAAATCAAACGTACATTTTTTCCCAAAGACGTTCAAGGTGTACACGCCGCAATCAAACACCCCGGCCGTCCTCCCCACGTTAGACGGAGTCGACGGTCGCAACTCAACCATGCCGAAAGTGTTCAAATTTTTGAAAACAGCGCTTGCACCTAGTATCGGAACTGTCTTGCCGCGAGAGTCGGTCGACAACAATGATGCGTCGCGCAAAGCATCGTTCACTTCTTCGGCTGACGATACATGGCTTCCCGACTTTAACCCGCTCACGATCTCGGCGTTCGAGCTGTCTGAACTGCTGAACGCCCAAGCCCTTACGAGTGTACAGATTGTGCAGTTGTATCTCAAGGAGATTGAACTGCACAACAGGAGAGGAAGACAACTACGCGCATTGATCTCGGTGGCGCCAAAGCATGACGTATTGAAGATAGCTAGGGAACTTGACGAAGAACGGGCAAGAGGCAAGATAAGAGGCCCGTTACACGGTATTCCAATAGTACTAAAAGACAACATTATGACCGATGAGAAGCTGGGCATGGATACTACAGTGGGTATGTGATAGGCTGACAGCTTCGATCATTATCAGTAACTTACTCTTCATTCAGGGTCGTATGCTTTCGTAGGCTGCATACCGAAGAAAAGCGCAACCATTGTTCAACGACTGATCAAACGAGGCATGATCATCATTGGTAAATCGAACTTGACGGAATTCTGCGGCCTCAAAAACCCTTCGATGCCCCCAGGATGGTCTGCAGTGGGCGGACAATGTCAGTCACCGTACGTATCAAGACACATTGAGAAGCGAAAGCTACATTGGGAGCTTTCGGCGCCAGGAGGATCTTCGACTGGATCCGCAGTCGCTGTAGCTTCAGGTTTTAGTACTCTTGCCATCGGAACAGACACTATCGGGTCCCTGATCACGCCAGCAAACCGTGCAGCTCTTTACGCTTTGAAGCCCACAGCTGGTGTGGTGCCAATGGATGGCATCTTCAATCTGAGTAAAACATTTGACGCCGTCGGAGGCATGGTATGCATATGCATGTGCGTCAGCTCGTATTGGAAGCACTGACCGTGTGCGACAGGCCAAATCTGCGAAAGATCTCGTGGCGCTAATGGACGCCATGATGGTTCCCACTAACCGCGAAGGTAACGCAAGAAGCCCACACAGATCATTCAAGATCAAACCGGACTTTGGGTCGCTCCGTATCGGCATATGCGAGCCAACTATTTGGAAAGCGTGGCGTAAAAGCGGACGGGTCAATGCTGACGCCGAGCGGTTCATGGTACGTTGATGGACTTGCTGCTTACGTGGATGCGTAGAAGACGTATAGGCACGCACTTTATGTTACAGGGATCGGTCTTGTGTTGGACCATGTAGTGCTGACATGATGCAGACACAAAAGTACGATATGATTGTTCAGAGTATGATCGAGATGGGAGTCGATGTTGTGTATCCGGTAGAATTGCCGAACCAATCGAGCCTGACTATCGATGGCAAGAACTGTTTTGAGCCTGTCGTGTGTCAGTATTGAACTCCTTGGGTTGCGCTATTCACACACTGATAATGACGTAGATTCCGAGTTCAAAGATTGTTTAGCAGAGTTTATCCGCGACTTCAAGATCACGAAGATGCACTCTTTGGCCGAGATCATCAACTTCAACTTAGATCACCCCGAACTGTGTCTGCCACCGAGTATGTTTATGCAGACTGTCACGCTGTTGTTTCTTACTAACGCGAGTCAGCATGTCCAGATCAGAACGATCTCATGGCCGCCCTGCAGTCGAGCACTAAGCGGGAAGAGATCAACGCCGCACGGCAACATCTTCAAACCGCCGGTGGACCCGAAGGTCTCGACTTCCTCTTTGCTACGAAGCAACTCGACCTCATCGTTGCTCCCGGCGATGCGCCTCTTTCTACCCTCGCAGCAGCAGCCGGCTATCCAACTGCCGCGTGCCCGCTCTCCGCCCTGAAGCTCAACGGTCAGCCTTTTGGCCTAACCCTAGCTTCGCGTCCACACACTGAACATACGCTCCTTCATTTCCTGACCGCCTACGAAAACATGTTCCCACCACGCGCACTACCAATGCCTCTCTCATCCGTACCTTTGCAAGATCCAAATCCAGAACCATTACCAGATCAGCCGATCGTTGATTTGATACTGCACGAGTGGGATACAAGGAGGTTTAGCTGCAGTGCCGATGCGCTTGCAGATTGGCTGAATGCGCGATGGCGGAAAAGCGGTTATGAATTGAGTGCGGAGACAATCTGTGAGGTACTGCGGAGTAATAGCCGAATTGCGTTTAGAGGACTGGGTGATGATGCTGAGGGTGCATTTTCGAGGTGATGTATGATTATGATTCGCAGATTCGGTAGTGCTTGGGTTAGCGCGGCGTCAGGTTTTTCGAGTCCTAGATTTTGGTTGGGTTAAGGTGGTGTGGAGGTAACATTTGCTACCACTTATTGTTTGTGAGTCATAGCAAGATCTGCACAGTACACTCCACATTTAGCGTGAGGTCCCGCAGATGGAGTTGTCCCTAGATGTGGCTGATGCGTCTGATACGAGCCTCTCGCATCTTTTTGTAAGATTATGAATTATCTTATGTTACTTCCTTCCATCAATCAATCAACAACAAAGCTGCTTGGCGCAGCGGAAGCGCGCCGGGCTCATAACCCGGAGGACGCCCGATCGAAACGGGCAGCAGCTAGTTGATCATCTTCTTTTTTGCCATTTTTTTCCTTCTCCTATGCTGAATAGCATTGTTCCACCATAACACCTCGCTAAGCCTGCCCTAGTTACTGAGTCATCGCAGCTTTGGCTCTGTTAGCTTTACATATGTTATGACCTGTTGTTGTGTCTATAAAACACTTCAGGTTTGGCTTAGCGCTGACCAGCATTTCAGGACGGAAATATTCAAAAAATAGTGAATTACATGCTCGTACGCGTCCGATACTTTACTATGTTTTTCTCTGTGAATTAGTTGGAACGCGCGTTCCGCTAGCGACGACGACCTCGGGAGCCTAGACTTGGTGCTCAGCGCTGATACTAATAGATTCGTCAAATACACTGACATGTCAGTTTATAACAGCATAAGCCTATGCTTTTACGATATCGACACCTTTCATAAAGTCATTCAAAACGACGCCCTTGGTTGACAATGTCCTACCAATAATGGTCGCCATGCTTTTGGACTCGACTATATCACCTCATCCGATCTAGGCCTTTTGTCGCGACTGCCAGCTCAGTTGGTGCAGCAAGTCCTGCTCGAACTGGATGTCGCGAGTCTCTCGGTATGGGGGAGAATCAACAAAAGGGCGACAGGGTTCGTGGCCAGTATGATTTAGCAGTATGGCCACTCCTTGTCCCACCACCTATAGTCTTTACCGTGAAGCAGATGCTGATTCTCCTTGCTTGATCCGCCATCTTGAGTTTTCCAGAACTCCTAGGCAGCAACGAGGGTGCCCTTATACTTTCTGTTGATAGCGGGTGTAGCGAAGCAGTAGGTGACCGGGGCTGGCGCGGTCGTCGGAACTATTATTGGTGTGAGTGACTTGTTGAAAATAAGCCGTAGCTCTGATTCATGAAAATAGTTACCTTGATGATGACCTCACCCCGTCCCATTTGTACATCTCCCCGTCGGTGATCCACAAGTAAGTCCTCGGTAGTGTGAGTCTTGTTACTGAGACGACAGAAATCATTTAGAAGGCGGCGGACAAGCAGCTACGAGCGCCGCAAGACTCAAGAGAGCAAGGTAGAGGTAGGAGCAGCGAAACAGATTGAACGCGAAGAGAAACGAATGAACACGATGTTATAGGTACACAGGGGCATGTCAAGGCGCGATGAGTGTAAACGCTAGCGGTCCGATTAGGAAACGGCTAGTGAGACATCGTTAGGAAGCTGCGAGGCACCAACCATTGACTCCTTTTACATGATCTAGATGCCAAGAAGGCATTGTGTCAGTAAAATTACATAGTAATCCAGCGGTGGGATAGCAATCATAGCACCGTAACGCTTCTTTTCTCGAACTGCGAAAAGAAGCTCTGCGCTACTTCGTTGGTGTCAGAAAGACACTCGGGAAGGCTGAGGTTGTACAACTTGAGGGTGAGGGGGGATTATGTGAATTTTCTCTTTTCAAGACTGCGTTTAGAAGGATAGTATACTTTGTTAACAACCTGAAAGCCAGCGGCGCAGGTGCAATGTATTGCCCAAGACAAAGTGATTCGGTCTAGGGGCATTCAAGCATTCCGTTGGTCCTAAAAGTCGAGGTCAAATTTCTGCAAAACACAAGTACAGATCGGCATGAGATAGATATGAATGAATTGGATGCCATGGTAAGAGTGGGGGATGGCATGATGAGGTTGCTTAGATGGCAGAGCAGAGAGAGGAGTATATATGTGTGGCGTGCGCGATGCATTGGGCGTCTGCGCGGGGCTGCATGCTCGGGCTCGCAACGCGCCTCCCATGCCCGCTTCTTGACACAAAGTCTTCTCTCAAAATAACACCAGCGCGTACTCGCGCACCTCAGCAAACGTCTCATACAGCGCCTTATCTACGGTGGTGTTAGTGTCATATGTGAGAAAGACTTTGTGGCATTTATGTTCATGTCATCAAAGCTCATACCGCAGAATTAATCTTAAGCTTGCTAACCCTCACCAACACAACTTCCCACACTACATCGACGTTGCGCTATACGGGGAATGATAGTTGATGACTATGCGTAGCTCAATGGAGCGCTGATGTCATACTAGGGGCTCCTAGGCGACATGTAGTAGGCATAGTCAGAGGCGCAGCTCCCACCATTTCATTATGACGACACGATGCGCGACGCATTCTGGGGCGATGTGATATGACCTTATGTCTCGCCTGGATGCAAACGAAAGTTTACTCTCTAGATACTAAAGACACCAAAGGAGACCAAACATTCAGTCAACGCCTCGTCATCATGGACACAATCAAGAAAGCTATCGGCAGCGCCTTCGACCCTAACACAGACGTCCCCGACCTCAGTGGGAAGGTAAGCTGATATTCACACCTCTACATGCTCAACTTAGTGATTGTTGTATTAGGTCTATGTCGTCACCGGCGGCTCCGCTGGAATCGGATACGGCATTGTTGCACACCTCCTTCAGCACAACCCAGCGAAGATTTACCTCCTGTCGAATAAGGAAGAGCACGCCGACGAAGCCCAAGAAGCGCTCAAGGAATGGGGGGATATAAGCAAAGTCGAATGGCGCAAGTGCAACCTCGAAGACCTCAAACAGGTTGACGAAGTAGCCAAGTCGCTGGCACAGGAGCTGGATAGACTCGATGCTTTGGTCTGCAATGCTGGTTTAGGCGTTGGTGTATACAATGAGACGCGCGATGGTCTGGACAGCCACATGCAGGTCAACGTCTTCTCGCAGGCTCATCTCACGCTCACGCTCTTGCCTATACTGCAGAAGACGCCTGACTCGCGCATCGTACACCAGTCTTCTGATTTACACAGGGGCGCTGACTCAAGCATGAAGTTTGAATCGATCCAGGAGATCAACCAAGACATTGGCGCGATGAAGCTCTACAACCGCAGCAAGCTAGCGCAGATCCTCTTCCTGCGTGAGCTGTACTCTCGTATCAAGGCTGGCGAATTCGGTCAAGTCACAAAGAGTAGTGGCTTACCGTGGATCAATGCGACACACCCCGGTGGCGTGGTGACGGATCAGCAAAACCAGGCAATCGAAGCTTATGGTACCTTGGGAAAGGTTGGGGTCCAAGCTGTGCGGCCGTTCATGAAGGACCCTGTAGCTGAGGGATGCCGCTCGGCCCTGTTTGCTGCAACGTCACCTGATGTTGTAAAGGATCAGATTCAAGTAAGTAGAGATACCCCGTCCTTCTCGTTGAGCTCCTCGAGCTAACTTCCGGCAGAACTCATATATCGTTCCTGATAAGAAGGTTCAGGAGGCGTCCAAACAGGCTAGGGATGAAAAGTTGCAGAGAAACTTGTGGAGGCTGACCAAGGAAGTCCTAGAATCGAAGATTGGTAGCTTACCGTACGAGATGAGAACTGAGGTTGTCAACACTGCGTAGGTCAAGGACAAACTATAGCCCGATTACGAACACCGTTTGAATACAATTTAGGTTGTTGTAAATGCGCTTCACATCTTTTCGTCCTGAATTCTTCCGTGTATGGTTTGACATGCTCTACGTGGCGGAGTTAATCGCGACTCATGCGTCAGCTGCATGCATGATTCACTTTCTAGCGCACGGCTCACCTAGATGGCAATATCAAATCGCACGACGAAGCGTATGCAGCGTCTAAATCAAGACTCACAATCAGCTATCACCATCTCGGCTGTCGCAAATGCTGGCATGTACTGTGCAGGGCGTGTTACGGTACCCCACCAACGTCATAGTACCAAGTGGGGTCCCAAGAGGCCTCTGGGCAGCGACAACTGTACAGTTTCGAAGCGACATATAATAATTACCAACATCGTTCTTAGCTCTTTCATCAATACAAAACTCAAACACCTTAGCTTTCTCACACCTGATTCACGTCTATCTTTTTTATTACGATACACGACCAACCACCACAATGTCCAAACTTACAGACTTTAAGCTCCTCTCTTTCGATGTGTACGGTACGCTGATAGACTGGGAGACAGGCGCCCTCACCGCCCTACAACCACATCTCAAGAAGTCTGGACAAGAGGACATGGATCGCGAGCATATTATGCAGGTCATGCACAAGATCGAAGCGAAAGTGGAGAAGGAACATGGTCATCTCAAGTACTCCGAAGTACTTACCATGGTACTCCCTGAGATGTGCGAGCACCTGGGTTTGGAGAAGCCTAGTGAAGAGGAGAGCAAGGAATTTGGAGCGAGCGTTGGGGACTGGCCCGGATTTTCCGACATACCTTCTGCATTGGAGAGGCTGTCCAAGTACTTCAAGCTTGTCGTGCTCTCGAACGTCGATCATGATTCATTCAAGCGTGGCAATGCGAACGGGCTCAAGGGATACAAGTTCGACGCAGTCTACACTGCCCAAGACGTCGGATCTTACAAGCCCGACTTGAGAAACTTTGAGTACATGTTGGCAAAAGTGAAGGAGCAATTCGGGGTTGAGAAGCACGAGGTGCTGCAAACGGCGCAATCTCAATACCACGACCACCACCCAGCAAAGGAAATGGGAATTAAGAGTTCTTGGATCTACAGACCGGGCGCGGTTATGGGGAACCGCGATGATCCAGTGTACAACTGGAAATTCGATACATTGGCGGATATGGCAGATGCCGTGGAGAAAGAGGCGGCAGAGCAAGGAAAGTAGGCTTGGGTGGAGATTGTGTGGATATGTACCTCAATTCCAGGGAGAGAACAACACTAGCGATACACCAAATTTGTTCTGCACTTAACAAGGAAGACCCAAGTTACACAGCGCAACTTAGCGCTCATTGCTTTTCGGTGACAGAACATCTACCGGTCGAGGCCTACGCTTTGATTATGCTGCGTTAGCTTGCGGGGTGCAGCAGATGGCCTAAACGTCTCCAGACGCCACCAACTAACACCCCTCACCAGAATTTCAACTCTGCGATCAACTTGAATCGCTTTTTCTTATCATTGAATGGTCGGTCATCACACCCGCGGCTGAATTGAGAGATGGGCTTCTCCAGCGGCTATGCGATACTTGGCTTAAGCCAAGCATCGAGCTAACATAGTACGTTGGAATGATACATCGACTCATGGATATATGCCAGTTAGGCGGGACATGGAAGAAAAACTGCTTCCTCGGACCTGTCGTGAGGCGGCTTGGACGGGCAAGGTGTCCTTCATGAGGGCAAGCCTCGGAGGTAATTCATTGTGTAAGTTCACGGAACGGCTCTAGACACCCTTGCACGACCGATGTCTCGACTCGGTAGTGTCTCGGCAACGTCATCTTCGCCAGCCACGGGCCATATTTCACCTTCAACACCAACATTGTCCCCATCACGACCTCGAACTAACGCGAATAAGAGTAAGCGCATGACGAGAGTGTCCGTAGGAATAGTTACATCGCTTCTGTATCCCCGCAGTCTCTCCGCTCTCTGCTGCCGGTAGCGCGTACCGGCACCCATGGCGGACCGACTGCCTGCACCGCCATCGGCAGAAGTCCGGGACCAAGAAAATCCTATGAAAGCAACCCATTTCTCCTCACGATGGCTGAAGAGGAGATTAGCCATCATTATGATTTTCTCTGGTAGCACTGTCTTGCTGTTTTGGTACTTTGGCGCTTTTACCTATGCCAGACCATACCAGCATGGCACGCCGCAACGACCAAGTCCTCCGAACCATGAGACACCAGATGGATCTCTTCTTGTCAGCTTACCGGATTATGGATTGTTCCAGGGTACCCAGTTGCTCATGAACTTGAAGAAGACGGAGACCTTCAGCCGTCCAGTGGATGCATGGATGAATGTGGAGTATTCCACGCAGCCAGTTGGGCAGGGGAGGTTTATGCCGGTAACATGGCCTGAACCGTTTGATGGTGTGAAGGATGCGACATCCACTGGGCCGGCATGTTTCCAGAACATGTATGGTTCGCTAGGACAGTCGGAAGCTTGTCTTACCATCAACGTGTACCGACCTTCGGGTATTCCTATGGACCAGAAACTGCCGTCTATGGTCTTCTTACATGGAGGCTCGTTTGTATCGGGCTCTCACCGCAGTTTTGATGGAGCGCTGTTTGTGGAAAAGAGCACGGAACCCCTCATGGTGGTTACTGTACAGTATCGACTGGGTGCGCTCGGCAGCTTGCCAGCCAAGTTTATGGAAGAAGAGGGTCTTCTGAACCTGGGTATCCGCGATCAGAAAATGGCCCTCAAGTTCTTGAAAAAGTACATTAGCGAGTTCGGAGGCGACAAAGACCAGATCACACTCGGCGGCCAAAGTGCTGGCGGTCATTCGGTCGGCATCCACCTATTTCACAACTACGCAGAGGATGCTGAGAAGCCTTTGTTCAACAAGGTCATCATGTCTTCTGGCTCACCAACTGCGCGTGCCTTCCCGGGTGTTGACTACCCTATCTACCAACGTCAAGTCGCTGACATCATGGATTACCTCAACTGTCCTTTGTCGCCTAACTCTGCCGCCCTGGAGTGCCTTCGCGCCGCGGAAGCTGATGACATCCAATTCATGTCTTCTTCACTATACAACGCTCACAACTACAACATAACTTGGCCATGGCAACCCGTTTCACCTGGTCCTCTTCTCGAAAAGCGCGGTTCAACCTCTGGCGAAGACGGCACCTTCTTCAACATCCCAATGCTGATTTCCTCCACGACCGACGAAGGCAAAGTCTTTGCGCCGCAGGACCTACGTACCAACACCGAGTATCTCAACTTCTGGAAGACTCTCATTCCAGGTCTAACACCTGAAGATCTTGCTGATCTTGAGACCCTGTACCCAGATGTAAAGCCAGAGGCTGGTACGTTCGGTTACGTCTCCGACCAGTTCGAGCGGGTATCTGAAGCCTACGGAGACTATTCCTATATATGCCCAGTTCAAGATACCGCTTCAGTTCTATCCTCCACCTCTGCTCCAGTCTACAAAGCGCGCTTCAACACACCAAACTGGGCGCCAACTTACTTGGGCGTGCCGCATGCTAGCGACTCCTCGTACTTCAACGGTCAGGCAAATACACAATACCCCGAAATTGCAGACATGTACAGCGCTTATTGGGCGAGCTTCATTGTCAGTGGAGATCCGAACACTTATGCCTTGCCAGACAGTGCAGCTTGGGAACAGTATGAGGGAACTGGAGGCAGGCAGCTAGTGGTCAGTCCCCCGGCTATGGGTGGCACGATGATGGAGGACGAGGGTACAGCTATCAGGATGGAGCAGTGTGCTTGGTGGAGAGATCCGGAGAGGGCTACGAGACTGAACAAGTGAGCTCGATCCCTTTTCACTATAGCTAATAATAATGCGAGTCACCACTACTATCCGCATTACATCTTCCAGGAAATAACAGAACTCTCCTGCTTTAGGTGAACTGAATCATTACTCTTTGGCCATCTCTTTAGAGCTTGAGATATGTTTTCCCAGGCATGAGTTCCATGTTGAACACACGATTGATATCGCGACTCTCTTTGGACACCCTACTGAGTAATACGCTATTGCTCAAATGGTCGTCTCACCCAATTACAACTGTAACATCGTGGACGTTGCGTATAGAGATCTGCCTCTTTCGCAGGAAAGAATCGATTTCTGGCAAGTACGTTTACGGTACCACCCAATGCTGCTCATGGGCGACTTGAGAATGATCCTGAAGGATGAACAGTCGGGGTGGTTCTACTATGTCAGAGCCAACGAGAAGGAGGAGAGCGTCGGAATCGGGTGCTATAATCCTAATGGTTCCCGTCGCGTGAGCAAGTGTGGCCATATCCACAGGTCTACGTTTGTACGCAAGGTAAATGAGAAGGCGCGTCAAGATTATGCAGTAGATACGGGTATGGTTGGATTGCCGCAAGCTCTGCAGAAAGAACATTGTGAGGAGGCTTGGACTGAAGCTTTCGAGCGTGTTGAGTACTACATGGATGACGCTGAGAAGAGAAGCAAGACTATTGGGATACTGGATCTGATACATCTGATAGCTCCAATGGTACTACCGAGTAAGGCGATGATCTTAACCCCTGAGTCACGCATATTGTCAAAACTGGATGAAGGATTCGGATTCGCTAACTCATGATATAGTGATTGTCATCGCTTGTACGACTCTTCTTCACTCGACTTGCAGTATCAGTAAAATTGAATCGTGTTTGCTCACTGCACGTTGCTCTCTGGCGCTTTGACGTCGAAGATTAGTTTCACTTGGAGCAAATTTCGAGAGTTTTCTTTGCAAACGGGTTGGTGCCTGAGCTCCCGCACGGGCTGGCTTTGCACTGCTATGTGCTATGTGAGCTCAAAACCCTGCGGTCTTTCTTCGCCCACGAGTCAACTACACTAATTCGACTATTGCTCGACACCTCGACTGCAGTTTTCGAAACACTCAACCACGTCCTCACTTGCCCGACGCAGTGATGATGAAGCTGCTAGCATCCTTTGCCTTCCTTAGTGTTCTGGCCGCGGGTAACACTTTGAACTTATCTCGTTCCAATGCCTCCAACTTCGCTTTTGGCAACAACACAGTCAAGGTTGCCGCGGAATTCAACAACCCAGCCGATGACGTCCTTTGGGAAAAGGCAATATGTCGGGGCAAGAAGCTTCTTGTGGGCATGACCCTCGACATTCCAGACGCCGGTAGGGTTTGTCAACCCATGGTCAGTCCTTGGGACGGAACGCTCGAACACGAATTGTCGATTTGGGGTTATTCGGATATTAGCGACGACGCTGGCCTCGAAGACGATTGCGACATGGGAGAGGGTAATCATGGCCTCGACGACATGCTTGAAATTATAGACGCCGATGACAGAAGTTCCATTGATGGTGGGGACAACATCTGTTACACGTTGCAGCATCGAGACGGCGATGCTGTTAAGAGGGATGAGGACGGAGGACTACCAGAGGAGGATGACCAGTACTATGATGTTGATGATCGTGAATACAGGGTAAGTTGATACGTGGCACGCGATGGGTGTGCAGTTCTATGCTAAACGGCTGACTTTGCTCCAGATCACTGGTGCATATTTCAAAATTGGCGTAAATCCGCGGGCTGGCATTATTTACTTCCTCAACCGTGAATCACCCGAAGCAGCAGCTAAAGATCTCTGGGGAGTGCCTTCCGTTACCCCAGAACAGATGCCAGCGCTCAGATCAAGCTCAGATATAGCATGGGGACTCTGGAACAGGGTTAGTGGTAGAAGTCTTTCAAACATCAATTACTTCTTCTCTGTGAGCATCACCAACGACGAGACGTTACAGCTCATCGACAGGGCGATGATTACCGAGGATCACAACTACATGCCCTATGCACCGGGAGTCACGTTCACCTCTGAGACCGAGACTGAGGCATTCAATGCTCTTTTGGGTATGTGGAAAACGTTGGCTTTCTCGACTTCTTGTCAGACCTTGATACAGACACTAACAAGGAATTCCTAGGATCGTCAAATGCCATAGGAGCAGCCTATTTCCTCGTTCAGCACAAGCCCCAGTTCGGCCACAATCGATATATCAGTGAGATCAGTGTGTTCAAGGCGAACGGCAATATGGATCAGATTTCGATGCTCATGAAGGTTGAGCAAGCGCTGCCGGCACCGCAGCTGATGCGAGTGCGACCTAACGTCCAGGGTCGCAGCGAGCTTAGGTCACCAGCAAACTTGCCCTTTTCACCGCTAAATGTCGGTAATACGAAGAATGATACGCGTGTAGAGCCGACCCGTAAGGCATTTCACATGGCCAGGCGACACATTCTCTGGGTTTAGATCTACCTATCTATAACGACTTTCCTTTGGTAGACATGGCCCGTATATGGTAGAGATAGACTTGGGGGACTTTTATGAGATCCATGTAGTAGGATATAAGCAGCACTCAATATGAAGAGAAAATAGCAACTGCTACCTCGGAGGCTAAGCTGCAGACCGGTACGTTCTTATTGGTTGAGACAAGCATAGCCGCAGTCAGGGGTACTGTGACGAGCACACCTTTGCGCATATGTAAAACACTTTGTTATTAAACTCATAGCTCCGGGTAATAGATGGGGTCTTACATGCACCCAGCCTCGCCTGAGCTGTCACCTTACATGATATCCTTTGAGACAGGCATAATGTTGACCGGTGAGAAGATCTGGCCCCCAATTCCTGGGTGCCTTGCGCATTGATAATTGCAACCTGTGGCACCGTCCGTCCATACATTGCAATGCTCTCTGATTACGACAGGTTGGTTGATTATGCGAGGTATGGCAGAAATAGAGATGGTGGGGCCTGAAGCTCGATACACCTCGTAGCAGTAGTACGTACAACGACGACATGTCGCTTCGTTCCATCGCGATCACTACTATGAGTCACGGAAGCGTACCCGTATCTTACCGGCAAAAAGAGATACGATGGCAACCTAGCTTTAACACGACTTACTTATACGTACAAACTTGGCAAGGCCCTCCGACTTCCCCAGGCAACCACACTGTATCCGTAGATCCCTTCACCGCAGCAGCATAAGCCCTCATAAATCCAGCATATCGGCATGACCACAAGGCTGGGCCAAGGATGTGTTTGCCTTGGGCCTGTCACCAGACGTGACGGTGGCACAGACGAGGAAAGCCAATAGCAAACAACGTGCATGTTCAAACAGGCGCACAAGCGTAGATAGTGAGGTAATACCCGTCGCGCCTACTCTTTCTCAAATTCCCCTCTCACTTGAATTCATACGCGTCGGAAAATTCTCTCTCAATCACAACTAGTACCGTCACCGTTGGCGCCGCGACTCTACCTTTACCGATATTTATGCGCACGACTCATTATACAAAAGAATCAGCAACATGGCAATCGCAAAACCGCTTCTCAACTTCGTCGTTCGCGGCTTCCAAGCTCTTTTCGGTATCGTTGTACTTGGAATCTCAGTCTCTTTGATTCGAGGCCATCACTGGGGCAGCCTCCCGGCTAGTCTAGGTTTCTCCGCCTTTGTGGGTGGGGTCACAATTCTAGGAGCTGCGTTTGGGGTCGCGGCACTATTTCTCAGCTTCTTGGATGGCATGGTTGGGTTGATCATCGACACCGTTGTTGCCCTCATCAACGCGGCGGGTGGCATTGTAAGTGTTAGCCTAGACTGGCAAGGTTTTGGAACCTTGAGATTTGAATTTTCGGCTGATGAAGATGCAGGTGCTCGCCATCAAGATCTCTGGCGTAGACTGCGACGGTAGTACGGACTGGGCGAACGCGACCAAGCTCGTGATCAACGACATCTTCAATGGAGGCTGCAGAAACGACTCATGCTACTACTGGGATCCCACACATGGCCCGAAGAATATGCGATCGAGATGCAAGTCAGCCCAAGCCGACTGCGTCTTCATGTTCCTTACCGTCCTTGTCCTCGCGGTATCTGCGATGCTGGCATTCTTGCGTATGAAAAAGGGCTACTAGATTCACAGTCGCATAAGGGTGAGTATCTCCAAACTAACGTAACAATATCGATCTGGCTAATTGTATACAGCGACGATAAGGCATCCGCGCGCCAATCTGACTGGCCAGCAGCCAAGAGTGCTTTGCACATGTCTCTGGAGGACTTCATGACGGTCTCTTTCTTGCACTACAATATCCATTTTCGCTAAAGCGATTTCATTCTCTCTGTAACTCAGAACAAGAATTGATATTTCGACGCGCTTTGTGGTTCTTCGCCAAGCGAAGCACGCTCTTTGTCATGGCGGACTCAATCTCATTCGGGTATATCTGCCAGCGTTAACATACGTCAACCCTGAACACAAATCGATGACAAAAGATGTTGTACCTACTTTTTCGTGCGACCGTGATATTAACCGCAGTCTGTGTTGAATCGGATGAAAGGTGACACCGTCGCAAGGAGTATCGGGTAACATGACCTCTTGTGTCTGGAGTTGCAATTCTTCGAAATGCTGCTTCAAGGGGGAGCTCGCTTTTGTTTTCAACCCCATCTCACATTAATACAATTTCACATTCAAGGGCACCAAGCTGCATATGAACTGCCTGTCGCGATGCGCATCTCCCCGTCTTTTCCCGTTTTGATTGCACGCGGGGTTTGAGCCCTCTTCAGCACTACTGTATTCGTCATCACCATTGTCTTGATCATTGGCCACGTGTTTGGCCCTCTTCCACACATGTTAGGTTTCTCAACTGGGGTGATCCTATCAATACTGATAGCTGCGCTCTTGACTGCTATTCTCCGTACTTGATCGCACCCTTGGATCAGAAACACGACTGACGGCAGCGTCTTGTCGCTGAACATGGCTGTTGGCGTTATAAGCTTACGACACCGCCTTGGAAGATTTTCGCACCGTAGACCAGGCTGCTTTACTAATCTCTTGGCTGCAGATGATGGCTTCTGAACTGCAAGACTATACATGTCGTTCAATTCCTCTGTGCCATAGCGAATTTGTGTGCGGGGGATTCTGCCATAGATTTTCCAAATCTTACTGGAGGGTGCTACTATTATCATGGTTGGGTGAACGGTTCCATTGATACGCCGAGTCGCTGCGTGTTCTACTCGTGTGAAACTGCGATTATGCTTTCGAACGTGCCGCTCGTATTGATCATTTGGGCGCTGACGTATGCGAAAACGGGGAAAGGATGGAGGGTCGGTGGGTGGAAAAATCGAGAGAGTACACACTCCGTATGAGCCTCTTACCTTGGACAATGCGATACCCATGGTAGCTATTCCAGACAGAGCATGTTGTACCTGAAACGCTAAGGCCTACTGTATAGAGCAGAAGATCAGTGTCACAAACGAAATGATGGTACGGACCAGTTTGCCTAATGTGTGCGTACCTGATATGTATTCACCCTCGGTGTGACTGTGCGACATCTTTGCCGCTGGACATATTGCCAACCACCTAGAGGTATGTAGACATCCTTACAGCCTCGTGGTATCGTATGCCCCATCTTCCTCCCTTCTCTTATCATCCGAGGTTGCTAGACAGCTACACGATCAATTCCCTCCCCACGATGACCTTCACCAAGACCTTGATACCTTCGTCCATCCTTCGAGGTCTCCAAGCCTTCTTCGCCATCATAGTCCTGGGACTATCAGTAGAGCTCATCAAAGGCCACGCTCCAGACGCAAGATATCAGCTCCCCAGTGTGCCAAAGCTGCTTCTTTTCACAGCAGGTGTCGGCAGTCTCACGCTCTTGGGCGCATGCATGGGCTTCGTGCTAGCATGTACAGAGTTTTTACGGGGTTATTTCGAGGTAGTCATCGATATTGTTGTCCTACTCGCCAATCTCGTGGGCGGTTTGGTAAGTCTGTCTTCGACCACATCGTGCGGGGAAAGTTGCCTGACAAACACCAGCTCGTAGCCATCCGCCTTCAGGGGAAGAATTGTGCAGACACCAGCAATAAGAATCGGTACGGCAAAGGCAATTATCCTTACAAGGGCTCGCTGGGGGGTATCGATATTTTGAATGGCGGCTGTACTGAAGATGCTGGGTGCTGGTACGTAAACCACGAGAGTAAGGGGGCCCAACTCAATGCTCGATGCAAAAAGAACCAAGCAGACTCAGTTTTCATGTTTCTGACCGTTGTGGTACTGTTCATGGTACTTGCCTTGACATACATGCGTATGAAGAGGGGATAGTCAAGCTAGGCTGAGCTAGCTAGCTAGGTGGACTATAGTAAGAATTCTGTAGAGGAAATTCCGAGAAAGGATGAGTATCTAGAATGAGGCAGAGTGCATGTAGCTGAGGTTGCTCGAGAGATAAAGGGTAGGAGTGTTGTTATGATATGCTTCAATTGAATCGCTCACTACTTCTCAGACTCTTCCTCATCATGCAAAATCACGTCGACTCCTAATCCAACGCCGGACGCGTTGAGCCTTTGGGTATCCTCTCCATTCAGTCCCTGCAACTACGCCGTCCCATTCGCACAGACCACCACATATCTAGACTGGGCAAGACTAGAATGGGAATCAGCTATGCTTTCACAGGAAGAAGTCGATGTGAGCGTCTTACGCTGCCGCAAGATCCACAGGTCTTGGTGTCGCCGTTGATACCGGCGCCGCACTTTGGACAGCCACCGTGGAAGTTGACGAGGACGGTTGTAGACTGCATTTTGAGTATTGACTATTGAACTTGCTGGTATTTGTTGTACTCTGGAATGTTTGTGATATTGTGGAATGCGCCGAGGGCTGGTGGAAGTTGGAGGGGTAAAGTGGGGTTGATATACAGAGCTCAGGTAGCTACAATCAGCTACGACAAGCCTAGGCAGCTAGTGCATAAGCCGTCAGATGACTGGCACTCGGTAAATGCGGTGGGTCTTGCGATTGGAGGCAAGCAGGAGGCGTACAATAAACGCAAGGTAGACATGCAGGGCCAAGTATTAGGAATCTCGTCCGATAGGAAGGTAAGAGGCCCGAGGCGAAAAGAATGACCGAGGAGAAAGGCAAACAGCTGTCTGATTACCTATGAACCCTACCTAACGTGGCAGATGACCTGTCCGTTGATAACGGCGAACCAGCCATCTTCCTTCTTCTCCATTTCTCTCCATGTCGCTGCGATCTCTTCTAGATGCTGCTCCGTCGCATAGCCACTGTCCAGAGCTCTCTGCTTGTAGTCACTCTTGACCGTCCTGTCAGCCCACAGTCCACACCAGAACTCCCTCTCTTCCGGCGTGCTGAATGTCCAAGCAGCTACACTAGCCTCAATATCGCTTCTCGGGAAACCAGCTTGCATAGCTATCGCATGCAGGTACTTGCCCATGTTCGGATGAGCCTTCAGCCCGAACGCGATCTTGATGTATAGATCCTTCCACTTCTGCATCCCGGGATGCTCTGGGTACCAGTCCATGGCACTGTAATTGCAATCTCGGACTGCAACAATGCCGCCTGACTTGGTTAACCGCTTCATCTCCTTCATCGCACCCAGCGGATCTTGTAAATGCTGCAGCACTTGATGCGCGTGTACGATATCGAAACCTGCTTCATCTAGACCGTCGAGCTTGTTCCAGTGAAAGATATCCCCAACCTCAAATCGTATGTTTGTGACGCCCTTTTCCTCTGCGTGTTTTCGTGCCTTCTCGATAACTTCGGCGGAGGGATCGATGGCATAGACGAAGCCTTGGGGGACGCGAGTAGCGAGATCAACGCTGATAGTACCTGGCCCACAGCCTACATCGAGGATCTTGAGCGAAGGCTTGTTGAGGTAAGGGAGGAGGTGGGGACAGGAGTTCTTGACGGTGCGCCAGCTATGAGAGCGGAGGACGGAGGCGTGGTGGCCGTGCAGGTATGGACCAGACATTGTCGGGACTCGACGTGATGGTAGGTGGATTCTGGTTGCTGGTTGAATGAGGATGCAGTGAGCATGCCTGCCGACTGGGAGCAATAGCGTTACTACACGTTCAGTCGCGGCTGCAGCCTAGGTTAGTTGCCGAGCCAGTTGGACATGACCGTTGCTTTATAGCTTCGGCAGTAGCACACAGCCAATGCTCAGGTGCGCCGAAATCGCTGTTGAGCTGTCTGGAAACTCGTGCTGTTCAGCGATATGCGACACTCGAGATGTGGTGGCTCTGGACGGGATGGTTAGGGCAGCCCCCTCATCTTGGAGTCTGAGCATCAGCCATCTCGGTACCCTTGCTTAGTCATCCATCCGTCTATCCCATCGCCTTGGATTCATCATATCCTTTGCAAGTTTTAGAAATGGAAAGAGTATTAGCAGATGAGATATGAACCTCGTAGTGGAACCGTTCACAGGTTTGCACATGCAAGTAGACTACACAGCGGCCACCTGCAAGCTTGCATTTGCGCTGATATTAGGCTGCAACAGACATGGCATTAGTGTCCGAGTTATGTAGGTCAGTGTCTCTTGCGAAGTGTCTTGCGAGCGTATTTGCCTAGGCTATCAATGGGCGTTGGTCAATCGAAGTCGTTGCAGTCAAAGCAGTGTCGCGTCCAACAAGCCCGACGGCTCCTCCCGAACCATCCGGACTGGCCCGGCCTTTTCCGTCATAATCATCGCCCCGTCGATCCTTTCACAACCAACTTCATCTTCGGAAATCCTCAGGAATAACTCCCACACCACGACGAGAGGATGCTCGTCTCACAGCATAAACTCACGCTATCGCCCAACGATAAGCCATCTCCAACCGCCACCTCAGCCTCTGGAGCCACCCACTAGTCCTAAAACAGACAATGGTAAGATGAATGGATACAATTGCCTTGGAATGCTTCCTCGCATTACACGGAAGCGGCGTACGACATCCATCCACAAAAGCCTCACCGTCGGGTTCTGGATCCACCTTCATGCCATCCTAAGTTACTGCATCGAGCAATTCTCTCAAAAACCATTGATTACTGGCAGTGGGCATTGTCCGCTTTAGATTTGGTCGGCATACATAGCTTGCATGCAGGCTAGGTTGCATTATGCAGCTCTTTGTTTGAGTTTTGTGCGGCACCGTCACAGATGCGCGACCACTGATATGGATGCGGCCTGATCCTCTCTCGTTCCTGCGCCGACTATGTATCGTCGACATTTGCCTCCAGCTTCACAATTCTGTACTATCCGCAAAATCGACAAGCCAAGGCATTTTGGACAATACCCCTTCTTCTTCGAACCGCAAGATAAAGCGCTCATATGTCCATAGAACGGTCCGTTCGATGGTGTGATTTTGAGTAATAGGATACCTGTCGCAGTGTTGTGAACAGATGTAGAATGGAGGGCTATAATCTTCGCCAAAGGCGACTGCAATCCATATGCTTCCTTTTGTTCGGTAGAAACGGTTCTCGCATGTCGCGTGGGACTTCGATACGGTTGCGATGTTTCATTCGAGACCTCGTTGGGATGCGACCTGGGATTGTGGTAGACATGAATGGCTCACCACAACGGTATGTCGCGAAACCAAGGTATGAAAGTGTTGCGTGCGGAAGGCTTCTCTTGCATTCAACTCTTTTAAAAACCGAACTGTTCAATGAATGGATCTGGGGGAAAGTACAAAGTGAGAACTCATAGTCACGATTCACGACTGAATGAAAGAACCATCGACCGATCTATTACCCAAACTGCGATCAATCGCGCCTCACCAAACAACTCTCCTCACGCGACTGCTTCTCCCTACTCCAATGTCACACATCCGGAAAAATCGCTCAATATCATTATTATGTCCGCAACCCCGACCGCCACTTACTCTCTCCACTGCGCCGCTACGACGAGACAACCCCTCACCTCCACCAGAGCCGCCGCCCAAATCTTTGGTCCAGAACTTTACCCACTTTACATCAATTGGCAGTTTGATACCGAGAATCCCAAGCAAGCAGCGCTTCATCCATCCAGACCACTGTGGAGAAGAACAAAACAGGAGGTGCGAAAGGAGGGAGTGGGTGGTATGCCCAGTGCGCAGACTTTCAAGGCATTCATGAATACAAGGAGGGTCAAGAAGCAGCTGTACATGCAGGATGCGGAAGATTATCCAACTGATGAAGATGGCGAGGGCGAGGAGGAGAGGAAAGAAGGAGCCCCGGGTCCGCTTACTACACGCCTCTGCAATCACTCTGTCCATCCCGGCAACCCTTGGATGACAACTGATATCTGTCCGGTTTGCCTCATCAGCCAATGCATTGCCTCACTGGAGCGCATTGCGCATGTCTGGCGCCTCGTCGGCGGGCCCTTGAAACCTTACAGATCCGAAGCCACAAGGGTATCACAGATCGACGCTGAGACATCGATGATCTATCATGAGGCTAAGCGGCTGTGGCATGCTGAGAAGGGCCGATGGGCGAACCTGGTGAGCATATATGAGTACTACGCAAAAGACGAGAGGTCATGGGAGGAAGTCTCTCAACAGGATGGGCTTACGATTCCTCATTCGGTCAATGAATCGAGTAGCTGTATGAAAGCATTGGAACTGGCAACCCAGACTCCACTCCTTGCGGAAGGATGGAGTGCAACCTTTATCCCGAAGAGGCGCTTGAGACAGCGTAGTGTGGGGGATGAGTTGCAATTGAGCTATGGAGATGGAGATCCCGGAGCTGAAATTCCGTACCTTCCCCCTGACTCTCTTCAGTCTGGACCAGAGATGTCTTGGGCCTCCGAAGAAGCATCCAATCGGGAAGAGGAGACATGCGATGCAACCGCACACCATGTCGATAGGGCAAACACTATCGAGTTGTCGCCCGACAACTTAACTATCCCACCACGTTCTCCGCCTTCCTCCGCATCTTCTTCAAGCATCTATGCCCCCTCCCCGCCGTCAAGACCACCATCCTCGCCAACTAAAACTCTACCTCAATATCATCTACCTCCTCCCATATCCGGTGTGTCCTTTTCCAACAGCCTCCCTTCACCTTCGTCGCGACAATCGTTCTACTACCAGCGTTCCTCGCCTTCTTACAAACCTGGCCAACACGCTAGTCCATTCGGCAGCCCATGGGCCGACACGAGCTTCATGAGCGACTCCAAGTATGATACTTCCGGCATCGACGAAAGTGAAGACGAGGAACTGGATAGACTAATGAGGGAACCAGACGAGAGTTCCCAAGATTCTCGAAAGATGGGAGAACGAGAATCACCAGATATTACCAATGTTGATCTGGATTTGGAAAGTAAAGAAGAGGAAGATGAGAATGACTGGAGTGACGACAGTGACATCAGAAACGACGGAAATGACGAGGGCGATCTCATAGTACATACGGGTAGGAAATACGTTAGACAGAAGAGGCTGCCAGGCCAAATTATGGGGCTAAGCATTCAGCGACCAGTATTTTCGTTTAGCTGGCCGCAGCATCCAGCACCTAAGGAAACGGACGAGGCAGACAAAGACGCTATGTCAGATGAGTTCGACGACGAGCAAGCAGAACAAGCGATGCAGGATATCGTCACTAAGACGATGGAATCTCCTACCGACCCAGCAGCAAACACCGATACGCTCACGGTTGCCAGCGGCGGAGCAGAGGAGATGGTAATGGGGCCGTTGGTTGAACCAGAAACCCAAATATCTCATCGTCGCCGAAGTCATGACGAGTTCAATGAAATCGAAGAGACAGAGAAAGAAGACCATGGCAAGAGACACTGTCATTAGAGGAGATCTTGCTGACTGTTGGACGTTGGATACCAAAGATTTGAAAGGAATGCTATCTATACGTACGTATTCGTAGAGACCACATGACGCATCGCTCTTGGTCATGAAAGGTATGGGCGGGTGATATGGTGCTGCAGGTATCAATGTCACACAGTGCTTGCCTCGGCTACAGAAGACACTGAAGATTTACGGTGCCACTCATGGCATCCAAGGAATAGAAGACATTATCAGTGAAAAACAGACAGGTAGCGGCGAACCTGGGTATAGAGCTCAGCTGCCACCTTGTAGTCGTGGAAATCGGGTCAATGGAGCTGGCGGTATGGGTTGGGCGAGATTTGTGACGAGTAGCTGCCAGGCGCACACTGGAGTAATCTTTAGCGATATGCGACCTTTGCGTACACAAGTAGCGATCATTCATGGCATAAGGAAACATGGAAAACGATGATGCAAGGTCGTAAAACTTCGAAAGACTGACCATGACGGCGCGCTGCCCTCCAGCACACTAGCGTCTTGGCATACATTTTCCGCCGCAACACCATTAGCGCGCATCACCGGTATCACACCGACGTCCAAGCCCACAAACCGCAGCCATTGCACGCCCTGCCCAGCCAACCGCGGCGCCTGTCCAATCCCCAAACCGCCAAAATGCTGTCCCGCGCCCTCATCCTGCCCTTCCGGCGCCCATCCTCTCTCCAAACCCTGCGCACCACCCTCCGCAGCCACACCCGCACCCAGCACATACACACACCAACCTGCTCCTGCGTACGGCCAACGCTCTCCACCTTCCGCGCGCACGCCTCGCCACAATCTAGCTCCGGCATCCGGGACCTCGTCTCTGGTTTCAATGGCCTGAGCATGGGCGGAAGGATACAAACGCGTGGCATGAAGGTGCGGAGTTCGGTCAAGAAGCTGTGTGACGGGTGCAAGAGTGTGAGGAGGAAGAAGGGCCGATATGTGTATATTATCTGTTCGAAGAACCCAAAGCATAAGCAGAGGTGAGTTTGTTTGGTTGGGAATGTGGGCGCGATGCGGACTGTGTGAGGATGCTAATAGGGTATAGGCAAGGATAGATGTGCTTGTGGAGACGAGAGAGGTTGAGAGAGAGAGGAGGGGAGGTGGTGATACATCAATGACCAGTCAGTGGAGGGGAATCATCTGAGAAAGAGAAGAAGCTGTATCATATGTATGCATAAGGCATTACAGGCGTTTACACGGGATCACGAGAATGGAACGGAATGGACACTCAGCTACTGCAATATATGGAATCTATTCACAATATAGAAGCCGTATCTGTCAAGCCTATCGTTACGTCGTAATCGATGGCACTGAAGTTGCTCATCCCATACTACCTCCACTCCTATCGCCTGAGATGATCCCAGCCATCTTCAACAACTCCCTGTCCATCTCCGCATCTCCCGTCCCGAGGTTGATCCTCCGCCTAGCTTCAGCCTCGCGTTCCTGCCATGCCCACTCCTTCCTCTGTTGCTCCGCAACTTCGTCCCCGCCACATCCCCAAACCTCCAGACTCTCAATCTCGAAGCGATCTTGCCAATCCTTCTTCTTCCTTCCTGGTAGCTTACTTGGATGGAACGAGCCTCCACCTTCTGAAAGATGCGTGAATATGCCAAATTCGAGCGCGTCGTCGAGATGCAGAGATACAGGACCAGGGCGGAATGGTGAGTGAGAGAATTGCGATGTGGAAGCTGATTGTGTTGGGATAGACGTGCCGAGACCGACACCAGCGGGGTATGTTGGTGATTTGGAAAAGTAGGTGTAGTCAGTGCTAAATGATGACGCAGTAAAGACGTCATGTGTGGGTGAGAGCTGGAAAAGCTGGGTCGAAGAGTCGCCGAAACAGGTCTTTCCGGTGTGTTTCCATTGCGAGGAGATATAGGCGCCGTAGATGAGGGTTTGGTTAGGGGAAGTGGAGGTTATACTGTCTGGTAAGCGTTTGGGTGGGAGCATATCCTGCAATGCGCGTTCGCGGGTGCTAGAGGGTGTTGCAGGAAGAAGGTGGCCTTTTACAAGAAGAATCGTGGGCGCACGCCAGTTGAAGACTTGCTTCTCGAAGGAGCCCATGCTGAAGCCGTGGGTGTTGCCATTGTATAGGGGTCGCAGCCGCCGGAAGAGATTGCTCCCCTTGATGAAAAACGAGAGTTGGCTGAGTGTAGTCAGATTCAAAATCTCTCCTGGCTCCTGCAAGACTGGCTCCAATTCTGCCTTTGGAGGAGGTATCACAGGTTTGCTCTCTTGCGTGGGAGATCCAGGGCCTGACTTTCGTTTGGAGAGGTCGAATTCTTTCGCGAAGAGGAAGTGCTCGAAAAGTGGGTTGAGACCATCGAACAGATATGGCAGGGACGTTGAGACGACGGTATTGAATGTGCGGTACGTGACACCTGGATGGTTCTCCACGCCAAAGGACGACAGTATAACGTTCGCGGCCTGCCGCAGCTCCGCTACCCTTTTGCCTGAGAGGTCTGGTGCCAGGGATGAGAGGCTTTGCTGCGCATCGATGGGCGCGATGAGCAGCAGCAGTTGGATTAGCTTGAGGAAGTTGTCCGTAGGTATGATTGAATGATGTACGTTGGTTTGTTCTCCATGCTTGAACGCATCAATAGCATCCATAGAGTCCAACGCGGCTAGCACCAATTCATCGTCATCCTCGTCTTCTCCTTGCTCTCCCTCGTCAGGCGCATCGATTGCAAAGCCCAGATTATTACTTCCCTCTTCCCAGCGCTTCGGCCTGTGATGCGCTTCTTCCTTGTCCTTGTCTTCCAAACTCGAGCGTATGCCCTTGTCATATACGGCCAGACTCCTGTAGATCTCTCTGAGCCAGATCTCCTTTCCTCTCTTTTTGAGGACCGCTCCGTATCTCTCGGTGAGTATAGTAACAACCTTGAGCAGCGCCTCCTGCGTAAGTATAGCCGGGGATTGACTAGGAAGTGGGAAAGCGCCAAGATAGCTGGCCATTTGAAAGACGATAGAGCCTACGCCCAGGGCATCTGGCAGCTCGAGGAAGCGACATAGTGTAGTTTCGCCCCAGTACTTGACGCCGGATTCAGTGTCGGCGAGGGAGCGGAAGACGGAATTGAAGCCGTAGAGTTCAAGAGGGGAGAAACTGTTCTGCGCAAATCGTTGGGCTATGGTTTGCGAGAGCTGCTCTGGAGATTTGTTAGTCGTGATGTTTAGGCGGCAACCTGGAAGCGGCGATCAAGGACTCTGGAGTAGTAGGTTGCGTATACATACCCAACGTCAGTTGCGGGGTATCGTGCGATGCTCCTTGACCCATGATTGCGGTAACTGGGCGCCTTCAACACGGCGAGCCATGGATGAGGAGGAAGTAGTCGCGTCGCGATGCTAGTGGTTCGACCAGCGATGACGGAATGCGGGCTATCTCCGATAACACCGAAAGACTTGTTGTGGCTGGGCGCCGTGCTTCGGATTGCACCTGTCTACTTCACACTCACATCGAGCTATTCTCATTGCAGCCGGGACTGTCTCCTCAATCTCCCCCTCCCCTCCCCTCCCCCATGTGCTTTGTATCCATAGGCTTTTCCCTCTTCAGAACATGAAGGTTGGTAGCGACTCGTCACATGTTCCGCCCAATCGGTCAGGTCTCAGCCGCGCCGTCGCCTTGTGTGACCCTGAGGTCCCATTGGGTAGGTGCGGTGCTGTCTGTCTATCCATGGCTAGGCACTGCCCTCTGCTCTCACTTGTTGGAACCCTTCTTCCAGTACAGTTCGAACGTTGCCAGTCTATTCTTCCGTCACTGCGCCCTTCACTACGCACAACAGCTTCCAGGCTCCACTGACTGCAGCACGTGCTTGCAGTGACTGCGCCTCAGCCTCACCTGACTTCCTCACTCGTATGCCCCAACTGAAACTGGCTATATGCGCTCGCACCACGCTCTCTGGTCGCACCCGTTGCCAACGCTCACCACCTCGCTGCGTGGTACTCACGTTTGACTATTACCACTGACGCGACAACGTACCCTAGGGGCTTACACTATCGTTCTAGTTTTTGCAATATCACCGAGATATTGTCTTATCATTGGGGCACAAACCAAGTTAGCTATGGAAACATGGCGGAAGTTGAACGTTGGTCTAGCAGAAGGGCAAGCGGAAAGGCAGTCCTCTGCCTCTGAGCACACCCACGAGAGCCCGGCTCCATCAGCCACCCAGCCAGCCTGGAGACCTGGCAAGGACGACGTTAGAGCCACAGACTACCAAGAAGAAACGCCGACAAACTACGCCACCCTGAACACCTTTGAGGAACTCACCGCTCACGTCAAAGCAAGGATATGTCGCGTGTGCCAGGAACCGTTCTTTACCTCGGAGCTCGACATCCGCCGTCTGTTTCAAGATTGGGCGGATGGCGCGGTTGATGAGTTGTCTTGCAATGTCAGATGCAGTAGCTGCAACACGCGCTCATGCATCGCATGCGAGCCAGAACCCTTTGCAAAATATTCCAGGATCGTCTCTCGCTCTAGCAAGCAATGCGTCTCCTGGTGCTGCGTCGGCGGTCGGCTGTTCCTCATATGGGCACTTCTTTGCGGATTCGATCGGCACATCGGGGAGTCTAGGGATGTGGGAAAGATTTCGAAGCAACCCAAGCCGGAGCCAAAGGCGCGTAAGACGACCAGCAAGCCTACCCGCGGCGGTGGTGTAGGCTTGGGGGGTAGCCATAGATCTCCGGCGGGCCGCATGCCTAGTGGTATGGGGTACGGGGCGCATGGTCACGATATGCACGAAGACACCGACTATGAAGACGATACCGACGACGAGGATGGCGACGAAGGCGGTGATTTTGATGATCCGGAATACTTGACAAGTGAGACCAAGGGCTCTGGACACACCTTGAAGTCAATCTTAAACTCGAAGAAGCCCGCGTCTTCGAGGCCCACGAAGGAAGACAAGATTTCAAAGGCGCAGAATGCACAGAGAAGCGAAGATGCCTTCAGCGACACGGTCCTAGGCTTTTTGACAGATCTGCTTCCATCCCTCGAGCGGGAAACCTGCTTCGATTTCGACCCTCCTGATGCCGTTCTTGAAATGCTCCGCAACAGCAAGATTCTCCAGTACTGCGCAGAACTACTTCGAAACGACTCGTTGTTTGACGTTATGAAGCGCAGAAACCTCTATCAGACTCTGTTCATCTTCCTGATGACCATGGGCTCGCATAGCGAAACAAGTGCAGCTCTTTTTGGCCCTCGATTCGTGCGTCCCGAGATGGTAGACCTCCTCACACTATCATTTTGCGCCGCCGCGCCCAATCTCAAAGACAGCGTTTCTATTCTTGCTGACTGTCTACGCAATCTCACTACGCAGAGTGCCATGGTGCTTCAGAGCGTTAAGAACAACGAGGAAGACTTTAAGAATCCAGAAGGCCAGCACATGCTATGGATCTGTAGTAAAATTTCAGACCTTTCGCAATTTATCAAGGAAAACACGGCCACAGAGACTGGTAGCGAAAAGGGCAAGGAGATTGCAGTAGTTCCCGAGGACCTTACCGTTGGGGAGGTGGAAGAAAAGGTCATGAAGCAAACTCACCACTATTACAAACAAGCAAAGGCACTTGAGTCTTCCCGTCCAGGGAGGTACAAGCGGTTGGTTACGGAGATAACGACGTTGCAAACAGGCCTTCCACCAGGTATCTTTGTACGCTACTGCGAAAACAGGCCAGACATCCTCAAGTGCGTCATCGCTGGACCGCTTGGTACCCCGTACGAGAATGGCCTTTTTGAGTTTGACTTCTTTTGCCCCGCGGAGTACCCCAACAACCCTCCACAGTTCAACTTCAAGGGAACAGCAGGCGGTTGTATATCCATCAATCCAAATCTCTACGCCGACGGCAAGGTCTGTTTATCTCTACTCGGTACATGGTCTGGTGAGCCCTGGAAGGCTGGTGAGTCGACACTACTGCAAGTTTTGATATCGATACAGGCAATGATACTGTGTGAGGAGCCGTGGTACAATGAGCCAGGAAGGGAGGCTGGCTACACTCGCAGACTCAACAGTCCTTCAGCAATGTACAACAGGAAGCTTCGCGAGCATACTGTACGCACTGCGATTCTAGCTTGGCTCGACAAGCCGCCACCACTATGGAAAGATGTAGTCGATCACCACTTCAGGGAGCATGGTAATACTATTCTCAAGACAGTGGAGGAGTGGACCAAGGAGAAGATGAGTGAGACAGCTGCTAAAGTGGGTGAATTTTTCGACTACGACGACGTGTTTGCTGCTGCTTTGGCCGGTCGTGGCCGAGTACTCGATCCAGATGATATGGGTACTATGCTGTCCAAGTTACAGCCTGCTTTGAAGGAGCAGTACGGAGCCACCTTCGAAGTCACATACGTCGCTCCACCTGTAGCGATTTCCCCAAATCTAATAGCTCCAGAAAAACAATCGTACTCGACGTACCTACTTCCACCATTCGCTCCTGGAGCAAGTACATCAGGAGCCACACCGCCAGGGTTTGCACCACCACCATCACCACCACCACCACCACCACCACTAACATACGGCTCCAACGCGCTAAATGATGTGGCTGATACGATAGGATTGTTCCAGCAACAGGCTGCTGCTCCTGCTGGGCGTGGAGGCTACATTCATGGCCAGGGTCGCGGCAATGTCGGTAGCAATCCCAACACTCGTGGTGGACGGGGTGGCTTCTCTCACGGCCCTTCACCACTTTCGTCTGGCGCTGACGTCAGTATGGGTCGTGGTCGAGGCGATACGACGCTAGGTCGCGGAGGCTTTGGTCGTGGTAGAGGCTTTGCCAATGGGAGCAGTGGTGGACGCGGACGGGGTCGCGGTCGTGGCGGTCGCGGAGATGGTGGCCCCTAGGAAGGACCAGACTTGGGGCGGCATGGCTGCTGCCTAAGATATGGGGCAGCGCCTGTGTATTGATAGTGGCACCGCACATGGGCGACAGCATCCTTCGCATCACGTAGATGAAATCACTAGTAACACGGAATGCATTGAGAGATGGGAAGAAGCTCGTTTCTCATGGGTCGTACCTCTAAAACACTAACATGTGTCCTAAATGTATACACAACAGTCTACCTCACAGCTGTAATAGGAAAGTAACAGTGTATACCTTTGGGGCGAGTTCTAATGCTTGCATATGCGGGTTACAACCTATCAAAAAACGGGCTTCTTTGTAACCACCCTCATCAAAGCTACAATGGGGGGAACACTAGACATCTGCACAAACACCACCACTCTGCTTGATCATCGATTGAGGAATCAAACCGCACTGTAAAGTACAGGTAATGTATGATATCTCTAGAATGCACCAGACAGGCGTACCAGTTGCCCGAGGTATGACGAGCCCGAGTGCCACACACCGACCTCGTTCCGCAGCGGGACGGCCAACCAAACACCGCAGCAAATGCACGCTCAAAGGACGAACGATTACAACATGACCAAGCCAATACCGCCCATGTGGTCCTTGCTCGACTGGCTCCGGCTATCGATGCCACCTGGTATGGGCGCAGCGCGGTAGTTGTACAGGTAGTAGTGCAGCGAGCCGTCTCCCGCGCCGAAGCGTTGCTCCTCGAGGAACAGCGGGTTGTCGAGGAGTGTGAGGGCGTTGAAGACGTCGAAGTCAGCCTAGTTGCGTTAGTAAAAGTGTGTGTATGTGGATAATGTGGCTGGGTTGCTCACCTTCTTGGCCAAGATCAACGCGTCCTTCATCAGCAGGTTCAGTCGCTGCTTGAGCTTCGTCTTGTCCTTGTCGTCCTTTTCAAACGCGACTTCGGTGCCATAGTAGAACAGGTACGCTGCCTTGATGGTGTTGTGCTTCTTGTTACCGATAACCGTACTCTCAAGGTTGTAGAAGGAGAAATAGTCGGTAATCTTGTGCGTGTTTGGGTCCTCAACAACGTAGCTCCATACAACCTGCTCCTTGGGCTTCTCCTTTGGCGCCATCCAGTGCTCAAATTCCGTCTTGTTGAAGACTTGTGCCATGTCCATGCGCTCTAGGTATCGCTTTAGAAGATCGACAGCTGCGTCGACGTCCTTGGCCTCCATCTCGCGCAGTCCAGGGGTAGACGTGGTGTCTGGGAGCTTGTATCGTACAATTTGACGTGTCTTGGTGCTGCCGTGCGGGAGAGGGGAGAAGCCGACATCGTACAGCTTCTCCCAGTCAATGGCGCGGTGGAAGTAGCGGGCTGTCGAGACGGGAGTGGGGAGTAGGGAGCCGACGGTATATACTGCTTGGAAGGTGCCTTGGACGTAGCAGCGGCGGGTAATCTCCTTGATAAGGACGGGTGCTAATCGCTTGGAGCGCAGTTTCTTGTGGACGCAGAGGAAGTTGACTTCGGAGCAGTTGAGGACCTTGTCGCGTACTCGCATTTGTATGGGGATGCCGGAGATGAAAGCGACAAGCTTGCCTGAGGCGGTTGCGCGGACACCAACGTGCCATTCCTTCTTCCAGCCAGGTGCTTTCAGGGCCCTACATGCATTAGCTTGGGTCCCCTTGTAAGGGTGCATGATTGCCTACCAGTTTAAGAAGGATGGCGAGTACTTGAAGCGGAAGGTCGCATCCTTGTCTTCAACGTAGTGGTTAGTGAGCAGCTCGTAGACCTCGTCCAGTTGCTTGTCGTCCTCCAGGTCCATCGTCACCCACTCAAAACCAGGGTACATGGGACTTGGGTTCTTGTCCACCTCGTCAATCTTGATCTCTTTTATCGGACCATCCTTGATATCTTCCTTGTTGGCCATCTCCTCGAAGCTGGGTACGGGCTGCGTCTTCCAGAAGGCGTGACTGGCCATGTCCTTTTGGCTGCCTTGCGGCGCCAGACCTGTCAGCATCTCGTTGATGTTGAGCTTCTTGATCAATTGCGCCAGTTCCTCCTTGCTATTCGCCTTGCCCTGCAGTTCATTCGCCAGCCCGGGGTTGTTCGCGAGCAGCATGTTCATCGCTTCCTTGGGTAGGACGTTTCCTGCGGGCGCGTTCAAGTCTGTGACCTCGCCGGCCTTGGACTTGCCGCCGAGAGCATCCTTGATCTTGCGCTTCCTGCTCTTCTTCTTCTTTTCTGACGCGCCCTCTGCGCCCTCTGCTGTCTCGGCTGCTTCGTCGCCGCTCTCGTCTGCGGATTCGGCTTCTGGCTGCTTGCTCGATTCGGCGACAACTTCGGCAGCCGCTTGCGACGTCGCGTCGGGATCGGACACCTTTGAGTTTTCCTGAGGCATGTTGGAGAGGCAGAGGCGGTGTCGGCGAATATGCGGCGACGTGTGGCTGTTGTGTGTTGACTGCCAGCTCAGGAACAGGTAACTGAGAGCACTGCGAGCTGCTTGGGTGGGGCATGGAGGGGCTGTCGCATCACGGCTGGACTTGCCCTGCGCCCTGAGCATCACCACAACCTCACTTTTATCAGAGATCATCACTTTGACTTGGGAACATTTGTAATGTACTTTTAGACTTCAAAACAACAACAACAACAACAAGTAAATCGGTATCTTCCCAGACGGTCTCCAGAACACCCATAGAGCGAGCACCTGGACATGTACAAAGGAACAGCTATCAAACATGCAAGAAAAGCAGAGGGTATTATACACAACAACCAAGACCATAGGCTCCGATCTCAATCGTGAAAGACACTTTCAAAGATACCGTCGTATCCAATATCCTCAACGTCAACTCCACATCTTCCTCCTCTTACACTGTTCCACGCAAACACCCCTTCTTGCACCTACCCTCCCAGCCTCCACTACTTACCATCCAACCCACAAACACCACGCCCTAATCCGACCACCGAACACAGATTGAACACAAACAAGCTTACCCAACCCCACCAACCTTCAGAACGGGACTATACCAGGGCAAACCCGGGTCAAGTCACTCAGGCACCGCAAACGGACTATACCTGCTGCATCAGATTGGTGAGGAGCTGGTATAACAAGACATTTGTGCATTTCAACTGTCTCGACTCCACAAAGGGTTGGGGTAGGCCTGTGGGTAGCAGCAGCGGTGGGGCACCCGGTGAGGCACACGAATGCACTGCTCACCCTATAGGTGGCACAGGGCTGCTACCCTGTCAATATTCAATCATAGTCTGGGAGGAAGGGGAGGGGGTGTAGTGAGATGGTCTTCAAGAGTTGGTAACAGATACAGGTATCGGTAGGTATCGTCTGGAGTGTTCAAGTGGCGTTGGGTGTACGGTGAGGGATCCGTGTTGTCAATGCCGTTTCCCTCATTCTCAATTGCATCCCCGATCAGTGCGTTCACGGTTCTACCCACACCTAGGTGAAGTTCTTGTAGAGCGGAGAGTCGATCCTGCGGGGCTTACCGGTCGGGCAAGAATAACTCGAGTAGGCGCCCGTCTTTGGCAACGAAGCCACCTTGTGCTGGCGAAGCGGCGAAACACCGAACTGCATCCCAGAGACAAAATTGCTGATCTCGGCGCGGTCGAAAGGAGCAAATTTGGCCTTCATAGCCTCTGATATATCCTCAACCTGGGGCCCAAAAAAGCCCTCGGGTTTGACGGTGGCACGAGCACACTTGGCAAGGATGTTGAAAGGGTTTTGCTCCGACCTGTTGTATAAAGGAATTTTACATTGATCAAGGAGGCCAAGAAACTCTGGGCTCTGAAGGGTTTGTCTGACAGAGCTGTAGAAATGGATGACGTCTTCCATCCGTGCCCATGATGCAACGACATCTTCCAAGGCTGCTTGATGCCGAAGAAATAGCAGCGCCATCTGGCTCCAGTTGTAAGTGGATGTTTCGCAGTAAGCGTTGTGGACTTTGTCTTCATAAGTCTTGACTTCGCGTTTCGTCAAACCGTCAGGAAGTCGCCCGGCCATGGTACAGACGCAGGCACGATTATAGAGGGCTTTGCCCATTTCCAGCGCAACCCAAACAGCACCGAGAAATGTCTTGGTGAGCCCCCAGGCCACGGAGAAGACGGTACACACACCCTTCAGGAAAGTCTTGTAGCATCCTAGCCAGATCGTCCAGGAGAGATCCTCTTGGCCAAAGCCGAACAAGACTTGCACGGCGACTCGAAGAACGTCCAGCACGTGTGATGGAATCTGCTTCCAAGACCGGATACGGAGCTTGACTACGACCAGGATGAAGTTCCAGCCGAAGAATAGGACGTCTGTTGCAAAAGCCTTGACCATCTGGGAGAAGGTCGCGTTGTTCGGGTAGGCGAAGCAAGTGTCCGGGAAGAGACATTCTCCAATCGTGATGGAGGATATCGGTCGCTCAAATATCTTGTCGATGCGACGCTTGCTTGTTCGCCCTTCGTACCAATTATTTGCTTGTCTGGCGAACCAATGTCCTACACTGTTTGCAACCACCTTGACAAACCTCCCGCAGAGGAGAGGAATGCGCTTGGCAGGCGGCAGTTGGAAGTGAACGATGAGGACGAGTGGGTACGACAGGAAGAAACTGAAGATCCTCGGCCATATGACGTGTCCCTCTGACCATCCGATCCAGTAGTCGCTGAGCAAGCCTACCCAAGCCAAGAGCACACATCCGTATCCAATGCGGCATCCAGTGTGCCTAAAGGAAGCGTTGATATATGTGAGAACCTGCCCGAGGTTTCGCATGGCGAGATGCTTACCCATGGAGACGATAGTGACCCACCAGACCATGACAATGACAGCAAAGATGGTAGCGACGAACATAGCCAAGTCAAACTTGGAGTACTGGGGTACCGCCATCGCGTGCGCCGTAGACATGCGATCCTGAAGACGCAGACGAGACTTGGTGTGGTCAGGCGAAGAGTACTTGTAGGGGTCGAGCCTAGGACGACTAGATTCGGGGATGGAGGTAGAGGAGGTGGTAGGGATGGCATGGGTGATGGCGGTCGCGGGAATCCCGATCGTCTCGGTGACAGTGACAGTAGGTAAGACCAGAGGCGCTTCCAACACTACATACGTGACGACGACGGCCTCGACATTGGACACGGGCAACGGGGATTTGAACCACGGACCCAGGCCAAACAGAGCTGGTAAGACCTTGAACGCCCACATTGTGTAGGTGGTTATTGCGATTCACTATCAGAAGGACTGGAGTAGCGCCGGTTGAGTTGGCGGAGTGGATGGAGTTGTCGCGGTTGCAAACGAGAGGGGTGTCAGGTATTGGAAGCCGGCGGCGAGTAATGAAGTGTGATGACTTTGTTATCAGAATTGATTATATCGTCAGTCGCTGTGCGCAGAGAAAAGTCGCAGTGTTGGAGGGGCGTGGACTTGTTACGCAGGCGCGACAGCTTAGCGCGATTAGGTCAGCGGCGTAATCAGTGTTTGGACCCTTTTTGCATCGTAGAGGTGGGAGGTGGGGGGACCATAAGCGGGAAATACAAGGTTCAGGTGGGTTGAGTGGTGGTAGACTTCATGGTGGTGGGAGGTTTGGGTAGAGGTGAAGGAGGAAAGTTGGGGGGGAGACCAAACAAGAAAACCCGTTCAGACACAGAAACATCAAGAACCACGAGATAAGCTGAAAGAGTGTCGGAACTCCATCCATGATCCATGTGTAATGAGAGATGAACACGGAAGCCGGATATGCTGTTCGATATATTGTCGTTACCTGTATCCATCAGCCACCCGACGTCTTCACTACTCACATACACCAAGACGACTAGGGGACTTGACTAGCTGTATAGTTTTACTACATCAATCTAACTGCTTTGGTCTTTGTGGTATGCTACTCACTATCCTCTTCTTTCGCTACTAGATCAAGACTGCCGTTCATGTCAAACTCCACCATAGGGTATTTCCCACCAACCATAACAAAACAGACATTAGATCCAGTGCAGCGGTCATGACAATGCGTCCACAGGACGGATATAAGAGGAAAACATGGTGTTAAGGATAGTCAACGAAACAAGGAGACGCGTCAGCGGTGTGCTAATCCACGGGCACACGTCAGCCTTTTTGATATCGTACAATGATTCTGACCAAGATGGGAATGTAATGAAAAGGAAGATGCTGTCTGTTTTGGTGAAAATGCAAAAAGGGTATCGTATCGCTGTGCTGGGAGAAGCAAAATCTCAAATCTAACTGATGGCGCCAAACAGGGATGATGCTCAAGACGAGGATGGTGGCGGCGCACTTATCGTGGTGCCGTTCTGGAACTTGATCGTGAAGTTGACAAGGTCCAAATCGAATGGTCCCACATCAACGCTACCACTGTCCGCATTCCCGTTGCGATCGTTTGTGAGCAGGGTCTGAATCGACTCCTGTGCATTCGCGGCAACGTCCAGGTCGCTGCTTTCCTGAAGCGCAAGGAGTACAGCTATACGAGCAAAATCGAGAGCACTGATGTTGCTCGAAATGGGTTGTGTTATAATGGTTTCAGCTTTGGAGGTGCTCTGATCACGCGAAGCGTCGTCTTCGTTGACCTGGCCCACTGTCTGGCGCTTGGCTTGTTGACCAGGAACCTGCGCGGGATGGGAATGATGGAGTATTGGAAGTGTACGTGACGGGTGAAGCGTAGTCCTCAAATCCATGGAGTGGAGACGATGAGGAACAGAACGAGAGGCGAGACCATTGAACGTGATCAGAGCATTCTCGGCTGCGCAACTGAGGGACAGTTGAGAGAACAGCGACAACACACGTGTGGCGTCCAAAGGAACATTGAACTTGGGAGCGGTGGTCTCAAGCAGGCGGGGAATGCCAGAGCCCATGGTGGCGTTGTTAGCAGTGCCAGCAACGTTGGTCGTGGTGCACCCAGTGGCATCGTCGTTTGTACACGTACTTCCTGTGAAGCCGTTGATGCATACACAGTTGCATGATCGATCCGAGTTCAGGATTGCGATGCCACCATTCTGGCAAGTGATGATACCGTTGCATTGATCATTACCTTGGCCTGGGCCAGACGTGGGAAGTGGTTGAGCAGGCACGTTGGTGTTGCTCATGTTATCGTTGCCTCCGTTGTTGTTGCCTTGGGTCTCTTGAGCAGCCGGAGTATTGGCTCCTTTGTTCATATTAGGTATGACGACTAGGACCACAGGGATGACGACCGCAGCGGCGATGATAACCAGCAAGACTACAAGGAGTGTGATGAACGTCCACAATGGCATCCCACAGCATCTTCGACGCGGCCTTTGTTTCTCGTTACTTGATCTGGGGTCCGTGGCACCGTTGCGCGAATTCGCACCTGATGGCCATTTTGATAAGCTTCCGTTGCCAAAGTTTGGAGTACCACGGCCGGAGCGGTTGGGTGTTTCTTGACCAGGTGGTGGAAACGCGGCAAGCATCTCGGACAGTCCAGATTGACGGACTTGATTCCTGTCGGGCGCGCCGGTTTCCCAAAAGTCTAAACCAAGTCGACTTGCTGTGCGTCCGCGATCAAGGTTTGCTGCTAATCGTGTGGCTCTTCGAATAAGATCTGGCAAACTCGTCAAGCTGCCACGCGCTTCAGCGTCACGAACCGCGTCCATGTCGAGCCTTGCAGGCCGTCGCATCCCAGCACGCTCGGCCAGTCTAGTGGGTCGCAATTCCTGCTGCAGCGGTGATGCTGCTTGTGCGTATCCGGCTTTGAGGTTCTCTGTAGTATCTAGAGAATCTACAGAAATACCCCTGCTGAGGGGTGATCTTGCCGTGCCCGAGGGACTGCCATCCCTTGCGAAAGTTGAAGCCCCTGGCCCCATGGCGCCTAAACCAATGCCAACGCCATCTGGTTTCTTCGCATCCGCTCCGCCCTTTTTGATGCCAAAGCTATCAACCGACTTGATGGTCATGAGCGATGGTTTGGTCCGCCGACCCAAGCTCGCTTGTCGCACGAGGGCTGGTGATTGCTGAACGAGGCCGCTTCGGTCGTCGTGATCGGTCGGGGTGGGTGAGATGGTATCACGGTCGCTACCCATGGTCTCGCCGTCATCCGAGTATAGATCGTCATCTGGATAAAAAGCCTTATCGTCGGTCGGGAACACGTTGCTAGAGGCAAAGGATCCACGCTGTGACTGCATCCTTGAAGAGTTGTTCTCCGACTCCTCGACAATGGGCGATACATACGACATCTGGGTGTAGTATGACGAAGGGCCTTTTCGCGAAGACGGCGGTGGACCTAGACTCGGAAAGCGTCGAGCTTGTTGGATACTTGGCATAGGTGGTTGAGGCACAGGGAAGTCGGGTATGGATCCTATTGATGAGTCCGAGGCGATGGAAGAGATGGTAATTGGTCGCGAAGACAGAAAGGAGCCAGGAGAATAGGTGTCGCCATTTGGATGTAAATATCCTGGGGAGGTTGGCGAAGGAAGCTCGGGAGACAGCTGTTGGATGGGAAACTCATCAGATACAGGCCGTTCGAATTGTGGCGGTGGTTGTAGTCTTTTTGGAGAGCGAGGCGGAATATCAGGAGTAGAGTCTACCAGGTCCATGGTGATGTTCGGCAGTGGCCATTGTGGTGACGGCGAATCAGATTCTAGGTCGTCTCTGCTTCCCAAAGGTGTCAGTCCCCGTGACTGTTCGACTTGTTCTTGAGAGCGCTGCGGAACGAGTTGATTGGGTCGCCGAGGAAGACCGATTATCTTCGATGTGTCTGGGAGCTGGGTCCTCTTTTGCGCAGCCTGCATGCGCTCACGAGCCGCCCGTACCGAGCCCTTTTTCGCATCTCCATCGTTGCTCGCGGCTGTTGCACCGTAAACTCCGGCGCCCAGTCTCTGGTCGTAACTCATGAATTAGATGTCGGAATGTTGACGGTAAATGTGCCACTCGACACAGAGTCTGGTGATGAAAGGGTATTGCGCGACGCGAGGTTCACGCCCTCGATGCGCGAAACCGGTGAAGTTGACGAGTATGCTCCGGGCAGTCTGCGGGTGGTAAGGGTATGGACTGTGAGTACGAGTGTGAGTACGACTGTGCAACTACTGACGCATATGCACTCGTTGCAAGACAGCTGATGGCCAATGCGAACATGTATGACACGCAGGCCTTGAAGTGCTCTAATCCCGGAAAGCTGGTCCAGGTACCTGGAACAAGTGACAGGCAAAGAAGTGAGTGGAAGGGTAGACGCGAGGAACAGGACAGAATGATTTGGCAAGTGTCGACAGACGGCGGAAAGCAACAGTGACTTGCGTGCGAGACACCCGTGACCTGAAGTGTCGGGGGGACAGGAACCAGGATGTGAATGATACACCGTATCAGATATTGAGTGGCCTACAATCTGGCAGATCAGAATGAATCCCTTGCATGATGGGTGGTGCTCAAGTGGGACAACGAGGGCTCTACCAACAGAGCGTAGGCGGTATCACAGAGTATAACCGAGCTGCCATGGCGCAAGAAGCTATGCAGCCCAGCAACAGCAAGCCGAACTTGACAAGAACGGGCGCAGAAGCGAGGGAAAAGAGAAGGTGTGACGTTGTCTGTTGCAGCAGCGTGACGGTGATGCCAAATGGGGTTTCAAAGGAAATCCATGTACGTACAGCAAAGAAGATCTCAGCCAAGTCAGACGAGCGTTGTCGGAAGAAGGGCGTATGGATAGGACATGGAATATTTACAGAAAACAAAATGGGGAAACTATGCTAGGCCGAGGAGTGGAAAGTAGTAAAACGAAAGTATAATAGTTGGATGGGGAGCCTCGAGCTCGTGCAATGGACTCAGGCCGGGATGGAAGGGAAAGAGTGAGGACGAGCAGAGGGCAGTCGAGGCAGCGACAGCATGTCTCGCAACTACAGAGACTTTGGAGTGGCAGGCAGGGCAGATTGTGGAACACGCAAGGTTGGCATGGTTCAGAGTTTGGAAGCACAGACTAGAAGGTGTAGTAGTGCGGGAAGCGAAGACGCCACGGCATGCGCAGTCGACTCAGGGGCCTCGTACTGGCCATGGTGTATTTGAAAGCAGCATGGTGCGACAGTCGCGGGCAGAGCACACACTCCCGCCCCAGGACGAGGTGAGGAGAGGGTCCGGAAGATGCGCCCAACGTGCGACGGTGCGAGCGCATGTGCCTGTCCGACAACGTCGGTTGTAATGACGATGATGAGTGCAATTAGCCTGCCAGCCAGGATCGCGCCTGGGGTGAGCCATTCGTGATTGCCAGCAATCTGACGCGGTCCGGCAACGTTGACGGATGCTTCAGATGCATGCGGCCATGGTGTGTTTTACATGGCATCACCCTGCGGAGACGATGCGGGCCCACGAGTCGGTCTCGAGCGTCGTGCCGGCCAAGGTGACCCATTTCAGAACTCGCGTGCTGTTCCTGCATGCATGACGCCTCTTTTGGTCCCGGCAATACGCCCATGGCAACTCTAACGAAGAGTGGTTGCAGGAGCGCGAACCGTTGTGCCTGAGGGCATCTTTCGCAGCGCGCGCACGCTGTCCAGACGACGGCACCAGAATCCACGTGATGGGAGCAAGGGTCGAGCCGGTAGATTGCATCAAGGGCCGCGAGGGATGTCTGCTTTGTGAGGCTCGAGGAATGATTGCAGGATGGAGATGAATCAAGATGCCGAACTGCAGTGTGCCGTGATGGCGGGATCGCACGAGGACAGAGCGGTGTCTGCTAGCTGCAATCAATGCGAGGCGTCGCTAGATAGCGATCGACGAGCGAGATCCATCGGCCTGGGTGTGCCGATTACACCGTCCCGTGTTATCGTAGTAGTAGTAGTAGTAGTAGTAGTAGTAGTAGTGGTAGTAGTAGTAGTAGTAGTACTGAACCTGGGTCTTGAAGAGATTTGTAGAGTGCAAAGCTGACCAGATGCCGCAACTACTGGTAGAGTCCACCTCACGTCTCGTGTCTGGCCGTCGAGCAGGCTCGCAGCTCCTCTCAGCACGCCATGTCCGCCTGACGGAGATTATGAGCAAATAAAGAAAACATGGCGTAAAGGCCTCTATCGACGTCAACCAAGCGAGGTGCTCTGTGCATACGGAATCCACGGCCCTCGCTATACGGTTCCGCAAACGCTCTTGCACGTGGGCAGTGTTGAGATGCAACTATTTGTTTGCTGTTGCGGAGCTTTGGGAGTCGGCATATGTCTTGTTTCCTCGTGGCCTTCTGTTTCGCGTGGCCTTCTGTTTCGTCCCTGTTCAACTGCATCCTCCCGAGTTGCCTGATTCGGCACACGTCATGCTTTCACGACTCAGCACTCCACCAGCAATGACTATGTCTGACTATTGAATCCTCCGGAAAAACTCTTACACCCCACACATGTACGGATCGTTGGCCACCAAGACGTCGTGTAGCCTTTGTATGCGCTTGTGCTACAATGACCCGCTGGGGAAGTAACCGCTCGTGCTCAGGTGACAGGCAGGACGGGTAACCGCAGCTTGTAGGGGCGTTGGTGTAGCTCCTGCACGTCTCGTACAAACCCGCCAGCCACACTGTCATGTACGACCGCCAAAGCCATCTTCGAGTCATCACTTGTGCAGTCTCGCAGACCCACGCGGACGTCTCAGTTCGACCATGTCCGCACGCCTCGGAGGCCTTTGAGACAAGACAAACAGGAACCCACACGACCAATCGACATGGCGTCTCCTGAGCAAGTTCGTCGAGGTCATACGAGTTGGACTGCATGTACATGTTACTCAACTCCATTGTAGGGTTTCGCCTCGAGATGCAGTCGCACGACCCGCAAACCCGTGACACCCAAACGTCTTCCCTTGTCTGCCGACAGTGTCAAGGCCTCTCCTGACGGCGGTATAGCTGTCGTGCCATCAGATGGTGCATACATCAGGTTGACTAGAGGCAACATTCTCACACACCATGGTTATGCACAATCGACAGCTGCTGCTGCTGCTGCTGCTGCTTCTAGGTTGCCGGAACCCAACGAATCTACAACTTCACCCTTCAGACTAGCAAACATTGGGGTCCGGCGGGCAGATCATGGCTCGGCGCTGCTACAATCGCCAGCTCGTGCGGGACATGCTGCGCGTATGAGACAAATATTCGAAGATGCCGGTCGTAGCCACGTATCGTCCCAGCCCGGGCAGACCATGCTATATCCCCAACTACCAAACATCTCAAGAAAGGCCTCGCCGACGAGCCAGTACGACAGAGATGAGGACCATCCGACACGCCGTCCAGAGCCCTCGTGCGTGTCAACAAGCTCGTTTCGAATGGCACAACACAAGCCACAGCTGAGCAGCCCTCACCTGTCCGAGCAGAGTTCAGAGTCTTGGTCCGATGACTCCGGTTACTTCATCGCGGGCTCTCGAAGGCGTACTTGTAGCCTCGGTGTCCCGCCTAGGGTCCGGATCAACGATTGGCTGACAAACATATCGGAAGGCGAATGGAAAACACCTATTGTCGAGGATGAGATCAAAGCCCCGTCCGGCACTTCATCATCACCGCTACCGTCGCCTCCAAAACTCACCGACATTGACTTCTCCTTCAACGAGATTCCCAATCAGTCGCCCACCTCAGCCTGTGATGCAACTACCGAGGACCCATTCCTCGACTTTGACTCTCACCCCCACACACCCTCGTTGTTCAAGGCTCTCCCTGTCCCACGGCGGCCCCCTATTCTATCACCACCGCCAGCTCGCCCCAACCCTCCGCGAGGCCAATCTAACCCTGTCACCACCGTCGTCATCCGCTCTCACCCCTCCCCAACGAAACGTTCCATCCTCGAAGACGGCGGCATCCAGCTCAGCCCGCTCAGCCCAAACGTTTGTATCGAGCGCGGTCCAACTCGCTACCGCTCTGCGCGCGCGTCGCCGATGAAAGAACGACAGATGTCGCCGTGTGGTGAAAACGAAAGTGGTGCTATCGACGTAGGGAGGGCAAGGCAAGACGACGGAGACGCAGAGGTACAGGGCAGTCCGCTTGCGCCATGCAAGATCGGTGCCGGGACTAGGTTCCAGCATCCGAGACACGGTGGACGGGGTTTGGGGAGGTTCGGCCGCGTCTTGGAGTCGTAAAAGGACGACTGGTTGTAGACTCTGTCGGAATCGGGTGTCAGATGCAAAGGGAATGAGGCGGTATTGCTGTTATATTTTGACATGGAACATCATCAATACTGCACATGAGTTGGATAGCAGAATAGTATAAAGTGGAGCATAGAACGTTGCGTTCATCCTGTCATTTTCACTAGCAGGAGATCCACCGGCGACCTTTTAGGGTTGTTGCTCCGTCTCCTCCGTCTTCTCCAGCAACTCATCCCTCACCACCCTACATATCTGAATCTTGGTCTTTCCAGCCCTCAAAACCAGCGCCTCCCAGTCCACAAGGTAGTGGTTAGGATCTACATCCTTATCCGGCTTGATGGTTGCCCACTTCAGCGCGGTAGGATTCTCAGGCGAACCAGAGTTTGGTACTATAACGTATGCGCCGTTTTTTGCAATCAAGCGGTTGGCTTCGGATCTCGAGCTTGCGAGACCGGCGGAGTGAAGGACGTGTGGGAAGGAACCTGGTTGAAGCATCGAGAGGGGCAACGTGACAATGTTCTCGTCGCTTTTTGGCTGTTCTGGTGTAGTGTCGGATGCCGCTTGTGCGGTAGAGGAGACAGCGTAGGCTCTCTTGTATTCCAGCAACTCTTTGTCCTTTTTCTTCATGCTCTCCTTGGCTCCATCAGCAGGACTCTTGTTACCGGCAATCGCTGTTCTCAGCGAGAGTAGCGAGAAAGTGTGGGCTCCCTGGCCAAAGGCGTCCTTGTGTGCGAGTTCGGCTTTCTTCGCGTCTGCGGCTCCGTGTGCCAGCTCGACGATTTCGCGGGCGAGTATATGCTGGGCAAGGCGTTTTGGAGGGTCTTGACCTTGTCGCGACATGAGCAGGGCGATGGACTCGAGGGGAAGGAAGGTGAAGAGTTTGAGGTAACGTTCTACGTCTGCATCGGCGGTGCGGAGGAAGTACTATGTCAACCTGTTAGCAGTAGACCTGTAGCAGGCTGCGGAAAGCATACTTGGTATAGCTCGAACGAGTTCAGCATCTGACCGTCAAGCCAGACGGCGTTGCCAGCGCTCTTGCCAAACTTCTCGCCGGACGCTGTTGTAAGCAGTGGTGTAGTGAGACCGTACGTTGCTACCCGTGGGTCCTCTTCGCCTTCTGCTCCATCTTCCATGCGATATATCTTCCGCATATGACTGACGGCGCCCATGCCCGCAATGATGTTTCCGTACTGGTCAGATCCGCCGATTTGTAGTTGAACGCCCTGCTTCCTATACATATTCCACCAGTCGTAGGCTTGGAAGAGAGGATAGCTGAACTCGGAGATGGCCATGCCTTCGCCGCTCTCCATCCGTAGCTTTACTCTGCAAATGTGTGAGAAGGAGTCTTTAGAAAGGCTTGGAGGACGTACGAGTCGCGACTAAGCATGGCACCTAGGCGCATGCCGGACCCCAGGTCTCTCATCAATTCTATCGCACTCAGATTCTCCAACCACTTCCTGTTGTTGAGAATGTCCTGTTTTCGGCTGACCATTTGCGGGTACTGGTGCTTGATGCCCAAGCACTTGACATTCGTCCACAGCTTCTCTAGCTGGTGTTGTATGCTCCTCACATTCATAGACTGCACGTCCTCGCCCTGTCGCGAGCGGGCGGTCGTCCTACCAGACGGATCGCCAATCTGCACTGTGCCTCCACCCAACTGCCCATGATTAACTCCCGCTTTGTGTATCGAGGCGTGGGTGGCTCACCAAGCTGACGGTGTAGTAGCCGTGGAGGTACATCCAGTACAGCGCCATGAGCGGAAGAAGGTGGCCGACATGTAGGGAGGGGGCTGTTGGGTCTACGCCAACATATGCCCCTATACGCTTCTCGGTGAGTAGCCAGTCGAGCGTCTGGCGTCCACTATCAACGCTCAGTAAAGTTGAGACGAGTCTTTGGTGCCATGCTCACCCAGCGACGTCCTTTACGAATCCGCGCTCTTCAAGCAGACTCAGCATACTCTGCTGCATGCCCGATCGCACCTTTCCTGCCTGGTCTTCCCATTGCGCCTGTCTTGCTGCTGGATCAGACTCCTCGTCGGCCCATCTCGCTGCTGGCCGCTCACCGCGCGCGAGAGTATGCTGCTGCCGTATGCATTGCCGACAAAGAAGTTGCCGGGGCCTTGACAGGTGTCTCAAAGCTGACATGGCTGCCAATTGAGCGGCATGTGAACTTGGGCGCATGTCAAAATGTCCCAGATGCCAAGATGGGGCCCCGATGACGCCGATTGGCTGCATCTAGGCGCAAGTCGCAGCTACCCCGACTTCTGCGTCGTCCGCATCCGCACACGTCACCTGCACCTCCCCTCGGGCTTCCTAGGGCCTGCATATGCACCATTGTGCTGCCTCGTACCTTAGCTGTCCGGTCAATGCCAAACCAATGCACTCTGCCTATCAACCCTCTCGTTCATCGTGTCCTTGCTTGTGTTACCTTCAATCCATTGTCCTGACCATCCAGTTCGCCCTGACATACATCCCACGTTGACCGCTGACATGTACGCTGCACTAAGCTGTCATCCTCCGTTGGGGCAGACGACTACTATTTCCTCCGATCAAGAATCAGTCAGATTTACAGTAGTCATTGAAAGCTCAGCCGGCCCAGAAAAGACATGGGAAGTTGCGCTCTGGCACAACTTTGATACTCTGGACCAATGGACAAGTACCAGTCTGGAGCCCAATAACGAGGCATCTGTAGTGAGCATCTGGCCATGTACCATGAGCCCGTCGAAAGCTGATTGCGTAAAGGCAGTAGTCAAATCGAATCAACCGCATGTTCAACGCCAATACTATACAATTGACCTAACCGGGCGTCCGAAGCACGGATCTTCGTTGTCGTATACCATCACGTTCAGGGCTTCAGAGGTAGGCTTCCGACACCAGGCTTACAACAAGTGTCGTTGCGCTCAGGCCGATGAGAATACGTAGCCGTTTGAACATCTTCGCTGACGTATCCAGAATGAACCTTGGAAATGGGCCAACGAACAGTTTTCAACTTCAGATGGTCGCCTCATCTATCAGTCGCCAGACGCGCTGAAAGAAGACTTGACATATTACCTTGAGGATCTTCCACCGTTCCTCAATATTTCCAAAGAACAAAGCGATACACCCAATACGGTCTTATGGGACCTCACCTACCCTGTCAGCGCAGCATCAGGCAAGACATCCGGTCACTCAAGCGAGAAGCTTGGTAAGCCGACGAACCTTTCCCGCTGGTTCGCTGAAGTACGATTGTGGGCTCCATGGCTCGCTCCGAGACAGGGCAAGGACCAATTCCAGCCTGACAAGGATGCCATGTTGGCAGCATTTGAACGCCACGACGGCTCCCACCTGGTGCTGCTCGCAGTGAGCGGACTAGATGAGGTACTAACAACCCTCAATCATGATGGTGACGGCAGTGTCGTCACGAACGCCAAGAATGACAGTGAAAAAGACGGCACTGTACGCGTCGTTGCCGCGGTAGGAAAGAAGCTGGACGACGCAGTAGCAGCTTCCATGTACTATGCTCGCAAGCTCGTGATGGCGTATGAGGTATTGACGGGACAGATCAACCAAGAGGAGAAGGCCTTGATTGACGACTTTAAACCACAGTGGCTGGAGAATTGGTACGACGGCTTGACGTACTGTACCTGGAACGGGTTGGGACAGAAGCTCACTGAAGACAAGATCTTCGAGACTTTGGAATCACTGCGTAAAAATGAAATCAATATCAGCAACTTGATCATCGACGACAATTGGCAGTCATTGAACACGGAAGGCGGCGACCAGTTCGACAACGCTTGGATGGAGTTTGAAGCGACCAAAACCGGTTTCCCCCGTGGCCTCAAAGCCACAGTCAGCGACATTCGAGAGAAATACAGCCATATCCGGCACATCGCCGTCTGGCACGCAATCTTCGGCTACTGGGGCGGTATAGCTCCGGAAGGGCGAATAGCAAAAGACTACAAGACCACTCTCGTACAACTAAAGGACGGAGTTTCTGGCGGCAAGATCACAGTCGTAGCTGAAGAAGATGTAGGTCGTTTCTACAGGGACTTTTACGAATTCCTGTCCTCTTGTGGTGTCGACTCCGTCAAAACAGACGCGCAATTCTTCCTCGACGAATTGCACGACGCAGACGACCGCCGCAAACTGATCAAGTCCTACCAAGACGCCTGGTCCATTGCCCAACTGCGTTCCTTTTCCGCTCGTGCAATATCCTGCATGTCGCAAGCGCCCCCTCTAATCTTCCACTCTCAACTTCCCTCCAACAAACCACGCATGCTACTCCGTAACTCAGACGACTTCTTCCCTGAAGTCCCAGCCAGCCACCCTTGGCACATATTCTGCAACGCGCACAACTCCATCATAACGCAGTACCTCAACATACTCCCCGACTGGGACATGTTCCAAACAAGCCACGACTACGCCGCCTTCCACGCGGCCGCCCGTTGCGTATCCGGCGGACCAATCTACATCACCGACGTCCCAGGCCAACACGACATCGACCTCATCAACCAGATGACGGGAAAAACACCACGAGGTGACACTGTCATCCTCCGTCCGCACACCGTGGGCAAAACAACACAAGCCTACAACGCCTACGACGACACCGTCCTCCTCAAAGTCACGACGTACGTCGGCATGGCACACACTGGCGTCTCCATTCTGGGTGTCTTCAACTGCACGCCCAAACCTGTCTCGGAACTCATCGCCCTCGACGCTTTCCCTGGTGCGGAAAAGGGTACCTATGTCATTCGTTCGCATACCGATGGCCAGGTTACGGAACCTACCAGCGTAGCGACGAACAAGGCTTTTGTGCATGTTGATCTGCCAGTGAGGGGCTGGGAGATTCTCTCTGCATTCCCATTGTTGGATTTCGAGCTTGAGCGGGGGGAGGCCAGCAAGGCCAAGGGGCCGAGTAAAGTTAGTGTGGCGAATCTGGGGATCGTGGGCAAGATGACGGGGGCGGCGGCGATTATTAGTGCGGATGCGTATGTGGATAGGAGTTTGGGGAGATTGAGGGTTTGGACGAGCTGTAAGGTCCTGGGGACGTTTGGTGGGTTTCTTGCCTTTCTCCCTCTTTGTGTTTGTCGATTCGGATTCTTGTTACCTGGCTAACGTTTACACAGCACTATACGTCTCCGACCTGTCCAAGCGCTCTATTGAAAACGACTTCTTCGCTGTACTCTTCGGCCGCCCTGTGCCAGCTCATTGTGTCAGTATAAGCAAGGGATGCGAGAACGTGCTCGAGATTGACACGGTGAGGGCGTGGAAGGAGACTGATTCAACGGCTGGGTGGAGTAATGAGGTCGTCGTGGAGGTTGTGATTCGTTAAGTGCACACATAGCAGCTGGGAATACGAATCTCAAGGAGGCAGCAGAGGCAAGGGACGCGTAAAATAGTCGTTCAGGTATCTTGGATATGCATGCGAATCCACCACGAACGCCCCCCCAAATTAGCGTGTTCAGAACGTAGTACCAAAGCTATGCACTTTTCCACCCCTCGACTCTTTGCCACTTTACAAGAAAAGGCGTCAGAACATACACTTGTGTTTTGGGGCATTGCCTCGAAGAAACTCTCAATGCTCAAATCGGGTTACAAAGGCGGCATCCAACTCATCATAGCTTGACGCCCCAAACTCCACGTCCGCCAGCGACACCAACCCACTCGCCGCCTTGCCCTGTCAACGCGCTCTGAGGTGCCCAGCTAATGTTGCCGACTTCGTAGTCGCACCTCCAGCTAGCATATGGACCCTTCTGACCCACGGGCACGTTCTGCGCGCCTGCAGCTCCGTTGGCGGCATGTGTAGTCGCTGGCTGTACAACTGGTGGCTGTGTTGAAGCATGTTCTCCGCTAATGGTCGCGCCATTGTTTGCATGAAGCAGATCCCATACGAGGACGAGTGAGTCGTCGCCGCCAGAGGCAAGCATGCCTCGTCGCGACGGGTTCCACTCTATGCTGTTGACAGACGCAGAGTGGCCGCGTAGTTCGAGGAGGGCTTGGCCTGGTTGTCGGACATCGAGGATGCGGATGAGGTTCGAGTCGGCGGCGAAGGTAGCGAGGAGATGGGAGTCGTGGGGTGATGCGGCGAGTCGGAGGAGCGGGGGCGCGTACGACATGGTCTGCTGGGCTTTGGTCGGGGACATGCGACCTGTGGGCGAGCCTGTAGCCTGTTAGCAATTGACGTGGAAAGTAAACACACCAAAACGGACCCTTGTCTTTGTCATTGCCCTTGTCTGAAGGCTCGTAGATGATGGTGCTGTGCTCTAGACTGCGGAGATCGAACATGCGGACACTACCGTCGGCTCCGCAGCTGACAAAGACATCGACACTTCCTGCGCAGAAGCGTACATCGAAGACCTCCTTGTCGTGGGCAATCAATTGCGTCTTGGCTGTGAGAGACGGTATGTCCCAGATGGTGCAGGTCGTGTCTATGCTGGAGGTAATGATGAGCTTCGGCGACATGGTGTTCCAATCGAGCGAGGTGAGGGGCGCGGTGTGTTCAGGTGTCTTGGAGTTGGATAGCAGGGCAAGCGGAGTGAGCTTTGGGAGCTGCGGCTCTCGAGTGTTTACAGAGGATGAGCGCGTGATCGTGTTGCTCATGTTGTTGCCAGAGGCTTGAGGTAGCGACCACAAGCGCAGATGATCGCCAGACGTTGCAAGCAGGTCGGTCGACTGCTTCTGGGAAGACGGCGGCTCCCATAGTATTCGTGTGACGGGGAACGAACATGTGGCTTCAGCAATGGCGTTGTATTCGAGGCCGTAGGGTGTCGCGCCAGGGACGGAGGTGTCTTGGGTCGCTATTTGGGTGTCGAGAATGCGAATCTGCATGTCGCGTCAGCATAGGGCATGCGGACGTTGGTATGGTACTCACGAAGTTGTGGTTGTCCTCTAAATAGCTGCCCACGGCCATCTTTCCCGCGCTGTCGCCACCAGGGACGTTCCATTTGCACCAGTCATACGCGTATATACTCCAGGGCGCAAGGTAGTTGCTGTTGGAAGGCACCTTGTTCCCGTCGGTAATCATGGTGCTGCCGTGACCCATCCCTTCTTGGTCCATGGTCGAGTTTGCGCGCGGCCTAATATCAGCCAGGCCCAGGGGCGATTGCGATGCCGCGCCGGAGGGAGTCGTAGGGTAATACTTTTGCGCAGGCGTGCCGGCGGCGTACTTGGACTGCTCGGGCGTGTTGGAGAAGGGTATGTATTTCTGGTCGGGTCCCAGGCCAGCTGGGCTCGAGCGCGAGTAGGAATGCGACGAGTGAGGAGAGTGCTGTGCTTGGCTGATGGTGTTGGAGCGCGTGGGGAGCGTGTATTGCTGGGCGTTGCTCGCTATCTGCGTTTGGGTAGGCACGACGGGCGCGGTGTAGGCGGCGTTGGGTGCAGGTCGCTGCTGCTGCTGTTGTTGCTGCTGCTGCTGCGATTGTTGTTGCGGTTGTTGTTGTTGTAGCTGTTGCTGCTGCCCTGAACCACCGGCGGGTTGGAGGCTACCGGGGACGGCTGGGGAGCCATACTGGCTGTTCTGAGGGGTTCCATGGTCAATGTTGATGTTGGGCGCCGATCGATAATTGTCGGGCGAGTCGTACATGGCCTGCTGCTGCGCCGGCACGGACGAGGGTACTGAGGCATGTTGGCCTACCGATGTCGATATGTGCAGCTCCTCGTTGGTGCGTCCACCTGTTGTCGGGGCTCTATGTCGCGGGGCGTCGAAGCCCGAGTTGGCTGTTGGCGGTGCCGTCGAGGGCAGATAGCCGTCGCTCTGTCCCTGGGCATTCCCGCTGCTCTGCGGCATGAAGGCGTCGGTGCCGGCTCGCGTGGTGCCTTGGGTTGCGCCTCGCAAATTGCCTCCAGGCGCTCCTATGCCTAATGTCGCGGGATACACATCAGTCCAAGTTCACGACGAGTGCCCAAGAAGTGAGCCTACATACTCCCTAGCGCCGAAGCCGCTGCAAAGATGCCCTGCGCCGGGTCGTTTTGCGCATTGTGGTGGTGGTGGTTCCCGAAGGGCATGGCGCCTGCGATGACTACTGCACTGGCTCGGGCAAAGGAAAAAGAGACGCTGGACTGTCACGGCGCGTAATCAACCGTTCAAGAGCAACAAGTGTGGTTGGCGTCGAGTTGCTGGGCGGCGGCGGCGGCGGCTGTATCTCGGTAAAAGTTCCCCACCACCCCTCCGAACCCTTCCTTCACGCCCAGTTGGGGTTAAGGTACATGTGATTTCAACTTCGCTTCCAGGTTACGATTCAGCATCATCATCATCTTCGTCGACTCCTAACTCACTGACCACACACTGCAACTATGCCGCCATCACACAAGCCTGTCCATCGTGCACTGCTGTTGCTGCCGCCTGCGCCTTCGCCCCCGTCATATGCAGCTCTCAAGGCCGCCTACCACTCACCCCTGTTCACTGTCCTGAAGGAGCTGGCCAGATCTCCTCGCAGATCCAAAGAAACTATCATTCTAGAAATTGCATTGCCATGCCCACATCTGTACGGACGTCTAGACGCGCCCCGGAGTGTACACTATGCGATCACCCAGCAGCTGGTCGCCGACCTCTACAAGCTCATCTGCATCACTGCTAGTAGAGAAGCTATCGATACCGAAGACTCGGAAGGCGTTGATGCTCGCGTTGTACTAGTCGCATATCCTCGCAACGGCCAACTGACGACGCCCCTGCCCGATTCAACCCCTGAGCAGGAACTCCAAGGCCCCGCTATTGATATTCATACACTGGCTCGAAGTCCGCGATCATGGGACGCTGTCTACTCGGTCGAGAGCGAGGAGGGAGAGCGGGTGCTGAAGAGTTTCCTTTCCTTGTCGACAACTCAAATGCCCGTATCCAGAATTCGTGGTGGCATTGTCAGTGTAGAAAGCCCAGAGTCAGCATCATCTCCCCACGAGACAAACACGTCAACAAACCACCTCTCTGTCGCCGTCGGAGGGACTTTCGATCACCTCCACATTGGCCACAAGCTACTGCTTACCATGTTTGCCTTCACGCTAGGAAGACGACAGCCATCAGTTTCTGACGCGACTCCCAGCGTGCTTACAGTTGGAATCACCGGAGACGCGCTACTGGTGAACAAAAAGTTCGCCGAGCACCTGGAGAGCTGGAAAGAGCGTCAAGAGTCAACACACGACTTCCTCTCATCTCTAGTCTACTTTGGCTCCCTGCATGACGAGCGTATCCACATTGAAGAGATCAAGGAACCCGGACCGAACGGACATGCCGTCCACGTCAGGTATCCTTTTGGGCTCACGATCAGATACGTCGAAATCTGGGACCCGTTTGGGCCAACCATCACTGACAAGGAAATCTCTGCTCTGGTGCTTTCTCTTGAAACCAGGGGCGGGGGCGCTGCAGTGAACAACAGGCGCAGTGAGCAGGGATGGGAGCCCCTGGAAGTCTTTGAGGTTGCCGTTCTCGATGCCAGCGAAGAAGGCAGTGTAGATGAGACGTTCCAGAGCAAGCTGAGCAGCACCGAGATTCGTCGCAAACGGAGCGAACGTGTTCAGTCCAGGGCGAAGGCGTGAAGCAAGTTGGCCAGGGGCTGGGCAGGGTGGTGGTGGATGAGACACGTCTTGGAGTGTTTGCTGGCAGAGGGTATGGGAGTAGAGCTGTCGTCGACAGGGCATGGAAAGGCGACGAGTCGACGAGGCAGGAGGTTGGTCTAGTGTCAGTGCTCGTGCAACATTGCACGACGGCCGCGTGCGCATGACGTTGGCAGGGGCAAGTAGAGGGCTTGTGAAGCAACACGTCGACAGGGCCGGCACTCTGGACGCATTGAGCGTCATCCTGTACGAGCTGAGCTGACTTGCGGACGTCTCCTCTCTGTGACGAATGTGCCGGACGCGGGCGGACCAGGCGAGAATGACGCGCTTCTACAGCATAGCTATACTGCACGGTTGACAGGCCGTTTCCGCCCACGCTGAGGCTCCCAAGCTGCGTGTCGTCATAGGACGCTCCGTTGTTTTGCATGGCGCAAACGCCATCCCAAGTACACGGCAGTGGTATCAGCCGGATGACGCTCGGTGGGTCGGGTGATTGGCGTCACAAGCGCTGCTGATGCATGCTTTGCTGGCAACGCATCGCGACGAGGGAAATTTGCATGGCGACATGTCAAGGGCAGTGGAGAGGTGGGAGCGGGCCTCGAATCACAGCCGGCTCAGCAGCCCCACCCCAGTGAGGTTGTGCAGTAGTCCAAGGCGACGAATCGACTCTTTTCGCGCGGGAGGAGCCATGTTCCCGTCTTGCTTATGGCGGGCGGCCGCGTCGAACGGAGGTCATGTGAGCACACTAGCCCGCTTGCAGGCTAACCCACCGCGTGCCATTGGAGATTTTGAAAGCGGGCGTGCCGGGATGGTCGCTGCAAAGACCAGGCTGCGTGTCCAGTCGTCTTCGCAACTCCAGCGACGCTTAGCTGGCTGCTGGCAAAAGAAGGCCATGCATTTCTTTCCCCCGACCGCGCCCCGCTGGCTGTCCTTTGCTTGCTATCCCACAGAGACAGGTGCCGTCGGATAACACCACGTCGTCAGTTGACGACCCTCGCCCGCTGTCGCTAGCCAACCACCACCACCACCACCACCACTACTACCACTGCCCGTCAGACCTGTGTCCCGAACCCCCCCCCCGGCCCGGACTCTGCTGCCCTGCGTCCATAGTATATCCGCTGTGCGGTGCGCTCCCAAGTCGCCTGGGAGCTTAGGCTTCGTGGTTGAGCTCCTTCGCCGCAGTCGTCATGAATGGTCCCACTTAAAATGGGTATCCTCGATCTTGCCGACGAGCTTCTTCGCATCATCCTCGAATACGTTGCCTCTGAACCAGAAAAACCAATCAGTCTCGAGCGCCGTGCCTACCTCTCCCAGGAGAGCTTCAAGCTGCCCCTACCACTGGAGCCCGACGACGCCGACACCATTGCCAAATTCCGCTTGACCTGCAGAAAGTTCTCTGATCTTGGTATCATCCATTTGTTCTCCCGCGTCACCACACGCTTCTCGCGAAAGGGACTTGACCGTCTGGAGAAGATTGCAAACCAGCCTCGCATTGCCTGCCGCGTCAAGAAGTTCAGTTACATGGTACCCTTCTTCTACGATCAAGGTACCATCCCATGTCCTCTTCAGCTCGTGGCATCAATACTGACCAGACGACCACAGGACGAGAGCGCATCCAGGAGCTTCTACACACACGCCCCGAGAGTTTTGGCTTCCTTGATGTTGCTCACTTTCAGGAAAAGGTGAACGAGCAAAGGGACATCATCCGCACAGGAAAGGACGCCCGTGTTCTGCACTTTGCGCTCCAGAGATTCACTTCACTCCAGCACATCCAGATCCTGCGCCTGCAGGATCAAGAAGATGCCGTGTTGATTCAGTACATGCGGGGTCACACCGAACTGAACAGTCTAGTGCCAACATGGCCACCAGCATGCCTGCATAGCGCGAAAACGATCGGTCAAGCTATCCTTGAGTCCGAATCACCATGCTCACGCTTCTCATCCCCCATGCTAAGCCCCCAGAGTGTTCTAGGAGCCGCCAACAACCCGCCATCAACGCTGGGACTTCTCGCTGAACGTCTTACTTGTCTCGAGTTACATTTCGACGACAGCACGGACCTGGACGTACGGATGCGACACTTGTCTTCCCTGTCCAAAGCGCTCTTCACCGCGGCTAAGAACATTGAAGCAGTGCATATTGGTTTCCCTTCATATCGACCACTCACGCTGCGGCTAGAAGAGCTTTTTCACAACGTCAAGTGGGAAAAGTTGCAGGGTACGTTTTGGATATGCAAAACACACGTGCGACATATACTGACTGTGCATCCTTACCTCTGTAGCTTTTGGCATTCAAGCCTGGCGCCTCAATGCAGACGAAATTCTAGGCATTGCTCGCCGACACAAAGAAACACTGCGCGGCTTGCGGCTTCGAGACGTACTCCTAAAGGAGGGCAGTATGTGGAGAGATGTGCTCCCATGTTTACGAGACGATCTCACAAGACTGGACTGGGTCAGTCTCAGGCGAATTGGATACGAGAAGCACTTCGACGAGCAGTTTGTCATGGGGGCCGAGGTCCCAGATGACCCCCTAGGAAGCGATAGTAGCGAAGAGAGCGACGAAAGCGACTTTGAATACGGCGAACACGAAGATCTATCCGACAATCACAGTGGTAGTGGAAACGATGCTGACGGCAGCTCGATAGCTGGTACCGAATCCGACGCAGAGACGGATGAGCCTGAACAAGGTGGCACTCTGCACTTCCCACCAATGCCAGACACTCCGGCCTCGATTATATGGTGCAACTGCAATGGCCACATGGATAGCGTGGATGATCTGGGGGACGATGGAATCATGGTCACCAATCAGCAACGCAAATTCTGGGAAAAGTGGGTCGTGAGGAACAGCTGCACCGAGCAGCACGGCCACAAATGAATGATCAGTCTGTCAGATATGGGCAGTGATGCGCAAGAATGCATAGCGTTGTTGGTGGTGCACTGGGCGTAAGAAAGCAATTTACCGTCAAATCGGTTGTAGGCCATATGCAGCTGCGATCACGCTTCGGATCCTGTATGCGGTTCATGAAGCTCGCATATGCATGTTCGCAGCAGTCACAGCACTACCTTCGGGCGCTTATGCAAACCCAACAACCCGTCACCAGGTCGCATCAACAATTCGGTACAAACTCAAACTGCGCCGCAGAGTCGCAGTTTCCATGTGGACCTTACAAAGGCGACTCTACGCATCCGCTTCTTTCACACGTTCCGACGAATCAACAACTCATTTTCTCGGCTGTTCCTACTTCATTCATATTTGCCAAATCATTGCGCGGGCGCTCCAGGCTCTTTTGCATACCGCATGTTCTCGAATGGCGGCTTACCTCTCTCTTGTCTGACGCAAAAGTTATGCCTTTCGTATTCTATTTTACTTTTCTGATTTTTCGACTTTGAGTAACGAATGTAACGTAGCGTGGGAAGGTATTTGCTTTTCATCTGATCAATTCGTTTTAGATGTATCAGCTGTCTTGTATTGATCCATAAAGTTTCGTTTCGACAATATCATCATAAAGCACAAAGTAGGGCGCTTTCGGAGGCTGTTTGCCATCACCAGTCTGACTTCCACGTGCGCCTACGTTTATCTGCTCTCTCATTCGTCCCTACTGGAAATCATCCCTCCATACATCTTGGCAAGTTCAATACGTAGCGGCATGAGCGGTGAGATACAGTTATCGATAGAGCTATCCCGTTATACTTTACACATCAACCCTGCCCCCTCCTTCTCGTATACAATCTCTAAATAATTACATTAGCGCGGCTCCTTTGTTTGTGTTTGGAAGCTTTGGTAAGTGGTACTAAAGAGCGAGTGTTTCAGGAACAGCATACTCGAAAACCTTATTCCTAACGCATTGGCAGAACGATGAGACTTCGTGACTAGCTTGGCACCTTGCCTCTATCTACTTGTATATCCTGCTGCGTTGCGTCGATACTCTCTCAGTACATATGATTGGGTTTTCTCACCTGCGTAGCCTTCGTCTACACGCTTGCGATTGCGCTCTCACCTCACCACACGACAACACGCGCATGACAGTCGCCCATGATAAAACCATCGCACGTTGAAACCAAAGCCGATACCCGGGGTAAGTGTTCAACAGTCATTCCTCCTTCCGATGATCCAAAGCAGGTGCTAACAGCATAGGGGCGACATCAGCTAGCAGTTACGATGACTACGACAGCGAAGAGTAAGACTTGGTCCTTCCTTCTATTGAAGGTTCCTTTGGGTCATATATCAAGAGCGAGTCTGAGGAGAACGTTGACCTAATAACTCCTCGAGACACATCAGGATATACGTCTGAAAACACGCTACCACGCTCAAGTCGCTACGACCTGTCCCAGCTCGAGCTATGCCTACTAGACTTGTCAGTCCAGCTAAAAATCATTTCAAGGCTGGTCGTATCACACGCCGGAGATCAGTGCGAAGAACTTTGGATTTCGACACGGTGACCCTTCGCAATACCATCGCCATCGTACCACAGGCCACCAAGCTTAGCAATCTAGAATTACTGGTAGCATTGCGAAATGCTGAACAAGATCCGCGTCATCCCTGGCACGAAGACGGGCGAGAGTTACTAACGATCCTCTACCGATGGTATGAGGATACTAACGTAGAAACCATTCCAAAAATCTTCAATGCTATTACCGGTCTCAGCCTCAAGCTTAAACTTCTGCGTAACCATTTCAAGAGGCACATTGTCTACTACGGTGGCCGCGCGTATCCCGAATTCGATCGAGCGATGAAAGTCCCCTTCCACGATCCTGAACACAAATATAATGACATACACGCAATCATCGAAGAGATGGCGTCAGAATGCGGCATTAACCTTTCAAGGCGCAAAATCGATGTGGAATACAAGTCGGGGTTGGCTCGACAGGCAAGATCCCCCACAACGAGGAATTGCTACAAATCGCTCGTCAAGGGAGCTCTCAAGAGAGAGGAGGAGAGAGCGCGGGGCCTTCGGGCGCCGGTTGTTGAAGAGCTACCGATGCGGGTTCCGCCGCTCGGAGGAATGGCTCTGGCTACAAGTCCCAGGCGCGAAGAAGAACAAGGAGAGGAACAAGAAGAAATTTGGTCGGACACAGAGTACCAAAGCACGCCCCAGGTCAGCCCAGCTGAGTCGCTCCAAGAGGTCTCGCCACAGACATATAGTATCGCGTTCAGAGCCTACGACGAGAGCTCTTTCACAAAATACTCCGAACAGAATGGCTTTATAAGCTCCAAGGCCCATTGCTGGCCCTCTGAAAAACCCCTACCCTCTCCTCTGAACCCGAATGGTGAGATGAGACAACACTTCATGATGGATGCTCATAATCATCTCTCCATGTCTGGTGGAACATCTCCATACATTACCGTATGCACGAGCTTGTTACAAACCTTGGTTAAGGCATCAAATATGTATAACCCAAGGATCGCTGTTGGTATGCAGAATTCTCTAGAGCCAGACACGCGATACGTTGCTAACGCGTGCCACAGTGGCTCTAGACCACCCACTTCTCCAAGAGCCAAACAAAGTTTTGCATGCCGCCAGGATATTACGAATGCTCAAGTCCGAGGGCCTAGCCAAGTGGGCACGATACAAAGGTCATGCAGGTAAGAAGCTCTTTCTTTGTACCCTCGGTATACACTAAACATCTTTAGAGCGTATGATATGGGGTTCAATACCAAGAGCGGCAGTCATCTCGCATCTTCTCATATCAGATCTCCAGCACCTCGCCGCCAGCGACAGTATCAGCGCCAATCTCCTGGCTCTGCAAGAATTCCAACATGGCCGTACAACGAAACATGTTGCTTCCAAACTGCGCGATAACAACGTCGTTCTAGAGCGCAAGATAGCACGTAGGATAGCCGCTATTGCGAGGACGTTTCACATGGACGCCGTGTACGTCGGCCTAGTGCACATTCGAGACTTTGTTGCTCGCTTTGTCGATGGCTGGAAGATTAACGAAGACGCTCTAAACAGCATGGATGCAAACGATAGGATTGCACTGGCTTTTGCAACGACGCTTGCTTCGCAGGCTCATCCTGTTGAAGAAATCATAAAGGCTTTCTATACTGGGGTAAGGCTGGGTGTGGAAAGCAACGCCTTGTATTCTCAGCGTGGCCTGTCCACCCGGCGCCCCCGTACCAGCTGAAGAGATCGCAGCGGCTTGTGCGATTACCCAATACCACCCGAGAAGGAATTCCTTGGGACGTGATATATCTTCAGCCATCATTTAGATTGTGGCGAGGGGGTTGTCATGGTGTCGAACATGTTTCAAGGCGCTATACAGATGTTGTGGGTTGCATCGTTGCCTATGCCCTCACGAGAAAGAGAGTCAGAAGAGCTATGTACAGCGTAGGATAGTCGAAAATATGCATCAGATATGTGTATATACATGCGAAGAAATCAAAGCATCCCAAATGGTGGGCGTAACCAGACTGAAACTAGGTTTATTATTATCATCATGTACATTATCATTTACAACCCCGCTGGGTCTGATAAGTTCTTCCGCCCCGGGAACCATGTAGGGTTCTGGGACTGCGTTGGATGCGTCATCTGTGGAGGCGATGGTAGGAAGGGGGGGTATGGTTATTGCAAGGGCCGTTGGTGAGTGGAAGATGTGGGATATATTCATCTGTTACGGGTGTGTGTGTATGATTATGATCTAAGGGATCATGCCTTTGCCTGGGAGCAGTCGTAGTCGTAGTCATAGTCATAGTCGTAGTAGTGGAAGGAGTATGTGAGAAAAGATGTTCGTTGTGGGGGGTATAACCTTCCCAGTGCGTCAAAGCAGTTGGAGCGTCCTCATCAGCAAGCATACTCGCGAGTCTCCTCTTTCCCATGTGCGAAGTTGAAAGCATGTTGCTCGCGGAAACAGGAAGGATAGTATGGCGAGAATGGGAAATGCGGCTGTCAAGAGGATGGTAAGAGTACCGCTGTTCATTGAGTGTATGCGAGAATACGATCCTTGGTATTGCTGTCTGTGGAGAGCGATTGGGGGAGAACTAGAGTGCAGAAGACGGGTTTTAAGGATAAATATGATCAAGTACCACGTTTCGTGACATATTGAATACACTAGTCCTTTGGAGTAACTCAGCTCATCAAGTCTGGTGATTGTTACAGGCATTCTTCAAGAGTCGCCCTTGTGCAGGTTTTGACTCTCAGAACAAAGCAGTCCTTTACATGGAGTATGTCACTCATACATAATACAAGGTGAAGACGACGCCATATTTACCACTTTATGCAAGAACTCGTCTACTGGTGGATGGTGTTCAAGAATATTGACACTCAAAGTGTTCAAGTTGAATATTATATTACTTGTGAAGTATGATAGAAGAGTACGTACAAAGTAGTTGCCTAACCAGAGGCAGTGATGACCACGGTGAGGGGGTTGGTCTGCTGGCAGACAAAGTCCTGAGGACCGTTGCCACCGGCGCGGCAGTAGGTGGGAACTTCAGCCTCGCCCGAGAAACCGGCACTATTCATATTCGTTAGATTGTTGTTCAAGAGTGTGGATATCAGAGGTACATACGCAAGGCCAAGCTCGTGGTAAATGCGGACACCAACGGCGTCGGCGCTGTTCTCAGGCTTGTACAAGCCGAAGCGGTACTTGCTGTCGCCGCAAGTCTCAACCTCGGAGGGGAGGGTAGGGTAAGGACCACCGCTGCAGGACAGGTCGGTGGCGTCCTTGCCGGTGAGCTTGAATGAGACGGACTCGATGGCACCGTTGTTCTTGCGGAGGGTGTAGTCGCTGATGTCGATGTTCTCGGAGGCGTTTGGGTCGGCTGGGCCATCACCGCAGTGAGCGGGGTTGGGGCACTCGGGGGTCTGGGCAGCGGGTGCTGCCATGGCGGCGGCACCAAAGAGGGCGGCGAGAGTGAAGAACTGCATGATGTCGGTTTGGGGTTGGTGGTGGTGGTGGTGTTGTTGGATGTAGTTGGAGTTTGGTTGGAGTGTGTTTGGATGATGGAAGCAACTTGGAAGGACAAAGGCATACTTATATCTTTCTGAAGATCCTCATGAGCATTTCAACGTCACTTGGCCCCAACGCTCGACCAACGTCTATCCAAGCTCATGTCTTCGGTCATACCTCGTATTCCGCTCAGTCGGCCGGGTTGCACGCAGGCAATGATGTTGCCTCCCCGGACGGACGTGGGCCGGCGTGGGTACAAATTTCCGAGTCTAGCAGTGGGGCCCTTGACCGTTAATATTCTCCTGTGATGTAAGTGGCATTGATCGTCGAACAACAAGGTAAGCACCTCGTATGTTGTGGTTGCGCATGCGGTGATGATATTGCAGCTTGATGCATTGCTTCGCATGTTGGCCTCTCCGCACGTCACCACCCTCTCCTTCGGCTGCGACGGCCATGGTGATGTGCTCCGAATACGAGAGTGCATTCACCCGCTCCTGTGAAGGGCCACCTCGTTGACGTCGTCGTCGTCTTGGCACCAGTGGCCACTGCAACGGTTGCGAGCGGTGCCAATTTTGGAGACTGCAAGCGTGCAAGGCTGCGCAGCCTCACATGTCGACATGCAAGGTGGCAGAGCCGCACGCCACACGCCACACGCCACAAGCAGTGATTGGGCTGACGGCTTGATGTAACGTAAACGTGCCATTCCATTCAAGGGCATGTCAGATGCGGTCTGATCAAGCGGCGGGACCATGGCTGCGAATGCGCGAGCCAACAGCGGCCGGTCATGGCCAGCCAAAAATAGCAGCACGCGCGTTGCACCCAGCGACGATATGCATGCCCGCGAAAGAAACACCTCATGCGTTTCGCATTAGGTGGTGTGTTTGTGGACCGCATGTTTGTTGAGGCTTTCGATAGTGCGACAAGCTTTCGGGCCTCTAACCCCTAATGGGAGATCGGCATGATGTCATTGGGTCCCCCCGTGCAAGGCTCGAATCTTCCGTGTCGATGCCCATGGAAACATGCCCTACCTGGTACGCGTGGAATGTTCTGGTGTGGAGTTGGCAGCGCTTACCGCAGTTGTACAACAGCGTGTCTGCGGGGACATGGACCTATTGAGCAGGTTGCACTGACGGAAAGGCACTTGTGTGGAAGATGAGTGCATTGCTCAGTCATAACATAACTACTATTCTCCTATACTAGGAGACGAATATCGGAACGCTTGAGAGGGTATATAACATGCTTGTTTTGTACGCCGAAACACCTTGCATAAAAGTCGCTGTAGCGGGAACATGGAAGGAAAGTTTGAGGATAATGTGGAGAGAGTCGCTGTTATGCAAGGATCAGTGTCGCCATAAAGTAGAAAGCCTGCGCTCTCTCTTAATGCCGCCGCCATCTTCCTCGTTACGGACGTTGATGCGCGAAAAGGACGCCTTGAGAGCGTTTGGCATTTTGACGATTGACGACAAGTTGGATCCACTCGAAGACACTGTATGTGATCGCGCTCTTTGCTGTGTGAGAGTAGCCTTGTACTGCTCCCAATAGCCGCTTGGGGTCGTGGTCATTGGCGCGGGAGTTGCTGCACCTTTCTTGGATGAGGCGATACTGTCCGGAGCTGACAAAGTAGAGATAGCTCGAGTGGGAAGACAAGGCCTCTTCTCGGCAATAAGAGAGCGTGCCTCTTCGGTAGTGAAGGTGGGTTTTGTATCTGGGAAAAGCTTCAAGCTGGATCTTCTGGCCGGCACTGGTGGAGTGGAGACGGCCATGCCAATCGTCATATCGACATCCGAGTGCTTCCGGACATGGTGACTAACTTGTAACTCTCCTTTCTCGAACCCAAACTCAAACTCGTTTGGTGGGGACTGTTGTCGCAACAATGGATGTACGTGGCTTTGTCGTAGGCTCGGTGCCGTGGTTTTGGGTGTCTCGAAAGACACAAATCCACCCAGAAGCCCGCTCTCTTCTGCGGCGCTAGCCTTGTAAACAGGACTTTCTCCAGATGCACTTGATTTAGACGAGGCCGCGCTTGCGGCACCTTCGCTCCAAAGCGAGCTTGCTGTAGAGCTTGTACTGTCTGATCGGCTAGGCGGCTCTCCACTGGCTGCTAAGAAAGTTGGAAATGTAGCACGATCAAGCTGTACGGATTCGAGTAGAGGTGTCCGAGGACGTGTGGCTGTGCTACCTGCAGAAGTCTGCCTACTGCGGGAAACAGAAGGCGTCCGTGATCTGAGCCATGATGTCTCAAGTCCGGCTCCATCATCAGCGGTCGGTGTCGTCGATTGCTCTGAATAAACAGATTCCGAGTAAACGGACGACGTCTGACGAGAGCTAGCTTGATTACGAGAGATCGGCGCCATGTCTTTCGATCCGTCACCACAATCTTGAATGACATTGGCGGGCTTCTGTATAGGTTTCGATGTAAGACTGTTCCTTCTCGAGCTTCGAGCGGATAGTGATCGCCGTGCGAAAGAACAAACAGAAGATGAGCGAAGCGGTTGAGATATCTTAAGCGGCGCGACCTCCATGGATCCACGTCGACTTAGGTTTCGTGGTGTAAAGTAATCTTCCCTTTGGCAATCTGGCTCAATCGAGTATGGGCTGCTTTGCGATTCCGCAAGGTATTCGTCGACGACCAGAGATACGTCAACCGAAGGCGTGGCCAAAGGAGTTGTAGCACCGCTATTGGTAGTCGAAGCAATGGGTTCTGCAACGTAGCACAAAGCGTAATCTGGCGTTTCCGAGTCGCGAACCTCTTTCGGAGCCCGTAGGGCGGAGACAAGATATTGAAGTGTCCCGTAAATCAAAAGCCACCTTACTTTACGCGCGTCTTTCGCTGATATCTTCCCCTCGCGTTGGCTAGAGTTGATTGCGTGTGCCTTTTCGAAATGGACATAAGCCTGTACGATGCTCGATTCCATCGCGATCGAATCCAAAGTGTTTGTTGCCGCTGCCAGAGCACCATGCATGGTATCCTGTACATGTGACTTGTTGTGTTGCGATGCCAGGATCAGCTGTCTCAAAGCTTTCTGCGAGTTCATCTTCTGAGAGTTCGTTCGCTTCGGTGACGACGTGTACATGGGTAGGAGAGGTAATGGATGCGGCTGAGACTTGAAGCCATGTCGTTGGTCGAAGGTCATGATGTTCTGCAGCACGCAGATACCGCCGCTAGCAGGTCTCTGAGATGAGATATCGGCAGTCGATTCGGTATCTACAAGGTAGTCGTAAAGATTCTGGAAGTCGTAATACATCGACTTGTAAAGAGCCTTGGAAAAGGTGGCGCCTCGTGGTGGTGGCCAATAACCAAACTTCCCGACGTAGAAGGTATGCAAGAAACGACGGAAACGATCAAGGTGACTTCTGGCGCCGTCCGTCAGTCCAAGATAAGTCGGCGAGAGATCTTCTTGTAGGAAGCTGCTTAGTGCGATGGATACGCGATTGAGGTGGCTGTCGACTTCGAGATGAGCTCGGGTGATCAAAGCTTTAGTAAGCTTCGAAGTTAGCTACGACGACATATTAGTACCTTAGCCTCAATCAAACGATGCAGTCCATACCACATATTCCGGGCTGAGAACTAAGCTTTCGCTCATGCCGACACAGTGGGCGAAAGCATCAACCCACATGTCTCTGAGCTTATAGTGTTCTGCGTAAAAAAGACTCGCAAGGGCGTAGTCTGTGCACTCTACCAGATCGCGGTACCCTTGGTTTTCTGCGTAGTCAAGGAAGTCTTGATGGTTGTTCGCATGGCTTGGTCGGAAGTGATGCAACCTTTCTTGGAGGTCTACGAATGCTTGACCCATATGATCGCCGACCAGTGGTTTGCCTAGGAGGAACGCGAAGAAGTTGCGAGTTGTAATATGCTGCCTAAAAGAGTCCTGGGATAGTTCTTCTGAAGCAGGGATGAAGAGTTCCATGATGTTCGATTCCCGATTGGTGTTGTTGAGGGAGCTGGGCATTCGCCTTAGGCCTTGGGAGGCGGAACCTGGAGCAGACACGACTTGAGCGTCGCATAAATTGAGCATGGCCTCACACTTCTTCTGTCGTAAAAGCCTGAAGGGGACGCAAAAGGACGGGCCACGACGCGAGGCCCCTTTGGCGTGTAGGTGGATGTAGCAGTCTCCTCCTTCATACCACAACTCTGGATCCTTTTGCGCTGTTAGCTTAGCTTTCATGCTGAAGTATTCAAACATGCCCTGCGTAGTCCATGATCCCAGTCGCTCACAGTACGGGTCAATCCTGCCCATCGTTGGACTTTGGTTGGATGCATCGGCTTCGGAGTTGTCGCGGGGCAAGTGGCGGACCTTGGTCGCGTTTCAGGGGGTTTGAGACGTCTCTTGTCGATACTGTGGTCTGGTAATGTAGAGGCAACGCGATGGTCTATTGCTAAACTATGACGTTTTGTTGTAGGTAGGCTGGCGTGGTGAGATATCGTAGATCCGCTTGTCGATGCCGCGGAGACTACTTGATTCAAGGTCCTGGGGTCACCCATACAAAGGTTACGAGAGATGGACGAAGTGCGGGTGGGAATCAGTTGTTGATGAGGCTTCTCCCCAAGGCTAGTCTGACAAGACGGGTTGTTTTCCGAAGCCATGTTGATCTAAATAAGAGTGTGCATGAGTACCGCAGAATGAGACGCTCACGGAGTACGGGTCAGGGATGCCTGGTCTGCCGTGATGGAGTCGGAACTAAACAGACGTCTGTCGCAGCCGGACGTGGGACAAAGCAATTATTGTATGTACATCGACAGACCCTTGCCGCGGGTTCAGCTATCGCGACGGCTAAGACGCGACGCTCTTCGGCCCATAATGGCGTCTTTTGGTTGGTGAGGCAGGGTCTGGCGAACTCAGTAGAGCGAAGTGGTGAGGCGATCTTGCCTGGATGAGGCGTCGGCAGTCAGTGGCTTGCGCGGGCTACTTCCATAGCGCCAGCTATCTAGCTGTCAGGGATTCGTTGTTCGATCCAGATCGTGCAGTCATGGTTGATGAGATGCGTTCGAGACCGAGGAATTTGCATTCAATGCTCAGCCGCAAGATGTCGACGCTCAGAGCTGAGACTCACTCTACGCTACAGCTCACAAGCCTCTGTACGGTAGAGCGCATGCGGGGAAACGGCGACTCTGGGGATTTGAGAAGACTGCAAGGGATGTGGCATGGCGTCGGGCGTCTCTGGGCTTTTTCTCTTTTCTTCTTTTGGCGATCTCGCCAGCTGAAAGTGGCGTTGCTCCGGAGCATCGCAAAGACACCTCATACAGCGCCGACCGGCTCGTCACAGCCATCTGCCAACATGGATGCGTAATGTCGGATGGCGTGGAGATCAGATTTCGCGTTCGACATGTACGAGGGTGTCGTTCATATCATTGCGCGACAAGCAACGAATGACACGACTCTTTTCAGTGGCGGGTGGGGAAGCCGTGGCGTCCGCCATGGTCGCCGTTCAAGGGTGCTCGGCTCTCCTCATTGCGCTAGCATTGTACTGTACATCCATACATCATCAAAACTCGACCCACTGCCACAAGCCCTCGATCCCAGCAGCAGCTTGCCTATCGATCTGCCGCGACATCTCTATTGTCATCGCTCTACAGGTGCCTGAGTAGTCGGATGTCGACGCAGGCTTGCTATGCCAAACCCCTAAACTTCAGATACCACTTTCGACTGCCCGTCAACGGCCTGCATGTTCTTTTGACTATGCAGACGAACACGCTCTATTTTTGCAGCAGATTATCAAGATTTAGGCCATCTGTCGCTGATCATAAAACAGAGAACCTGGAGCACGGCATCATCATTTGTTGGCGTCCTGGTCGTGCTGGTCCATCACGCTGACCATGGTGCCACCAGCAGGTACAACATCTCCATCTCAAGCTGCTTCAAACTACTGCACGTACGCGTTGGTTGACGCCTTCACGACATCCCGAACGCACAGCATGCGGCAACGATACCCGAGCCTCTGAGCCAGTCTTCCCGCCATGCAATGCTGTACAAGGCATATTGCCACTTGGACTTCCTCGGAGAGTATCTCAACATTCACAAACACTCCGTTCATAGATGATGTATTGCAGAATTGCTGTAGCTAGAGAACAAGTTGATCTTGTTATGCAGGACTCGCGCATTACAAAGAAGCAGTTTGCATTGCATATGCAACCAGCCAATTATCCGGTTCATGCTACGGATTGTCGACCAAGTTATCGACGACAGTAACACCACATGCAGAATGCAAACGACCCTGGACTGCATATACGACTGCGTCCGCGCGTCCTTTCACACTCTCCACATGCGACACGCTCCGACGAAACACTGGACCATGCTGACCTGTTGTAGACGGCGGACCGCTAATTCTTTGTGGGAGCGTTTTGAGATAGTCATCTCAGCCTAGAGATCGTCTTGTCGTCCACTTTCTCAGAACAGGAAATCGACCGTTCATCAACACCAGGTACAACAGCAAACAGCAGTTTCTCGCATCTCCACAGCGCCTTGAAGACTTTTGTGGCTTGTTGTGCAACACTGACACGGTTCTCGAAAGTGTAGGCTTCACGGCCGCGATATTCTGCTGCAACTGGTGTCGGTGGTTGAAACTGAAATTCCTTACGCTCTGCTTTCATTCTAATGCTATCCCCACTAGTCTCTGTCTGCTTTAGGCAAGATTGTTTTCGGTATGTCCTTTCGTCTCCTTGTCCAATGTCTCACTTTCACTCTATTTCTTGTTGTCGCATGACTCTCAGCCAAGCGCGGCTGCATTCCAAAGGTTGCGCCTTCTCTTTATACCGCTCAAACAGGAAAGCGCGCTGGTGAGGCGCCCAAATTTAGCCAATCATCACCGAGCGCAAATCACGCTCACCTAAACTCCACTCCACGACTGTCAGTTCACGCGCGTCTTCGAGCTTATCGCTATCATAATAGCCCAGACTGCGAGGATCACTATTCTACATTGATCCCAGCAACCAAACTCCTATCATTGACATCGGATCCATCCTCACAAACATGAGCATTAGCGGCGAGGCAAGCATGGCCGGAAGCACCGACAAGGACGACACAAGCGACAGCTCATGGCAGCGTCCAAAGGCACAAACATCAAACACTGGCGAGAAAGCGATGAACGATGTATCCGGGAGCGACGGTGCTGATGTCAAGAGCAACACATCTGAAAAGGAGCTGGAAAAAAGCGACATGATCAATGGTGCGGTTGCGGAACACAACAAGAAGGTCGGCCCTGCTGATGGAAAAGCGAAGGAGCCCGGTTCGTCAGTCAGGGTAAGTACCGACTGTTCTGTATGTTGTAGCATTGGACTAAGCTAAAATTAGATTCATCAAATGTGCGACGTCGCGGATGGTATCCTTGGCTCTATGAACGAAGTTGAAGGGGCCATGGTTCAGCTCCATGAATACGTCAAGGCTCAGAACCAAGATAAGAAGCCGCTTCACCAGTGGAGCAGATTCAACGGCTACCGTGTCATCAGTCGCGCGCTTGCTAGCCTAGACGCAGGGGTTGCCAAACTCGAGGCGGCTCATCTACCTGTGGCCTTTGTAAAGTCATGTCTCAGCAGGGCCACCAAGATCTCCCTCAATGTCAGTCAGATCGCCGTGTTCAGCATGGGCGTGATGAGTGAAAAGGTTGCCAGCTGTATCGACGAGATTGAGGAATCCACTCTCAGCACCGAGGGCAAGGTCCAAGCCCAGACTGTTATTACGGAAGAGCTTAAAAAGCTGCTCAAGCACTGTGCGAATGCAACAGATTGCGTCTATACGGCTCTCGACTTGCTTCGTAACTCGCTGCATATCAATGAGTCTAATCAGGGCCCTGACATGAGCATCATTAAAGAGCTGATCGCGGAGAACGCGGTCCGGTTGAGCACGCCACGCAAGAGCTGGTTATGGGGTGTCGCAAAAGTCGTGCTTGGAGCAGTAACGAGTGCAACTATCGCTATCGCGGCGGCGTACCTTTATGGTACCAACGATTTTGGTTTGGCACCGCAGACTAACACCAACAGCATGCACCCCCAGGTCATTTCCCTCGTCCAGCGCGCCCAAGCGGTGACCAACCTCACAGGCGAAATCCACTCCATCAAACTTGAGCATCTAGACCGCCGCTACCAGGAGCTCGAAGGCGCCTCTGAATCTCACGGTCTCCGAATCGACAACCTGGTCGAAGCACTGGGTGCTCCCAATGCAGACGGCACCTACTATTCATCTATGCCGAAACCTGACTGCCAACCTCCTAGCGATATCCCGATGATCTACGCAAACCCCGATCGCCAGATTGAACGACTGCGCAGCGAGCTGCAGACCATGCGTAAGAATATTCATCGCATGGACATTCGCCTCATGAAGCGTCTCAATAAGATCGACCAACGTGGTCTGTGAAGGAAAATGAGCAACTTAAGTTCAGCCTATAGTAGTCGAATCTGCAGGTGCTGGATCAAGGTTTTGGGGTCGGGGCATAAGGCCACACTACTTTTGCTATTCTAGGGGCGTTTGGCTTCGGCACAATGGAGGGTTGAGTGCTCACGTTTCTCGATGTGGCGGAGCTCTCTCGGATTTCAGTCGAAGGGGCATGGATGAAAAAAAAGCCCTATGGTGTTTAGTCTACCGCATAGCAGATAGTAACCCTTCATTCAAACTCATTTACAGTCCTCGCATACCGTCCCATCCGGATTCGTCTTGACCCCTGCGTCCTCACTCGTCTGAGTCTGCCCCTTTGAACTTTCCGTTTTCTCGTCTTTCTTCTTACCATGTTTGTCCGAATGACCCAAGTCTCGGTCGGGATCGATATGATCTCGCACCAGCTGCTTCAGTACTTTTGTCTCTGCGACATGTAAGCCACTCATTATCCATCCCAAATATGTGTTCAGGAGATCCAAACCGGGAAAGCCTCCTCTAGTCTTCCTATCCCAAAGCAGCACTTTTTTCGCTTCAACGCTCTGGCCTTCCTCCGTTGGTGGCATGTACGTCTGCCAAAGTCAGTACAGTCGAATACAAAACCTCCATCGAAACGCACCAACTCAACAGTGAAGAGTCCACCCGTCGCAGGCACAAGTGCTATCTCACCGATTTGCAACCCGAATGTTGATAGGAGTTCCTGGCCAAACTGGTCACTTGTTAGTGAACGTCCTGCTAGCTGAAGATGCGGAGGAAGTTACATAGGCTGCTCGCAGCATCCACCTACATTGCGTGCAATACGTGATTGCGACGCGCGGTAGAGTGACCGGGGCGGATTGTGTTGATGTCATAATCTTGTATGTGTATACTGGGTTGTTCTTGCCATTTATGGGTGGGTAGAGGGAAGGCATAAAGGGTCGCTTATCGATAAATTGAACATGGCGTCATCGCGTGTGCCGGTAACTAATATCGATCACTTCACCGAACGAGTTTTTGGTTTTGAGGTTCCCGTGTCAGTTCATGAAGGTCTTGTCTCTATATACCAACTAGTTGAGGGAAACATGGTAACAATAAATGATGTCTGTTGTAGTTGGCGCTAACGAATCAGGTCTAGAGCTGAACATGCATGATGCGCCTTAACATCAGGAAACTAAACTAGTCTTGGAATGTCACTATACGATGTTACGGAAACTGGGAGGGCATACTGGGAGGCTTAGAGGGGTTTGGCTGATGCGTTAAGGGCAGAAAGGACAAGAAATGTACCACTGGTATCTGAGATCAAGGTATCAATAACAACAGGCCTGTTCCGACTGATACCTGACCCACACATCTCACTGCAAATGTGCCCCAATGTCAATCGGCAAAGAGATGGGGTCTGTGGGGAAACGATACTCTCTTTTTCGAAGGTGCTGTAGCCGCAGATCTAGAGGGGCAAGTTCTTAGCCGCGGAGATGCGACCAGCTTCATGGTCAGCTACCAAACAAGCGGACAAAAACAGATCGCATGCTGCTTCAATGTTCGTGTGCTAGATCAGTCGCAAGTGAGCTGTTGGGTGCTCAGAATGGAAGCGTCTTTCGGTGTTTTCGGTGTTTTCGGTGTTTCTCATCCCTGATCTGAGGGCAAGGTGCAGAAACGCGGGTTACTAAGGCCGTGCGCTACAGGGTCCAATTGTTGTAATTTGCGGAGACACTCCTAGACTGCACATTTCTCGCGCTCGAAAGACAGATCAAGCTGCCAGAAAAGCTGTGACATTCACTTCTTTCTCAATCCTGTCTTCTGTCGCCGAATCGGCCCGCGTCCTGCGACAACACCACCACCACCGGTGTCGAACGATCTGATCTGTCAACACCCCCTCAGTCTAGGACACCTTTGCCTTGGCCCATCATGCCTAGCCCTCTGAGCATGCTCTACTACGTGGTTCACCCCAACGAACTGCGATCTATCATTCAATGGTAAGCGGCAGTGCTGTTGTAACTTCTCTGCGTGCACCCAGAGTTTGCGCAAACCCGAAACACCGCTAATACTTGGCTAGGAAAGTTTGGCACAACGCAGTACACGAGCGCAACGAGGCGAAAGAATGCGAGTCCCTCAAACGATGCTTCCACTTCCTCAACAAGACCAGCCGAAGTTTCGCGACCGTCATTCTCGAGCTGCACCCTGAACTTCTGGTGCCCGTTACGCTGTTCTACCTAGTTCTGCGCGGCTTGGATACAATCGAGGATGACATGACGATACCTCTGGAGAAGAAGGAGCCTATTCTGCGCAACTTCCAGGACATTATGGAGAAGGATGGATGGAACTTCACGGAGAACGGCCCGAACGAGAAGGACAGGCAGCTTTTGGTCGAGTTCAACGTGGTCATTGAAGAGTTTAAGAAGATCAAGCCCGTCTACAGGGACATCATCAAAGACATTACAAAGCGCATGGGTAATGGCATGGCAGACTACGCGAACAACGCTGAGTTCAACGCGGGCGTCAACACCGTCAAGGATTACGAACTCTACTGCCATTACGTCGCAGGTCTGGTCGGCGAGGGTTGCACACGTTTGTTTGTCGAGGCTGGCTTGGCGAACGCTGCGCTCTTGAAGAGGCCGGAGCTGATGGAGTCCATGGGCCAGTTTCTGCAACAAGTCAACATTACTCGTGACATCAAGGAGGATCTAGATGATGGGCGCCGATTCTGGCCTAGGGAGATCTGGTCGAAACACGTCGACCAGTTTGAGGACCTGTTCAAGCCCGAGAACAAGCAGAAGGCGCTGAACTGTAGCTCGGAGATGATTCTGACTGCATTGACTCGGGCAGATGACTGTTTATACTACCTCGCAGGTCTCCGGGAGCAGAGTGTGTTCAACTTCTGCGCTATCCCGCAGTCCATGGCCATTGCGACGCTCGAGACCTGCTTCCAGAACTACGCCATCTTCCAGAAGAACGTCAAGATCACCAAGGGTGAGGCTTGCCAGTTGATGGTAGAGTCGACACAGAATTTGCAGCTTGTCTGCGAAGTCTTCAGGCGGTACGCTCGCAAGATCGCGAAGAAGAACAACCCCCACGACCCCAACTTCCTCAAGATCAGCATCACCCTCGGAAGAGTAAGTTGTATAATGCATCTCTTTCAACTCACCGTTGCTGACCTATGCTAGATTGAGCAGTTCATCGAGTCGATATTCCCGTCGCAGCAACCACCAGTAGACAAGAAGGCACCTGCTACCATTGAGGAGGCAGAGCGGAAACGGAAAGAGGACTCCGAGGCCAACTGGGACTTGGTTTACATTGTCGCTGCTGTTGTTGGTACAGTTCTGGTCATTACATTCATCATGGTATGTATTGCAACTACGCTGCCTTGGAAAGGATATCGCTAACTCTTTACAGCTCTTCGTTGCCTGGCTCGCTGGTGCTCGCTTCGACATCGCATACACACAATTCAAACTTGAATTTGGCAAGTTGATGGGAGTAATGGGACTCGACAAGACGCCTGAGTTGGTCACAGAAGTCCACGAGACTCTGAACAAGAGCGAGCTATGAGCGTTTTCACGTTCATGTATATTATGCAGGCGACAATTTGAGCCATTTAGGGAAACTGGGCATATAACACTTACTAATGTATACTTTTCGCGTCATATTGAGGCACGATTGCGATGCGAGCGTGATGTCATAGCACGGACATCAAATTCCAGCTCTGCTCTTCGATAGCGGAAGTTGGGCCGTAGATGTGCTTATAGGGAACGCGTTTTGCTCGGCGACGAGGCTGCTTTGGGAGGAATCTCCCATGGGCTTCCTTTGTAGCAGTAACGTGGACACCTCCAAAAGTACAAAATTAGCTAGTTATGAAGTTAGTCTTGCCATGACATGGACCGGTTGCTTCTTTATGCTCTCCGTGTTACAGTTACACTTTTGAAACGGGACTCGCGAGGCACGTGCCAAGCAAGCCTAAGGGTCCCACGAATTGCGACTGCACCTGCATATTCTTCCCCAACAGACACGCCCGCCGCAAACAGCCACCGCTCACTCGACCTTCTCTTACCCGACGTAAGAAAGGCAACACAGCCCCGCGACTCCTCTCGTATAATCGCCCGGTGCGATTGCGACAGCCTTGCCTTCACCTCATCCCGCCCACTACCAACCGCCAAATTACCACACGACTGCCACCATCGCTTGTAGTCCCTCTTGACCACCTCACCCCCTACATTCCCTCTACAACACCTCACAAAACACATCCACAATGGCCGATGTTGCATCAGCCCCGCAACCGAACCAGCAGGTTCCGCTGGACACGATTCCCATCTCGCCTACGGAGAACTCCGCCGAGGGCCAGGAACAATCTTCCACCACCAACTCCGGGGGCGAGGGCGAGATCCGCACCGTCTTCCACGACCCCGAGAACTTCAACGTCAAGCACCCGCTTATGAACACATGGACACTGTGGTTCACCAAGCCTCCGAGCGGCAAGGTACGATATTGCCTCGTCTTGGTCGACGCTTGCTTTTGATGCTAACAACTGCAGGGCGATAACTGGGCGGAGCTGTTGAAGGAGGTCATCTCATTTGACTCAGTTGAGGAGTTCTGGGGTATCTACGTAAGTCATGTGCAATGGCAGCCGCAAATGGGCAAAAGCTGACATGGCACAGAACAACATCACTCCTACATCCGACCTTGCGCTCAAGTCTGACTACCATCTCTTCAAGAAGGGTGTGCGACCCGAGTGGGAGGACGCGCAGAACAAGCACGGTGGCAAATGGGCCTTCCAGTTCAAGGACAAGAAGGTCATCAACATCGATGCGCTCTGGCTCCATGTCATGCTCGCTGCCATTGGCGAGAACCTTGAGGATGAGGACGACAACGAGGTCATGGGTGTCGTCGTCAACGTTAGGCGAGGCTTCTACCGTATTGGTCTGTGGACCCGCACAGTTGGCCGCGCCATCCCCGGCGACGCTGGAAAGGGTAGGACCCAGGAGAAGGGCAAGGAGGTTTTGTTGAAGATCGGCAAGCGGTTCAAGCAGGCGCTCCAACTCAAGGAGAACGACGCTGTCGAGTTCTCGGGCCACACTGATGCTGCCAACGCCGGTAGCACCCGTGCGAAGGCCAAGTTCAGCGTCTAAACAGCTCCGGCGCACTCACATGTCTGCACAACACCATGCTTGCTTTTTTTGCAACATCCTCCGTCGTCCTCGGACACACGGCGCACTCCACCGTGGACTGCATTTCCTCGATTTATTCCCAGTTTGGTCTAAAAGTATCTCACTTAACGGTTCATGATACACGGACTGAAATTCTAGCATGGCGTCTGCATGGGGCGGCGAAGGGTGATATTGGGTTCCTCAAATGAATCACATGGGCCATGGCGGGTCAACCTCGAACGGGTGGGGTTCTGAGCTTGTATAGACCAGCTCACTTATTTAACATATGTACGAATGAGAGTATGCATTTGACAGCCCAAGTAATATCCTTTTGCATTTCGTAATGCACTCGTAACATTCACCTACCCCGGTGTGGTTCGCCCACGTGGAATTGACGGTCAGTAGTACTCGGGTGTCTTTAGCGTGGTGACGTCGGGCTGTGGCGGTGCAGCATTTTCACGGGCGTGTGTAGTAGCCTGCCGACGCGCGCCCAACGCATATACTCTTAATCGCTCCCACCACTCACTCCAAGTCCTACATATCCGCAACCATGGTCGTGGAAACCGCCTACTACGACGCCCTTGGCGTACCGCCTACTGCGACAGAACTCGAAATCAAGAAGGCGTACCGCAAGCTCGCCATCAAACTGCACCCCGGTACATTGCGCAACGCCTTTCTTCAAAAGGACCAGGGACTGATTCTGACGTAGACAAGAACCCCGGTGATGAGACAGCGCACGCGAAGTTTCAAGAAGTATGTTTAGTTTATCCACGTGTAGAGGATTTGGCGATCCTGCTCGATACTCCACCACGACTGCGGGGCTGACGGGGTGACAGATTGGCGAGGCGTACCAAATACTCAGCGACGACCAGCTGCGAGCAGCATACGACAAATATGGAAAGGAGGGTGCAATGCCTAGCAGCGGATTCGGTATGGACATGCACTCGGTAGTAAAGGGTACAGGACGCTGACAGAGCAACAGAGGATCCCTCCGAGTTCTTCACCATGATCTTTGGTGGAGAGGCCTTTGTGGACTGGTAGGACAACTCCATGACGGCTCGTTGCAGCAATGTCTGTATTGGGAACAGAGAAGCTGACACGCATAGGATTGGCGAGATCTCGTTGATGAAGGACTTGACCAAGACTATGGAGATCTCCCAGCGTGAGATGGAAGAGGAAGCCGCCGCTCAGGCAGAAGCCGAAAAGGTCGAGGCAGAGAAGACTCCTGCGACTGCCGCAGCTGGTACTACTCCAGCAGTTGGCACCACAGAGACAACAGCCCCGAGTGCTGCCGCCCAGGCCAAAGAAGCCGAAGCAGCGGCGGAGCGCGCAGGAGCACCCGCAGCAGATGCGCCACCTGTGTACGCCGAAGCACCCCCAGCGTATCCTGAGAATACTGCCGAATCGTCTACCGCGCCCAGGGCGACATCGCCCCCATCCCGAACGAGCACACCGCAGTCGCGAGGCATACCGATCCGCGCAGCCATCATGGACAAGTCTGAGGAAGAGGCACGAATGCAGGCAGAAGGCATGACTGATGCAGAGAAGGAGCTACGAGAGAAGCAGAAGAAGAAGGCCGGTCTCACCAAGGAGCAGCGAGAAGAGCTCGCGGCATACGAGATGGAGCGCAAGAAGATACGTGACGAACGTGTTGCAAATCTCGCCAAGAAGCTCGTCGACCGTATCTCCGTATGGACTGAAACCGACAAGGCGACCGATGTTACCGCGGCCTTCAAGGAGAAGATCCACCTGGAGATTGAGAATCTCAAGATGGAGTCTTTTGGTCTTGAAATCCTCCACGCCATCGGTGCCACGTACATTATGAAAGCCTCATCGTTTCTCAAGTCGCAGAAGTTCCTCGGTATCTCTGGTTTCTTCTCCCGCATCAAGGATAAGGGTACGCTCGTCAAGGACACTTGGTCTACCATGTCTGCTGCCATAGACGCGCAGCTTACCATGGAGGAGATGGCGAAGCTAGAGGAGCAGGGTGGTGACGCATGGACAGATGAGAAGAAGGCTGAATACGAGAAGCGTGTCACTGGCAAGATTCTCGCTGCGGCCTGGAGAGGCAGCAAGTTCGAGATCCAGAGCGTACTTAGGGATGTATGCGATTCTGTTCTCAACGACAAGAAGATTAAGCTGGAGAAGCGAGTGGAGCGGGCGCACGCGCTGATGATTATTGGCGAGATGTTCCAGAAGGTATGTTTACCATGTCCAACCTTGAATATGTGGTCGCTAACCAAGTGCAGGCTGAGCGCGACCCTGAAGAAGAGGGCGACTTTATGGCATTTGAGCAGCTCATGGCTGAAGCCGCAGCCAAGAAGGACGCAAAGTCGGAGAAGCACCACCATCATCACGACAAGAAGGAAAAGGAGAAGAAGAAGGAAAAGGCATGAGATTAAACCACCTCTCTGCAACTTTCCCACGCTCTTTTCGTCGCCCCCTCCTCATTCTTTTTTGTTCGTGATATCCATAGATTCTTTTCTTTCGAGGTACAGGCGTACCTACACACTACTGAGGTTCACCATGGCCGACTTGACGATACAGCATGTTAGCGATGGCTGCAAATGAGCGCAGATGGGGTTAAGAGATGGTTTTGAGATGATTGTGTAGCGAGCGTTGTAGGTTGCATTTTTGAAAGTATACGATGGTATCCTGCTTACATGCTTTTGAGGTTGCTCATTTGGAAAAGTAATGATACAGATAACGTCCTGCATCTGCTTCTACCTGAAAACATTCTAATCACTCGTGGAGATTGGAGACAGTCTATGCATGGTTGTGTGCGATGTCCGCTTGGCGACGTGTGGACAAGTTCGTCGTATAGGGCCTTGCTAACGTGATGTCTATATGGCTTCACCTTACGCTCCGCGGTGCTGTGCTGCTACGAGAGAGCTCGTTTTGCCTCACTAGCAATGCTACACCAAATCTGGCCTAGGACGCACTCTAAATGAACATGCTTTCTCGTACTTTGGCTTTTCGCAGGTGGACCGGTGCCCATGACGTCACAGTAGTTCCCGTTCTTGTCGTCCTGTGTCGTCCTTTTCCCGAGGAGCAACAACTATCACGGTCTCCACGAGCTGATCGTCAGACAGTTCATGTTGATGCAGCTGATGATTGGCGATGCAGCCACATGAAATTGTCGCCCACTACTTTACACCGGTGTAAAGGACCCTGCCAAGTCTCCCAGGCAGTCCACGGCATAGCGCAACAAAACTTTCGGATCCCACGATACACTATTTTTAGGTCTGAGTAGATGTTCCAGATCGTATTCCCCCTCACACCATGATGCCAGTGTGTTCAAAGCTTCGACGCGGACTCCTTTCACGAGCGCGTTTGAGGCCCACACTTGGCGGCGGGAATGACGTCGCTCGGCGGCGATGTGCGGAAAGAGCATTCTAGCACTGTGACCTCGTCCCAACAAAGAGGATCTGGGTGGCCGTTACGCGTAGGTCGTTGATCGCCGTCAATCCAAGCTTCTCTCATAATCACTTTTGTTTGCTTGGGACTTCTTTTGTTGTTTTTTTGTTTACCCTGGTATCCAACCACACAAGGACATTATTCTCATTCGCTGCCATTTCCGGATTCCTGGACGGCAAAACCCACTGAGTACATTCGTTCGAAGAGGAGGGTTTCCAGTATGGATGTTTGGAGACGGCAAAATGGCGAAAGTGGTACTGATAAGTTTCTCGACCTGATTGCCGATCCATTCCAAGGTGAAGTAAGTTGCGCATCAACATCCATCAAACCCTTGCGAATATCATACTGACCCATATCACAGATCCAAGAGAACTCGATCTACGCCGCTATTGTATATTCATTCGTTGTATCTGGTCTGCTGGTTATTGTATTCTGCTTCCTCCGGCCCCGCAACTCACGAGTCTACGCGCCACGAGCGAAACACGCCGATGAGAAACACCGACCGAAACCTTTGGACAAGAAGCCATTCAGTTGGCTGGATGCGGTCAGAAATGTAAAGGAGCAGGAATTGGTCGACACCATCGGTCTGGATGCAGTGGTCTTCCTACGGTTCCTTCGCATGCTTCGGGACATGTTCGTTGTGTTGACGATTGTCGGTTTGGCCATTCTGATACCGGTTAATGTCGTGGGAGGTTCGCCACTGTATAAGCAGTGGAAAGAGATACCCACGTTGATGAAGTTCACCCCTCAGTACATCTTTGGGAGGAAATTCTGGGCCTATGTCGTTGTGGCGTATATCATTCAGGGCGTTGTGTGCTTCTTCCTCTGGTGGAACTACAGAGCGGTCCTCAAGCTTAGGCGTGCGTATTTCAACACACAGGAGTACAAGTCCAGCTTGCACTCGCGGACGTTGCTGGTAAGTCTTGTCGTTGGGATTAAGAAATTCAGCTGACATCGGAAAGCTTACACACGTTCCCGACTCATCACGGACGGATGCTGGGCTTGTCGAGCTTGTCGAACAAGGCAAGTCCATCGATACTATTCCCCGGACGGTGATTGGGCGCAATGTCAAGGACTTGCCAAAGCTTATTGAGGCGCATGATGACGCTGTCCGCCAACTCGAAAAGCACTTGGCGGAATACCTGAGCAATCCAGACAAGCTACCCGCCAAGCGTCCCACGTGCAAGGCCATGAAAGACGACCAGGCGGTGCATGGCAAAAGGAAACTCGATGCGATCGATTACCTAACGGACCGCATTGCCAGACTGGAGACAACGATCAAGGAAGTACGAGAGGGCGTCGACATGCGAAACCCCATGCCGTACGGATTTGCATCCTATGAGCACATTGAGGATGCCCACGCAGTTGCGTATGCGACGAGGAAGAAGGGTCCTGCTGGTTGTGACGTCTACCTTGCCCCCAAGCCCCATGACCTTCTCTGGCAGAATCTTCCGATGACACGGAGGACCCGCAGAATACGTGCTTTCTGGGATGGTCTATGGGTAGTGCTGTTTACCATCGCTTTCGTTGTTCCTAACATCTTGACTTCAGTCTTTCTGTCAGATTTCTCACACTTGGGGCTTGTATGGCCAGCCTTTATGACGAATCTCCAGGCCCACCCGACCGGTTGGGGTATTGCACAGGGTATCTTGGCTCCGCTGGTGCAAACTCTAATGTACATGGGAGTTCCTGTAGTGGTCAGTATACCCCTCACGAGTAATATCTGAGATATAAGCTGACATGATGTCCCTAATTTCAGTTCCGTCGACTGTTCACACACTCTGGAGACGTCTCGAAAACTTCCAGAGAACGCCATGTGACTGCTCGTCTATACTCCTTCTTCGTTTTCAACAACCTCCTCGTCTTCTCCGTGTTCGGTTCGGCGTGGCGGTTCGTTGCTGCCGTCGTCGCAGCGCAGGATCAAGGCGTCTGGGAAGCCATCCAGGATGGTCATCTGTTCACCAAGGTTATGACCGGCCTATGCAATGTGTCTACTTTCTGGCTTACCTGGCAAATGCAACGAAACCTCGGCGCTGCTATTGATCTATCGCAGGCCTGGATATTCCTGTGGTCCTGGTTCCAGCGTACCTTCTTCTCGCCGACTCCGAGAGAGCTCATCGAACTCAGCGCGCCGCAGCCATTTCCATATGCCGACTACTACAACAACTACCTCTTCGTATCGACTGTAGGCCTCTGCATGGGAACGCTTCAACCGATCATCTTTCCAGTGACGGCTTTCTACATCGCCATGGATTCCATCTTCAAAAAGTACCTGCTCCAGTACGTTTTCATCACGAAGACGGAATCGGGCGGCAGATTCTGGAAGCTCCTGGTTAATCGCATGCTTTTTGCGGTCGCCTTTGCAGACGCGGTGATTGCGCTGGTCGTTGGCGCAAACGGGGTTGGGTCGATCGATTTTGACAACATTCAAGTAGGGACTGGCAACATGCTCTATGCAATGGTTCCTCTACCGTTCCTGCTGTTCGGCTTCAAGTGGTACTGCAGGCGGGCTTTCGACGACAAGCTACTGTACTACTCCACACTCCCCTATTCCGATGTGGAGGGATCTCATCCCGTGGATCACCCGAAATCAAAGAAGAGCACCAAGGTCTCGTCTCGCTATGGCCATCCTGCACTCTACAAGAAGCTGCTGACGCCAATGGTACATGCAAAGTCTCAGCATCTCCTGAAAGAGGTGTATGGGCACCGATCGAACGCTGATCGAGACATTTTCGATGCACCTCACCGCCGTTCGACCGATCGCGCTATGCCATCAACACCAGGTTATGACCGCTTCGGTGATTATTTCATGACGGAAATGGACACTCATCAGCCTGGCAAGCATGTGACTGGTAGAGCAGAAATCCCTCAAATGGAGCTCGTCACCGAGTCAGAGCTCGACTTCGAGAACTTTAAGAAACGTGCAGAGTTCCGGGAGCAATTTGGTGGCGACGTGGAGCTATACGGCCGACCCGATGACATGTCAAGACCCTGCACTCCTTCGACCTTCACTACGCTTACTGAGATGGGTCCGTATGCACGTCGGGGCTCACCGTCAGGGTCAATGGCAGAATCGAGGGCATCAAGTCGAACACGACTAGGAGATAGGGAAGAACTAGAGCAGGGGACATTGTACGCTAAGGGCTACCACAAGGCGCTGCGCCCTGATGACGGGTTCGAAGATATTGGCATCGATGTCGATATTCCGGCCACACCGTTCCAGGCTGACGCATGTCTGCACGATCCAAGTAGCTGCCAGCCGCTCGTCAGTGCGGGCGAAAGGAGTGGCGTAGAACACTTCGGCGGTACCAGTCGGTCTCAAGACAACGACACGAGCTATGAGCGCTTAAGCCACCCTAGATGATACCATGTGTAATAGACAAAATGGAAGAAAAAATGATAATGTCTGCATAATTGTTCCAATATCAACAGTGCATATAGTCACGTGATGTCGAACCAACCGGAACGAAACAACTTCTGTGAACTGCTCCTTGTCTGTAGCCACCATGAGACCGAAATCCGATCCGCCCATTGTATGCGAGACACTGATTCTGGACCCGACAGTTTGTTACCACTCATTCATTGCCATGTTACCCATGTAGAATGGAAGACCGACCAAAGACCTAGAGAATCCACCTTCCGCATCCGGTAATGCCACTACGAGTAGTGGGAATGCTTCACATGTCGTTGGTACATTAAAAGAAAAGGCTCTTCAAACAAAGGCTTCGTCAGCTCGATATCTCCACGTGAGTGCGATCCGCCCGTGTGGTGGTGGGTAAGGCCGATCGCCAAGAGCAGGAGGTTATTTCGGTACTTGGGGAATGAGCCCAGGAACATTGGCAGCCAAGTCACAGTACACTCCGCCCCGGAACGTCTGGCTGGGTACTCAAGTACACAAGACATCAACACAGGTTGCCTATGTATACAAGGCCGAACAAGACCGCGCAGAAGAGAAAAAACGCCTTACAAGCATAAGGCCGAATGCCAAAGGTTCGAGGCAGAGAGGAACACGCGGATGCACTTGGCAGGGTGTTGTGCAATTCAACTCAAGAAAACCCACACCGACGACAAGACCGATGGTCAGTTCATGCTGTGCTTCGGGACGAGATGTACAAAGTGCCAAGATTGGCATCGTGATGCTAGGTGTGGTGTTGAAGGCTGAGTGTCAACCGTGTTCTTGGACTCCTCTGGCTGCGCCGTTGCAGCTAGCGGAAGGATCTTGGATTGCGAGTCGGTCCGCTTTGCTTTTCCTGACGCCGCAACGGTGGGATCGGATGAACTGCGGCGATCTTTGCCGCTTGTCACTCGCTACATGTCGATGATCTTGATAACCGGGAAAGTGTGACGGGTAGGTTGAGATGGAATGGGGGCGAATGATTCTTGAGAAGGTGTGGCTTGTGACAAGCTTGCGCCACATGTGCTTACCGCGCTTACCCTGTGTCTTGTCAGCATCCTGTGACCCTAGCCTCGCGATGCACCCACCCATCAGTCGACATCACCACTACACGCGCCATTGTCCCAGCTTGGCGTCCGCACATGCTCTACTCCACTGGCCAAGCCCCTCAATATATCCTGGACAACGGCATCGGGATGACTATCCTGAGGCACGGGCGTACCTCAGGAACGCTTTGGAGACTCGTGTCGTCTGTCAAATGCCTGGTTTTTGAGCTAGCCGCTCACCCTTCGTTCCCATACCAGGCGCTCAGTTTCACAAGTAGACTGATTCTGCGAGGGGAAAAGAGCCTGTGGGCGAACGCTTCATCGGCTCAGAGACACCACGAAAGCGGTACAGAGTCTATGCGAGTCCCAGGCCCTATAGCAGCGACGGGAATTCGATCTTGGCTCCGACGTATAGGCTAGGGGTAAGATACAATAGGATGCGCATCCCTGTCGCACGTTGCAACGCAGCCCCGTTCGCATGGCCTGGATTTGCCAAGACTGGGCTTTTTACAGGATTGAGAGTTGGGTGGGGTTTCAGGACTAGGGTGTAATTCTACCTTGTGGCGAAGCTGGGCCTCCGCGTCGCTTCTGACTTGGTCATCTCGTAAAAATCGAATGATTCCCCAGGATTGGCGCTGCGAGATGATGATAAGTCTTGGGAGGGATAGCAATCCTACTACTAGTTACTGACGATTCAGGAATCTTGCGACTTCTGTAAATCTGTACAACACAATCAGCACGCAATCACAATGGTCAATTTTTACAGACACTTGTGGCAGCGCTGCTGTTGGTAGACCGTGTCAGATCTGTCAGTGTAGGGGAACACCATGACTTGTCTCGCTTCCGACAGGAAGGACCTCTCCACGTCTCAGCATACCAAGCAAATGCGACAAGTTCTCGACCCCTGTAAAGCCCCTCTGTTTGCATCTGGGCGCCTTCTTAACTTCATATCCACCTTAGCACCTACCTGTATTGGAACGTTCCCGCTCCTTCATCTCGTCCCCTGTATACACTGGCCAAGCAATGGCGTTCCTCAGGCATTTTGATGTATGACTTGGTCTGCTTGGCTTGCGTCCAGTTCACAAAGGACTCTGGCTGGACGGCAAGGAAGGAACCGGAACGGTGTCGGAAAGACGACGTTGATATGCACAGTTTGTGTAATTGCTACCTATAACTTGAAGCTAGTTGACCCATCCCAGGCATTTCCCCCTCATTCAAGCCAGCTCCTCCGATCTTCGATTCTCCTCAATTCTAAACGGTCCGTTCTTACCCGTCCACCTTCCCTTCGCATCTATCATTCTTTAGTTCAGCCTCGAGGTCCTCGGGCTTATTTTTCTCTTGTCCTTCGCTTGCCCATCTTGTAATCGGCCAGGTTGATCCTGTCTTACTTTTATACGCCACCATTCTCTCGTGTTGCACGTTGATCGTCAGCCATCGACACCAAGACTTCGCACGCGTACTCGCTCTTGTTAGTCTTGTGTACCGAAGCATACACCATATTGTCTTTTGCTTAAGAACGACCTTTCCCTCGTTAAAGTTTGGAAACATCATCCACATCATCAACATCATTCCACATTCTTTCAGCATCTTTTACAGTATTACTTCGCTCTTTCCAGCACAGTCTATCATTCATCATGCTTTTCTCCGCACTCATCCTTGCATCGACCGCATCCGCGACATGCCTTCACGGACTCTCCAAGTTCAAGCGCGCAGACACCGTTGAGGTTAACACCTTTGGTTATGGGCCTATGGACGGTCCCTTCAACTGGGCTTCTCTTGCTCCCGAAAACGAAGCATGCAAGTCCGGAAGGAACCAGTCTCCCATCAATGTCGGTATGTTCTTCTCCCGAGCTTTTCCCCTCCCCTTTCTCTCCGCTGAACTTCTTACTGACGATTTCCACCAGATGCCTCCATCTCTGCGGCCACCTCCAGGCCCACCTTCAACATCCCCAATGCCCCGGTGGTCTTCGAGAACCTTGGAACCACCATCGAAGTCGTCGTCAACGGCACGACCAGCTTCGCTGGCACCAATTACCAGCTCGTGCAATTCCACATGCACACCCCCTCTGAGCACCACGTCAACGACGAATACTTCCCCTTGGAGATCCACATGGTCCACCAGGGCGTAGATGACCCGAACCAGCTTGCCGTCGTTGCTCTCATGTTCGAGGTCTCTGCCGGCGACTCTGCATCCCTCATCCAGTCGCTTTCATCCTCCCTGCCCGCCATTGCTCGCCCCGGCACCAAGACCACCATCGCCGGCGGTATTGACTTTGCCGACGTCATCAGAACTGTCGCAACCTCTGAGATCCAGCAATACAGCGGTTCCCTCACCACCCCTCCTTGCTCCGAGGGCGTAACCTTCCTCATCGTCAAGCAGCCCCTCGCCGTCAACGTCCAAGACTTCAACGCCATCAAGAAGATTGTCAAGTTCAACTCCCGCTTCGTTCAGAACACCCTTGGCCGCGAAAACATCATCATGGTCGGTGCTGCCTCTGGAAACACTTCTACTCCTGCCTCCGCTCCCACGTCCAGGTCCAACATTGAGATCTCTGCCGACTTGCCCATCCTCAAGGCCGAGGTTGACATCAACGCTGGTGTCCAGAGGCGCGTGCGCAAGTACTAGATGCGTTTTTCTCTAGACATTCTGTCGCATAATCGAGGAGTCTGTGGTGTTGTAGTCGCTCGAGTCATGAAAATGTCTCTGTTGTGTTTTGTGCTCCGGTCAGATGGGGGGAGGGCGGCGGCGGAGGGTGGCTTTTTTTTCTCCATATTTGAATTTTTTGGCCTTTACGCGACGACGGGAGTGGTGTTGTGATACGAGAGTTTTGTTTTCTCTAGTTTGTACCTATTTGCAAGATGGTTTAGAGTGGCATTATAGAGCAATTTAAGCTTGGTGCTGTACAGTCTTCGCTTGTGCCTTTGACTTGATTTCCCATGTGGATCCTCCTTTCCACCCTTCGTACATTGTATATTTTGAGACTCGACGGACACTTATTGAATCGGACTGTACGTCACTAAAAGCAAGGCTCATGTTTTGTCAACAACAATTAGCAGTTTGAAATCTGATGATGAAAAGCCTAAAAGTAGGAATTTTACGATCGGAGTAGCATGCAAAAGGCCCGTCCAGGCCATCGGTGTACATGGACAGATAGCTTCAACAAGTCTATGAGACACGACCATGACTGCGATAGCTGCTTGTTCCCGAGCAGTTGTGAAGAGGCAGTTTAGATGACATTGTAGCTCGTGTGCTTGACCACGTACAGCAACAGAGGAGACTGAAAACATAAGCAAGGAAGAGGAAATAGTTGGAATTGTAGTTTGGCTTTAATATATCCAGTTTTGCCAACTCCAGCAATGCAATGAACGAATCCAAAAAGAAAAACCTGACATCATCTGCGTATGCGCAGAACTACTCTCGCTACGATGATCAATCTATCTTACACAGGACACGAGATCTCTAATCGTACCCAGGTTCTCCACTAGGTGCTGGCGTCGCAGCATCCCAAGCACCTGGTGTGGGCGCCGCAAGACCGTATCCACCACGGGACGTATCACCAGGCGTAGGCGCAGCATAATTGCCGGGTGTAGGAGCATCCATAGGTGGCCCTCCTGGCGTAGGCGCAGAGTATGCACCATAACCACCGGGAGTAGGTGCGGCGTAAGCACCAGGTGTTGGGGCGTTGTAGGCGCCAGGCGTAGGAGCAGAGAGACCACCAGATTTCGATGTAGTGTTTCCTCCCGATCCACCCCAACCAGGTGTGCGGCCACCAGAGTTGAAGCCGCCGTACGCGGTACGATTTCCGTCGTTGCCGCCGTATGCTGTCGCTCCACCGTAAGACGTGGCGCCTCCGTAAGCAGTCGCGCCACCGTAAGCTGTTCGAGAGCCATCACCACCGCCATAAGCAGTCCGTGATCCGTCTCCTCCACCATAGGCTGTACGTCCACCATCACCACCCCAACCAGGCGTGCGACCTCCGGCAGCGGCACCACCCCCCCAGCCGGGTGTACGACCACCACCGCCACCTCCCCATCCAGGTGTACGACCACCACCACCACCAGAGTTGCCCCAGCCAGGTGTTCGTCCGCCAGCTGCACCACCGTAGCTTGTCTGACCACCTGAGTAGCCTCCACGCGAGCGGTTGGGAAACTTGCCTCCAATCTCCACGCTTTGGCCAGTAATGGGGTCCTTGATGGTCAATAGCTCCTTCTTGACCGAAACCTGCTTGTTCTTCGTGTGCAGCTCGATACGGGCTTCGTCGTTCATGGTATCCTTGACGATACCCAAAAGACCCTTGTAGGCACCTTTCCGGATCACGACTGTCTTGCCAATGAGCTTGTCGCGGCCGAATGAAGCGCGAGGTGGAGGCATAGCGCTCGCGTTGCCGTTCGCTCCTGCGTTTAGGGCAGGATTGATGCCACTAAGATCTGGGCCCTGTGCTTGAGCACGACCACTCTTTGCTGCCATGGTGATGACGTTATTGCTTCGAACCACGAAAATACCCTGGTTCTCGACTAGCTCGCGGTTGCGGATGAAGAGTGTACCCCGGTGGATGTATAGAACCTTGCCTTGACGGCCCTCGCCTCCGTACTCCTTGACATCGTCCTCGTGTCGGATTTCAGAACCGTCGCGGTCGGTTGCTACAGCATGCTTGTTCCTGCCGACGATTTGCGAAACCTGTGTATGGAGGAGTGTGCGAACATCGCCCTGTTGATCGACGATTCGCAAGACTTCTCGATCGACACGGACAACGCAACCGATGGTTGAGGCACTGAAAACTGTCAGTAGATCATCTTGGCGTGGCGGGGAAAGAACTCACTCAATCTGTACGAAGTCGTAGAGATCAAAGTTGGAATCGGCGCCAACGTTTGCCGAATCAGCAGCGCGCTTCAGATCCTTGCTAAAGACCGTAATTTCCTGCTGGGTAGAGTCACAAAGCAAGGTGATCTTGTCATCTTTGATTCTGGTGACGAGACCAACTTCGTCGACATACTTGCTGCCACCAATGACCTTGACGTGGTCACCATCTCGGAAAAGCTTCCGTAGAGTCTTGACAGGAGCGTCAATCCTCCTGCCCCTAAGATCGCCTTCACTGACTCGGAGTGTAAGGATATCGCCGATTACGGTAACAGTAGTACCGCGAATGCCCTTTTGTTCACCCGTGTAGATCTCGACGTTGTCTCCTGCAGCAAAGGCGGAGCCAGAGTCTGCGGCCTTTTGCGCGGCCTGTACGGCCAAAAGATCCATGGTCTCTGTACCATCGGCGTTTTGAATTGCGAAGAACTGCAACTCCTCCATCTTGGGGTTGACCTTTTCAGTGCTGACCCAGTTGACCTTGACTTCCTTGATCAGGAAACCGTTCTGGTAGTCCTCGCCCTTGTACGTGTATGCTCTTTGATTGCCGGATCCGGTCATGCTGAGATGCTTCATGTGTCGCTTCTTCGCTTCGGCTTCGTTGAAGAGCTTCGCGGGTGGACGCTCGGTCTGTCGACCGAAGAAACCGCGCTTGCGCTTGTTGTCGACAGCGGCGTTGGCATCGTCGTTCAGGCCGTAATCTAGACGTGGTACGACTTGTACGACACAGTCAAGACCGTTAGTCGAGACCTCAACAACCTTTGCCAGATCGCCCTTGTATGTGGGAGGACGCAGCATGCGCACAAACTTGCCAACTTCCAATGGCGCGCGTTTCTTCTTGCGGAGCAGATCTGGACGCTCTTTGGGAGGAATGGAGAACTGGCCGGAGCCCATGAAGACGTTTTGGATGCCCTCAATCAGCTCAACAACGGCCTGCTTCGAGTCGGCTTCCACGTAGAGGAAACCAGACTGTGGTCCGGTAGGACCTCGCTCAAAGGCCGAATAAACCTGCACTGGCTGGCCCGCGCGCATCTTCTCGTCGAGACGCTTCTGAATGGCCATGACGATCTCGCGCTCCTTTCCAGGACGGCACTTGCACCCCCAAATGGACGGATCGTCGACTGTGGGTAGGGCGAGAGGAACAGCCCCGGCACCGCCGCGGCGAGCGCTCTGCATTTCCCGCCTCCTGTACTTCTCGTCAAACTCCTTGGCGAGTTCCTCGACGTCCTTTTGTGCGTTGACTTCGCGGCGCATGTCGAGTTCGCGATGGTGGCGGTCGTCGAGATCGGCGCCCGTGGGCTCGAGCAGGTCGTCGGGGTGGACTTCATCCACACCCTCATCATCGCCCTCTTCCTCTTCTTCTTCGTCCTCATCGACCTCGGCTTCGACATCAATAAACATGTTGCGCTTCGCCTTCTTTCTCCGCTTGGCAGGTCGCGCCTGGCATGGTCAGTAACTAGACAATGGGTGGAATACTCCTGTTGAGACGTACGACAACATCCTCGTCGTCTTCATCTTCTTCGTCATCCTCCTCTTCGTCGTCATCATCGTCGACATCTATGCCACCACCCTCCTCATCTTCGTCGTCGTTGCCCATCCTGTTCGGCGCATCGACTTCATCCTCTTCGTCTTCGTCGGCAGGTCTGCGCGAGGCTTTGGTGGTTGGCGCGACGTCATCTTCGTCAATTTCCGGCGCTGGATTGAAGTCTTCCTCTTCCTCCTCGGGATCGCTGCCGTAAGACGCCATAGTGGTAGGCTGGTGTAGTGATAGAAGTGTGTCTGTGTCTGAAAGCTGTCGCGAAGCTCGGGGGTGTGTCTGCAACAACTAGGCAAGCGTAAGGGCCAAGCTGTTGGCTGATCGACGTAAGAAGCCAGCGCGCACTTTGAAAGGCACAAGGAGGAAAGTGAGAGTAGACGTTGAACGTCCGATGGTAACGGGGTTCGTTTTAGAGATGGGAACGTCGAACAAGGTCCATCCAAAGAAACCGCGCTAAGCCAGCGCGCCGCAAGGGTCCGTGCCTGTCGATTGCCTCGACGCCACTAAGGTGAGGCATCGCCAACGCGCTGATTTCACGTGTTTTCCGGAATGCATGTTCACGATAGATGCGAGGCGAGACCCCCAAAGTGGCGTACTTGACGTGCGCTGCACCGAATCTACCAACCGCAAGGCCGTCGCGACCCTCATGTCCCGTCCTGAAACGACGCGTGAAGTGGATATCGTTGCGTAGCATTGGGACGACTCTTCATGTTATAGCCTCGCCTTCTGCCCAGCCTCGTCTTCCTCCTCACATATCCTCACTACCGCTCTCCCCCATGCCTTCCGCTCTCTTACATCCCCCAGCGCCTTGCTAACCGCCTCCAACCCCAGATAGTTCTCTTTGTAGATAAGAGGCTGTATCTTGCCATCCTCAACCAGCTTCATAAAGCCGTCCCAAACATCCTTTGTCCTTTGCGGTTCTCTCCTTCCATCTTCTCCAAACCGCTACGAGATCCATCAGTAAGCTACTCATAAACAGGAACACTAGAGCAGGGCCCTAAGAATGCAGAACTTACATATCCAAACACCGCAACCCCCTTGAGCAAAACCCGATTCATCCTCACATTCTCCACCTTCCCGCCTCTAGCTGCAAAGCCCACGACCACCAATCTCCCGCGATACTTCAGACACCTAATCCCACTCTCCACCGCCCCTATACCATCATACACAACATCCACCCCCTCCCCACCCTCACTCGCTCCCCTAACCCTATCTTCCCACCCCTCATCCCCATAATCCACAACAACATCCGCGCCAATGCCCTTGACAACCTCGGCTTTTTCAGATCCGCCAACAACAGCAATGACCTTGCAACCAATAGCCTTTGCAATCTGTACCGCCATGACACCTAACCCACCACTAGCACCTAGCACCAACACCGTCTCTCCAACTTTAAGCTGCGCAACAGAGAGTAAAGCACCGTAGCTAACCGCACCACTTGCGCCTACTGCACAAGCTTCGGCGTTTGTCCATTGAGATGGTACGCGCCGGACAGCCTGTTCAGGAACGCATATCTGCTCTGCATACGCGCCTAGACCGCTGCCGAAAACACGAGCACCGGGTTTGAGGGAAGAGGTGGCTGGACTACGGATTACGATTCCCGAAAATTCTGTGCCTAGGGTGAAGGGTGGTTGGACGTGTCTCCGGTTGTTCTGATGCAGGCCCTGGGCGTAGAGCAGGTCGACGTGTGTTATTGCTGCGTGGGTGATTTTGACGTGGATATCCTCGGTTGATCTGGGGGTTGGGAATGGGATGGTAGATGGTGTGAGATCTGCGACGTTCTGGGTAGGTGGTGTTAACTGGGGAGGGATGATGATGTATGTATGCGACTGGGCTTACTGAGACGAATTGGTTCAAGTGGACTGACTTCATCTTCTATGAATTATGCAAAACTCCATGTTAATCGAGTGAAATATGATATGGGAATCCAGCATGCAGCGGCTATAGCAGACAACATGCATGACGGGAGATCGACGCGTGTGGGGTATCAAGAGTTGCCGAGGTATGACTGGCTAATGCGATTCCACTACGGGGATACTCGTTTCTTATGGGTTGTACGCAAAACTATAGCGCGCCCTGAGAGTACATTGTCGTTAGTCTGAAGTCTCTACAGACACAAAACCTAGCGGATACCTTTAGGATACATCCTTAGTGACAGGTGCAGATCATAGAAAACGAGCTTGCTACACCCAGCACTACAAAGGATTGCCGCGAGAAGACGGGAAGCGGTAGGTATAGAATGAGCAATCTACAAGGCGTTGTTTGGATACACAATACTCATGTATTGTATGTGGTGTCATGTACGACCGTAAGTCATCCACAGAATTTCCATGGACCATGTGCAGGAACGTCATACGTAGAGACGTTTTCAACGAAGCCCTCATGCACCACGAAACCATACCCGTCGCTCTATCCTTGACCATAAATCTATGTGCCCGGGGCCTGGTCATCGACCTGTCCCATCTGCATCGATGCATCGCGCGCCTTCTGACGCCGTCCATGCCATCTCTCAACGTCCGACATAGGCTTCTTGGGTTCGAACTTCTTACGACCCTTCTGCGCTGCCATGTGTACTTTCGTCCAGACTGCTGAGATGGCGAGAGCGCTGGCCAAACCCAAAGCGACCCAGTATGTGATCATGAACTCCCTCTCCAACGCCTGTGGCTCCTCTGCTCGTGCCATCATCTGATTCACTGCTGCCCTATGTTGTAGATGGCTGCTCGGTACGGAAAGCAGGGTCGTGGTCATAGGAAGCTGCTGCAGTCTGATGACGGGTCCGAGGAGGAGATTCGAGATCGGGGCTTGGCGACCGAGAATACTGAGAAGCTCTGCCATAGATATATTGAGGCCGCTGCTCAACGCATCGAGCACGAGCATCTTGTCGAGATCGGGGTCTTGAGACATGACGGCGTCGTTGATAGACTGTTCATGGACTGTTCATGTTAGCGCATATGTTTACGGTGGGCTATGTTGTGCCTCACATTGTACGTAGGTCTTGCGCGATGCAACCGGGAGGATTCAACGGTGTTGCGTCCAGGGCTAGTTGTGCTTGGAAGTTGAGGTAGCAGACTAGTGGGTTAAGCTCCGCTTGCACCCTGAACTAGAAGCCGTGATCGACAGAGAAGGAGCTACCTCAGTGTCAGACTACTTGCTTGCCGTGTCGGGAAAGAACGAGCGTGGAAGATTGCAAGAGCGGTTGCTGAAGGAGGAACAGCTACCACGTTGGCCGTCCGTTGGCCGAGAACATGCTGGCATGGAAAACGTTGCTATCCAACGAGCCTTCACATGGAAGGTAGTCCATCAAATCTTCGAAGCCCAGCCCGTCGATATCGAAACTGAACATAATCGGATCTTCCAACGACAGCTGTATGTCAGGATCCAGCGATGGCGCATGAGTCCCGCGAGCAGTGTCCGGTATCGAGTTTTCGATGATGTTGTCAGAAACACAGGAACAGGTTTGGGAGGCTGTTGTGTCCATCGAGGGTGTGGTCTTCGCGCTTGATTCTTCCCTTGTCTTTTCATACTCTTGTAACAGCGACATGAGGAGGCGGACGCCGTGCACTGCAACACTCGATGTGTGGAACAGCTGCAAGAACCTGACGGCTCTCTTTACGTATGATTGACATTCCTGTGCTTCCATGTCTGATTCAGCGTTGTGGAAGAGCTCCAATACCATGCAGATACCTGCAGTGACGACAAAGGCTTGCTCAACCCACCATTGCGGTTCTTGGGCGTCGCGTGTGTTGTATAAATTGATGATGTTTCGTGCGGCGCTCATACAGGCCCATCTGCTATATGTGTAGCGTACATCCTTGAAGCTTTTGCTTAAGAAATTCTGGTGGACTGAGCATAGATAAATAGGGTCAGTTTTAGTCTCGCAGAGGTGTTGTACGTATGGGTCACTCACTCATAATAATCTTATGGCTGACAGACGCCTGATGCAATCTTCTCGCCCAAGTAACCCATCGTGGCCAGTTGGGGCTCTGTGGTGTTCGAGGCGAGAGACATTTTGGCACCTTTTCCATACACGCGGCACGCATCTCGCCGTCATATTTCAGCACCACGGCGTATCTGGTAGCGTCCTCCTTGTCTAGAAGCTCCACCATGGCGTTGTGGACATCAAGAAGCACAGCGGCGTAGTCGAAGAAGTAATGTGTAACGCTTGTGATAGTCGGGATCGCTGGATCGGAGATGGGCGTCATGGTTTCTTCGTCTAACTCGCGTGGTCTTGCGCTCGTAAAATGACGCCATTGGATGGTCAGCGTATAAGCAGACTGTGAAGCACAACACAACCTAAAGCGCTGGTTAGTTGGTTCTCAACAAATTCTCTCGACCGAGCTGAAGACATACCACTCCTGGCATACAACTCCGTACCATACTCGTCGGCCAATTTCGCGCTCAATGAAGGCCTCCTTTTGATCCGGATCTAGTTCAATTATCCTTTCGTCGTCGGGATGAGGTCCAAGTCTAGCGAATCAGTCATTAGGGTTTTCTTGTCAAAGAGAATCTGTGCCACCTACTTATGCAATCCCAGCCCTTTCGCGATTATGATCCCAACGCTACGCAAAGCAACCCATTGATTTGTCGAGCCGACCAGATGTTCATACGCATGCATGATGTAGATCGTCTGCACCGAATAAATGCTGTATTGTGATGTGTAGTCGCCGAGATTCAAACATGAGATCGATGCTGCGCCCCATGAACGTGCCAGCTGGACCTTGTCCTCGATCGAGAAACCCCAAGAGGCAGAAGCTCCTTCTGACGAGCCGATAAGGCTGGACGAGAGTATGGCGACTACCTCACTTGAGATTAGCAGCTTCTAATGGCGAAAACCAACTCGAGTATCTTCTGGAAACCTTTCAAAACGAGAGTATGTTGTGTGGCGTATTGCCCCATCCTTCGGAGATGAGATGACTTACACAAAAGCGCTGTCCATTTCCAGTCAAGCTTCTGCAGATTGAGCTCAGACGACTGACCGTAGGCCTCGAGCAGTTTCCTTCGAAAGCTTGGCGCGTGGTAAATGCCACCGTTCCAGTACATCATGTATTCCGCATAATAATCCACGATGAGCATTAACCTATCTTTCGACGGCAAAACAGACTGTAGATACTGAGCCTCCACTATTCTCGCTACATTCGAGTAGGAGCTTGCAAGGGAAGGGGATGCGTTCGTGCCGTCTCGTAGCGTTCCTTTCGATCTGGCGTAGGAGAAACTCTTTTCGAACAGGGTCTGATTCGCGTCCGCATCTTTCTCCTTCAATATTGCCCCGATTGTGATACCAGGCAACCTGCTTTGCCATGCTGCCGCCGCAGAGGGCGGGAATCCAGACGAATGAGTCTCTGTTGTGGGTAAAGTAATCGGGGGCAGCAGTGTCGCCTGAGAAACCGCATTAGGAGAGGGAACACACGAAGAAGTATCGCTTCTACTAGCTGCCGAGAGCTTTCTGGGATATTTGCGATGAATATTCGGGTTGTATCCATTGATCCACTTGGTAGTGCATAGATGACCTTCGTCATTCTGCAGACACCTCGTGCAGGGCGCCTTTCGATCGCACTTTTGCCGTCGCTGAGAGCATCGTGTACATGTCTGGCGCTGTTTAGGCATGGTCTTCTCCGTCGTGTCTTGCGTATGATGGACGGTCGTACAACACCTTCGCTACGTCTTTCCGTTTTGCTTGATTTTACCCGTTTGTACGACCCTCGGGGTACGACGAAGCGCAGTAGAACAGTAAAAGACGATTAAGCGAATTCAATAAAAAAACGAGTAGTGAATAGTGCGCATTCAAAAGTCATGAAAGTTGATGTGCAAAATGATGTACGAGGCGTACAAGCCTTCGTACAACCGACAACCTCGGGACCCGTGCTTCATCAGACCGGTCGCCCTGCCCATGACTCGGCGAGCTTACGCTGATGCATTGTACGGAAATAGCTCATATCCAGAGGAATGGACATGGTTAGTAGCGAAGTGCGGAGCGGGACGATGCTGGTGCTGTCGAGCGGATGACAACCGTGAAATCCATGGTCTGTGCGTTTTATCTACGAAGGCAAGAAAAACTGGACTCGCACTGAGTCAGCAGTGCCATCTCCAGACTTATAGGCAACACGCCGTAACCTCTGAACATGTTACTTTTCGTTGTAAGCAATATACCATTGTAAACTTTGTAATTCGTTTAGTTACTACGCTAGTGCAAACACCTTCCAGTCCGCAATGTACACCCTTGTCACTATGTACATACTCGATCTTGCCATTAGCATGACACCCGAGAAGATATTCACTCCCCAGTACTGCCAGACAAGATAGTGGTAGAACTCCAGAGTTTTGAGAGGGACAGAGATGGTGACACATACTTTGGACAACTGGGCGAGGACATGGTGAAGTCTTGGTCTGTGAGATTGTCTGCAAGAGGCGTAGCAGCGCTTGCTCCTTACCGTGGAATCGGTGGAATGTAGAGTCAGACCGACACGCCGAGCGAGTAACGCGGTATACTTACAACGTGCGCATTATCGCAACAACAAAAGCAGCAGCTAGTACGGACTTGGTGGCTCATACTGCGGACGATCAACTCGGATTTCGGTTGAGTTTTGCTCACGAGCTCGGTGTGGAAACGTGAAAGACCTGGGTCCTAGCGCGTGTACCGGACATGGATATGGAGAAGTCGGAGATGATGGCATGTCTGAAATGGCGTCCGATGCAGCACCGTTATACTGAACATGCGTCCCATATGTGCATGCAGCTATGGAAAACTGAACATTGACCAGGCATACCTACGAAACACACCTATACGCTCCGGTCAGCACGTGTTGCAATAAGCCCGCGACATACTACCTAGGTAGCATCGGTACGGACGTTGGTCATGCATATCCTGCCCGTGACTACGATTGCAGTTTGATAGCTGGAGGCACAGTGCACGTTGCCAAATAAATTATGCACAAGCGGTGGTCTCGCCGACAGCTGGTTGTGTGGAGAGTGCAAATGGTGGAGAGTGCATATGGTGGAGAGTGCATATGGTGGAGAGTGCATATGGTGGAGAGTGCATATGGTGGAGAGATGGCATCTGGAGGAGGTGCAGGGCAGGTTCGCTTGATCGGGCAAACGCACCTTCCAATTGATTTTGCCTTCGGAACCAGTTTGGTCCTCACTAGCACTCTTGCTTGCACGCGCACAACCGGCCGACCAGCTCCCCAGTCTCCTCCTACCCTGACACGTTGACACCCTGACATCCTGATTCCATCTCTCTCGTATCCTTAGGGGGCTTTGTATTTTCTGCCATCTAGTCTGCCGACGGCCATCTCCCCCCGCACCTAGTCTCCAGTCTCGACGGATTCCCTTCCATCTCTGTGACTACGGCCCGGTATGCGCACATAGCCCGATGATAGCTTTTTACACTACTAACATTGGCTTGCTCTCTTAGCATCTAGGCGCCCATCTTCTACCTCGCGTACCTCCGCACCCCACTAGACTTCGCGCAGAACAAAACGCATTTCGCCCTTCTTTCCGCTGCCTATCCTTCCCATCACCTTCACATTCAATATGGCATCCACCGAGTCATCCGGCCCTGTCAACGGCAACTACGCGCCCCAGCAGTACGAGAACAGCTACTCCACCGGCGCCTCCAACTTCACACCATCCCAGCAGCCCACTGCCAGCCAGCCCGCACAACAAGCGGCTGCCTCAGAGATCCCCAAGGACGAGGTTGGCTGGTACTTTGTTGAGCAATACTACACCACTCTCAGCAAGAGCCCCGACCGACTCTACGTAAGTCGCATGCTACCTATTCACCTTTTTTCCCTTGCTTTTAGGGACACGCGACTGACTCAAACTGCAGCTCTTCTACAATAAGCGCTCCCAGTATGTTTCCGGTGTCGAGGAGGACAAGGTCAACGTCTGCCTAGGCCAGAAGGTATTTCAGACACGCCCAGTCGCAGCCAACACAAGCTGACACATGTATAGGCCATCAACGAGCGCATCAAGGAGCTCGACTTCAAGGACACCAAGGTCCGCGTCACCAACGTCGACTCGCAGGGCTCCGACGCCAACATCGTCATCCAGGTCATCGGTGAGATCTCTAACCAAGGCCAGCCCCACAAGCGCTTCGTTCAGACCTTTGTCCTTGCCGAGCAGACCAACGGCTACTTCGTTCTCAACGACATCTTCCGTTACCTTGCCGACGAGCCCGTGGAGGAGGAAGAGGACCCCCAGCAAGAGCAGGCCGCGCCCGCCAACGGTGTTACTGAGCCAGCCCCTACCGCTGCCGTCCCGGAAAATGCCGACCTGAACAAGGGCGACGAGATCGCGACTAGTGGGGACGACCTGACCAAGGTGGACGACAAGCTGCACCAGGCCGCACAAGAGGAGCCGTCCGTTGAGGAGGTCGCGCCCGCTGCTCCAGCCCAACAAGTTCCGGAGGAGATTGAGCAGCCTGCAGCGGAAGAGGCTCCTGCCGCTGTCGAGGACAAGACTGCTGAAGAGCCTGCTGCCGCCGAGAAGACAACCGAGTCTAAGAAGCCTGTCGAAGCCGCCTCTAAGCCTGCGCCATCCGCACAAAAGGCCGCTCCCGTTGCGATGCCCTCTGGCCCCCCTAAGCCTGCCGCTCCCCGCACTTGGGCCAGCCTTGCAGCCTCTGCCCACAAGGTCGCTACTCCCGTCGTAAACGCCTCCGCCGCCCAGCAAGCCCCTAAGGAACCCAAGGCTGCTACTGCCGCTCCTACTCAACCCGCCGCTGCTGCTGCCGCTGCCCCTAGCCAGACTCCAGCACCTGCTCGCGACCAGTCCCCCACGACAAGCCAGGGCGAGGCTGCTGGCTGGCAAACAGCTACTGGACACAAGAAGGAGCAGTCCCGCGCACAGAATGCCGGACCTGCCACTGACCCCGACCAGAAGCGCGCCTACATCAAGAACGTCTACAGCCAGGTTGATGACGCTGCCCTGAAGACTGCTCTTACCAAGTACGGCGAGATTGAGTACCTTGACATTAGCCGCGGCAAGGTGAGTGAAAGTGTTGAATCATGCCACAACCCAACTAACCCATTTTTCAGAATTGCGCTTTCGTCGACTTCAAGACTCCTGCCGGCTTCCAGGCCGCCGTCGCTGCCAACCCCCACACGATCAACGGCATCGAGATCAAGGTCGAGGAACGTCGTCAGAACCCTGGCCAATTCAACAGGGGAGGAGGATTCCCTCGTGGTGGTGCTCCTCGTGGACGTGGCGGCATGGGTGGCCAAGCTCCCCGTGGTAACTTCCAGCCCCGCGGTCGAGGTGGTCCCATGCGTGGCGGTCGTGGCGGCGCTGCCCCTCAGGAAGCGTAGGAGCATACGCGTTGCTTGGAGCCTCGTTTCCTTTGATATTCTTCATCCCTCCCTCCATTGTTGAGTCCGTTCGACTCGACGGCCTAATGACTGACGGCTTTAGCCATGTACTGTACTCGACCCCTTTCAGCGCTTGTATAAAAGTCATTTCATTTCGAGGAAAAGTCTGGGCGTACGCGTTCGTCCTAGGGTTCTGAGCCCTTGCATAGCGAGTGGTTTCGTTTCTGCATCTTTTCTTTCTGTATGCGTGTGTATCTGTTCCGCCGTTTTCGAACATATTCTCTTCTTCGCACTCGCATTCTTGGTCACCTCATGTTTAGGGATGGCTATCTGGTGGTTCCTGGGTACGGGCTAGGGGTGTCATGGCATCTGGTGTAATGGGTGTACAGCATGGCTTCGACGACGACAGCATCAGACGGAGAACGGCAACCAAAAATCGTGAGATGATCTAGTACGAATACAACAAATGATATATGCTCGAACACTGCACATGGGAACTGAGGTGAAGTCGTCTTGTGATTGCTGATAGCGTCACCTGATAGTGTGACAGGGGAGTAGTCTAGCGCTACTGCCAGAGCTGATTCGAGGACGCGCAAGCTCACCTGCATCGGCAGCAGCAGCCCATAAGCTTCAAGGCGCGGCAACCTGCGTTTTGTGCATACGGGCTGACTTGTACCATAATTCCTTGGGCTGTTTGCTCTTCTTCCCACTCCGCTTAAAAGACACCGACGCGCCATCGCAAGACTAAGGTTGCAGTAGATCGCGCGGGGCCAAGCGGGGCCGTCGCGTGCATCACATCACCACTCGGTATCCCTATTGAGGCTGCTCAAGTTACTCACCGTCAGACTTTTGTACTTGCTCACTCTGCGACATATGCCCCAAGAGTACTGCAAATATGCGACCGCTACTGGGCGGCGACGCCCTACCTCCTCCATCCGTTAGGCCGCGTTCTCGCAAGTCGAGCGTCGATCATCCTACCGCCCCTTCGAGCAATGTCCCCACTACCTTCGTCATGAAACGCGTCGAGGATTTGGAGCATACCATGGCTCCTCCCCAGAGTGCAACCACTACAGTGAAACTGGAGGACAGTGATCTCGGAGTGCAGAGTCTCGCAGATACTCTAGACGCTGCTTTTGGCCCAGAGGCTACAGCAGCTGGCGTAGAGACGGAAAGGGCTAGTAAGACACGGCATCATGGTGCAAAGAGTTCGAGATCCGAGTCGCACAGCTCTTCGACAGACTCAGTCCCGCCACCAGACAAATCGAGGATAACACCAGTGCGGAAACTGAGGAGGAACTTTACCAAGCATGACACAAGCACTCACTTCAAATTGTCCGCTACGAGCACCGACGTTCCTTCCCCACTCCCTACATCTGCTATGGGGAGCACACCCCGATCGGCTTCGATAATCTCGCTCAAGCTATCCGACGAGGAGTCTGTCATGGACGATGCCGCCAGCCAGGCCGTTGTCTCGAGTGGAGAGGAAGAGGAGCAGGTGGAGACGCAGCAGGATAACATGAGCTTTCCACAGCTGGTCATGCCTGAGATGCAGATGCCAGCCAGGAGACCTTTCACAACCCGAGGCAAAGCCATGGGCAAGCTGAGACTTATGGTGGTAGGTGAGACAGGTATGTAATTGTCACGATATGCGCCAAGCACTTTGCGAAGGGGCTAAACTGACAGCGCGATGCAGGTGTTGGCAAGTCTTCCCTCGTTCGATCTATCGTCCAAGTCTGTGAAGACATCGTGCACGTAGATGATTTGTCACCCTCCCAGGCGTATGCGCAATCACGCCCACCAAAGTCCAAAGCTCGTACAAAGAACGCAGAGCATGCAGTCACGACACGGGTGACTGAGATCCATGCGAGCACGAAGCCTTACCCTTATTGGTGGACCGATACTGAAGACAGTGGTGTCTTGCGGAGAAGAAAAAGCAGTATTGATACCGTCTTGGAGAGGAACATCTGCTTCGTAGACACACCCGGCTACTCGCAGAGCTCGGCGGAGAAAGATATAGGCATCGTGGTAGACTATGTTGAGTCGCTGCTATACCAAACATCATCTGTAACAACGTTAGAGGACAACGATATGCTTGGAGTCGTCAGTGGTAGTGGGGGTGTCCTAGTTGACCTCGTGATATACTTACTACCTCCCAGTAAGCCAAAAGTGTCAACCGTACCGCACCAATTGCTGACTTGTGTATAGATCGGGATATAACGAAAGATGTCGAATACATGCACCGATTGTCGCAATTCACCAACGTCGTACCTGTAATCGCAAAATCTGACACCCTTTCAGCACAGGAAGTCGTGGCCCTGAAGACTTCTATCCTCGCACGGCTGCAGACTACTGCCGTTAAGCCCTTCTTCTTCGGAAAGGCTATGGATGACGCACTACTTGCCGTGCAAGGCCTTCCAGTTGCCAGGACTTCGGCCTCAGGAGCACCAAGTGAGGCAGCTGAATATCCCTTTACCACACCGACCTATCCCTACGCAGTCTCCTCAACGTCTGGACCAGACCATAACAACATGGACGCATCCTTACTCATGTCGCCCGACTACGTGCAGCCTCTTCTTCCGTCAGAACTTGCCGCACTCGTACATCAAGTCTTTGATCCCGAGTCTATTGCCTGGCTTCGGCATTCAGCAGCAAAGAAGTTCTTAGCATGGAGGCGCAGGACAAAGCTACCGGGAGATTCTGTGATGATGCAAGGTCTGGCTCAACCACGCAGTCCGACAACGGCTTCGGTGGGGCTAAACGGGGCCAACATGAACTGTAAGTAAATTTCTCTATGACTTTGCGCAAGCTAATCAGTCTCTTAGCATCCATAGCATCCTCAGTCTTCTCTGCTGTGTCACCATCGGGTGTCTTGGTACCAGGATCAGGATCGCCATTCTACCCTTCAAATCTACAATCCCCACTCCTCGGATCCTCTCCCTCGCTCGCAAACTCCGACACCCTTGAGCCACCAGGCAACTTCTCTCTCGCGAGATACAACAACATAACACAAGGCGACCAACGCCTCAGTGAAATAAGGATAGCAAGATGGGCAACAGACCTGCAGCGCAGTCGACGCAACGAAAGAGAGAGGTTCGAGGAACTCCAAAACAACGACAGGGCGAAATGGCTGCTTGAGCGCGTCGGCGAGGAGGTATCCAAGGGCACAATTGTCGCGTCACCAGACAGTCCACCCAGAGCAGAATGGGCGATCGTTCGACACGGTGACGAAAAGAAGACCGGTAAGGTCAGTTATCGATATGCAAAAGCTGTTGGACTAGACTCGCGAGATCCACTTGGTCTCTGCAACTTTAGTGATGAGCTCAGAAGACAGAGTTTTGTGCTTGTCAAGGTTCTAGGCGGCATCAGTGTGCTTGGTGCTGTTGCTGTGGCGGTTTGCAGGGCTTGTGGTGTTGAGACTGGATTGCCGCAGGGTGGGTGGTGGGAGTGGATAACTGGTGCTGAGTAGCTCGTCACGACAGGCACTTGTGGATAAATGACTTGCGAAGGACACATGGCAAGACGATAATTGCCGTACAACTTGGCGTCCCTAAGCAACACTTTAGACTATGTATGCGGCGATACCTTATAGATATCTATTGACACTGTATCTAGACGTGGCTTTCTCTACTTGCGTGAAATAGTTACAAGCTTAAAGGGGGAGTACTGCAAGTCTATCGTACTGCCACATGCTTGACCAGTAGTGGCCTATTGTACTCTTTACGCTCTTTGAGGGTCTCGATGGAGGTGAGGGTAACCATCGTAATCAAGGAAGTAGGTTTAGGATTTTGGAAATGAGTGATAAGTCTTCTTCTTCTGTCTGTGCACGTATCATAATGGGATCGATGAGAATCACGGTGAGTATGTCGTTGAATGGGCTGATTACTCGAAAGGACAGTGGCTAGGTGCTTGCTTTTCTTTCCGGAGGTGAGAATGCTACGCATTGATCTGCCTCTATCCAACTTGACGTTTCAACGAGCTGATTGGTTGATGGTAAGACATGCAATTCCGCTTGGTAGGCTTGCTAATGGCTCATCATGTGTGTGAACAGTCGTGGTGTAGTTTGCTGGTTGCTTGGAGGCTTACTCCAAAGTATAATCGCACATCAGCAGCAAGTTGGGCACCAAGCATGTGTCTGGGTGGAGATTGTTGCGGCTAGTATGCTCATACTGTAGCGATGCTCAGTGATTGTGGAGTTAACAGTGGCTTTTGCCAACTCCCCGCGGAAACGGCTACTTGGTTGTTGAGGAAAGAAGGTGAAAGGAGGGGGGTGTGATGTAGGCTGTCATCCCCCCCCCAAAAAAAAACAATAATGCAAAGGCAGTCGTGGGGTTGGCTATCTGCTTGCATTGTTGCGTTGGTAGGTATGCACATGCAGCCAGGATTTGCTCAGACCGCTCTTCTCGATCGGCTAGGAGCTCCAGGTCCTTTGCTCAAGAAAGACCCAATGAGCATTCGCAAATGACACGCCGTAGACGATGGAATTCGAATAGATGAGATCTAACTCAATCACAGCTGGTCCCCATGATGCAGGATATCCGCGGAATGTTGATGACGTGCGGAGTAGAGCATCCACCCCGGCAACAAGTGCAGCGCATGGTTGTGGAAGGAGAAAGGGGGCACTGTCGCAGTGCATGGATTGATGCTTGTTTCTGTTGAGAGTGGTGATTGAAGCTAATCGTGGTGGGTGGGGGGACGGAGATGGGCATTGTTGGCTCCCATCGCATCCAGATTCTGGGGAGGGTGCATCGAACCCGGTGATTGCCTAATGCTTGTCGCCTGACGATGCAGTCATGACTTTGGCTGGGCAGTTGCTACTGTTGAGGATTGATTGTGGAGGTCGATCTGAGTTTACGACAAGAGGTTGTGAGAGACCATATAGTTGGTATTCGATATCGAGGTTATACCTGGTGTGTGGGATGAGCATAAGCTATAGACGCTGTATTATTGCCCGTGGCCACGGCGAAGTGTGATTATAGTTGCTACTTTTTGACAGAAGTTGGCTATCATATTTGCATACTGACATGTGCAGTCGCCATTGCACGCATCTTCTTTACTGGCCTATTATGTTTGTACCAGAGAAAGAACAACACCTCCCCTCCAGGACTTTAGAGAAAACCCCGATTTTGTTGAAGTGCGTAGGTTTTCAACCCATTATTTGTCAAGGTTGGCTGCCTCATCATGTACTTCAATGGAATTGACCATTTTCAATGCAGATCCTAAAGCCTATATTCAATCTTTTGTAGTCATTTTAAATGTAATCACAGACTTCAGGGTGTGGTGGACAGAAGATGCGTGTACAAGTACCATCACTGATTGAACATGCGTTTTGGTCGCAGCTATCAGCCACCTATGTGAACGTCTTCCCCGGGTATGCACAAACTATTGTAGTTTCGGATGGTGATGATAGCAACAACAACAACGACAACAACAACAGTCAAATCGTCCAAGTCCTTGTTAACCTGGTTGTGGTTTCGTTGTGAATAAACATACAACTCAGTTCCTATAAGGAAGCATATGAAACTTGCGAAAAGTTGTTACTGAGATTTTCAGTCAGAATTGCCTAGTAGAGGGCTGTGCTGCATTCACCCACAGAACACTATTGAGATCGACTCCGAAGCGGTGAGACACAGGATACCAACAATCATCATCACAGTGGGCGCTGTTACCGCTGATGTTAGTCACTAGTGATGTTTGAACGGTTGCATACACCCGCAACCCAACCACAGCGTACCAACGACAGGCATACATAACTCTACTTATCCAAGCGAGAATGAATACCAATTTCACCCAGTAGTAGGCAAGTTATTTAGAGTTTTGTGCCGCCAATGTAGCCACAGTCCCTAGTCCTAAGCCTGCAGCACGTGATGTGGCTCTGCCCGCCCGTCCAGTGGCTAAGTATAAATCGCTTATCAGGGGTCAGCGGCAGATGATGATGCTAGCGGGCCGTGGAGAATCTTCACAAACTGAATTCCAAGTACGTGTGCTTGGCTCAGTGTAAAAGGCACAGTAGCGTCGTTGTTTTAAGTTTCGATGCCACGGCTTGTGAAACGGAGACACGCATCGTGGTATATGCCAAGCAATAGTTTCCGACTGCATGGCTGGGTTCTAGGTTTCGGGGATCTGGTTCGATAGTCCCGATGTGTAGAATTCCGGTGTGTTTGATGCAAAATTACAAGCTAGAGCCCGAGGGACGCTGGACAAGTGAGGCAAGTGCAGGGAGCACACCGATCAGATCCTGTGTGTATACATGCAGCTGAGTGGGGAAAAGAAGGGGTAGTAAAAGGATGCTACACCAGCATCTCGGCTGCTCGTGGCGCCTGTCCACATATGCCGTCTTGCTGTTAGTGGTGATGACGGGAATAAGGGCTGAGACAAGTGCATGAAAACTATGGTTACTCCTAAACGGTGAATGCATCTTCTCACTTGGTGCGCCTCCGTGTAGGACCCTCGATCTGCAGCATGACGAGGATCTGATGGGGTTTTCCCGCGGCGTTGGATTGTGGTCTGATCTTTGCCGCCGTAGTATGCATGCTGCCGTAAGTGCGTGATAACGCCACCCCCACGTGTACTAGGATTGGCCGCCATAGTTTTCCTATATGGCTTGATTGCGGATATTTTCAGTAGAGGCTGTCTTTGTATATCAGTGTCATACCAGATCTCCACATGCTGCACGTCTCTTTTGCATCGACCTCGTGCCCGTCTGGCGGAAACCGGTAATCATACCCGGCCAATCTTACATGATGATCAGGCTGCTTTCAGAATAGATCCGACACTGCGGGTGACGGCAAGAACCTTACTGCGAAGTACCGTTCTTCCGTTCTTCCGCCTCTTCCCAGACGCATCTAGCACACATGCAATCTCCACCAAGTGCTCCCGAGGCCCACTCTCGCCTGTCTTTGACCGATAGACGCACGTCGCAGTAGTGACCAAATACCTCCGCGTCCTTCTTGAGACCAGGCCCTATGCTCGGCTCTCTACCCTTCCAGTCAACCAACTCTTCACGGGCCCAAAAACGGATTGAGCCGCGCCATTCCCAGGCGACGTTCGGATCACAGCTATGGTTCGCGAGGCACCACATTGGGTGAACAGCGCTGATCTCAGGCCTGCCATCGAGGCCCTGTCGCGCGGATGCTGTTCCGCGGAACTTGGCATATAGTGTGTTGAAAACCCAGGTGTCATAGCGGTGGCTCTGCGTGAAGATGTTGATGTCCATCTTTTCTAGAACATGCAACGGCATGAGAATATTGCTCTTGAACGAGAAGGGAAGTGTTTGCGGTACCCCCGCGAATGCGTCGCTGAGGCGACCTGAAGAATCCGCCTGCCATACAACATCGAGGTCTTTACCATGGTAGTCGCCCCAAATATACCGCACTTCTTTCAACTCCAGGGGGTGAAGGTCCTGAGTTTCGGCTAATGCAAGTGCGCGGACAAGTAGCAGGTAATAGAGGTAGTCTGCCGCTTCACGTGCAGGCACATTCCCTTGGTTTACGCTGACACCACATAGCGCGGGATGATAGTGGTCCTGGGCTAGGTCGTGACATTCCTCACTGCAGAAGAAAACTTCCCCACATTCTTCGCAGGATATTACCGTGTCATCTCCGTTGGAAAGTGGTATAACGCAAGCATCGCAATACGACTCGTGGAGTCTCGATATAGCGGTAAGTAGCGATTTTTCTTCTAGGACGGTCGAGCCTGGGGTTATGTCTTCTTTTGCGAATAAACCCAGCTGCTTGGTATATTTTGTTCCCAGTGTGGTTCCATCAGCGATCAAAGCGGCACTGAGAATAGGGAGTTCCGACACCCTGACCTCTAGTCTCGGTGCTATATCAGCGAGCTCCTCGTTAAGAAAGTCAAGGCACTCTGGCGAGAAACGCTCCGGCTCATGGTGGTTCCAAGGATACTGTTCGCGGCGAACAAAGCCTTTGTCTGGGTAGTCTTCTACATCTACATCCTCAGCAGACTCTCCTTCGCGCTCAAAGTGAGACCGCAAACGTATCCACAAAGTCCTCTCGTAGTCTTCGAAGATCAGTTCCTGCGGAAAAGCCTTTCTCGCACGAGCTATATAGTCGGATGCACTGCGAAGGCACCCACAGTTCAATAGACATCCGATGAGTATTTCATGACTGAGCAAGTTAGTCTCTTCATCAAAAGTGCATCAACCCCACAATTGCTTACATACGCGCTCTTAGACCATCGTGTTTGCGCCCATGTTAATATATCGCCCTCTTTCAAAGGAGAGGTCCTCGTCTCATCACTGATGTTCAAGTCTGCCATGCGTTCAGAGATGACATCCGCCCAAGCTGCCTGCAAGGCTTCGTCGTGGTATTCGCCTTCTTGAACTACTTCATCCACCAATATCAGGGCTTTGTAGGCATCGCCTGCGGCAAGGTCTGGATACCCAATTGCCTGGTACGCTTTTGCGAGCCGAAGACGGCATGATATGCTATACGGTTCTTCAACTGTAATCTCCTGGAGCGCGACCAACTCATTGGTTAGATTTTCGCGCATGGTATATTTATTCTAGGAAGGTCAGATCTATTGTCAGAATACATACAGTAGCACTTGCCTCCATTGAAAAATTCGAGTCAATTTCAAACTGATTGATGTATTGATTATTATGCTTCGTGATTTACAGAAACTTCTGCAAGATCGTGTGGGGGCTGGAATGTTAGCGTTCGCGCTATCGATAAGACGAGCTAGCTCGGCCATTGCCACCTTCCTCACCAACGACCAGCCAACATCTGTACGCGACATGTCAGCCTTGCTACCATTCACTATCAATTGAGCAAAGTAACAGAGAAAGAATATAGCTGGAAATATGCTTCCGTCTGCAGCAGAGCTCGTCGCGCGGTACCTAAGAGCCAATGGGTATACTCAAGTACGTCATCCCTTTCCCAGATCGTTCGAAGGTACTAATATCAACCCAGACCTTGAACAGCTTCGTTCAGGAAGCTGACATACCTTCTGATACGGGCTCAGCTTCTGATGGCCCGGTCACTATAGAATCTATCCTGCAAGAAAAGAAGACCTTCGATCTCAGCCTCAATTTCGAGAAGCTTGGTGTCAACGATGGGGAGCGAGGGTGGACCGTTCAAGCGCCCCTCGAACCGAAAGTTGTAGAATCTTTACCAAGTCGATCCAACATACTTAGCGTATCAGTCCTGAATCTTATGCTGCCATCAATGCCAGGGCTCAGACAGTATGTCACCGTCACCACGGCTGACCGTCAACTACACCTGATGGATCCAAGCACTCATTGCCTTGATTGCGTCCATACAATATCCAGCTTCCAGGACTCACCGACTCTAGACGTTGTCCCTGTAGACTCCAGACGCCTGCTCATCGCTTCAATGTCTGGCAAGCTGACACTGTTCGATACAGTCGCCAACGTAGTATTGGAAGAACGCAAAGATCACTCCAAGTATCTAGTCAAAATCTCCACTTGGTCTTCGGAAGGAAAACCCATGCTAGTCGCCAGTGCAGGATGGGACGCTAAAGTAGTCCTATATCAGCTCGATACCAATGTCCAACAGCCACGACTTGAGAGTCCAATAGCAACCTTAACATTACCAAGCATTCCGGAATCGACCCTGTTCGTCACCTTACCGGGGGACGGGACACCAGTCTTGATTGTTGCTCGAAGAGACTCCACGTTCCTACACTATTACGCTGTGCCTAGTCTGGAGTCACCAACGTTCACCCTGATCGGCAGGCAAAATCTTGCTCCACATTCCAACGCCTGGGTCGCATTTACGCCATCCGACATACAGGTCTGCCCCACGAATCCATATCTTGTCGCAATCGCAACTTCTAGCACACCGCACATGAAATTGCTGATTGTGAAGCTTTTGCTTCCTCCGACTCGCACCTCGGTATCGCAGGCTGAGACAAGTCTAGACTCAGATGGACCCGTAACACAAGCGTCGCAAGCCCGGGCTGAAATGCTGGTTGCAGACAAAGAAGATGCAGCTATATTAGTCAATGTTTCCACTCTAGCGCCTCAAACGTCTTACTCCACGCCGCACCTGGTATGGCGTCCTGATGGCTCAGGCGTGTATGTGAGCTCTGACGATGGAGTGGTTCGCGGCATCGAAGCCAAGAGCGGGAAATTGATCTCATCATTGAAGGCACACGAGCCTGGATCAAAGCTACGATGTCTTTGGGCCGGCCAGATGGTAAAACCCGGTTCTCAGGACTCGGACAGCAACGAGAAGACCGAGTTTCTCATAAGCGGCGGATTCGACCAAAAGCTCATCATCTGGGCTTCATCATAACCTCTCTGTACGAAGTATCATCTCGAACAGGAGTGTGTAGCCTATTCAAGAATATCGAGAAGTCTATCTCATGACCTCTCAGAGTATATATGACAGTGTGCGGCTCTTATTCCATGCTAGTGCTTCGTTCGATCCGATGCAGATGTTGCTGACTCGACCAGATATGACCCCCTAGTTGAATCCGTATTTTATCCTACATAAAAGCTCTGGGGATGTGCCACGATGGTCCCGTCCCGAATAACATCACTTGTGTATCCACCCGCAGACGGCGAGCTATAAACCATACAGCAACGCATGTGTACAGGAATAGGAGCTGTAGCCACAGCAGTGCCCGACGCATGCCGTAACGCCTCTATTAGTACATGCATGTCAAGACTTATCACAAATAATAGCATGGCTACTAGTAGTAAGTGCTATATGTTAATCTTACGTCTCATGTGCCCAATGGTGAATGAGGCTAATTCTTTTTGATCAGCCAAGCAAATAAGTGCTACCCCACGCCGGGTGCGACACCTCAGCGACAACCTCAGAAAATCGCGACGAGACGGCTAGGACATGTGATAGGTACGGTTCTATATCCCAAAGGAAAGATTGATGACGCTATGACCAGGGATAGATCGATGACAGTGCGCAGGGCAATCCCGTTAGCTGCACTAGATGCCGCACCACAGCGGTCACACAAGAGTCCAGGCGCCCACATCAAGGGTCGATCTATTAACATAGATCGGGGAAGCGGGAAGCTTCCTACAGGATCTCATATTTCATGCACAATCTGGCAGTTCGCTGACTTTCACAAGGATGCTTGGATCTCTACACTTACAATGCCAGAGACTAAGGACTATGGGCTGTTCGTAGTTTAAGAGTAGAAGTAGAGAGCTTGTCCTACAGGATCCCTTTCTTCATCCCCCACATCGTTTCCATTCTCCTTTCCAGCATACATGCCCTCTCTCGGATATCCATAGGCTTTCGATTTCACATCGCTGTACAATCAATTTTGTTCAACCACGCACCCATTACCTCGCACGTCTGTTATTCTTGGGTGATAAAGACACCTCGACTGCAATTTCCCGCTTTCACACCCGACAATGTCTTACATGACATCCCAAAAAGAGGGAGACGAAGATTTTCTGCTTGTTGTATCTGGTACTACCCGTCACGCTCCCTATCTGACTGGGTGGCAAGAGTTCAAGGATCATCTCCGAAAGGTGGTCAAGGAACAGCCAGGATGGGCCGATGTATACTCTAGCCAGGGTCAACGACGAGGAGAGATGCAGGGCTGGTGTCGACTCAAGGACAGAGGAGATGCTGATGCAGTATACAGTGGGTACTTGAAGCAGCGAAACATGGGTTACATAAAGCTAAACATGTCTGTAGAAGCTTACTACAGATCAAAAGGCATGCTGGTGCATGTCTGGGAGACCAGCCGTAAGGGTGACGCTTACCGATTGATGCGCTGCAACTGCTCCACATTATTTCCGGAAGTACCCGAAGGAGGCCATTCCACTGGGCGTTGTGGCATCGACATCGGAAGAGTGAATCGGCTGGGCGGTGGCCGAGAAAGTAGCACTGCGGCGTCGACGCCATACATGGCAGTACAGTCCAGGTACCCATACGCGATGTACCCGCAGATGCATACCTATCCCTTACAGCAGCTATCCCCTGCCCCAATTTACCCAGATTATGTGTTGCAGACACCACCAATATACTCAACAAGTACAAACGGGATGCCAGTCAACGTCCGGGGCGGAGCAGTCTTGACAGAAGCCCGTGGCATTTTCATTCGTAATCTGAGTTACAAGTGCACACCAGATGATCTCAACGCGCTTTTGTTACAGACTGTGGGGTACGCCATCGATATCCAACTCATGAAGGATGGCAGGACCGGTGTCTTCAGGGGTGTGGCAATCGCCAAGTTCGCATCGAAGGACATGGCGCAACACGCAGCAAACACACTTAACGGACGAGAACACATGGGTATGATGCTGCACGTACGCATGGATACGGATACTACTGTTGTTGGGCAGGCCGAGCCCATGGTCGTGAATGGGTCGTACAGAGTAAGCGTGATGAAGCCCACATGACAGATCAATTTCTGACATAGTACAGCACTAATAGCAAGTTGTGGAGTTGAATATGAGCTCATTTCTGCGACAGGAGATTTCTTTACAGATTTTTCTGAGATCCGAAGGCACTGGACACGGCCAAAGGGATCGTGAGGCGTTGGGATGTGACGTTGTTACATAACTGCTACACGCGAGGGCGTTGTTGTGGAGCATTTATCCCACTGTCCATATATAATGAGCAATAGAAGTGAGCATTGCAAGGGAGCATCATCCCATCCCTGGTATATCGCCTCGTATCCTGTACCAAGACGGCCTTTGACCCCACGGTAGCGGGCTGCAGGTGCGCTGAATCACAGGGTTTCAGGTTGTCGTGATTATTCCCGCATTTGGCCTATCAGTCAAGCTGGGGCGCTGACTGGATTATACACACTGCAAATAAGCAAAACAACTGTGTTTGATTCCTTGTTTGCGGCATTAACATGCGATGTATGCAGCTCTGCCCAACTACAGGACTAAACGTAGGCCAAATTACACATGTAGTTGCGCTTTAGCGTAAGCGCCCACGGCGATTTCGCGTATCGAGGGCTGAGTTTCCGGGTCTCCGGGTGGCCTAATCGGATCTGTCACTAAGCAGGCGGAACGTTAGATCGTCATCAACACAAGCCATGACAGGGCGGACTTGTTCGGCTCCAAAGTCTGGATCACGCTATCATGGGGCTTGATCGATGGGAAACAAATCAACACGTGTAGTGCACCTACCTTTTGCGTATGTTCAGAAACGATCACATCAAGTAATTCGCATTTTTGTTTGTCGCGAAGCCGACGTTCAAGGCAACACGCAAACCGGGCTTGCAGGCCCAACGCCGACAGTATCGCTTGGAAGGACGTCATACAATATTCGAAGCCATATATGTATCTATGTCATGGTCCCGGTGATAGGCATGTTGGCGTGGTCGTGCCGTATCCGATGGCAGGATGCTGCGGCGTCAGACAACCCCACGCGAAACAGGGATGCTCGCTAGGTCAAATCGGTCGGGATCAAAGGACAGGGAACAGATCTAGAAACGAAGATTACACAGGTAGCATGGAATGCACCGCTGCATCGTGGTCGGCGACCTGTTCCGCACCGACATTACGGCGGTAGCAGGGTTCTATGCAGGATCCTGGGGTTTCACAGCGTCGCACTACCAATGCATCTTTTGTACAGTAGAGCACGAGCACTAGTATTGCTAAGCGACATCTTCTAGTGTGTAAGCGATGGGAAATGTTGGGAGGTTGCTACTGGGTATCTGCTGGTGGAGTGGGTCGAGTAAAAGAAGCGTGCCAATGCTCTACTTTTTACCACCAGCTGCTATAACTCCGAAATAGCTAGGGTACAGACGTGGAGCCGTCATCGAGGGACTTTTGTAGGAATGGATAAATCCCAGCCGGATGTTGGTACGATCTGAACCTTTCATTCTTATACCGTCTTTGTTTTTGTAAGACCTCTTGAACACAAAAACCCGTCCGATAGGTTAAGGTGATCGGGCCATGTCAGCAAAACAACAGGCATATCTACATGACCAGCGAGGCAAAGTAACCATTATCGACTTTCCCCAGCTCCATGTCCCAGCTCTAATACCGCGTTGCAGTCTTTAGTCGCGGGGTCCCTGCATCTTCAACAACGTTCACATCACTGACGTTCACTCGACCGTTGATTTGAGCCAGGATATAGGACCGATTGCGGGCCGCCATCGGTATACCACCAGAACACACGTGTACAGTACAGTAGTTATGAAGCAAGCCACAGCATCCTTCTGCTACCGCTCGTTCGGCGGATGGACACAGTACAACAAAAATGCCAAGATGAAGGAAAGACTTATTCTCAATTCAATGTTCAGTTTTGAAACCAAGAGCCAATCACCTGCCTTCCATCGCTTACCTCTGCTAAACCCTCCACCCTTTCTTTTGTGTCCTCACAGTCACAACCCAAAGCACTATTAGCCAGCATGTTCCAATCATCAAACACACCCCGCTCCACACCTGCACTCCAATGAAATTGGTCCGTCCATCCGTCTTCTTTAGCAAAGTCCCAGCAATTGGTGCACCAATAAGCGAAGCGATACTAGACACACTCCAACTCATCCCAAGCCTCGTCCCCAGCCGCGAAAGATCCGGTGTGATATTGGCAAAAGCAGCCGATGGCACTGTGACCAGAGCCGCCGAGAAGAAGCCTTCGTGTTGATGTCAGCCCAATCGTCCTGTAGTGTCTGTATAGTAGCGATACATACCCCAGAGTATACTAAAAGCAATAAACGTTTGCTCAGTCTCAATCCTAATCCAACACAGTGCCAAAGTTCCGCTCGAAAACGCACACAACCCCCATGTAACGATTGCGCCTAAGAAATGCGCCGCCACGCCGCTCACCAGTCTCCCAAAGAAACTCCCCGCTATACTCAACACCAGCATATACAACGCTGTACTCTCTGAGCTATCCAGTCGCTCTCGCGCGTACGTAGGAATGTAAAAGTACGGTACCATATAGCCGAGAAAAGTGCTGAAAGAACACACGGTGAAGATGAGAAACAGACGGTCATGGAGCGCGGACTTATCGAACAAAGCGCGACGCTTGCGTTTGTGCTTTAGCCAGGCGGAACCAGAGAGGAGAGCGGGTATTGAAAGGAGGGCGGCGGCTAGGGCGACGAAACCAATGGCGCGGATAGCCCAGGGGAAACCAGCGGTTCTGGTAAGGCGGTCGAACATGGTTATGTAGATTACACCACCTGGTTCGATGCGTCAGCTCGTCGTCCCCTATCCGTTTCCTTTTTCGAAACTTGATATCTTTCTGTCCTTGCAGGAAAAGGCCAGTTCCAACGGGAAAAAAAAGAAAAGAAGGACATACCGACGGCAATCCCACTCATAACAATACCCAACGCAACTGCCCTCTTCTTACTAAACCAAACCCCTACCATCGCCAGACTAGGTATATACAACAGTCCCGCACCCAAACCCATACAAATGCCCTGGCTCAGGAAGACTTGCCAGTACTGCGTACTCAGACTAAGCATCATGATACCCAGCACGACTAAAAAGTTGCCAACGAGCAGCATGCTGCGAAAATAACCGAGATCGAAAAGGGGGCCTGATAGCACACCGACAACGATGAGGAGCCAGGCTTGTACGGTGCCGACCCAGGATATTGCTGAGGGGGAAGAGGTGGCCAGGAGGGTGGTACGGTAGTAGGTTTGGAAGACGCCGTAGGTCAGAGTGAAGCCCCTGTGTGGGTTGTTGATATTAGTCATGGTTGTTCGTGATGGCTGTGTGTAACTGATGGGGAGTGTGAGACTGGACTGTAGTGTGACGTACCAGATATTTATATATATCATGAATCCCCCAAACACCTTTAACCAAGCGTGCAGTCCGCCATCTGGAGGTGGAGGGATTGCGGACTCGGTGGTTGTTGTTGATCGAGCATCTATTTGCGCTTCATTGTCTCCTGCTGGTTCGTGATTTCTCGCCGGTTCGTTTTCTTGATGAGCTTCATCGTGAATGGAAGACGAGGGGCGACTGATATCTTCTTGCGAGACCGCTTTGTCTTTGATGACATGTTTCTCCTCCACATCTGATTGAGACATTGTGTGAAATACTCAAGGCTCTACAATTTGCCTTCCCAAACCCCTCATGCAACCTTGTATCGTTGTTTCTGACGAAACCGATGTACAATACTTGGTATGACTGTTTCTCTTGACATGTGTATTGAACTAATGCTGGCTGTACGACTGTTCTGATCTTTTGTCCGATCCCGATTTGTGAAACCCGAATCATGTACTCTTTCCAGAGTCACAGAATAGGTAGGTGAACTAACCTGCGGTCCGATTGGTCGAATCTGGCGTAGGAAGAGTTACAACCTAAAAAAGACCGTCACCAAAACGCAAAAAGGGACCACGATATGTAGAACAGGGACACGGAATTTACGCGTGGGGAATGCCACCGTCTAAATATCCCCACAAATCCCTTAGTGCCTGCACCATGAAACGGTGACGATTGCTAAGCGTTCTTTTTCCCCTTTGGCTGTGTACGTTGAGGTGCGGGGATAGCGTTCGACTGCCGAGGTCGGGAATATGCAGCGACTTCTGTGGCGTTGGACGGCGCTAGCATCACGAAAGAGGAACATAACATGGTGCGCTTGATTAAGACGGGTAGTTACTCCAGAAACAGTCGATCTGTATGTACCGACTGTATATTGACAATGTATGTTCACTGCATGAGTGATTCTTGCTGTAATCAGACCGGATACGAAGCGTGGCTAGCAATTGACGATCGTTGAACACGAGCTTGCAAGCGTTAATGTTATTGCTGACAACAAGTTCGTAATCAATATTGGTTGCAGTGTCTCATTGCATCGTCGCCATGTGTGGTTTTGTATCGCGTCGACTCTTGACGCGACTGCGCTGTTAGAAGGCGCGGATGCCGGGGCGGATGCATGTATTCTGCTGGCGACTTCAGAGCTTTCGCAGCGAACACCTGTGCGAAAGCCTCTCGATATGAGCCCAAAGAGCGATGATATGCAAACAGAAAATCGCTAAGACGAGGAGTCCGCGTAGATTAATGGGCTTTGAATTGATATATCCGTGATGGGTCTGAAGAAGGGACAATCGCAGATGGTCCGGCAAATTGGTAAAATGTAGTCCGCAAAATATGTTATACAAGGAGTGCGCCGTTGCTGTCCAAGCTCTTCAACCGAGTCCGAGTCCTGGCGCAGAATCGAAGGTCCGTCTTCGAAGTCGCTCGTCGGCCGCTCATACGTCAAATCGAGAAAACCATCGAAACTGTGTCTTTGCGCTCAAGCCGTTGGCTTCGCAAACTTGGCCTTCCGGGCCTCAGCGGCTGCCCTGTCCTTTTCGCTCATCCAGCTACCGCCAGCGCCACCACCACCACCACCACCACCACTAGTCTTGTTCTCACGAGGGCGGTTGTCCCTGCTGCGGTTCCTGTTATCCCGACGACCTCCACGACCTCCAGAGCGACCTCCTTCACGTCCACCCTCACGACCTCCTTCACGGCGTTTGTTGCTGCTAGCGTCTTCACCAGCACCCTCTCGTCGGCGCTTCTCGCGGCGCTCTGGGAGAGCCTGGTCGAGACCCAAAGAAGGCCCGACCTCTCCAAACTTCTTGGCGCGCTCCAGCTTCTTGAGACCTTCGTCGTCCTCAAGCTTTGTGCCAAACTTCAGCGCGCGCTTCTTGCGCTTCTCAATCTCGTCATCGAGGTTGGTGGCCGCGAGGCCTCTTGAGTAATCGGGAGTGGGCTCCTTCTTCTCTTCTGGCTTGGGCTCGGCGCTGGCTTCTGCGGCGCCTTCCGCGGGCGGCTCGGTGGTCAGATCGTCGGTTTGCGCAGGGTCGATATCTGCGACTTGGTTGGGTACGGCTTGTGGGTTCGGTGGTTGGCCCTCACCTCCGGCGTTCGCGACAGTCTCTGCATTAGAAATGACGGTCTCTTCTTGCGCCGTGGTTGTAGCAGCTGGCACAGGAGCGGCATCGTCAGCTTCGTCGTCCCAGTCAATCTCGTCTTCAGCGCCAGCAGCAGGCTTCGCGCCAGACTTCTCGGCGTCGTCCTTCTGCAGGCGCTCTACCATCTCTGCCTTCTTGCCAGTGTGAGGCAGCTTGCGCTCTTTGAGGAGCGCCGACAGTTCGTCGTTCTTCATCTTTGCGTAGTCCGACATGGCTGGGCGTGTGGTGGGATAGGAAAGGTAATTGACGGCGGTGAACTTGACGCGACGCGGCCAGGGGCGCGTAATGAAAGAGACTGTAATGTGTCCGGTTGCGCGACGAGGGTTGCGATATCAACCAATGTGTCTTCGTACGTCGTGCGGCAATGGAGAAGAAAGAAGAAGAAAAGGGGTGCGCGATGGTTGATAAAGGCAGAGGCGCTGGCTGCAGTCGAAACAAGGGCTGTGGTCGGATTGTCCATCGGGGATCCATCGAGTGAGTGAGAGCTATGACCACCCGTACTAACCTGCTTTCGGCGCCCCGCAATTCGCCCATAGAACCTTGTTATTGTGTTTCATCCTTACAATCAAATCACCGCAGTGAATAAACTCTCAAAAGAAATCAAGTGCATTCCATTACAAGAAAACTGGCTGAAATCTACAAGCTACGTTTACCCACCATGTACGGTCAACATCAACACCAAAATCAGGGCCTGTTACCCTTGACGACGCGTTTCAGCATGTTGACCAAGCCAAGACCAGAGTACAGGTAAAAGCGAAGAGTGAACATGGCAACATTGAACATAGTATACACGACCAAGAAACCAAAGCTTCACCAGCGGTCGTCCTGCGACATATTCAAAGCACCAAGATACACGTCCGCGACAGCGTATTGGCAGAATCGGCAGTTTTGAGTCGCTTCCAGATTGCACAACTCGACACTGGACATCACTACAGCAAGAGCCTACAAAAAGATTGCGAGATAAACCTGGTAGACGCTGAGCACGAGGTAGATGAAAGCGTTTCGGCCACCGGATATGCCGCGCCACTAGCCCATGGGAAAGTACCAGCGGAGGAAGCACATGCTCGAGATGACGAAGTTGAAGGATATCTTCACGAGTACATTTGCCACCATGAAGGTGCTCCAGTGGTGTATGTTGGAGTACTTTTCGCGAACGTGGTATATCTTCCGAAGTTGGATAAGAGGGGGAACGAGAACCATCAGGATAAGACAGAGAAGCAAGATTGTGAAAACAGAGAAGGCCTTGTTCTGCAGGCCTTGCATCGAGTTTCTCCTTTGTAGAAGGTGAAACCCATGAATAGTCCGCCGATGACGTTTATAGCAAGCTTGCTGTTGATGTACCCCAGCGAGCACCATTGCTGCACAAAAGGTCACTTCTGCACGAGGAGGCATGGCTGCCACCAGGCTGTTGCAAGTCTTCGCATGGGAACGTAAAAGACAACAAAGAGGAAGAATGGGCCAGCTCCCTTCTTTATATCAGCCATGAAGTAGACGATGAGTATGGAGAGTATGATGTCAACTATCTTCATCGGGTATTGCGAAACCATTGTTGCCAGAGCATCAATCTATGGATGGTACATCCTATATGAAGGATGTTTCTCGACGATCGGCCTCTGGGGAAGTTGCGCAACCATCTCAGCAAAGTTGATAATGAGGTTGGGACGAACGATGAAAAAGATGACAGCGCCTTTGGAAAGAAACCACACACGATGAACATGTAGTTGCATGCAAATTAGCGTCACAAGCAGAGTAAAAAAGGGAGACGTTAAGGATTGTGTGATTAATTTGATAGATTACCCGCGAAAAGCAGAGTATGATAAGAGCTTCCAAGGGCGTGTAGTGAGAAGTGAGGTGGATCGCAGGTCCGAGCGGATGCGTCATCGGCTATCGGCGGCGGGCTGTCTTTCACAAACCAAAGTCACAGACAGTCTCTCAAGCATCCATCACGATGCCCTCATGTTCATAGCCCGAACACGCACGTGCTGCTTGCGCGCTATACTAATTGCCCGTCTCCATCACACCGCTGCCAAAATGGAGAAGCGCGACTATGCGGTATGTTTACAGCAACGTGCGTATGGATTGGGCTGATTATCGCAGGCTGCGGTTGCGGCGCTGAATACGCTTCAGTCCAATTATTCCATAGTCGATGCGATTCGCAAGTCTGGTCGCGGCATGAACAAGCAGGCGATACCGGAGATGATTGAATGGTGTCGCAAAGCTGGGTATGAGGTGTGCGGCTCCCGACAGCCCCACCCGAAGATGGTGACTGACGACGTGTCCAGCCCTCGGATTTTGACAGGCTAAAGCCTATACACATCGCCGGGACAAAAGGAAAAGGCTCGACTAGTGCTTTCATCTCGTCTATCCTTTCGCAATACACGACCTCTAGCGATGCGCAGGCTCCACCCTCGAAAATCGGCCTCTACACGTCGCCGCATCTACGATTCGTACGTGAGCGCATACAGATTGACAACAAGCCGATATCAGAGGAGAAGTTCGCTAGATACTTCTTCGAGGTATGGGACAAGCTGGAGGCAGCAGCAAAGACAGAGAATGCGCCCGCAGACGTGGCCACAAAGCCAGTTTACTTCCGCTACTTGACGCTTATGGCACTACATGCATACTTGGAGGAAGGTGTGGACTCGGCCGTCATTGAGTGTGGCATTGGGGGCGAATTCGACAGCACCAACATCCTGGCGAAACCCACAGTCACAGCCGTCACAAGTCTAGGGATAGATCATACAGCGATGCTGGGTTCTACGCTTCCGGAGATAGCCTGGCACAAGGCAGGAATTTTCAAGCAAGGCAGTGTTGCATTCACAGCGCGTCAAAAGGATGAAGCTATGACTGTTCTAGAAGAACGGGCGGCAGAGAAGGGCACGAAGCTACATACCATCGACGTGCATCCGGCACTAGCCAACAACGAGATCAAGCTTGGGTTGGGTGCGACTTTCCAAAAGATCAATGCGTCCGTGGCAATAGCTGCAGCAGCTGCGCATCTTCGAGCACTGGGCCACACTTCAGTACCAGACCCGACCGTTGTTGCCTACATGGAGCTTCCTCCTGAATTCGTTCGCGGACTAGAGCAAGTGCGATGGGCCGGCAGATGCGAAGTAAGACGCGAGACCAATGTCGCATGGCACATGGACGGAGGGCACACTATGGAAAGTATTGAGGTTACTGGCAAGTGGTTCGCGGAGCAGATAACAATGGCCACTTCCACCGCTACCTCCCAATCCAAGGTTCCTCGAATCTTGATCTTTAACCAACAGACACGAGACGCGAATGCGCTTGCCAAAGCCCTGTACACAGCTCTGCAGAGCGGCATCACTACCGGATCGCAGTCTCCCTTTACACACGTCATCTTTACGACCAACCAGACCTTTAGCGAAGGGTACAAGCCTGATCTCGTATCGATAAACACCAACCAGCAGGACGTAGACACATTGGCTGTCCAGAAGGCGCTCGCGGAAACATGGTCTGACATGGACAGCACGGCAGAGGTGCATGTGCTACGCACAATTGAAGAGGCAGTCGGAGCCGCACGAAAGGTGGCGCAAGACTATGCCAAGCAGGCTGGGGCTGGTGCAGAAGTCATGGTGCTGGTAACTGGAAGCTTGCACCTGGTTGGCGGTGCGCTGGAAGTGTTGGAAACAGTCAATGCGCAGTGAAGAGTGATACCCATAGAGGCCAATGATACGAGCAAGGCGCTTCAACATGCGCTGAGGAGTGTTTGGAAGTAATCGTGTGAGCTACTCGTCACGTGTCCATTGGAGCGACTAATGCACATGTTACTTGAAAAGTCTGCTAGAATTCTGACGATTTATTATATGGTATCGTCTATTTCAGGATGCAGCCGACTCGCAGCGCTCACTGATAGGCATGACTTAATCAGCCATGCTGTGTAGTCAGCGGTGGGGGGGATTATCAAACGGTCCAGACTAGTCATTTACCCCAGGAATTAGCGCATTGGTAAAGTTCTCACGGCTGGCGTGCTCTTGGTCCTACGGGAGACATCGGCTCCGATCCTGTCGAGGTCTCCACCGGCCGCGCATCATTACGTGTCGAGTGTGCGCCCTACAATCCATCGCAGCAGTGAATGATGAGATGAGGGCAGGCACGGCTCCGTGGCACTCTCGGCAGATGATCCCTGGAGGACGCAGCCGTCGATGGATACCATGTAAGTGACCCATCAAAAGACGAGCACTCCCGTTCGGCCGTTCTCGTGTGGCGGGCCTGGGGGTTCGACGTCTTGGCGCTCGGCACCGCCATCTGTTTGGGCAGTGGCACTACGGAAGAGCCGCTAACCGACCACAGTGACCACGGCTAGTTCTTCCACATGTCATATCTCCCGACCATTCCCCATCCATCACTGATCTCCACGTTCTTCTTCAAACATAATAACCCATCGTTCGCGCTCAACCTGTCTAGACTGCCATCGCTACCACGAAACTCACCTTTGATCGTCTCCCCCGTCTCGAAAGGAGGGTTTGGCTACCGACGTCCCAAGATGAACTGCCCTTCCAGAACCGACGACGACGTCCTTTGGCATCCAGGATGGAACCAGAGCCCGCCATGCTTCGCTGCTGATCTGACCACTTGCGAGGATCTAAACGGTATCGCGAATGCAAGAGAATTGGGAGAAGCAGATCGACTGCACGGCGGCACGCAGAGTCTCCGGCGCTGTGGAATCGACGAATCCAATGCTCAAGAGATGGAGAAGAGACCGCCCAACGTCTTGGGCGAGGGTGTCAAAGGGTCCCCAAATGGTTGGTCGCAACTTTGTGATGACTCGGACATGAAGATTACGATGCTGACTCGTCTGAAGGACCTTGCACCCGAACAACCGCAAATGTGAGCGAGTACCAAGGTGGCCTCACCGCCACCATCCTCAGCTGGTCCAAGTGGCTGCTATCTGTACTCTGTACTTCGATTTTGATTTCCTGGGCTAGCGGCAACTTGTCTGCGCCCAAGTTTTTCTTGCCCAAAGGTAAGATGAAACAGCCCCGTATGGCGTCAAAGCGTCACCACTAACATTGACTTCCAGATGCTTCGTTCCAACGTCTCCCCAGACGAAGTACCTGCGAAAATGGCAAAGCGCATCCCAACTACGATCTGGGTCTGCATGTCGCTGGTCTTTTCATTATACTTTTCGTGTCCGGCACCGGATGTGCCTTTCCCATGCTCGTAATCAAATTCCCACGCCTGCGCATTCCACCTGCATTCCTTTTCGGCGCAAAGCACTTTGGCACCGGTGTTCTAGTCGCAACTGCATTCGTCCATTTACTCCCCACCGCCTTTGGTTCGCTAAATGATCCGTGTCTGTCGAGTTTCTGGACAACCGACTATCAGGCCATGCCGGGCGCTATTATGCTAGCTAGCGTCTTCTTCGTCACACTGATCGAAATGATCTTCTCTCCAGCCCAACATGTCTGCGGCGGTAACGAGGGTGCGGACGCTGTGTCTCGCCGCAAGGAAGAGCCGAACAACGAGACTACCAAATCGCCGGCTCTACCGCAACCAACAATGCAGAGGACTTACTCCGAGTCGAGCATGCGAGTCCGGGATCTAGGCGTCTTGCGTGGAAGGGTTGGGAGTATCAGTAGAACACTCTCCCGCTACCGCGAAGACGGCCAGCGACTTGATGCGATTGAATCCATAGGCGGATCTGAAGCGGAAACTCCTGGCGCACATAGCAAAGAAGAGAGTGACGAGTATGGCATCGGACAGGATCAGGAAACTGGAGAGCATGACCATGTCCTCACGCCCGAGCAGATCCACAAGAAAGCCATCATGCAGGTTTTCCTTTTAGAAATGGGTATCCTGTTCCACAGCATCTTCATCGGAATGTCGCTTGCCGTCTCCGTCGGTAACGACTTTACCGTCCTGCTAATCGCCATTGTCTTCCACCAAACCTTTGAAGGCCTTGCACTCGGTGTACGCATCGCCGACATCAACTGGAAACCACGCGCTGCACAGCCCTGGCTCATGGCTCTCGCGTATGGCTGCACCACGCCTGGTGGCATGGCAATCGGCATAGCAACGCACACGTTGTACTCCCCGGACTCTGAAATTGGTCTCCTCGTCGTCGGCATCATGAATGCCATCTCCGCGGGCTTCCTTGTTTTCGCTTCGCTTGTGGAACTCATGTCGGAGGATTTCTTGAGCGATGAGAGTTGGAAGGTGCTCAAGGGAAAGCGCAGGGTGTGTGCCTGTTTGCTTGTCTTCTTGGGCGCTTTCCTGATGAGTTTGGTGGGGGCTTGGGCGTAGAAGAGAGCATGTAGTGGATGCCATGGTTGGCAGTTGAAAAGGAATGGGGATAGGGACGGGGGTTCCCAGGGGAAGACGAGTAGGAGATGGGACCATGTAGATTGAAGAGGACCAGTTATCTATATAGAAACAGTCGGTCGCGATTGACCACTGCAGCATAAAACCAGTGGTGGCCACCACAGTGAGCGACGACCCTTTGTGCAAACGTCGACGACGCAGTATAGTCTCCATTACCTCATTACACATTCCGCCATGAGATGGCACATTGGAAACTCTGCCTGTTCTCCCTTGCCCTGTACAAGTACACTACCTCTTTCCGCCCGTGTATCCACAGTCCTCTCCATGACTAGCGGCCCCCGAGTCCAATCCAACCAACTAACCACACCATCATCGACTCTGATCAACGCCTTATCCTCCTGCATCGCAGTCGAAGGAATTGCCAGCAAGGCCGGACGCGATGGTAAAGGCCGGGGCAGCTGATACTCATGCGCCGTCTTCCTCACCCCCCTCACCAACCTCCTGAACCCCATCCCCCCGTCCTCACCCCCACCAAAAAGAAACGCAGCCAATCCAAACTTTCTCTCGGAAAGCGCATTCATCACCGCAAACCGGTGTTCCAAGCACAGTCCTACCCTCACGTCACCCCGTTTCCTCTTCACCTCTTGATCCATGAGCTGCGTCAAGCACACCGCCATATCAAGCGGTATCTGACCTGCCAGCCTCTTCCCATTCTTACTCCTGAGCGCGCCATCGACTGGTGCCCACAGGATCTGGATATCGTACCGAGCGACCTTGCGCAGCCAGGGGAAGCATCTGGCGAGTTTGTGCAGGTGAGCGGAGAGCTTCTTGTTCCAGTCGGCTTGGACAAGCGTGTTTACCCGGCCGTGGAAATGCACGCCGATTTGAAGCGAAATCGCGTTGCTGAGGAGGTGGGAGGCGTATTCCAGACTTTCGGGAAAGGTGTCTTTGGGGAGGGCGAGGAGCGCGGTTGAGGCGTGGTGCGTGGGGATGAGCTGGATGGTGGTGTGTTTGCAGGTGAATGTTTTTAGGCCGAGGGGGAGGTGTTGATTCAGGGGTGTTGGGTTGGAGGACGGGAGGGAGAGGTAGGCGTAGATTTCGTTGCGGAGCTCGGGCGGTAAGTTGGGGAAGAGCAGAGTGGTTGTAGACATGCTGCAGGCCATGGCCAGTAGTAGTTATGTGTAAAGTGTAGTAGAATCGTGGCCCAGCACGTGGGATTTCTAAATGCTTTGATAGGATGGTTTCAGTAGTCGCGTTGCTGACTTCAGATTGTTGTTATCGAGTCCGGCAGAGTGAGATATGGGTGCGAGACGCGAACTAGGTCGTGATACCACGGACGACCGACACTTCAAGCAGCACGTGGGTGACCACAGGCGAGCCTATTATCTTGACGATTCAACAGCAACTTCGAAATCATGTGGTGAACGCAAGGTCACGTGACAATGTAGCCTGTTGCCCCAGGTGAAAAGCAGTGACCCCGAACGCTCATACCATGTCAGCTTTGCTTCTGTCATGCTTCAAGGATATCTTCACCTTTGAAAGTCCGCTATGCTATCGGCGATTCTAGGGAAGCAGAATTTGAACATGCACAATTTTTCCGTCCGAAGTAGTGCTTCGGCAGCGGCTCGGCACTTTGCGCTTTTAGGTAGCGGCGACGATGGTGGATCGGGTACTAATATATGTATGCAGTCGAGAACGAGGGCGGGTCTTGTTATGGATCCATCTTTTCGTCTTAATTCCTGGTCTCCTAGTGTAGCTGGTCCGCGAATGCGGCTGAGCCCCATGAAGGCGTTCTTTGCTTTTGAGGAGTGTAGAACAAGAACGTTGTAGAGAAAAGACTTACATCTATAAGGCCTGGCCTGGCGTGCAGGAGAGAAAAGTACTTTATGTCATCGTGTGTAGGTCGAACATCTTGAAGGTTCCACGGTCAAGAGTGGCTATGTTTGAGTGATGGCGATGATTGACCATGGTGCAAAATTTGCAAAGTAGATTGAGATTACATGCTATTGGTTGAGAGGCGGGTAATATGTGAATGTTCTCGCAGTTAAAGGGTAGGATAAGATTTGGACACAGCGGGTGCAGATGCGTAGTTATTATACCTCTGCTTGAGTCATCGAGAGTTGATGAGTCTCTTGGGTAAGGATAGCTGCGCCACCCATCTGACGGCCCCAGCCCGTGCATACACCTAACGTGCCAATCACCATCACAACAACCTAACGAAGAAAGATGTAGAGACAGCTACGGCCATGACTTGGGGCCGGTATAGGTATCGAATTTTGCTACATTCAGCATATAGAGTTATCGTTAAGCGCGCCAAACTCCTGCCCAAATGAACGCCCGCCCAAGCTTTTGATGCATCATATACATGTAACTTATGCCTATATGGCCTCAGCAGCAGCCTTGGCCTTCTCGACCTTTGCACGCTTTCTGCGCAGGCTCTCAGATTCATTAGCGCGCTTATCCTCACCATATTCGATGCGCTTGAGCAGCTTGCGCTTCTTGTTGGACAACATCATCTTTTGCCTCTCGCGCTCCTCCTCTTCCGCGCGCTTCTTCTTCTCGGCCTTCTTGCGGATGGCAGCGTTCTCCTCTTTCCTCGTTGGTTTCTTGACCTCGAGCTTCTTGCCAGTAGCTTCAGCTTCCAGTTCACGTTGGTGTTGAAGACGAGCAGCTTCTCCTTCTGAGATGTCTGATTCGGCATCAGAGTCGAGACCGTCAAACTCCTCATCTGCGCCAGCTTCATCTGATTCATCGTCATCGCTGTCGTCTTCCGAGTTGTCAGCAACGTCCATGCCCTCGCCAACTTCGACTGAGCCTTCGCGGTCAACGATGGCATCCATGTCCTCATCTCCGTCAACGTCAAAGGTTGCCTCGTCTTCGTCACCTTCATCTTCAAACGCCTCAGCCTCACCCTCTGGTTGTTGCGCGGCAAGAGGAAGGTTGGGGTCGTATTCGCCCTTCTTGGGCTTGACCCAGGGGCTAAGATGTGGTGGCAGATCTGCACCAGGGGAGTAGTGGTCGGGTCGCAACAGCTTGCCTTGGTTGATGCTGTCCCAGACCCATTGTGGCTGGACGTAGGTGCGTCCAGGCATCATGGAGTAGGGCCATTGGGCCTTGGGAGCAGCAGCGTCTTCGGCATCTCCGTTGGGCGCGCCGTTAGATAGAGCAGGTCGGTCGACGATCTGATGTGTGATGTTCGGGTCTGACTCGTTCGTTGTGAAAGCACCATCACCGAGAGTTCCGTCCCAACCAACTCTCTTGCAGCCAAATGCCTTCAATATGAACTCGAGCGATGCTCGGGGTGTCTCTCGTGATAGGTAGAAGGTGAAGGGAGCGAAGAGGGAGGCGACCTCGGCGCTGCTTGCTTGCGGCTGGGGTAGGATGTCGGCGTCGGGCGCAGTGGGCTCGAACTTGTCAATCTCATCGTTGGCCTCGTCTTCATCGTCCTCGGTGGCGACCTTGGCCACAGCCGTAGTAGTGCTCTCCTCGTCGTCAACGTCTGGCATGGCTCCAATCCTGTCCGCTATCGCCTGTGCCTCAGGGTTGATCTCGGCATGCTCATCATTCCCATTGGTTGCGCTGTTGGTGGCAGTGGCCTTGCCCTCAAGCTGGAACGCGGCAAGCTCACCACCTTGCTCATCGCTCTTTGCGTTGAACTTGGGCGGGTATACCAGACCGACCGATGTGTAGAGGCGGTAGTTGACAAACCCGAGAAGGGTTGTGTAGAACTCGACAAAAGTGCCCATGATCCTGAAATCGATGTCGCCGCCTGTTCGCTGCACGAACCTGTAAGGCACCAGCCAAAGGATGTCCTGGCCTTGGATCGTCGCCTGGTAGTAGATACCCTTGATGGAGAGGAAGGACTTGCGGAGGGCGTGGGAGGTGATTACGTAGTGCTCAAACTCGCGGGTCAATCGCTGGCAGAGGGCAATGGTCTTTGCGGGAACGTGGTCGCTCGAGGGGAGGTTGGCGAAGAGGAACAGCATAGACAGAGCATCGTCGAGGTCGCGCAGGGCGTCGACAAAGGTAGGGTAGCGCTCCTTGATGATGTGGTCGAGCTTGACCTGGGGCATGAGGTTCTTCTCGAGGCGCGATGCATCTCCAGACTCGCCGCGACCAAGGGCGCGACCAATCTTCTTTGCGACAGCCTTGTGCTCACGGAACTTGGCCAGCAGCGGCTCGTGGAGGAGGTACTGGATGTCCTTGGTGTAGTAGAAGGTGGTCGCAGCGGTAGAGCCCCGCGAGACCTTCTTCTTGTTGCGCGGCTCACGGGGGTAGATCCCCTTGAAGATGCATAGTCGTCTGAAGTCGGGGAGAGAGATCTGAAGCTTCTTCACGGCGCGCGTGCGAGTGATGTAGTTTTTGGCCGCACCAGAGGTGCCTGTACACGTATTAGCACGGTGGGTTTCTAGATGAACAAGGCGAAGTGTTTACCCTTCTTTTTTGAGCGACCGGCCATTGTAGAGTTTGAATTAAATCGCGATGCTGTCGGTGCAGATGGTCCAACTTTTGGCGGGCGCAAAAAAGTTCGAGATGCGGCCAACTAGCGGACATGGATCCGGCATTAGCGCGACAAGGGTCCACCAACATGCATCCTGCCAGAACACCAGCGCCGAGGTGAAGAACCGCCATGGAGCCAATGAATGAATAACAGAGCGTTACCATGGCCATCGACAAGCAACAGAAGTTGCTGCTCTTTGGAGCCGCCGCCGCAGTGCGGCTGCTCCTGTTCACCGTCTTTCCCGCGCTGCCAGACCTCCTCGCCGGGCGTGTCGAGGTGTCCACGCCAGTGACGAGCTTCAAGAGACGTATGTATTCAACATGGCCTGCCTGTATGCAGCATCACTGACACGTGATAGTACAAGAGGGCGTCTTCCTCTACATGCGCAATGTCTCACCCTACGACGGTGGTGTATACCACCAGGCGCCCCTGCTGCTGCCTCTCTTCTCCCTCTTCCCGAACCCGGCGCATGCCCCGCTAGCGACCAACATCTTCTATGCCATGGTCGACCTTATGAGCGCGAATGCACTGGCTCAAGTGGCAGAGAGCGGCTTCGCATCGGTTACGCGACTGTTCGCCTCGCCGCGGAAAGACTTGAGATGGAGTAGTACGGCCATCGCAGCAGGGTACGGCTTCCACGCTTTCTCCATACGATATAGGCTGACACTCTGAAGCTTCCTCTTTAACCCCTTCACGGTTCTGACATGTATCGCGCGCTCTACCTCGGCCCTGACGAACCTCTTCGTCCTTACAGCCATGGCCAAGGCCTCCCAAGGCGCCAGCTTCACCTTTATCCTAGCCACGGCCTTCGCTGCGTACTTTGCTATGCACCCAATACTCCTCTTCCCTCCGCTACTGGTCCTCCTCTACGATGCAAAGACACTGAAGACAAAGGTCGCGCCAAATGTCACATCCTTTATTATGGCCCACACTGTTGGCTTCGCAGGCGCAATAGGCGCCCTGCTCACAGGCTCCGCATTGTTGATGGATTCTTGGGACTTTTTATCGGCGACATACGGTGTGCGTCTTCTTCTGCCTGATCTCACCCCCAATGTGGGACTCTGGTGGTATTTCTTCATTGAGATGTTCGACTCGTTCCGCGAGTTCTTTCTCGGCGTCTTCTGGCTACACGCGGCGTCGTATATGCCTGGCCTTACGATTCGACTTCACAAGCAGCCGCTGTTCGTCGCATGCTGCTTGACTGGCGTGTTTGCCATCTTTACTCCATACCCGAGCATAGCAGATGCTGCGCTCTACCTTTCATTGGTGCCCATGTTCCGCCATCTGTTTCCTCGTAAGTATCTGCCTCCTTGATCAAACCTCGCCAAAACTAACTGTACCCTTAGTCATGCGTTATACTTTCTTGGCATCAGCGAGCATCCTCTATACGTCATTCCTAGGCCCCGCCTTCTACCATCTGTGGATTTATGCTGGATCGGGTAATGCCAACTTCTTCTATGCTATTACACTGGTCTGGAGTTTGGGATTGTCCATCATATTAGGAGACTCGCTATATGCGGCACTAAGGGACGAGCTGGACGTGGAAAGACCAGAATTGCAGGGTAAAGAGGTACGTAGGATATAGCACAGGGGTGTGCTGGCGTCTCCAGTCGCCTTAGGAATATACTATATGCTCTGCATTCATCTTCCAATCAGACTCACTTGCGCGCTGTGCTTTCGTACAGTCCTCTAGGAATGCTTTAAAGGCAGGGTGAAGGCGTCTTTTTTCTCCTCTTTCAGGCTGCCTAGCCACTCTCACCACGCGCCCAAATCTCACCAAATTCCAACTTCACCGCCAATTTCAAGGGTCCCTCTGCATCTGTGGGATAGCATATAAACAGTGTCTCCCTGTCTCCTTCAGCCTTTCTCCTCCATCGCTCTTCCATCACTTCTTCACGATAGTTTTGCGCCCAACACACTTCGAAGCATCCGTCACACTTTCTCTCTACTTCAACACTACAATACCAACATGACTGGCAATAAAGATGTAAACTTCTCCGCTCGCGAGATGGAGGTTCTCGCCCTTGCCTGGCAATGTATGGATCAGCAGCCCAAGGTACGTCCTCTCCTCTTCCATACCCCAATCCTCTTCATCGTCACTACCAGACACCAACCCCCACTCCATGCCGCTTCGCACTCAACTTCCGTCTCTCATACCAACACCACAACCTACAGATCAACATGCAGAAACTCGCCGGCCTGACCGGTTACACAATCGGCTCCGCAGGCGTAACCTTTGGCAAGATCAAGAGCAAAATCAAGCTCCTCGGCGAATCCCTCTCCGCAAACGGCCCATCGACCCCCAAGAAAGCGGGCGCTCCCGGTCGCAGCACTGCTACTTCGGCCCCCGCGTCCACGTCCAGAAAACGCGGTGCTACCACCGCATTCAGCACGCCCACCAAGCGTGCGCGGAAGGGCACGTACCAGTCCACTTCCTCACCCTCCGAGGATGTCTTTGCCGCCGACGACGAAGTCCAGGACGACGAAGAAGATCTCAGTGGTCTGGGCGCCGTCAAGGTCGAGGTCAAGAAGGAAGAGCCGGGTTTCGACCTGGGTTCTGGATTCTACGATGAGGTGGTTGAGGAGCGTGAGGTCGGTGGTGGTGGTGATAATGGTACAAGCTATGGGTTTTTGGATGTTATTGAGACGTTCGGTGGTGGCAGTGGAGGAAGGAGTGCGGCTACTGGATACAGGAAGTCGTTTGCCAAGGATGCGGAGTAGGGATGAGGAGGATTAGAGACTACAGGGTGAGTAGAAGAGCGAAAGTTGAAGGGACGAGAAGTTCGTGAGGTGCTTTAGGCACGGGTTACGCTGAGGCGTTTGTGGTGTGGGCATGGTCTGCTGGCATGAGCATTATGGCATCTGCCTCGTACCCGCACTGTGTACAGTGCAATATGACAACTACATCACGGATAATTTGCTACGATTCCATTCTAGTATGCACAAGCCAGAAGTGATTCGCAGAATTTTGCGGGGAGAGTGACGATGTGAAATGCCATTAAAGCCTTCAGGCTCTTGAATAAATGGTAATTGATCGGCACGTGATATGCTAACCAACAGAACATAACCACAGCGCGAATGCTAACTCGACTCAGATCCGGTGTCCCTTTCCCATATAAATACATCCGAAAAGCCATAGCAGCTCGACATTTTTACGCCTTGTACTACGTCTTACATGTTCTCTTCGACAACATTGCCAGGCCCTCACAGCGCGGAGATAGCCTCGAGCAGCACATCTAGCGCCCGATCACCGACTCCCTCCAAGCCCTCCCTCAGCGTCCAAGCAACATCGCTCTGCAGACCCAGCGGCACATACACGCCACCCTCGTCCTTGTTGACTTCCATTCTCTCCCCCAGTCTGCTCGTGTGTTCCCACTCCCTAGCTGCCTTTTCTGCGTTCTCAATGACTTTGCTCGGGATACCGCACATGGCCGCACAGTGCATACCGAAACTGCCTTCGGCCACACCTTCTTCTAGCTTGTACAGGAAGGTGATGGACTTGGATGCATCGTCAACATGGATACGCATACGCTTGTTCTGGACTTCAGGGTGGAATTCGAATTCCTTAGCCAACGAGCGGTAATGTGTGGCAAAGAAGCCAACGCAGCCTACGCGTGTGCTGATGTCGTGCAAAACAGCTTGTGCAACGGCCACACCGTCGTAAGACGATGTGCCGCGACCAAGCTCATCGAGAATGACAAGGGAGCGAGGTGTAGCTTCTGAAAGAATCTTCTGTGTTTCTGAGAGCTCGACAAAGAAGGTAGATTGGGCTGCGAAGATGTTGTCGTTGGCGCCAAGACGAGACATGATGCGGTCGACAGGTGTAAGTCTGGCTGATGTGCAAGGCAGGTAGCATCCCACCTGTGCGAGGATGACTGCGATACAAGTCATGCGAAGAATAGTGGATTTACCGGCTGCGTTTGCGCCAGTCAGTAGACTAATGTTGGCAGAGTCGCCGCCTAACCTGATGTCATTGGGAATGAAGTCGTCGACTGTATTGAGCATGCACGGGTGGCGAAGCTCTTCAAGCTCAACGACAGTACGATTGCCTTCTTCAAAGACTGGGCGACAGCTAAGTTCTCCAAGTGAAGCAGACGCCTTTGCAAGGCTGATCAGGCAGTCCAACTGAGCGATAATCTTGACAGCCGCAAGCCAGACCTTGTAGTCCTCATCGAAGCGCTGACAGAAGCGAGTGGCAACTTCCCGGGTGATTTGACCATGCGTCTCTTGCGCTTCTTGCAGTGCTCGTACTAGCTTTCGAAGCTCTGGAGTGTAGTATCGTGTGACCTTGGCAGTGGCCGACATTTGGTCCCAGTTATTAGGAACCTTTACCTTCTTCGGCACTTCCAGTTGGTAGATCTCCTTGCCGATGTCATTGTATTGAACAGCATTGGAGTTGAGTTCTTTCCGAGCTTTCTTCAACAGTACGTCAAGATTGGCTTTACAGGCGTCAATCTCCTCTTGGCTGTTATCGAAGTCTTCTTCGATGCCAGGCTCAGGAATGAGAAGTCCCTCCTTCCGAGCGATGTCCCGATCAAAGGCTGAGTTCCACTTGGCCAACGATGCAGCTAAATCGGGCATTGAAGAGATGAGTTGTCCAATAACACCCTCACCTTCGCCGAATTGCTTCAACAAGCTAATGGTGTACTCAATCTGCTCGAAGCCTTCAAGCACTTTGAGGAAGTCTTGCGCCCTGCATCGGCCGGCGTGTACCCGAGAGATGAGACGTTCAAGATCCGGTAGTTTGCTGAGGGATGCACTGAAATTGTCCATGATCGTAGAGTCGGCGTTCAGCGCATCCACGGCGTCCAAACGCGCGTTGATCTTGGTTGCATCCGCGAGAGGATGGCATACCCATTGCCGGAGTAGTCGCTTGCCAAATGGGGTAATGCAGCGGTTCAGCATGGCGAACAAAGTGCCCTCAGTCGATCCATCATATGTGTTGGCGAAGATCTCCAGATTGATCAAGCTTTGACCATCAAGAACCAGACTGGTAGCCTTCCGTATGGGATCGTACCACTGGAAGTTTCCGAGTGTAACAAGATCGCGCTCGATCATCAATGACCGCAGGTATTGCAGAAGAGCACCGAATGATGACATGACCAGTTCTTGCTCTCGAGCTTCGCGGAGCACTGCTGGCCAAGCCTCAATGTTGTCTTCTGTAGGTGACTCGAAGTAGTTGTTCGCTTCAAGCTCCCGAATGGTGATATCAGCAGGCCAGAACTCCTTGTTGGGCTTCAGGTAGTTCCAGATTGTTGTAGGCGGCGTATTATTCTTGAGTATTCGTAGGGCTTTCGCCGAGACACAGGACTTCTCCAAAAGTAGCTCACCGGGTCTCATCTGGGCGATGAGGGTTTCAAACTTGGTCATGTCTACATCGTCGGTGAACTCGCAAAGCTGAAACTGTGCCGTAGCAGTATCCACGAACGCGATTCCGAACGCTGGCAGATTATCACGATCGATCTCCTTGATGGCCATGCAGTATGTCGACATTTCACTTTGAAGCATGCCTGTGTCCACAAGTGTACCGGACGTGAGCACTGTGGCGAGCTCTCTTCGAATCACTTTGTTTTCTTTGCCAGCTTTCTTCGGAGTCTTGCCCTTGTCGTCGCGTTCGCGCATCTCCTTGCCCAAGGCCGACTCCATCTGGTCAACCCTAGCAACTTTGTGTCCTGCCGCCACAAATTGGGTCGCCCACATGTCCAGTGAAGCTTCCGGTACACCCACCATCCTCATATTGACCCGGTCGGTCAACTTGAGGTCGAAGAGCTGGTGGCCAATCGAAGCGTCCTTTTCATAGAGCTCGTAGAACTTGCCCTTCTTGAAGAAGACAACAGTATCCCACCACTTGCTCTTAATCTCCCAATACTGCTTCTCAAATGCAGAAAACTTATCCCAAGCACCCGGAGGAATGTAAAGTGTGCGAGGGTCGTAGTCGGGGTGATCAACAGGATGCCGATCGGCGTCCATTTGGTGCGCGAGCCATGGGTATCTCGTCTCGGGTTCAGAAGCGCTCGGTCGTTCTTTAATCTTCTTACTGGGGTCCTTCTTGGCCATTTGTACAGATGCGCGAGGCTTCAAGACCATTGGGTTTTCTGGATCGTAGATCCATTGTTGTGCCGTCGAAGTGCTGGTCATTACGACGTCGCCATCTTCGTTTTCGTCCTTTGCCTCGATGATAGGTGGTGAAGATGCCGGGGAAGTTTTGACACGAGTCTTGGACGCTGCTGGGCGCTTGCGCTTCTTCGATACAACTTCCTCCTCGGAATCGTCGGGGACAACGAAGTCCTCCACGTCATCGTCGTCTTCCTCCTCTTCAAGCATCGCCTTTTGTGTGGCCGCGTCTAATCCGAACTCGTCGTCTGAATCATCGTCGATAACAACGCGCTGGCGCTTCGTCGCTCTGCCTCTAGCATTGTTCGCAATGGGACCCAGTACGTCCTCTTCGTCGTCGTCATCCGACTCGGCATAATTGACAGGCTTTCGTGCCTGGGTGAGAATGTTAACGAGTGCAGTCAAAATGTATCATGGCTCCTCTCACGTACCTTACGTGTGGGGCTGCTGGGAGTGGCGTCTGCCAGCTCTGACAGTACACGGTCCGTTTCGGTGTCCGACCTTGCAAGATGTAATGGCAGACCATTCTCCTTGTTCCTTCCTACTGTCAATTCTCGTTCTTGTTTGATAGGACTTGAGTAGTCGGGGACGTCGCTGCTCGGCACTGGTGTGATGGCTGTAGGCGGGTTGTTGAAGGCCTTCTTCGCTAATCTTGAAGTTGGCGTCTTGTTGACTGGTGTGGCTTCGGACGGCGCTGGGCTTGGTGAGTTGGTAGACTTCTTTTGGAAGAAGCCCAAGATGGACTTTTGGCCCTTGGCCGATTGCGACGCGGAGGCGGGCTGCTTCTTTTGTGAAGCGCGAGGCGTGGACATCTCGTTTCCTTCGACGCCGCGAGCCATGGTTATTCTGGTATTAAAGTGTGTAAGGTGAAAGTAGCGAGAGTTTGGGACTATCGACGGGTGCGGCTGCTGTATTCTGGAGAAGGGACGCGTCGGACGCGTTGCGCTAGTCCGCGTCTGCACTTGAGTGGCTTGGCAGAGGATGCAACGTGCAGGCGCTTCGTCAGCGGCCGTGTTAGTTTTGGAAACAGGAATATTTGTGTTGGGTGTCTTCATTGCAGCTATTGCTTTCATTTGTTTTTGTTATCCTCTGGCAGACGGCCAGGATCTCTACTTCTTGATTCGTGTGCCCAGCGCATCAGTAAAAGCTTGACCTTCTGGGTCAGCTTGCAAACGCGCCCATTCGTAGACTATCATACCCACTTCCTATGCTTCATCATCAGTGTTATAGTTTGCAGGGCAATTACACGACCAAATGCAGTCCGTCTCGTACGCATGTGTTGAGGAGACTTGGAGATCTTCGCAAATCCTATTTCGCCTTGCCCTTGGCCGCCTTGCTCTTGTCCACCTTGGTAGGCTGGATTCGCGCCATCATCTCCTCCTTGGTGATGAGATGATCAACGCGCTCGAGAAGACCCAACAAGCTCTTCATGTTTCCGCTCCACTCGTTCAGCACATCGTCGGCATCCCTAGGCTTCGAGAACGTGACGATCCGCGCGGGTCGGTCGATCTTGGCGTAGATGGTCTTCGCAGACACTAGCTCACTAATGTTCTTCTCCGTCTCATCCTCGGTGAGATCCAGCAGCTCTGTCAGACGCGGGATCTGGATGCGTGTGTAGTACTTGGCGACGACGCGAACGTTGTGCTCAATAACACGCTTTCGGAGGTCCTGCCATCTCTGGAACGCCTTGGGGTCATCCGAGTCGTCCTTTTCCGCATCAAAAACGTCCGTCTCTGTAAGGTGAGGTCCGAACTGCTTAGCTACCATTGGCCACCTCATAAGCTCGGGCACAGTGAAGAGCTTGACTAATTGTGCATCTTGTGGGATCTGAGAGTTGCGAGAGTCGCGCTGGATACGGTGAATGAGATCGGACTGCTCGTTGTCGTACGGTGAGAGGATAATGAAGTAGATGACGCGCTGGAGAATCTGCAGGTATGTTAGTAAGAGCCTGTGAAGGTAGTCGGCTATCGAACATACCGCGCGGAGCTTGTTAGGGTCCTCCTCCACAGCCTCGGTATCCAGTACTTGTCGGTAGTGCTTGCAGACGTCAAGGTACTTGTTGTCGTGCTTTGCTAAGGTGATCTGCTGTTCGTAGTACTGGAGCTTCAGGTCTGTCACATCGTCCTCTGGCTCAATGGGTGGGTCCTCGGGACTTCGATTCTTCTCCTTCTCTTCCCGCTCCTTCTGGTCCTTCTCAAGCTGCTCTGGACTCTTCTTCGGTCTCCGGGCAAAATACCTCGTACTGATCTTCCTGCTCAGAATACCAGCCTGTGTCCAGTCGCCCTTTTGTATACATAGCGCCACTTGTTGTAGGATGAACTCGGTCTTCTCGCGGCGTGTCATAGAGCCGAAGGTCTCGACTTGCAGCTCGCAAAGAATGTCTGTCGCTGATTCAATGTCGCCTTGCTCCTTCTTGATGTTTGACAAGATGCGGGTTACTCGGGCGCGCTCGACTTCGACGAAGATCTACCACCATGTCAGCAACAGCACATGTCCTGTCCGTTGGTGCCGCCTTACCTTGCCCTCGGTGACTGTCCGTAGTGTCTCGATGACGGACAGCTTTGTCTCCAGGTTTGGTGTCTCATCCAAGAATCCCATGACTGTCTGCACCATCTTGGTGGTAGCTTGCTTGAGCTGTCCATGCTTCTTGGAGAGGAGCAGGACCTGCTCATTCATCAAGTTCCAGTCCTTTGCATTCTTTGCTACTGTGACGATGGCAATTATGATTCGGGAGGTGGAGGCGAGATCTGAGGCCTGGGAAACGTCAACATATGCCCATGCGCACAAGCTTGGGGGTTGTGTACCTGGCGGGTCTGCTTCTCGAGCGTGAGCAGCTTGTCGATTCCAGCTTGCGGGTTGCCCTAATCAGCCATGTTAGCCTATCTCCAGCTTCGGCAACCATCGAACATACAGATGCAAGCTTCTCCGCCTCCGGGATAGCGGCATCGACCTCCTTGGTAAAGTCCTTGTCCGCCTTGAGCACTTCTCCGCTAGACATGGTGGCGGGGTCGTGATGTGAATCTGTCGGGTATCGGGATATTTACTCGCTATCAGATGAAGCGGAGGTGGTAAATAGAAGTATCGAATGGGAGAGAGGAAGGTGTGGGATGGGGCGGCGACGTTGTTTGGTCGTGTTGCTGCGGCTCGTCAGTGATGTAGAGATCCACGCTGCGAGCTGGGGCGCTTTGGCCACCGCCTTCCTTGCGCTAGGTCCAAACATCCGTCGAAGAGCCTCAGCCTTATCCTGGAGCAGACCACGTCTCTGACCTCATACATTGCCGAATCTAGTTTTATAGCTCTTCCATCCATATACTTGTCAATCAGTGCATTGCATACTAAACGTTTTATCTTACTGCGATTGTATAATGTATATTCCAATTGGAACGGCTCGTCTCTCACTTCAGGTTACGCACTCTACGCATCTGGTGATTCGACAATGTCGACGATCAATGTGTATAGCGGAGATTAGAGAGGCCGCAACGACTTCTTCTAGGGGAAAGAACCAAACTTTGGTCCGAGTAGACTGCATAATTCAGGTTGGGAATCAACTAGCGTTATCAGGGTATCCGTTGCTGCCTTCAACTCTTCGGATTACAAAAGTGTGGATCCCAAGCTCGAAGATTCATCGCGGTTCATACAAGGTCGCTGAAACTTCACCGACCCAACAACGCCCCTAAACTCTCCTCTGCTTACTCCATACTTACTCAGTCATGATGACTGCACCATCCGCTCCATGTATGCCGGAGCTTGCTAACCAGCGGCAATACCCCCCTTTCGCCTACCTCGCAAACTGCGCCATGATTGAAATATGCGTAATCACATTTGTGGAAGAATAAGCTCTTCAGATCGCTAGTTTCGACGGCAATATTATCACAAGGATCTTTACACTTGTGTTCGAAGGAGCTCATTTCTTTTGAATTGTACCCGTATATGTAAAGAGGTGGGTACCTCTGAGAGGTATTCTCCGTACTTCTTAGCATAACACTCGTAGAATAGGAAAGCGTAAACAATTAGGATACCTTTTCCAGAACGGCAGTAGAGTATAGAGACAACTAGCTCCTTCGTATGCTAGGCTTCGCTTACCAATATCAACCAATTTCCTCAAGTAGTCTTCTTCACAGTCGCGAGCTTCGCCCTCACAGGCACATTGTGCTCAGCATTCTGTGTATCAGGGAATCCTTCCAATTCCACACCCTTTTCGAACAACACACAATGCGTACTTCCACCATAGTGAAACATGCCAATTTCATCACCCTTCTTAACGTGCTGACCTTCCTTGACAGTGGCCTCGCACGTTGATACCTCTGTCATCCCGATACCCATGAAGCAGACCAGGCCAAGGTCCTTGTTATCAGCTTCAAAGAAGATGATGGCGCGTGTAGCTGTTGCAGTGAGGTAGCCTTGTCCTGTTTTTTCGCCTCCTTCGTCAATGGCGGCCTTAGCTGAGGGATCACCGAGACCTTCGAAAAGTGGCTCGGAGAAGTACGTGCCTTCAACGAGGTACGACTTCACGACTTTGCCGCTGACGGGTGCGTGCCAACGATGGTAGCTCAGAGCGGAGAGAAAGGCTTGATAGATGGTACCACCAATGAATTGCTCGTGCAGCGGATCCATGGCGAGCATGTCCATAAGCGAGTAAGGTTGGCCCTTCAGCCAGAAGCGATCGCGCTGGGCGATGTTGCGGCTCACTTTATAAGGCTTCGACTCACATGCATTTGCGATAACGCTATCGTCATCGGGGCTGGCAACGGGCCGCTTGTCTTCGTGAAAGTGGCGAGTGAAGAAGTCATCCCAAGACTTGTATCCATGATGCTTCTTGGATGGGTCGCAGTGGAACATGTCTTCAAAAGCGTGGGACGTTTGGCCAACATTGGCTGTCAATGCGAGGTCGTGAATGCCATGATCGCTGAGCCAGCCAATCTTGTCGCTGCCAAGTACGTATGCTGATGCTGGGGAGGCGAGGAACTCTGCCCATGCGTTGAGTGCCTTCTTCATCATCTTGTTGACTTGGGGGTCTAGGAAGAACGCAAAGCCGGATGGTGTGCCCTATATAATGCGATCAGGACGTATGCTGCGGACAGTTTATGTGTAGATGCTCACCATCGGCCAGTCCAAGATAGCATTGAACGGCGTTCCCACCATCCTAACAGAGTACTCATGATCACTCCACTCAGGCGCTGTTGTGAGAATATGGTTGAAGAGCTCCAGCATATGATGGTAATCGCGGACCTGCTTATGACCTGCGGGGTCGCTCTTATACGGTTTCTTTGTAGGTATCTCCTCAAACATCGAGCTCACCAGCATGTAAACACGCGTGTTGCTCTCGATTAGGTTTTTGAATTCTTGCAAGACAGGGTGGAGTTCTTGAGGGTTATTTTCCACTCGTTCAATGATACCCGACAGCCATTTCTTGTGGACGCGGTGGTCAGCTGGGAGCCAGGAGCCGGTCCTGTGGAGACGGTGTTCCTCAGGTACGTTGTTGGTGTTCTCTTGATGCGACATAACTCAGGGTATTAGGATATAAGGATATGTTTATTTCGACAAGTAGATGATCTCCAGACTAATAGGGTGGATTCTGAGATGGTAGAGCATACTCGGTGGTTGAGCATCATATATACGTCATCTGCACGCGCCAACCTGGCAGTCTACGAACTGTCGCATCTGCCCTGGCAGGATCCATGCATCGAATGCGTGTGCCTTCGAAAACCGATAGTGTCAAACTAAAGTCGTCGCTATTACTTCAGTGACCAGGAATGAGTGGGGTGAGTTGTTCCTTCGACCTAATCGGGCTACGCGAAGACATTTCCCGGCTTTATATCTCACAACACTTTTATAATCCCTACACTTTTGATGGGCTACATAATATCAGCTCACCAGTCTTTTGTCAGTGCTCAATCCATCACAGAAAAGTACCTCGTCACACACCGCCATTGCTATAGAGCCACCAGAAGTCTCAATCCTCGTCGGCTTCATTGGACCTCCTACTTAATTTTTCGTGTCTACTTCCTTTCTAAGATGATATATAGACAGATGTGATTTCTTCGCTGAACCTAGCAAGTTGATACAGAGTAGAATCAGCATATTTCAATCATCCGTGTCTGCTGAATAGTGGGTCCTTCGACACCCGGTCCCCACCCTCACTTCTTAGTCCCCGGATTCCAACAGTCAAGCCCCAGTGCAGCCCACAGATAGCACCCATCCACAATCCTGTACTGGTTATCGGTAATCCCCTTTTTACGCAGAATGAAGGGTGTCCTCGCACCATCAATCGCCAATATCTGGTCGCCGCGCCTAAGCGTTGACACCGTCTGGTGCGATGCCGTAGCCTTGGAACCAAAACCTGTAAAGCCGACGCTAAAGCGACTGGTGAATAATGGCCTGCTGCATCCTGACCATTTACAAACATGGAGAAATTTCGACAAGTCCGTACCTGCAATCCTGGGATCGTTTTTGATCACAGTTGGCTGCGCCTGAAGTCCATGAGGGCCAGTCGTGGACACACTTTCTACATCTGCTTTGAAGAAAGCTGCAAGCTGCCAAGTTTCACTGCTTCCAATGTATTCGAGCCGTCTTCGATTCCAGTGGTCTGTGTAAAGAGTTTTGCAATTCGATGCGTGGGTCGTATCGGAACCTGGACCGCCGGCGCTGGGAGGGGCAATAGGGATACTCGTTACATCTACGTAGTCAATGTAATGCGCGGGTACACGAAATAGCGGCAGCAATCTATCTTTACACAGGGACGGCCCTATGATTGCGAACGTAACAGGTTCCTGGGACATGTTCAGATGAACTGATGGCGACACCACTAAGGTGGCGCGCCAAGGAGTCGCATGATGTTTTTTGAAGTAAGGCAGAGCGAGAGGATGGGGATCGTCATATGCTGAATTCGCCAGGTACATTTCAAGGTCTTGCCGGCTCAGGGGAAAGTGTCGCACACAATGTTCAAGTGGAGGCGTTTGTAGACGCCTACGCACGATAAGATTTCCACATCTCCTTGGGTCATAATAACAGCTGCAACTGCATCATTCCGGACGACCTCATGGTCCAGAGAGTAGTCAACAAGTGTGAGTGGCCTAGCTTGAGGTTCCATCGAGCTTAAAACCGCATAATCCACATCGCTTGGATCAGTGGCGTTGCAGCTCATGCCCGCGCGTAGACATCCAATGATTCCAGCTTCGATCGTCCGACATGTCGACCATTTCAGAGTGGATGGCACCATAAGTTGATTCTTATCGCAAAGATGTTCAACGCGGCCCATGACGGTAGAGTCGAACAACAGTACGTGGTCGTTTACATGCAAATATACCGCTCGCGCCAGGGCTACTTCTTGAATGATCCAGACCCGTTGGAAGTACCTTACCGATAAGAGATAGTGCAGGTCGACTCATAGTGAAGTTTCAGTGTCTGTGTAGCTCTTAGGTCCTTTGCCACGTAGCCACCGAAATAATTGATTGTAGTGTCGTAAATGGGCCACTGGCGAAGAGTCTTGGATACAGACGTGAACACTCCGAGCACTGGAGTAAATCTGATCCATGAACCCAACTTCCTGATTACGTTCACTGATATTCGTCTGATCAATACCTGGACAAGGATTCTGCGTCAGCACACGCTGCGTTATGTTTTGCATTGGAAGCTCTACGTACATATTGCATCAACCCAGAGCCTTCGTCTACCGCCAGGCCGCCTGAGCTGAAGAAGAACAGTATAGCGATTTGCAGTAACTGGTATGACACCATCTTGTTTACATCGAATCATCATGCAAAGAGATGCGTCTCCGTCCTCAGTGGCCCAGGTATAGGATACAACGTCGTAAACAGGGTCGTCCAAATTAACACGGATTATCTCGCACCGAAGTGCATCTTCGGAGCTGCCTGGAAGAACGAGAATGAGTCGAATTTCGCGGCCGAGTTTGTAATTCAGCTTTGCGTATTCATAAAAAGCCGTCGCATCACTCATATGAACGCGGACTGTTGAAGACGAGGTTTCGAACACAGCCTCACCACAGTTGAGGCAGGACCTTATTCCGTCGGACTTGCAAACATCTGGATGTTTGCATAATGATTCGGTCATTGTGATATGTAGCTATCGTATCAGAGTCGCGCGTCCGTTCAGAGGGTTGAGCAATGGAAGACAAACGCCATTGCAGCGACCGCGAATTATAGGAAAAGGCAGCAGTCGGAGTCCGGCCTCTTGGTGGCATGGTGCATGCATCATGCGGGCTGTGCTTGGCCAATTGGTGGTTGCCGCAGTCACATCAGGCTGAGACTGAACCTCACGGTGAACCAAGTGGCGTGCGCATCAATGTAAGTTGATCTTTTGTGTTCCTGATGCATCCATATGGCGGAACGGGTCAAAATCCCATCGTTGATCAAGCCCCGTCCCTGTTGTCGTCCAACAATCCATGTGTGACAGGGCAAATAGGTAGCAGTCACCGACGATCGCATAGCTGCGATGACCCGCATCCCCATGCCTTGTATTATCATCAGGCCTGAGAATCAGTGGAACTGTACAGCCATCAACCGCCCATACAGTATCGCCTACATCGAAGTTATGACTTGTTATTGCAGGAAGATACCCAGCCCGGAAGATGCGTTTGTTTTCACCGAGCGTTTGGAGCTCGGTGCAGAACTGTTGTAGGCCGACCCAGTGGAGGTTTCTAGGATACCCGGTGGCAGACACTTTGTTGTCTTGTTGGAGCTGCGACTGTCCGAGGCGAGTGTAGGAGCGATCAAAAAGCCACTTGAACCGTATAGGCCATGATCGCATGTCAAAATCTCTTGGACCGATGTCGCCGTCGATGAGGGCCTTCATGTCAAGGCCAAATTGCTGAGCGTCTTGCCATTCTAGGCTTTCGCTAGATCGATGTCTGGTAGTGCTGTCGATGGCACCGAGACAGTGTGCACGAACTTCAACAGACGGCTTCGAGGGATGCCTTGGCCAATTTGCGGGTATGTCAACCACTGCTCCCCAGTCCGTCTCGCTGAGCTGGGCAGTCAATGACGGACTTCCCATTAGCTTCTCTAAAGATCTCCAAGGACCTATCTTCGATCTTTGAAACTGAGGACGCAGCGTGATATCGCCCCCGTACTCTGCCCAATCCGGCACCCAAGTCGGCAAGCGCTTCTGCGCAGGTCTGACTCTGAGCGATGCATATGCTAAGATCTCGAAATCTTCTCTGCAGATGATGATCGCAGACGCCGCACGTGTCATTACCTCCTCCACGGTTTGTGAATAATCGATCTGTATCAAACTCTGCAGGCGTTCGCCCACCATGCCCAAAAGGCCGTATATCTTATCCCTAGGATCTGTGGATGAGCAATTGCGTGTCATATGCAACATCGTGAGTAGATCTCTCGTCGGAGCACTAACTAGCGGATCCCAAGCTAGTGGGCCAGGAATTTGCAATCTGGATATTTTGGCTCTTCCTCGGATACGACTCATCAGATTGGCATCCATAGGACAGGATGCATTTCCCATGACCATCATCAACTTTTGCGCTAATGCTACCTCTTGAATCACCCATACCCGTGAAGCCCATCTCTTAGCAAACAACTTGTTCAGCGCAGCCTGGCGTCTCTCGGTATCTAGCCATAGACTGCGGGAACCGAACCCTAGATCCTCTTCCCCTAGGTAGACTAAAACCTGCGAAGCGCCTGAGTAAATCCTTGCCATGTGCGCAACCTGCTGGTTTCGCTCTTGCACGTTGCTTTGGTCAATAGCGAGTGCATCAACCCATAGCATTCTTCCTCGTGAGGTAAATCTCAGCCTGCGCAACGCAGACGCACAGCTTGATGTTACCGCCAGGACCGAAGTTTCTTCTTCTCCGATGTAAGCGCAGCCGATGCGCTGTGATAAGCTAGCGTCTCCATCTTCGGTGGCCCATGTATACGAGAGAGCCTCGTATTCGACATCATCATCCAGATTCGCGTGGAGAAGATCGCATCGGATGGGCTCGTGGAATTCGCCAGAGTGGAGGCACAAGAGGCGAATCTCTTCACCCTCCGAGGGGTCCAGCGGCCGATATCGGAAGCTGTTGGAAGTTCGGGGTGGTGGGAGGCGCGGGAGTTTGATGTCTGGCATCTCGACGCGCTCTCGGGAAAGCGCGTGCGAGTTCTTGGTATGACTGAAGAGAAATTCAGTCAATGCGTACGTGGAGGTAGATCCTGCAGATCCGGTTCGCAATACGCCGAGCCGTGGTAACTGAACGCATTGCGATAGGTTTTGCCGAAACGAAGCAGAGAAACTGTGGTGCACAAGATATATATCGTGAAGTCTAAAAATACCTCGGGCATGTGGAGAGCGGACAGTGGATATCCTGTAGCATGACGCGACGTTTTGCGGTGCTTTGAGAGGTCCCTGCAGCTGTTGTGGACGCGTGGCTGTGGCTGCTCGGCTGTGGCTGTGGCTGGGCTGGGCTGGTGACGCAAACCTCATGCACTCGACGTGGACAAACCGAAAAGCAACCCCCTTATCGTGAACACCTATCCAACTTTCTTCGTTAATCCTCTTTTCTTCCAAGTCTCAAAGACGTTCGCAACCACTACCATGACGCTGTGTAAGAGTAATGCGCGGTATTGTTAACACAGTAGTACCGGTAGTGTATCAACACTGCGAAACTCCTCGCTGATCGGACAGGATATCCAGGTAAGCTCCCCCACTAGCGTTCCACATCACGACCTACAGAAGGATTTTTTTTGGAAGATTGCACAAGTCTTCGTATGTAAACGTATGTTGTGTAGATATGTACAGTGATGGTATACGTGAAAATATAGACAAGAAGGTGTCCAAAAGCGGACGAAGACACAAGTGATGCCGGACCAGTAGTGTGTACTCGGACATGCGACAAGCGCTTACACAACAGGCCATCCGCTGGAGAAGTCGATCTTGTTGATACCAAACTTCTTCTGGCCATCGCCATAACCGATGCGGGTATCGACATAGTGGTAGTATAGAACAGGGCCCTGCTTGGGATCGTAGTAGACACCCTGACCACCAGGTCCGTAAACCCAGCCGTGCGACTCCAAGACAGTGGTACCCCCACCTTTGGTGCAGTCCACACCCTTCTTGTCCTTGAAGCCACCAGTGGCCTTGGTAGATCTGCAGACCTGGATCTTGTACTCCTGACCCTTAGCAGGCCTGTTAGCGTCGAAACCGCAGCACTTGCCAACTGAGAAGAAGAGGTAGTGGTAGTTGCCGTTTTTAGCAATAAACGGAGCTTCCTGGGCGTGCTCACCCTCGGGTTTGAAGGCAATGTTGGTGACGGTGGAAGAACTGGTCTTGAGGGGTGGGTTGGCCATATCCTGGACGAAGAGGTCGTTCCAGAAAGAACCAAAGGACATGACGAACTTTGATCCATCCCAGTAAAGCGCACTGTCAATGGCGTTGTAGTTCTTTCCGGCGCTCGATTGGATGCCGGTGGCGCCATGGTCCTTCCAAGTGTTGAGGTCCTTGCTGGTAGCAACACCGATGGCGGAGTTCTGAACACCGAAGGAGGAGACGGTGTAGTAGAGGTAGTATGTGTCGCCGACTAGGGTAACGTCGGGAGCCTGAAGGCTTCGTTAGATTGTTTTCAAATGAACTGATACGCCATAGTGCTCACCCAGAGGTCGTCCTTGCCAGCCAACTTGATCTTGGACCCAGCCGGAATCGCGGCACCCTTGTAGGACCAGGGACCAGTGAGAGAAGGCGCACTGTGAATAGCGATCTTGCCACCGGTCGAGAAACGGTAGTAAGTACCGTCAGAGCGACGGATCAGGGCCGGGTCGTGAGCGTTGGTGCAAACACCGGAGCAGGCCATTGGGTTGGCATAGCCGTAGACTGCGGTGACAGCCGAAAGCAACGAAACAACAATCGAGTAACGCATCTTGGCAATGGGTAGCGAATGGAAGAGGAGGAAAGAAGAGCGTGATGATTGAAACAAAACAACTGCGGCTGGTAAACAATCTATATATTACTGGTGGTATATATCAAGCTCATGAAGCATCCCAAGGCGGGCCATCACGAAACTTTTGGCACTGACTAGACTTGGAAAGACGGGATTGGAAGTCCCACCGTAGTCTACTTTCCCCACGTTGGAAACCTGAATCTCGGTATGTGCATGAAGAAGCCGGTACGGAGAATTTGCTCAGAGCATGTTAGGCCTGCATGTTCAATGCTAGTGTGAGGGATGCAGATGGTGTTTCAAGCTTCGCGGCTCTGCCGCGTTCTGTGACTGGTGGATTGTACGAGATGCAGTGGCATGTGTAGATGATTGATGGGGTGATTAATAGGATGGGGCCTGCTTGTGCGTCGGAACGCAGCGGGTTCGGAATTGTGAAAGAGGTGACACGCGCCACATCCGTCCCTGTTGCTATATACACATGTAGCTATACGAAGTTGCGGCACGGGGAGTGAAACATGCCTAGCCAAAGGCCTGTCTTGTGGCGCGGCACAATATCAAGCACTTCGGCTGCTGAAAGAACGCTCTCGCCCTCACGACCACAAAAACCTTTGGTGAACCGTAGTGAGGCAAATAGATTATCTCCTGGATGTGGTGGGCGTCTTAAAGATTGATGGCATCGTAATCGTGGTGCTGGCATTGATCGTTGTGAAATTCGTCCTGAGGCTTCTCTCTTGGCGTGAAATCAGCCACTGCTAACCTCGAACTTTACCCCTGGTCGAACTTTCTCCTGCTAATTGCGGCTATCACCCTGCGCAAAGATTGTCGAACTATATTGCGACGTTGAATGCTGGTGTTTGCTGATTTCCTATCGCCATTCGGACGGGCTGAGATCTGCCAAACCAAGACCTCTTGATTACCACCGGCACATGACTAGCGAGGAATACTGGGATATCATACGGTGGTACTAGTGTCATATTTCTTACCGTAATTTTAACAAGCCTCTGCTTCGCCACTACTTGGTGACCCGACGCATTGACTCCAACACCGAAGACCGAGCGTACCTCTCAACTATCTCGATACCATATTTGTGGTGTCGGCAACAGTTCGGCAGAATGCGAGCACCTTGCCCACGAGTAAGGGAACACCATGGGCACTAGACGTAGTAGCTTACCCCGTAGAATTTATCCGCAGGAGCGATTCATACGCGAAACCTTACTTCTTGTAGGCCTCAGGCTTCTAGATGCCTTACCCTGGACCCTCGTGGGCCTTGAAACCGGAATATCTTGTTCCAGACTCGCCCAAAAGCTAGTTCTGGTGGATGCTCACTGTGCCCATTGGCTCATAATGCACTGGGATAAAAGATATAGTGAACCGACTAAATGCTTCGCACAATATTGTGTTGTAAAGTGAGTGGCTTACCACCTACCAACGATCTGACCCTTGCAAGTGATTGAAGCAAGGCCGTCCTCTTCTGAAAATCGGCTCATAGTTTCAGTATTTCTATCCGCCCAAGCCATCATGAGCGCTGTCCCAAAGAAACCCCTGGTTCGAGTCATCTCATCGCGATCCTGACCGTCTGTCAGTTCCGCATCAGGCCATCGTCCAGGTTTACGGTACGAAGGCGTCGAAGTCAGACACTGGCGCACCGCTTTGACTTACGCCACCCCCAGGAATGTAAATTCTTCCGTTCACACCCACAGCGTACGTTCCGTGTCTAGGCAGTCTCATTCTTCCAGTTTTCGCCCATCGATCTCGCATAGTGTCGTAGATCTCAACCTGATCGAACACCCCAGTTTCTGACAGTGCATTGCCCTCCCCGCCGAAGACGTATACCTTTTTTCCGATTACACCAGCCGCAACACCGCCCCTAGGAGTAGGCATGCGCGCCGTGCTAGTCTTCCAACCAGCTTCAAGATCACAGAGGTCAAGGGCGAAGACTGTATCGCGAATGTTCGCTTGTCCGCTATCTCGTCCGCCGAGAACGTACATCTTCGCACCTACAACTGCGGCACCGGCGTGATCCCGGGCTTCTGGTATATATTTCGCGGCCTCTGAGACGGTGGACCACATCCTGGTGTTGGTATCGAAGATGGAAACAACCGAGACGCTGTTCTGGGTGCCATTCTCGAATAGCTGAAGTTCCGACATACCGCCAGCGAGATAGATCTTTGACTTGTAAGTACCCATGGCAGCACTACCTCTTTCTTCCCCAGCAGGTACGCCGGGTATCGTCTCCCATAGATCAGTGATAGGATCGTACACCCAAGAGTCTGGCACCGCACCCCACACCCTCTTTCCTTCCTCCGCTTCGCCTGTTTCCGCCAAACCGCCTAGGACATATATCTTTCCATCCACAACGGCCGCATTGGCGTGGTTCAGTCCTCGTGGCATGCTGGCTTTGGTGGTCCATGTGTTGTCCGTGATCGAGTAGAACTGCATCAATGGAGTCGTGTCCACAGGTGGAAAAGACGTATTGGAAGGGATGATGCCGCCGAGAATTGCTACAGTAGCGGGCGGGAGCAGCACCGTAGTTTGTTCCTGGCGTGGGAAAAGAGGAATAGGAGCGAGTTGTCTCCATGATGGCAACGCACCGGAAGAGGGTGCAGATGATGCGAAGGCAACGAGCAAGGCTGTAGCCAACAAGGTAGGGTTGAGTAGAGATAGATACATCGTGACTATACAGATTTGCGGATGGTATGCTGTGGAAGCTTTCACACTTTGTGGTTGCTGAAGAGCGATGGACACCCAGTATATATATTACTTCAACATCTTCAGGCCTGATAGAGGACTTACATGGCTATGTTGAGAATGGAAGAGATCTTTGGTGCTGCACTCAAAGCCGACCTCAGATCCGCGAAATCCGAATGACAAGATCGGACATGTGGTGGAACACCAACGTAAACTACCTGCGCGTTACGCCCTGCATTACCAAGCCTTGGAAACCAAACATCTACGGCGCAACTCATACCCCGACCTTTGTTCACAGCTTGTCTATGCCTCAGCGCTTTGGCGAAATATCTCCTCCGAGTGTTCCTTCCAAATCGTGTAATGCGTCTTGCCCTCAAGAATCTTGAGTCTTCCACTCCCTAATCGCTCATTAATCCATTGCGCAACTTTCAACGGCGCCTGCGCATCTTGGTCCCCATGCACTAGCCATACTCGCGCGCTGTCCACATCTTTCAGATCAAAGCCCCAATCTCTCGTAAGCACGGCGCCGTCCTGCATGCATCCACCAGGGCCTTGTTTGAAAGCCTCAAGCAGTGATGCGACAACGTCGTCAAGGCCGGTATCTCCGCTTTCATCACGAAATTGTTCTTTTTCTTCCGGAGTCTTAGCTTGGTCTTCGAGGACGCGCTTGAGGCGAGAAGGGTCTCTAGTGCAGTAGGGACGAATCAGAATGTGTGGCAGAAAGAGACGGAGGGCTCCTTGTCGCAACAGCCATGGCGTTATACCCATGAGACGCCATGAGAGAAAGGGCACTGTATCTAGGAGTGCCTCGATAGGTCCAATACCACACACCACAGTCGTGGCTCGAAGTCTGTCTTTGGGAATAAAGCGTGCGCAAGCCAACGCGTATGGTCCGCCTCCGCTGGCGCCCAATACACTGAAACGATCAATGTTGAGATGGTCGGCGAGGCTCACGACATCGCCAGGCCAGTTAGTGAGGCCACGGTCAGCGAGAGTCGAATCTCCACAGCCAGGCCGGTCGATAGCGATGAGACGCGCGCCAATGTCCTTACAGAGCTTGTCCCAACTTCTTCCGACCAGCCGACAGCCTGGAAGGCCATGGAAGAGAAAGATGACGGGATGGGAGGGGTCCGTAGAGCCATAGGTTGCGAAGCCAAGAGTGCGCCTGTCAGGCAGGCTGAGCACTTGGCATTCGTTGGGTCGGAGTTTGAGCTTCGCAGGGCTCGGAGGCGATGAAGGAGCGCGGTCACCGAAGAGTCTGAGCATTTTGCCAAGTTGTGATGTATTGCCTCTCGTTCGCACACGTTTGGTATTTATGACCCAATATACGGTGATGAGATGATGAGAAGATGAGGATTAATAGTTTGAAGTTCGCAGTCCATATACCTTTCAGCTACGTTAAATTCCCGGCTTCTGGCTGACATGTCGGAATACGACTGCATCTCACATACGGTGAGCAAAATGCCGTTCTGCGATGCACCGATGACACTGGTAGCCGATGGTCTCGCAATCTGACGTCGCTCGTGAGCTCCTTAGTCAACCTTGCAGGCCATCAAAAGCTGCCGCCTATCACAGATCATGTGCGTTAGACGCATTCCGAAGACGTCATATGCAGCCTGTTGCTGCGGCCTGTCGCATGTTCGCCCTTTGTGTCCATAGTGTTTGGCATACGAAGATTGATCGTGGTGTGGTGGGTGGTGGAGGGATTGACAACTGCGATCCGCCCCTGTCAGGTAGCTCGGATCGGACGTCGGCACTTCAGTCCTATCTTTAGCACATGCATCACCATGAGACTTCTGCTTCCATCCCACCATTAGCAATCACGTCTTGCCTGTTGTATCTTTTGTCTAGTCTTTCTGGGTGTTATATTTCCGATACATTTTTCTCTGATCCAATCACTCTTTTGCATCCTCGAATGCTGGGCCTGTGTACTGCGGCGCAGCAGTCGCGTTTCTTCCCTTTTAGTTGCTAGACGCATGAGATACCCCAAATAGACATTTTGGCATTATGAGCCCCATTACTCGACGCATTGCTGTGCTCTTCGTATTCACAACCTTCGTTTTACTCGCCTTTCGCCAACTCAGCGCCCGAAACGAGCTCCCCTCGCCGACCTTCACCTCGTCGAATCGAATCGACCATGCTGTAGCGTGGAAGCACGTTCCGATACGACACCCAGTTTCCTCGCTGGCTTCTCTCCCCACTGGCACGCCAGTTACCATCCCAAAGATACAACATGAGTTCGGAATTGAAACCGAGCACAATAAGGCGGAGAGGTTGCACAGACAAGCAGCTGTGAAGAAGGCATTCCTACACAGTTGGGCAGGATACAAGGCCTACGCATGGCTGCAAGATGAAGTGACCCCGGTAACAGGGGGCTTCAAAAATGGCTTTGGACAGCGCGGCGCGACGTTGGTAGACGCGCTTGACACATTGGCCATCATGGGGTTGGAAGAAGAGTTCGACAAGGCTGTACATGCTATCAAGAAGATTGATTTTACCACTGCAGGTGTTGCGCGTCTGAATGTCTTCGAAACCACTATTCGCTATCTTGGCGGTCTTCTGAGCGCATACGATCTAAGCAAGGCGAAACATCATACACTATTACACAAGGCGACTGAGTTAGGAGATATGCTTTATGCTGCATTTGACACGCCAAACAGGATGCCAATCACACGCTGGGACTGGGAAAAGTAAGATTGTGCCATGCCATCGAACCGTCCATACTGATTTGGTTCAGTGCTGCTTTAAACGGCCACCAAGAAGCCGACGCGCAAGCACTTAGCGCAGAGATAGGATCTCTGTCGCTCGAATTCACACGCCTTTCCCAGCTCACTGGCGATCTGAAATACTACGATGCGATAGCGAGGATCACCGATGTACTTGAAAAGCATCAAAACCGAACCAAGATACCTGGCTTGTTCCCGGTACTCGTCAGCCCAGGTCCGGAAGTATACAATGTCGACGGAACTTTCACGATGGGAGGGATGACGGATTCTCTATATGAATACTTGCCCAAGCAGCATCTACTGCTGGGAGGACTGACAGATCAATACCGGAGGCTATATGAGAGCGCCATCGAGCCAGCAAAAAAACACTTGTTCTTCCGGCCCAGAATACCTCAGGGTCAAGACATCCTCGTCTCCGGAGATGCCCGCATCAGTTCTTTTGGTTCTGTCAAGCTCGAACCAAACGGTCAGCATCTTGCTTGCTTTACTGGTGGCATGGTTGCTCTAGGTGCCAAAATTTTCAACCGAACTGACGAGCTAGACGTTGCTCGTAAGCTGGTAGACGGTTGCATTTGGGCTTACGAGGCGATGCCCACTGGTATCATGCCAGAGACCTTCCGAATGATGCCGTGCTACGGCGAAGAAGACTGCGCATGGGACGTGGAAAAGTGGCATGCTTCTGTCAAGTACTCATACTCTACTAACATCCACGCTGAACATTATGACGTTCAAGACGTCATCAAGGAAATAGGGCTTCAGCCTGGTTTCTCCAAGATTGCGGATCCGCGATTCCTGCTACGGTAAGTACACAATTACCTTTTACGGACACCACTAACAGCAGGTACAGCCCGGAAGCCATCGAATCCGTCTTCGTCCTCTATCGCATTACCGGCGACACCGCCCTCCAAGACACTGCCTGGCGCATGTTCGAGTCCATCAACAATGCTACCATGGCCGAGTTTGCGCATGCTGCCATCGCAGACGTGACGATACCGAAAGGCCAAGAGACGCTTAAGCTGGATGAATGTGAAAGCTTTTGGATGGCGGAAACACTGAAGTACTTTTATCTGATCTTCAGTGAGCCAGATCTTGTGAGCTTGGATAAATACGTATTGTAAGTATGACTCCTTTCATGTTGAGGGTTACTCTTTGAAGGCACCGCTAACGACTGCACAGCAATACTGAAGCACACCCACTGCGCCGGCCGCATTAGAAGAATGGGATTACGTATCATCAACATATGTATCGATATATAACAGGTCAAGATTTACAGTATCTGTGTGCTACGTGACGTGTCTGTTAACGTATTCGAGGCCCATCTACTCACAACTACCCACAACCAGAGACAAAGCAATACTACAATGGCCCAATAGGGATTACATGAGAGAGATTATCAGAACCTAAAGGCACGACCGTACCTGTATGTACGCCCGTAGTGCCGCCAAGCCCTTGTCTACACATTGGACACGTCTTGTTAGTCTCTAACCTTTGAATGAGACACAGCTTCCCAAAAATGTGCCCACACGCAGTCCTACCCGGATTATTATTTGGCTGATTTTCACGGAAAGGCAGCTCATAGCTGGCATCCAGGCGCCAAGAGTGAGTACACTCCCTTCCGTCTTCTGCGCGGTCAAGGCTCTTATCCTCGCTTCAGAAGCCAGTATCAAACACTCCAAGCTATCACGTCAGTTCGATTCAGACGACCAATCCCGTTCAGGTCATGTAGCCTGTTGCAGTCACGCGCGGTTGATCATTAGCTGAAGTAGCAACCTATCACCCTAAAACTACTCGCTGGTCTTTCTCAGAAACTGTATTCTCTTATCTCCACCACACAAAAATGGCCGCAGTCCCCATCTACATCATCGTTCGCAGCACCAGAATGACTCTGGAACTCCCCTTATCCGCGTTCGGTCTCAACGGTTCCAGAACCCAGATGAGTATCCATTCTTTGAAGATACAAGGATCCCGTAGCATATGGTGATGAACCCTGTCTACACCGCATAGGATGGTAATGCTATACTTCACAGCTAAAGTAGACCGCGATTCCCAAACGACTGTCATGATCGTAAAAGGAACCAAGATTTCAAATGGCAGATGCCAAGTGGGATCTACGGAGACTGATGGCAGAAGAAATGGAAACGCTTACGTCGAATGGCAACATGCGCCAGACTTTTCTGACTAATTCGGAGGCAGAGGGGATGATTGGCGTAGCATTATTTGATCATGACTTGGGATTACAGCATGAGTGGATTCGGTATACTAAAATGACTGTGCATGCACACACTGCATGAGATGGTCAAAGTGTACAGTAGTAATCTGAAACGATCGAAAGCCCAAGGATATCACACGTGCCCACTGAATAGCATGCTCAATCCGTTTTGATAGCACCATGCGGGTCCGACTGGTCCATCAATCGGCATCCCCATAGTCGCTAAACGTGCGATACTCTCTACCAACTCCAGACTACCAACACATACAGAATGGCGCCCACAGAACCTTACAAGGTAAACGGCGAGTACTACATGATCGTCGGTTACTCGACAAGCCGAGAAATTCATAATGGCCTTTTGATCCACACTGGTTTCCCATCTCTTTCCATCATGCTACAATAAAGTCGAGCAGCATTACAACGATTTATCCACAGAGCAGAAACCAGATTTCAAGTACGCAAGTGCCAAGACGCCGGATCGTGATGAAGCGGGAAATGTGTTTACGCTGATAGCTGGAATTCCTGGTGTACCGGGTGATGGGGTTGGGGTTGCTTACTACGCGGCTGCAGGAGGCGGTCCTAGTGAGCAGAAGGGACGGAGAAAGGAGCGCATGGATGTAGATTGGCCGCGGGTAATTCAACAATTTGCGTCGAAGCAGGCAGAGGGTGTGGAAATGAAAGAAGAGTCTGAGGATGGGGTAGTACTGTGGCGAAAGCATGGGTCGAATGTGTGGATTGGGATGCTGGGCATGGATGTGGAGTGTATAAATTCCATTGGTGATAAGAGGCCAGCGCCTGCACGTGGGAATGACGATGCGTGGTAAGTGTAATATTTTCTTGTATATGTTGGGCTCCTCACCACCGAGGTCAGCCAAGTTGGTGCTTTCTAACCATTTTCTGACACGCCGTCTTTGTGTCGCATCCAGTACCTGAAATCTACTCCAATCTCTCGTTCCCTTCCCTGATAGCCTGCCCGTAGTCTCCTGCATTCGGTGTCCTTACGATAGTGTGCGTATGGTACTTTGCTGGCTCCTTGTTCGTCAGGAATACGCCGGAGTGATGATCAAACTCGACCAAGATAACCGGGCTCTGGATGCGGAAGTAGAACGCGTCGTCTTTGCCAAAGCCTCCGATCCAGCAAAAGTACGTTTCGCCAAAGTGTTGCTTGATCTGTTCAAGCTTAAGTTGACGCGCCTTGGTTGGATGGTACAACAGGAATTCCTGGCATATAGAAATCACGAGGTCTTGTTGAGAAGAGTCGAGAGACGAGACAAGGACTCCTTCGTAAGGTACGATGCGATTGTCACGGAAGGCACCGCATTGGTGGCGCTGGTCGTCTGGACCCCAGGCATCGGTGATGAGCTCATCGCGTTTGGTTTCGTCGTTGTTGAAGTTGCCGTAAACTTGCTTCATACCTTCATCCCTCATCTTCTTGAAGATCTGTGCTTTTTGCTGCTGTTCGTGGCTTAGACTTTGCATCAGCTTCCAGCCCAGACTTCCTTCTTTGTGTAAGATCTTGGTACCCTTCCATTCTCCTTCGTCGATGATGTTTGGCTCCGCGCCGGTGAATGAAGGACTCACGATGACCTGGGTTCCTTTGAAGAAGCATGAGATGTCAAGGTGATGACCGTAGAGGAGCCACCCCCAAGGCGATGAGGCGGAGGAAGAGGGTGTACCGAAGAGCAAAAAGTTGTACGAGTATTTGTTCAAGATGTTGGGTAGTTTGCAAACTTCGCCCAAAAAGTGATTCACGCGCATGGCCGAGAGGGCCTTTTGGTAGCCTTCTGGCGAAAGAGATGCCTCTACCACCGCGAGTATTGACTGTGCAGTACTCTCGGGAACTAGAAAAAGTTAGTATAGATTCATGGTTCTTGTACATTTGACCCTTGCCTTCTTCAAGTCTGAGACCAAGCGGTCTGAGTAGGAACTCTGGGTTGCTCCATGCTCTCCATTCTCTCGCATTGATCGGGTACGAGATCTTGTCTTTCTGCTCGCTGTCCAGGCCTTTGAGCAACTCCTCTGCCTTTTTGACCGCGCCGTCAACATCTGCGCCTTCGTCGCGTGCCTCGAAAAGACCTTGCCTTACTTTGCCATCATTCGTGATGCCTTTGTAGGGCTCTTCCAGTAACTTTTCCCAGACCTTGGTCAAGTCGTACAACCATGGTGGAGCACGGTTGTTTTGCATGTCCTGGACATACTCGTAGACATTCTGCTTTGCGGCTGTTGTGAAGCGCGGACTGCTGAGGTCCGGTAGATGGGCGCGGAAGCCAGCTGATGCTTGGTCGAATGAGTTGCGTCGTGTCATGGCTGAAGATTGTTATGTGTCAATCTGCGTACTACCCTATTGCTATGACGGGTTTGTTTGCGAAGGTACGCTGAAGTTTAAGAATGAAGCTTTTTTTTTTCGTGAAGCTATTTTCCCGATGACAGCTACGATGCTTGCTATCTTCAGGTGCTTGATTTGACCCCGAAGGCCACGCTATGCCCGTATCAGTCTTTTTCTTGTGTTGTGAAGTTGGAAGCCAACTCCGGGTGAACACTCTTCCTCCACACCAACTGCGGAGCACGTAATGATGAGTGATAATTTTGATGTTTAAATCCAAACTCGATGAAGATACTGCTACTTCCAGTGCAACGGCTGATGGATGAACAAACAACTACCCTCGTTGAATCGGCGGAGGACGAGAATTTCTCTGTCTACCCATGAGATGATTCGGGAAGTCACCCCACATTCAGTTTGAAGCGTTAGCGCGGGGATGGTGCAGCCCCTCATTGCGTATTCACGGGACGACTGAAGTCGGCTTGCAGCTCTATATAGAGCCTTCTATGTTTGTGCCACTCTATATATACGCACGCGAATCCAAGTGAATAAAGTGTCATGAATAGTGAACAGACTGCGAGGCGTACAATCCCCCCAGATACCTTTTTGCTGAGTACTCTCTGCATTGCATTGATTCTATTGATCGTCTCTCGGGATGGACGTTACGAATGAGGGCCTCGAGAAGCTGGCCCTCTTGGTGACTGCTGATACCACTCCGGAGCGTGCGACAACACTCACTAGACGTATGGTCGACGGGTTGAAAGCCCGACACCAGATTGGTCTCAGCGCCAACTGCTCAAGTAGGTGTTTAGCAAGTCTGCCGTCCACTTGAACGCTTGACTGATGCTTCGGAGTGATCGCAGAAGGGTTACCAGCTGTACGACAATACCAGCCCCATGTGCCGATAAGCTGTGTACCTCGGGCTGCGTATCCGGAGTATCCGCATTCAAAACGTGCAGTTCCCGGCCCCGATGTGGACGTCCGAAGCAGCAGCGAAGGAGCGCAACGTTGCGGAGTAGAAGCAACCTGGTATCGGAACACATCACCTTCAGTCTCACTTGAAGATGGTGCAGTCCCGCCCGATGTGATGGTAAGATGCAGGGACAGCCACGCCCACACCCCATGACTCCGCATGTGCCGAATCTCGCGCGTCCATGACGGCGGTGGGGCGGTGGGTGAAGGTGCGCTAACCTGGGAAGCGTTGCCCCGCCACTGTGGGGTGTAGCTGGCCACAGCAACTCCAAGTCTCAAGTGTAATCGGGCCTAAAGCTTTCTCCGATATATGATTGCAAACATCTCCGTGCTTGGTGGATTCGATCAAGCTTTGGCCGTTACCACAGTTGTTGACGTATTCGCTTCCTTGAAATACGTTGGGGATTCTGATAGTTCCGGTTAAGATCTCTTCCGGTGGCTGAACATTGTGCGCGAAGAGCTCGGAACTAGTAAAGGAAGCTGGTGTAAGCACGAGAGACGGGAGTATAGAAGCATCTAAGGATCATCTCGAGAGCTCTGGCCGGATTCTTCGCTCGTCTTGGGAAAGATCAATCCAGCAACAAGCACCAACCACATTCTGCCAACAACCCCCTATTCTTCGCCACGTTATCAGACACTGTCCAAGAAGTGACAAGAAAGCAAAAGCAGAGCATTCACAATGGCGGAAAATACCAGCATCGCCATTGTTGGAGCAGGTACGATATTTTCGACACTCCAGTCGTCCTGTTGGAAGTGATAGCATCTGACAACAGTTCAGGCATGGGTGGCCTTGCAGCAGCACTCTCCCTTGCGAAAGCCGGCCACAGGAACATTACAATATACGAGAACGCAACAAACATGGGCTTTGTAGGCGCTGGCATTCAACTTGCACCTAACATGGCTCGTATCCTCGACCAATTAGATTGCTGGGGTCCAATCCGCGACGAGGCGGTCCAATGCGCAAACACATCTATCCGGGAAGGCACGACGAACAAGGAGTTGGGTTACGTAGATCTGAGTTATGTGCGAGAAAAGTACGGATACCCACACATGGTTGGTCACCGAGCTAGCCTCGCCAACGGCCTGTATGAGGGATGCAAGAGGGAGAGTGGAATTACATTCAGGCTGGGTTGCAACATATCCAACGTACGCTTTGGAGCAAAACCAAAGTTCACCGTTTCGCCATCGCAGGGCCAAGGAGAATCTCAAGAAGCCGAATGCGATGTTCTCCTGGGCGCTGATGGCGTGAAAAGCTCTACACGCGTTGCTATGCTCAAGGAACTCGGCCACACCGGTGCCGCTCGCGATTCAGGCCAGGCTGCCTACCGTATCATGCTGAACCGCGATCAAATGGAGAACGACCCCGAGCTGCTCAAGTTGATTGATTCCGATACAGTGACACGCTGGATTGGTGAGAAGAAACATATCATCGCCTACCCCATCCACAATAAGCAAATCTACAACATCTCCACCGCACAGCCCGATATCAACTTTGCCGGCGCACCAGATGCTCAATATACAACCAAGGGCAGCAAGAAGGCCATGCTAGAGGTGTACGGCGATTTCTGCCCGATGATACATCGCATGTTGAATCTGGTACCAGAAGGCGAAGTCGTCGAGTGGAAGCTAAGGGTTCACGATCCGTTGATCACTTGGGTGCATGGTACAGCCGCATTGGTTGGTGATGCCTGCCACCCTACGCTTCCGCACATGGCACAAGGTGCTGCCCAAGCGATCGAAGACGGTGCTGTACTTGGTGTCGTGCTGTCTCCCAAGCGCATCGCCGACAGGAAGCCACAGACCATCGAGCACGCACTGCGACTATACGAGAAGCTGAGAAAACCAAGGGCCGAGGCACTCGTCGAGCTTGCAGCGGAAAATGGGAGAGAAATGCATCTCGGTGCTGGTAAGGCCAAGGAGGAACGCGACAAGATCTTCGCGGCGATGAAGGCAGGGTCAGGGAAGGTGCCGGATAGGTGGGCGGATGCGGATATACAAGCAAGGGTCTATGGTGTCGATGTCGTGGCTGAGGCGGAAGAGTTGTGCCAGAAGGAGGGGTTGGAAGCGAAGTTATGACATGGTTGTCATGAATTCATATCGCCTCGCAGTGGTTCTCACATACGAAACCCACAATAAATACACAGATAAACGTTCCAAGAAGCTGTGCTAGGTAGGACGTTTATGGTGTTGATGATTTGATGACACGTTACTCGGGGAAGTACAATACTTCCATAACCCCAACAAGAGGGAAAAGCCCTGTATTGACTTTACATTCGCTCCGACATGTGTCCCCTCATTTTATGGCCGTTCCAGTGTGTGAACATGACTGGGACCAGACTAACACCCACAAGCAATGCCGCGACAATGCCAGCACTGTTCGCAATTCCAACATTCTCAAACATGGGAGGGAACCAAAACGGGCCAAGAAAGCCCCAAATCTGCCTTACAAACGTAACGAACACGCCAACGCTACCGGCTTCATCAGGATAACAATCCACGGCATATGTGATGAGGACCGTAGTAACGATTTGGTTGCCTGCTGCACCTATGCCTGCACCGATGATGGGGGTCACGTTCCAGTGTAAATCGGGGGCTTGCTCGGTGCGGACGAGGAACACGACTACACCACAGATGGTAAGGAGGATGCCAAAGTAGCTCAGCCAAAGGCGAAACTCTGGAGCAGGCCCGAGGGGAGCCATCTTCTTTGCACGCCATCGCATCCAAAGGTCGCTGGAGTGTCCGCCGATTTGCTCGCCGATGATGGTGCCGACAATGACACCGAGGAATTGTAGGCCAATTTGCTGTGCATTGAAGTGAAACTTCTCTCCGAAGAGTTGCGGAATCTCCACTGTTGCAAGGACTGATGCAAAGAGGAAAACCATGGCGTATGCGCAGGCCGGAATGACTACACATGGGTACTTGAATAGCCGTAGGGGTGAGATGAACTCTGAGGCGGTGATGGGTGTAGGATCAATACGTCGGAACTTGAAGTACATCTCTTTGTAGGCTGCGAAGCCGAACTGCGCGTGTTGCGCGTTGTTATGTCGTATGAAGCGCGTCTCCGGCCCGAAGAGGGTGTAAAGGATGAGCTCGACGCCATTGACGCTTGCAAGGATCCAGTAGATCCAGCGATAGCCGACGTTGTATGTCACAAATCCAAAGATGAGGGGTGCTAGAGGTATACCTAGGGTAAGCATGGCTGTCCAGATACCCATGAACTTCGCTCTCTCCCTCTTGAAGAACGTCTCAACCACCACGGCACTGCCGATTGCATTCGGGGGTGAAATGAAGAAACTTTGGAAAGCTCGGCAAGTCGCCATGGTAGCATACGTTTGGCTCTTCGCGCAGCCAATGTTGAAGAATAAGCTGCCGATCAAAGATACGATGAAGATGGGTCGTCGTCCATATCGCGTAGAGAGCGGTCGCCAAAACAATGGAGCGCCTCCAAGGATTGCGATTTGCAACGACGTAAGATAGGATGCTTTTTGGAGGCTAACACCTAGGTCTTCGGATATGCTTTCGTAGGCTGGAATGATCGCAGCAGCAGGGAAGGCACACATCATGGGGTGGAAGGCGACAAAGAACAGGTTCATCACTTTCTGATTTCTTCGTTAGCAGGCATTGAGCTGATGTGTTGGTAGCGACTTACCTTCCACTGAGGCCAGTTGTATGGATCTGCCGTACCCATGGTGGGTATAGGATCAAGCTCAAGTGTGCCATGTCATTCTAATAGGTACTGTCGATGCTCCTCGGAGAGATGAGACGCCTCGTCTTTGTCGAGATAGGTGCCGTGGGTAGGTAGACGTTCTATGTCCTCACCACGAACCGGCTCGTTAGAGATGACCTCCTTGCCGTTCTCCATGACTGCTTGATAGTCCGAGTGTTCAGACCCTATGTGTGGGCCGTGGGAAGATATAGTCAACAGGGAAGAAGGACCAGCAGTCTCGAGCACGGGCGTTCGAATAACAACCCCATATTATGTACCCATCCTCTCCCATACTGATCACTGCGGAATAAGACTTTTGCGGAGACCCCCAGTGGAGACCCCAGATGTAGGACTATTGGCTAAACACTAGCTCACTGAGTTTCAGACAAGGATCGTTAGCCGTCATCGTCACGCTTTTGTCGCTATCTTTCGTCATTCTGCTGCCCGGGAAGCGGCAAAAAAACTCGGCAGCGACGCACCGAGGCTTATCATGTTCATATACCGACGGGCAAGCGTCGTCGCGCTCCAGTGGACATTCGGATATTGCTGAAGAATGGGAAACGACGGAAGGCTATGTCGGCATCTAACCAGGTAGGAAATTATTGGCCGTGATACCAGGTTTGCGAATTTTCGGCAAGCTTGACATCACAGAGTGAACGTACGCGTCTCTTGCTCGTGTTGGAGGCTCAGTGCTCAAGCTTTAAGAAAAAGCTTGGCCACCGGGCGTCTTCCCGCTTCCGACTTCGGTCACACCCGGCCAACACGACTTCCCAGCCACCACAGTTTTCACAACACCATGAACTTGTTGAATGGGCAAGCCATACGAGATTTCGTAAAACACTGAAGATGTGTAATTTAAACCTAGTCTATATTGCACACTCGCATGCTTTTGCGCACAATTCGATCGCCTAAACCACAACGAACAACCCCTTCGAGCTTGCCAAGGTCCTATCATCGAGACACCATCAACAAGATATCCGAAATGGATGCGTTTCGATGTTGAACACGAAGTTGTCCATATTGACCTTATTGTGATCGCTAGAACTGAGATAAAAGTACTTGAGGGAGTTCGGCCAGCCAAAAGCTCCGCAGAAGTGAACATACGATGTCAGTGTTTCATAAACACCGTATATCCAACACTGACTCCATGCCGAGAGATTGCGCGCGCCTTGGTTTCCGACAACAACGATATTAGTCACCTTTCCAAAGTCAAAATGCCACTGACCAAATTGTGTGGTATCCAGTACCCCCATATCCGGCGATGACGGACCATTACACTAGGCCGTATCCGATGTTTAGCTATCGTGTCTCAACATGCGTAAAATTGCAGCATCGGCTTACTGGTGGAGACGATGTAGTTGGGGGTACGTATCTGCCCTGGCCGTTTTCTCTGTCAACTGCATGTTTTAATTTCCGCACGCTGGCATGTACCCTATCCAACACTGTTCCTTCACGATGTTTGCATCTTTGTGAGCAGCACAAAATTCTCGTCAAATCTACTCCAGACTATGGGCCGAGTCATTCCAACTGTGATAAGACACTGCTCAGGAGCGGCGGCTTTAGGTAGCTTAGCACCCTTAGCGATTGCATTGGAAGAAGCTATAGACCGTTCAGCGTTTGCCAAAGGTTGTGGTCATAGGCTGTGAATGCCAGAACGACTGAATGGGCCACACAAGCATTCGGTTAATCGTTCACCGTGTACCCGATTCTTTATAGTATGTGGACAAGCGGTATGTTATGCCAATGCAACATATATGCACGAGACATTCTACTAAGGCTGCGACTTATTCGATCGCAGCGGCATCGAAGTATTGTATCCATCTTGATCTTTGGGAAAAGGCGCGTACAGATCGAGGAAATATTGCAAGCAATGCAAATTCTAGCACAGCTTACAGCTGGCGCTGTTATCGCTGTATGTAATCTCAGATTTCTGCGTCAATACATGCTGACCTCCCTAGGTGAGCGAGTTTCATCGGTTACCCATGCTGGAAACAGATGCCTAAACTGTGGACATCGGAAGTGCTGGAGGAGATGTGCTATCATGACGCTGGCGGGGACGGATGAGCTGTGGCTAGAGAGGACTGGCTCGAAGAGACTAACCAAAAGGTCGAAGTCGCTTGTCGTGGATTACCGTAGTGGAACGCTATTTTGGGAATTGATATTGGCTTCTTTGAGCAACTGAACTTGAAGATTGGGAAAAGATGTCGAAAGCTGCAGTTTGAATATTGCATATAATAATGACATATGCTAGAGTCATATTTGCTTGCGAAAGGCGCCGCGATCTGATTATTTCCTGTTCAGGTCTAGCGCAGTCGAAGCACCTTTCTTCATGAGGTACTGCACCTTATTGAGCGCAACGATAGCCAGTCTTGCCAGCAGACATCATCGGTGACATCATTCGCAGCGCATTAACGTTCGTTCTGAAGACGCAGCACACCCCGACCTCAACACGGTATGCGACGCCCTCCGCATCCTACAAACCGAAGCTCGAACGACCTCGAAAAACTGCGCATTGTGAGTCACTTTGTCGACGGCAAAGGCTTGAAACGTGACGTCCTTACCGGTCTGCCACGCGTGATCGGTCCGTATTATGGCGAGAATATCGCGACCTATATTAAAAAGGTTATTGGTTGCTACGAGCTGGATTCAAAGTCAGGCTACTTCGTCCTTGACAACGCCGGCACCAACGATACATGCCTAGAGGCTCTTGCGCTATGGTTTACTATAGACGTCAACAAACGACGTTTGCGTTGCATCGGCCATATCATCAATCTCGTTGTATGAGCAGTTATCTTCGGTGAAAACGTAAGCAAATTCGAGGACGAACTTTGAGGTGCCAGCGACGAAACCTGCTTCGGAATGTGGGCCCAAAAAGGGGCTATTGGCAGACTCTATAATCTTGCCACCTATATCCGTCGGTCAGATCAACAACGACAGGTCCTTCGAGATCTTCAAGGCGAGCTTACGAGCGACGATGTGATATTCACTATTGACCTTATTATTGACGGCAAAACGCGCTGGAATCCAGTATACCTTATGGTAAAACGTGGTGAGTTGACACCTTAGGCTTGCAGTCCTTCTAACTCTGAAGCTGACAGTTTGTTAACACTTGAGCTTCGCGACGCTTTAGAACTCTATCAAATTCGCTGGCAAAAGCCAAAAGATGACCCAAGGCACCGAGACCTGACGAAAGACTTCCTCGATGCTGAAGGGTGGGCCGAGTTGCAACGCTTCCGCGACTTTCTGGAACCGTTTTATATCCTCATAAAGACTATGGAAGGAAATGCAAACAGACATGGCAAAGAAGGTGGCCATGGCGCTGTTTGGGAGACTCTCAAGACGATGGACTATATTTTCATCGCATTTAACAATGCTGCAGCTTCATGCCGCGATGAACCAGAGTCTCACTTCAAACGCGGAATTGAGTGTGGCTGGATGAAGCTTGAGGAATATTATAAGCTGACAGACGTGACGCTGGTGTATCGCGCCGCCCTGGCTCTCCACCCTACCTACGGTTACGATTATTTCGAGGAATACTGGAACGGGACGATGAGAAAGCCTTCTTGATTTAAGGGTATGAAGACGGTTGTATCAAGCCCGTATGACGAATATCGGCGCCAGGCCGAAGTGGAAGCCCAAGCTCAGGCTGGCTTAGCACGTGACGAAGACAGTGAGGATGGACAGCATATAATTAACGATTGCAGCTCTTTCGGAAAGAGGAAAGGCAGTTCACTAATTCGCCAGCGAAAAATGTCTAAAGTCGCCAGCGAACTCACCGCTTTTCAGGAGAGGGAACTCTATCCAGAAGACAACGATTGTCCTGACACTTTAGCGTAGTGGCATAATCACAGACACGAATATCCGGTCCTCTATAAGATGGTGTTGGACCTGTTTTCGATACCTGGCATGAGCTCTGAGTGTGAGAGGGTTTTCAATCAGACCAAGAAGTTTGTTACAGACAAGCGTAACAGGCTATCACCCGAGACCATTGAAGCGGACCAGCTTCAGAAACACTGGCTCAGGAACGGCTTGGTATCGTAGTAAACTTAATGTACGGGTGCTAATGCAATACAAACCTGAGACGCTCTGGATAGTTACCTCTTGAGGCAATCCGCTAACTTCTTTAAGTTGAGTCGTCAAACCTGATCAAACTCAAACCGACCGACCAAAGCCTCCAGTTTGAGTCGGCCGGTTTATTGACCACACTGGACGTATACTTCTATTCCGGACTGTTCGAGTCTTTTCTGCGTCTAGATCACAAGTATCCTCGAGGGTTTTGTTAGAAGCTAAGGGATTATATGTATGCGAATTGTAGAGACAACCGCGTTATCTTGTAATAAGGCGATGTCGGGTTACTAATTTAAAGATAAACTTAGGAAACATCTAAAACCTAAGTACAAGAGCCACTAGCTAACACCTAGTAATATGCCTCTATACACAGCTAAGATTAATAACTTGTAAGAGGCTACGCTTAGAGAGCTATTGAACAGATATACTATAGTTATATTGCTTATACAACGTACATTTTTAACATTACAAGTTTTAGTGTTTCTTAGCTATAAAAAAAAGCTAACGTGCCCCACCATCGAGATGCGCACACCATCGAAATGCGCACTCTGCCAAGCCCCTACTACTTTCAACTCTCTATTACAATGTCTTAACTACTAAATCTTAAACTGCTTTCTACTGAAGATAGAGTTATCTAGGCTATCTAAGCTATAAAATCTAACGCGTCGCTTACCTAGCGATAAGCCGCGCATCGCTACGATATACATAAAAGCACTCTCCGCAATTAACGCGCTGGAAAGGCTTTACGACGCGATACTTAACCTAACTAATTAAAACTCTAGAGGAATAAAGAGGAGGCGATTATACAATATATAAGGAAGCTTAATACGCAAGGCTTTGCCCCTACGCTTAACTATGTGCGAGAAATAGCTAACTAACTACTAGCTATATGTAGTAGTAGCTAGGTTAGAGAAAACTAGACCTACAGGCTTGTACGCTAGAGACCTAAGATTAAATCTTAGTTAATAAGATAGTAGGATTACTAGAGAGTCCTCTGCAGCGACCTAGCTATTATTAGGCCCTAGTTTAATCTTGTGCACAACGTTAAGGCTAAGTATAGGATTATAGATAAAGACGTCTATAATTTTAATAAGACTAGCTTCTAGATAGGCGTTAGAGGGTCTGTTAAGGTAGTAACAGCCTCTAAGAGACGTCTTAAGCTACTTAGTATTTAGCCTAGTAATCGTAAGTAGGTAACGCTAATTGCTAGTATTAACGCGATAAGGTAGTCTATCTTACCCTTTTTTATCTTTAAGGCAAAGAACTATAACTAGGCCTAGTATTACAACCCTAAAGATTAGAGGATAGGAGTTAGTAAGAATAGCTAGATAATAAACAAGCTTAGTCTTGTATAGCTACAGCACTTTATCTAGTATATAGAGGCTCGCATAGTAAGTAGTTACTAGCTGCTTATTATTAATAGCTATAAGAGCTACAAGTCGCTCGCCTTCTAGGATCTATATAAGGAAAGTAATATTATTACCCTCTATATGCCTCTATACTTATTGCACATCCTACAGCTACTTAATGTAGGTTGTTTTGCCTTGCTAAAGCAGGCGTACAAGAAGGAAGTTAGGGGCTTAGTAGATAGCTACATCTACTATATTAATAAGAAAGCCTTCCTAGCTGCCTTTAAACTAATATTTAACAAGGCGTTCTTAAAGAATAATATCTTATTAAGCTTTTAAGCAACTAGCTTAGTCCTACATAACCTAGATGTAGTGTTATCTAGGCTTAAAGTATAGCCTCGTACGCTAACACTACCTACACTAGGGCCTACCCCTTAGGAACCTAAAACACTAAGTAACGCCTAGGAGATAGAGGCTTAAACAACGCTAATTATTAAGAGGATAACAGATTACAAGGAATTATTACCTAATTCTATTATTAAGATAGTGCTGTAGGTTAAAAAGGGATTAACTTTAAAGGTGCACTTACACACGTTGCTTAAGGCTAGAATAGCTAACCTTAAAGAGGCAAACTAGGCAGCATCTAAACGTAAAAAGCGCAAGAAAAAGCAAATCTAGAAGGGAGGGACCCTATTACAGGCAGAGGCAGAGGATATAGTTAGGCAAAGGGATGTTAAGGCTTAGTTAGAGGTAGAGAGGCGTTAGTAGAGGGTGCGCGCAGGTAGTAGTACAGGAGGTATCTAACGCTACAAGAACTACAGCGAGGCAGGACATAATAAGCGTACATGTAAGAAATATACAGCAGAAGTAGTAGATTAATTCTAGCTATTAAACGCGTAGATAGCTTATTATAGTGTTAAGTTATTTGCATGCGAACATAGATTGCTGTATTTTGTGCGCATTTCGATAGTGTGCGCATCTTGATAGTGGGGCACGTTATTGCACAAAACCTTTTAAAACACGCTGTAAACACCTTATTGTTAGGAACTCTCTCTCTCGCGGGGAATTCAACTAAGGCTATCCTAGTTATTTTTTGCACACACACTCCCAAAGTCCCACAAGCGCTTAAGTTTCAGTTTAGCGGTATCGCCTGGTAAATCCTCGTTCGACATCTTCGCAAGTTGTGGGAAGTTAGGCGGGCTGCGTGATAGAGGGTGCTAGGAAAAGTTGAAGGCGGAGTGGCTTGTTGATGTGATGCTAAACGAGTTTACGAGCTAGTTAAAGCTGTTTGTTGCAGCACATTACAAAGTTGCACGATAGCTTTCGCGTAGACCAGTCGCGGTTTAAAAGCTGGGTGCTTCTGTTAACTCAGCCACAGCCTCGCAACTGCGGGGGTCAACGACGGAATTATGGCTCGCGGTGCGTCGAACGCGAAACCGCAGCAATATCAAGCAGAAAACAGCCGCGGCTCCCGCAAGGCCTTATGTCGCCTAGCATCCGAGGGTCCTGTTCTGGTATCTTTTGTCAAGATCGTATTGACACAGAATACGTCTTATCAAAGTGGCGTTTGTAGTTTCTCGTAAAGATGATATCAATTCTTAGGTGATGAGTGAGTCGTTGCACATCTAGTTTTCAGAAGCAGCCCGTCGTGGCCGGGTACCTATTGTACATCTATGTTCGTAGACCAAATCAAAGTTATTGTGCTCTCGTTGCCTGCCCACTGGAACTTCAGCCGCTCCCATCCAACGGCCCACGCCTTTTCAGAGTTCCGTCCTCATATTGGCGCAGCAGGTTAGATAACTTTGAAAACTGCACTGGCTTTGTGAGGAACAAGTCGACGCCAGCGTTGAAAGCCTCGTCCTCGTCCTCTTGACTAGCCAGACCAGTCAGAGCTATTATGACTGGTTCCTTAGCAGCTTTCATCTTACGGATCTGCCGTGTTGCCTCAAAACCATCCATAATAGGCATCGAAAGATCTGGTATTGTCGTTAGCCTTGCATCCAGATTGAAACAGTGTGACAATTGGTCTGCTTGCCCATGAAGATGATGTCAAATCCCTCACTGCATTTCTGCGCCGCTTCAACTGCTTCCCTGCCATGTTTCGCTTGTTTGGTATGATGATACCCGTTTTTCTTGAAGAAAGCCCCTAACAGCCTGAGGTTGAGGGCATTGTCATCGACGATAAGAATGCGAAGTATCCCTAGGGGTTTGAACTTCTGATCAAATTCCAGATCCATCGGCTTGCTTGGCATTTGCTTGGTTGCAGCTGTTTGCTCGCCATATGTAGATGGCTTTGCAGGATTCGGTGACAACTTTGACGAATCGGAAGATGCGAGCGGAGTCTGAGAAATTTCAGATATTTGCAATCTCTCCAAGCTGGGCATGTAGCGCTCGCCCGGTAAGCTCTCTTTGAGTTCTTGTAAATTTGCTGGCCCTCTCCGGGGTTGTGGCTCTTCTTCCGTCTCTTGCCTATCGACACTGGCATGTTCGCCGTGTGTTCTAAGCTCATCCAACTTCTCAAGACAAGACAGCAGGCCTTTTTCGACGTTGTTAGGTCCAAGAGGGCGAGGTATCCTCTCCCATTTAATGTATCCATCAATGGCATCCATTCGCTTCCCGAGCCTGCTTGGAACCATTGCTATGCTCAAGAGCACACCGTGCTTTCCATATGCCTGAGCGGTTCCACTGACCGCCTCCAGGACCTCCTCGTTCCCCTCGTCGACCAAGACAATATCCGGTCTGGCGTCTTTTGTGGGCTCTAGGAGGGTACAACCGTACCATTCGCAAAGGTAGTTCGTAAGAGATTCACGGACACATCGTGGGAAACCGTAGATGACCGCCGACAACTTTCGATCGCGGATCATCTGAATGTTGCGTTCGAACTTCAATGCTGCCTGACCCTTCTCTTCATCGTCGGGTGTGCACATTCTCATTGGTATTCTGACGATGACCTTGGTTCCTTTATTCTCCTCGCTCTGGATTTGAATTTCACCACTGAGTAGCGAGACCAGACTCTTCACAATCGACATGCCCAGGCCAACGCCATGGGATGAAGTCGTGTCTTCCTGTGTAAAGGGAAGGAAAAGCTGATTGTCCATGAATGCTTCAGACATACCTCTTCCTGTGTCTTGGATGATGAGGGTAAGAGTGCGCCCTGAGGTGATATCATTGCTGGCCCTCAAAGAGTCCTCGATGACTTTGCTTGCACTTAGTGTGACTGTTACCGATCCGCCCTTTGTGTACTTCAAGGCGTTGCCAATGAGGTTGACTGCGATTTGTTGGATGGCGCCCGACTCTGTGTAGTAACTCCAGTTCTCTTCGTACTTGATGTTACAGACCACTATGACTTCACCCGCGTGTGAGTTCTGGAAGCTTTTTCCAGCTTCAAGGACAACAAGAACTTCTTCGCATAGCAGAGCAATGTTTGTGCATATGTAGAGGTCTTTGTAGTCTCTATCCGGCCCAGAAGCAAAGCCTCGTTTGTCAGAGAGTGCCCATACAGTGTCAGGCAGGTGTCGTTGACGGTACTCATGTTGACGCCTTTCAAATTGATTGATCTTTGCATAACTTAACACACTGGTAAGCGTCTCATGCAGGGTCGACCCGCAAGTAGTGATCATTCCTGCAAGCGACTTTTGCATTGGATCAAGTCCAGAGTCGTCGAGAAGTTGAACTGCACCAAGGATTCCGTGAAGAGGTGTTCCTGCACAGCAGTAAGCAGCTGACATCGCAGGATGCAAGGAAACGAACTCAATTCATGGCTAACTGAGGAAACAAAACTCTCTTTCTGCTTTGCAAGCAACGAAGCATCGTAACGCGCAATCTCCGACTCGACGACGTGCAGAAATACCTTCAACGATCCGAGGTCAGTAGCATCCGTAAAAAGAGGAGTTGACTTGGTCCTCCATGCAAAACATGCACCTAGACGTTTAAGTGAAGTAGGATCCGTAAGCGGCTTGAAAACAAGCTGTTTGATATCTTCGAAGGTCGACGTGAGCCTGCGTACTTCCTCCTGCAAATCGGTCTCTACCAAGGTTTCGTTCTTCACTTGCATAAAGCCTAACTTAGACGAATGCCACACCGCACCAAGCGGATGACGATCCATCAGCCTTTGCAGGAAACCTTCGTCGGTGCCCGGTAGTCCAAGCGTAGACTGAGATACTCGCACCAGCTTTAACGCGTCATCAGAACCGGATATCCCAAGAATCTCAGCAGGTCTTTCAACGTAAACGCCTTTCAGGTACTCGGCGCTAGTATAAATCCTGCTATGAGTACCAGGTGGATCAGCATCGTGTGGCTTGAATATATCTTCTGGTAAATCGGTCCGGTCGTTCTTTGATAGAGTTTTTTCCTGTGCAGATTTGTTGTGGTGTACAGTTGGGCGCGCAATTTCACGTTCAAGCTCTTGCTCTGGTTCGGCAACGGGTTGTACGTCGCCATGAAATCCAATGAGACCATCGATGAATAGGACTCCATCAGCTTTCAGAGCAGAACGTAGACATTCGGCGGCCCTTCGAAAGATCTTTCGATACGCCGTCTCACCTTTCGGTAGCCCTCGCTCATCGTCTTTGCCACGTTTGCCTGTCAATGATCGTGCGTCTTTGGCATTGTCGTGTTCAGCAATACGATGATCTCGCTCGATCTCTGCGTCGATCAATCTTTGGGACTCTCCCCCTTCCATGGGTGGGTCATCTAGTCCTGAAAGTGGATCGTCCGCCAATGTATTGGGATCCACACGCTCAGCTCCACTTTCTTTCTTTTTCTGTATAGAGGATTTACGACCTGCAGGAGTTTGTGGCTCTTCGAGTAGCTGAGTGTGCAGAGAGCGCGATTTGAGAAAGATGTCAAGCTCTTCCTGCATAGCGGTCCACCTGTCGTGGAAACCGCGTTCTCTTGCAAGTTCGAGTAGGTTCATGCATCTCCGCGCTGTATCAACCAGGAAATCGGCTTCAATTGTCGATAATGGTGGCCTTTCAGTTCGGTTAACAACACAGAGGGCACCAATGTTATGTCCATTCTCTGAGGTCAGAGGAACGCCTGCAAAGAACGACAACTGCGCCGGCTCCGACACTGCTGAAAGGTTGCATGTTCGCGGATCCCGTTTCAGAGCGGGTATACTGAACGCTCTTTCGCTTGCTGATTTTGAGTTAATTGCAACGATTTCTTGAAACAGCGAGATCCATGTTGATCGGTCCACCTCTCCGATCTGCAGCCATGTACCTTCTCCAGAATCGAAGACTATTTGGGAAGGTTTGTCGTCTGTATCCGCTCTGTGGCCGCCTGCGACGGAGTGCAAGCGGTCGGCGTCATTGAGTACTAAGAATGCCCCCTGCACCGCTACATGACCCTGTTAGCACACCGTTTGATCTTCGGGAGCAGTTACAATACCAAGGTGTACGATTGTGAGCTCGATACGGTCATTCAAAGAACCTCGAAGGGCTGCATCCTCTGCGAGAAGTAATGCTTCGTCGCCGTGCAAAAGCTGAAGATATCTACACGACGTGTGAGTGGAAAATGCGCGGCCTATACAACAGATTGTATGTGCGTACTTGCTCAGCTCATATTCAGCGTGAGCCTGCTGGAAGGTTGCCATCTTCAGAGGGTTGTTTCAAGCCTGATGTCGAACACTCTGATTTGTGAGTGGGGTCCAAGCCAAGGCGCAAGGCTATGACGTCATTGCACCAACAAACAGATTCGACATAAGGAGCAACGGGGAACACAAATGGACCCCATGCACCAGTTGCGCCACTTGCACCAAAGAGACGGAGAGAAGAAGCCTCACAAATGACTGTTCGCCAGTGGCCAACCGTTGATCAAACTCTGCGTTCCAATGCTGGTCTGGGCCGTCCGCTATTACTATGTCAGTTGAACCGTGCACAGGTGCGGAGAAATTGCGGCCGAAACACAGGCCAGAGCGACGTAGGTCAGCAATCTCACCATGCTCGAGCGCCGTCATCGGTCTAATCAGTGCTGGTGCAGCGGATGGGTACTACTTGAGCGATTCCCTTCCTTGATTTACCGAATGAATTACTCCTTTGCTTGTTCGAGCACTAGAATCAGCGAGAGATATCAACGCCCTTGCACGCACGCACGCACGCACGCACGCACGAACGAACGAACGAACAGTCACGTATGCAGTGTCTTGAACTCTCGTCTCTACCACTACAACGTACAACGGTCCAGAAGCTCCGCGTTGTTTGTGTCCGCACGCAAGGACAAGTAGCAACGCTCAAGAGATTGTTAAAGGAAAGAGTGGTAACGTCCGAGTTGCGAATACCTATGCCTAGTCAAGTACAGTGGCTGCCTAAATTTACTATGGGGACCACGCTAGAGCCTACACATAGCCCTAAAGCGCGGTAGCCTAACTTGTCAACTATAATACCTTGTTTTCTCTGCCCATGCAAGGCGCGACTTTGTCTTCCCAATTGATATATCCTCTGCGCCGACCATGAGCACCTTTCTTACTGCATCAATCACCATCCGTGAGCAAATCTACCACGAGCTCCTTACCTACATCCCCTCGGCTACAAATACCCAGGCGAACACTCCATCGTACAGGGCGACCGATGAAGTTGCACCCTCATCGCCGCTATGCAAGCTGCTCACCCTAAATCGACAAGTCAATGGAGAGGTCTTACAATTTTTGAGCAGTCAGTTGTGTGTGGTTGTCAAGACCAATCATTCCCGGTTCATCACTACCATATTTGATGAACGAATGCAGCGCGTGCCACTTATTTCGCTGTTACAATCTCGCTCCGGAGCTATAAGAAAAGATTTCTCAAGATTTCCTGTGGCCATGGAATGGGATATCTGCGTGATTCGAAACAAGCTAGAAGCGGAGAGTGCACCGTGTTACTTGATGCCAGCTACGAGCTTGATACCATTTATCCAAAATGCTAGAAAGCGGATGTTTTGGTAAGTACAAGCAGCACATAATGCACACTCGAGACGTTGGTTGATCTCTATCAGGCAAGCCGACGCGTCTCTAACTTTTACACTTCTGAGAACATTCTCCTATTCCAAAGAAAGAGCCCTGGAGATTCTCATCCACCCTTGGCTGGACAGTCCTTCCTTCCGCCACTTGTATCTTGGTATCAGCACCAACGACGAGATACCTTCACGCCTGACCGTGGAGTTGAGGAAGCACTTACAGACAAAATATTCTGCTGAATACTATCTCTCCAAGCTAGAGTCTCTCAAACAGACTGTAAGTAAAGACGATCCAGACAACGCAGTTATAAAATACATGATGGCGCTCAAATTCGCCCGCATGATCTATGATTGCCATTTTGACTGCATACGCGACGCTGCGGGAGAGACCTACGGCGCATCTACCGATGACACGGTTCTTACACTGTGGACCACAACTTGCAGAATCGCTGTGAGCGTCATACGAACCCTTTGTCCTCTCACAGGTACCTTTGGCCCGAAAGGGCTGGAGTTGGCGGATGCGTCTCACAGTGTGACATTGCTCCAAAAGGCGCGGAAGATTGCTGAAGAGACGATCAGTTTCCTATCGGGCCAGCCCGTGTGTGCACGAGAAGAATCTCAGGATCTGGGTGAAGTGCAGACGCCGATTCGCTGGGACAAGTTTCTGATAAGCTTCAGGACGCATATCGTTTGCAAAGCACTTGGGGATATAGATGCCGCTATTGGATATCTAGAGGATGCGATCAAGTACGATCCTGACAACACAGAGAGCCCTATACAAAAGTTGATAGAGCTGAAAGCCGAGCGTGGGACGAGCAACAAGGGGACCATGTCCAAGATTGCACGATGGGAAGATTACCAACGCGTTATATAAAACATTGGAATTGTAATCGTGCAGCAAAACATGTCAGATGCTTCTAGTCAGGTTGGTACGACGCGCTAACACCCCGCATAACATCCTCAAACATGCCGAGGTTCGTACCATCTTTCCACCACAGCTCTGCCGACATGGCTGAATCGAACGTTATGCGTCCACGCAGTTCGACGCATATACACATACCTCCTTGAAAGCTACACACAGTCAATTGGTACTACCAACTTACGTCCATCAAGCCCGACATTGAAACCCACCGCATAAACCCCCATACCACCCCCAAAATGACGCACGCCGCCTCCAAAGACGACCTACGCGTCACCACGCTCTTCGACTTCACCCAACACGTCGTCCTCGTAACAGGCGGCGCAACCGGCCTCGGCGAAATGGCCGCCCAAGCCTTTGTCCAAAACGGCGCGCGCGTCTTCATCGCCTCGCGCAAAGAAACCGAACTACGCTCTACTACCGAGCGCCTCAACGCCCTCGGCTCGGGCCACTGTTCCTACATCATCGCCGATCTGAAGAACAAAGCCGGCTGCCTGGCTCTCTGCTCTGAACTCTCCAAACGAACCGATCGACTTACTGTCCTTGTGAACAACACGGGTGCCAGTTGGGGAGACGATTACTATGACTACCCTGAACATGCGTGGGACAAGCTGTATGCGCTGAATGTGAAGAGTATATTCTACATGACAGTGGGGTGTGAGAAACTGTTGAGCAAAGGCGCCGACATGCACAATCCCTCCAGAGTCATCAATATTGCTAGCATGGCGGGCATCACGACCGTGGACGTTACGACGGGCAAGGGTGGCGGCTTGAGTAAACCGGGGCATGGGACGTTTAGCTGTACGTTCTTCCCTCTTTCTGCCACCACCACGACACTGGACACTAACGCGTGTGAAATGTAGATGGCCCGGCTAAAGCAGCATGTATCCACCTCACTAAAATGCAGGCCTCGAAGCTCGCCCCCAAGAACATCATGGTCAATGTCATCTGCCCGGGCGTCTTCCCCAGTCGCATGACCAACTTTGGACTCGAGAAGTACGCTGATGCGTTGACGTCGGGACAGCCGACTGGGAGGATTGGTAAGCCGAGTGACTTTGGAGGACTGGTGCTGTTCTTGAGTAGTAAGGCTAGTGCGCATATCACCGGCAATGCCGTGGAGATGGATGGAGGTGCTACGTTGACGGGCTGGAGGGGACAAGTTGGTGGTGGAAGTGATGGTGGAGAGAGTAAGCTGTGAAGAAGAGAAGAGGAAGAAGGGCAAGATAGATTCGGTATGTCCGATTGCTGTATGTTAGAATAATTTATCCCTGTCAACTTCATGTCAAGTTGATTGAAGTATTTGCACACATCGAGAACAAGAAGCGTGGACTTGACTAGTGTGCCGTAGCCTTGCTTCCGATACATCTAGCCATGCCCCGTCTACCCAAATAGCGCGCACGGCATAAGGCCCTCATTTCCCTCCTCACTCTTTATACACAAGTTGTACTCTAAGGAATGCAATGCCCCCACAACAAAAAGCTCTTCGCATGCATATTCCCCAACTGCCTCGCAACGAAATCCACCATGCAAAGCTAAACTCAATATATGCCTTGTGTACGGTACTGGAAAGTATCATAACTAATAACAATGTTAGTAAGCTTCGAGGCAGACGGGATGATGCATAGCAAACTTACAGTCGGGTATAATAACTCCCCACGCTCTTCGCAATGAGTTCCTCGACAAACCCTTCCGCCTCCTCCCTACTCAAATGTAACATCAACCTCGCCCTCAGACTATTCGTCACAGTCTGCGCACCTGCCTTGAAACAGTCCATACTACTGTTCTTACTCATCAAATCGACCAGCATAATCAACCTCTCGGCATCTTTTCTCAGCGCCTGAAACGCCTTCTTGCATAGTGTTTTGTACTCTTCGTACGCAGGGGATGTCACACCGCCCAGTACGTCGACGTAGTCTTGCGTTAGTTTGAAGGGCGCGGCTTCGAAGCCCATGGATCCCGGACTGTTGGAGAGCATGAAACCGAAGTCGATGTGGATTATGTGGCCCATGTTGTCGATGAGGAGGTTGCCGTTGTGGCGGTCTTTTAGTTGAAGGACGTAGCATATTATGCTGTAGGCGGCGAGGGAGCGTGCAAAGCAACCTACACCGGCAATGTAGGCTTCCGAGTCTGGTTCGCCAAATGTCTTGAGCCAGTGGTCTTTGAGGGTAGCGATGCGTTTTCGGGGGTTGGTGCCTGCTGCTATGCTGGCAAGGGTCAAGCTTCGCTTTAGGGAATGAAGAGACACGCCATTTGTGATGGTTTCGATGAGTCCACAGGATTCGCCTGTAACGAGAATTCGCATGCGTTTTGTCCAGACTGGCACGTTCGCTTCTTCCCAAATCTTGGTGCAGACCTCGATGAGCTGGCAGGCAAAGGCTTCTTGGCGTAGATCGGCTCCTGTCTTGACAATGACACTGATCAGATCCCAGTTTTTGATGTGGCCGTATGGTGAGGACCGCCGTATTCGTTCTCGTTTTGCGCTCCATTCTTCACCAAAAGTCGCGGCACTAGGATCATCACGGTCGCCCTTCCGCCGCATACCACCTGTCTTGAGATCGTTCTCCATGCGAGCTGCGCCCGCGCCCGAGTTGGTCGCGACCGTCAAGCCATCCTCAATCTCTTCTGGCTCGCCTGTAATTGCTGTTGGATCTGATTCTGCCATGATCGTATCAAATGTAGGTCCCTGATCCTCGTTCAAGAAGTTTTGCTCTTCCAAAGTCTGCATACTGGCAATGATCTTGGCTTTGATTGCTGCTACCTCGCCCTTTGGCCGTTTCGCACCGCTTGCTTCGAGTTGTGCGAGCATTTGAGCAGCGGTCCGCATGTGAGTCGCCAGGGCCGAGAAGTCTGGTTGGTCGACAGCTTGATTTCTTGAATTCAGGTTTGCTGGAATTGTCATTCGCCTCATAGGGCCAGGGCTGTTCGATCTGCTGATTTGTGAGTCGGACGTCCGTGGTGTAGACAGGGTAGCCACCGATGACAGAGTGTTCGCTCCGCTTGAAGACCTTGGAGCCGTGGCTTTACCATTGGCGGTTGCACTAGGTAATGTCACGCGTGCCATTCCAGATGCAATGTCGGTCTCATCCATGTCCTTGATGAGTGAGGTGCTCCCCAGGTCTCCAGTAGCGGGCTCGAACACGCTGTCTGACCCATTGGGCGGTGTGCGATCAAAGGCAAGATACTCGGCATTGGTGATGTCGAAAAGACGTCTTCTCGAGGTACCCTTCTCCAACATCAGCTTTTCGAGCAGTTGTTGGTTCTGCTCAGTGTCGGGATCAAAGTCAAAGTCCTCCTCCAAGACCTCAACCATGAGCAGGTAAGGTACTCGCTCTGCACTGTTGAGACTAGTCGATTCCGCAGGGTTGATGCGCACTATACGGTGATGTTGGCTTTGTGACGGTATCCCATCCTTGAGAGTCGGAGGCGATAACAAAGGTATGTCTACTTCGGCCGGCAAGTCCTGGTCTATCAACGCTAGCTCGGCCCTCAGCGCGCTCAAACGTGCGGGTTTGGGCACAACGACTAGGCGATTTGAGATATCCTCGAGAGCGCTTAGAAACTGGGTTTCGTTCCGGAAATAGTTGGACCGCAGTAACCGTATTTTCTGCGCGCGGGATAATGCGGTGGGTGTAAGAGGCCTGGGTGGTAGTCCTGCATGCTTGCGTGAGCCATGTTGCAGAGGGCCCGGCCCTAAGCCAGCAGTCGCGGGGGGCGTAGGGAGAGGAGACGATCTGGAATCTCGAAAGTCAGGTAACGAGGACGAGCTGAGCCGGGCTTCTGTTGCTATTGACAACAGCGAAGGTCGGTGTTGCATCGAGGGCGCCCGTTGAGCAGCGGGCGGTCGTACAGCCGCCTTCTTCAGCTCTTTCGGGTCGCGTGGCCGCGGAGACGAAGCCTTGACTGAGCGCCCATCCTCGGGATCGGAGTGCTGCGCCGCTACCCTCTTTTCCTTGGACCTCGACGATCCTCCAGTAACAGTCTTGCTCCTTCCGACCTTGGCCGTCTGCACGTTATCCGAGATGATGTCCTCGACGGGTCTGGGTTTCCGCGCCTGCGCGATGGCCAGGGGCCCGGCGTGAAGTGGTAGGAAGGGCGCCGCTACGCTCGCAAGGACCAGACTGGAGAGCACGGTGACGGGTAGTACGTTCTCCTTGATCTTCTCTCGGCGCTGCGGCTCGGCAGAGCCGAAGACGATGCGCTGCACCCTGTTATATATACGCCGACATGTCTTGAAAGCGATGGAGTTGGGGGCGCTTGCGAGATCATGGAGATATGTCTGGAACAGCCAGAAGGTCTAGACAGCCTATGTTAGCACCCGCACCAGCTAACAAGAACACGGTATCCGGAAGCCCACCAGAAGCGCGCCGTTGACCGACTCCTCGCACAAGTCTATTATGAATTCCTCCAGAGCCATGGACTCGTTGTCGATGCTGATGAGCAGGTGACATAGCCTGTGCCCCGCGTATGTAAGCTAGCTGTTCATGTCGTCGTACTGTAGTGGGTTCGCGGCGACGTACTGCGGGAGGAAGAACTCAAGCTCCTCGTAGGCGAACTGGCGCAGCTTGGAACAGAGCACATAGTGGATTCCGACGTGATCGGCATACCGGCTGTGGTCATGGAATATGTCAGCCTTGGGTCCCAATGCGGCGGAGGTACCGGTCAAGGGAGTTGAGGGAGGGCGCTGCGGCGCCGTGCTGCGGGCAACGGTGGCTTCGGGGAACAGCAGCGACTCACGCAAGGTATGCTACTGCGAGGCTCGGATCTTGGTTGAAGTGCTCGGATTCTATAAAGCGCTCTAGCAGATTCCAACTCATCTGGGACGGCTCATTGGGGCTCGGTACGGGTGGAGGGCGACAGCATGCGGTGAAATGCTCAAAAGGGTCGCATAGGGAAAGATGGGGCGCGACAGGGTTCAGCGGGCGGAGATGACAAGCTCCGCCTTGCTTAGGAAGAGGGAAGAGGGTTTGACAATGCGACCATCCGCGTTTAGTTTCATATTACTTTCTCGCCACTAATCCACTATCCTGATGCTGTCACTCGTAATTTCTCGTCCCCAACAGCCCTGCCACGCAGTCCACCCTGCGTCATGACGCACAATACCAGAGACAGCAAAACAGATACCCGCAAACCAACGCCGTGCAGTTGACCCTTTGAAGCGGCCCAGACCCCTTCGCGCGCAGTGAATAAAATATCGTACACGAGGAAATAAATACAGTGGGCGGGTAGGTTTAGTCCGCCGCGTGCAAGTCGACGAAGATGTTAATGGCAGCCACCAGAACCTCGGCAAAGATAAGAATGATGACGATCCACTCGAGCAACTCGCCCTGTATTCAGTCAGCATATACATGATGTGAACAACGAAACAGGTCACTTACGTGAGTGACGGTCAATTGGTCCTTGAGGACAGCAAGCAAGTCACCAATGACGTTTAGTCTTTCTGTCAAGAGACTAACTCTCTGGTCCATCTCCAGATAGCTTCTCACGGCTTGATACACGGGGTCTAGCTGTGGCTCAGCCCACATGAGCTCCGGCGCATCGAGAACTGATCCCTGTAGGTGTATACTAATACGAAGAATGAACAACTCTCCGATCTGCATGTTGATTTGCTTCTTGTTCAGGTTGATCTTGCCAGAGCTAGCGATTTCGGCTGGGATGTCTTTGGTCTCGTCGATGGTGTTGTCAACCAAGTCCTCGAACAGCGACGTCTTGACACTCTGCGAAAGGCCGTGACTGATTGCTAGCTTGATCATGTAGTTCTTCTTGTCGCGTAAACTGATAAAGTCGTTGTATATCCGAGCCTGGTACTCGCGCGTGTAGTAAAAGTTGAACTCTTCCGTCTCAATCTCGTCTCTGCCAAGCTTATCAACTTCAAACTTGGCGATTTCCTTCAAGAACTTCTTCTCCTCTTGTAACGTCATACCCCAGATTACGACAGTGCCGTACTCAAACAAGAACACTTCTGGGGTGTGTACGCGTGTGTCGAAATCTGGCGCGTCCATTTGTGGATCCGAGTCGGCGTGGGTAATGGACGGCCGTCTAGGGCCAATGGCTTGTTCGTTCTCAATCTCTGGTGCATCGCCATCCTCGTGCAAGTCGATGAGATCCTGCCTCCTTCTTTCGTTCTCATGCTCCACCTCAATGGCGCTGTCCGAGAACCTTCTTGGTCTCTCTTCCGTGAAGCCGTCAAGAACGGCAGTGCTACTGATGTCTTCTGGGCCTTTCATCGATCCATAGTTGTATGGGGAATATATGCATTCATCAAAGCGCTTCGGCGCGGCTCCTCTGATCTTCTGCTTGCCTTTCAAGAATCGCATCAATTCATCGAGCTTGTACGACCCGGCTGTGCAATATGCCGTCACTCTTGGCAACCGTTCTCTGTCTGCCTTGCCAAGTCGGGCGGCGTCCCTTCGCGCAGTAGGATCCTTTATCCTGGTATATTGTACATAGACATCACGTCCACTCTCTTCGTCTTCGGCTTCATCCGCGGCCGGGTCGGGAAGGAGCTTGAGCTTCTGGGCAGTTCTCGTCGTTCTCTGAGGACCAATCTTAGGCACCGGCGCGGAGGGTATTCTGGCAGGAGCACCAGAGCTGTTCCTCCTCCGTAGCTTACTGTTCAGCGACGACAGCATTGGCTGTCCGCCCTGAGTAGTGGCAGCATGGCCGGAAGAGGAGGCACTGTGCGATATCGCCCGCGACGGTGGCTTCGGACTAGTAGAAGTGACGGTTGGGTTGAACGTGACGGTACGCTGAGGCTTTGGAGGTATCGCTCGACTAGAGCTCGACATGGACGAGACCAAGGGAGTCGTTTCGGTGGAGCTTGACGCCATGGCGACTTGTGGATCGATTCCAGCGAAGGTGCGAATCAACAGCGAGGGTAAAAGTGTCACTAAAGAGAGAATAGGTCACAGCCGCAGAAGCCCCGGAGTTCTGACGGCGCCATACGTCGGCGTTAGTGGATGCGGTAGGTGACAAGCGCGTAAGCTGTTTGTGTCGACGAGACTTCGAGCAATGACGTTGTAAGGATCTATGCTCGAACTAACGGCCGCAGCACGGACCTCACACGTGCAAGTGAACGCTACCTGCATGGCGGCGGCCGTTAAAAAAACCAGCTTCCAGGAACCTGGTCCATCTGCGACTTTCAAGGTTGTTTTTTTCAACGCCTTCGCGCTTATGTGAGTTCGCACCAAGTTTGAACGCGCTTGCCTTTCCAAGATGTGAATGGGAGGCACTAACGTACAGAACCGGTTCTGATGCGTCGGATTACTGTTGCTACTGTACGCAATGCGCGTACTCGAGCTTTGGGAATATTTCAAGTAGACTACCAACTATAACTCCATGACCTCGGTCTCGCTTGCTTCTCCATTGTGCTCCATCTCAGGCTCTACAACTTGGGCGGGCTGCTCCTGAGTAATGATGCCGACCTCTCCCAACATAAAGCGACCAAAGTACAATAACGCGTCTAGCATCTCCTCTCCAGTGGGTACAATGTTTTCCTTTGGAAGCAAAAATCCGTAGCTGCCAGTGTCTCTTAGTTTGATCTGGTACGAGTACCGGACCTTGAGCTCGTGGTAAAAAAAGTCCAATGCACTGCCGCCACTGGACTCGATACGAGGAAGAATGGTCTTCTTCTGGTTGGCAAAGGCAACGTTGCCTTGGCATGCTGAGTTGACCTTGTAGGTTTGCCCTTTGCGGGAAACGCGGATAGCTTTGGCTAAACCTAGAGCGAGCTCTTCTAGGTCCTCAATAGCTGGGGGCTCCTCGTTGCAAGAATAACTGTACGGGTACAGAATCTGTTGCGAGTATGAGTGCAGGTCGAGGAAACCGACGATATCAACATTGTTGTTCTCCGTCTCGTTTCTCGCCCATTCGGCGAAGCGTGCTGACTCTGCGCCTTCCAGCGGAGCGCCGCCAGGGAACGATTCGCTGCAGGGGTTTGACTGCAGAGCATCGCCGTCCCACTTGAAAGGGTAGCTGCGGTCGAGGTCGATGCCATGGCAGAAACGCAGACTGGTAGGCTGGCGGTTTTTGCGCCATAAACGGTCAGTCTCCCAGCTGTAGACGTATCCGTCCGGGTTCAAGGTTGGGACGAAAACAAAATCAAAGTCTTCCAGGAGACGTGTCATCTCACGATCCTTGCCGTAAGCATTGATGAAGCTCCAGGCTAGGTAGTTTACAGTGCTTGTGGATATCCACTCACGCGCGTGGATGCCGCCGGTAATGAGGATCGTCTTGCGGGGCTTGGACGGCTCCTCGTTGTTTGTGGGGTGCACGCCAACGCGCAGAGCGGGAATGTCGCGACCTTCGTAGCTCATTCCAATGTTGATGCGGCGGACGTGTGTAGTGAACATGGACGCCATGAGACTCATCCATGGATTTATGACGGAGAGGGGTTGGTAGTCTTGGAAGAAGATGTTGCCCTTGCCTGAGCGCGAGGAGGGTCGCAGGTTGGAAGAGAAGCAATCGTTGTCGGGTGCGGGCGCAGGCTCGGGCGATGGGTACGAGTTGAAGATTGCCTGTGCGAGGCCGAGGTCTTGGAGGAGCGATTCGTGGGAGTCCTTCATCGACGGAGGCAGCAGTCCTAGCAGGGAGGGCACGACGTCCTTGGATAGCCGCAGGTCTGCCCAGTCCTCATTGAACTCCCATACATCGAGGAAGAGAGCATCTGTGGCATCCGCTAGTGCCGAAGCTTCTTCCGCTGTGCGTATCTTGAACCTCAACACTACGTCTTCGCTGTACTGCGCGACCAGCTTGTCTCCAAGCGCATCACTCGCGGTCGGCGCATTTGCCCCGTCCCAGCTCTTTTGGACCTCTGGCAGTTTCCAGATGTTGCGTATGATGGCGTCAGAAAGCCGCCGCCATGGTCGCGGTGACGCAGTGTGGGTCGAAGCATAGGTTCCTGCATTGTACGCAGGCGGCGCGGCATCGTGCGGGGCGGCCGTTGCGAGCAAAGGGCCGAGGAGGAGTAGACTCAGCAAGGCGCAGACGGGCTGGCGCATTGCGGGCATGTGTGGCGGAGCAGCCGGCAGCCAACTATGTATGCGATGCTATCGTGGTGGCCAGCAAGCGCCGGAAGTCGGGTGGAGAAGGTGTCGTGTGCCTGAGCATGCGTGGAAGAAACGTGGGAATTGTGGCTGGTAGGGCTTGAGAGGCGCGGCCATGTACGCCAACGCTGCGCTAAGCACTCTCCACAGCGCGCTGCAAAGAGGACCAGTGCGTCCGTCAGTGCCTTGGTGACAGCTGATCTGCTACCCTTGGACCTGGCAGTTTCTCCCCCCTATACAGCCCGAGACACTGTGACGTCGACTGCTACTACATTCTTCCCACTACGTGTCCACCGCCGTGCCCACTACCCGACCGTATCGCGCATCTCACCTCCCCGACTAATCCTAGCAGCACTCCCTCAGCCTTGTAGGCGTGCCGCATCCGAGCCATCCTACGGACTAAAGAGAGCATAAAGAGACGACTTTGACTGCCTTCCCCCCTCCCCCTCCAGTGCCCCCCTCCGCTGTGCCATGTACCGCACCGTGACCCCGTACTTGCATTCATGAGCTGCTAGTCGGCGCGAGCAGCCATGCCTCTGCGCTCCCTCCGCCCCGGCCGCAGCGAACGAGACCTCAAGCGACGGAGCACCCTCGATCCTGCCGGCTTCTTCAAGCGCGCCGACAAGGACGCGCGCTTCGACACGTCGGCCGAGAATCTGGACCCAGGTCGAATAGCTGCCTCTGAAGACGGCTACCGGCCCACGTCCGCAGACATTGCGCGGCCCTCGACCGGCCGGCATGACGATGATGGTGATGATGACGACTCCCCGCCTTCGCCGCCCATGCAGGAACACACGCCCAACACCAAGCGCTTCAGTCTGATGCGCTTCCGCCATGCCTCTGATCCGCAACTCTCCGCCAAGGCAAAGGAACATGCCGCCGGGGACGACGATGCACCGCCCGTTCCTCGTATGCCCGGCAAACCTGCGCGTACGTATCTGCATCCCACATGCTGTAGGCGTGTCGTACTGACGTAGAGCCACACAGCGCCCGCAATCATCACCACTGCACCCACCGTAGCCGACCACGAAGACGAGCCCAGGACGCCGCCCAAGAGGAGTAGGATGCAGCAATTCGCCCTGCGCCGGCGCTCTTTCGATCCGACGACGTTTGACAAGCCGACCACACTGCGCAAGTCGATGGAGAAGAAGCGGAAGCCACTAGGCTTCAAGAAGAGCCACGGAGACCTCTTGGAAGAGAAGGAGCGAGCGTCGACAAGCAGCCAACGCCGGCCCGGCGTGCTTGCCGCGTCGCGAGAGTCTGCGGAAAGCACGACCTCTCTGGCGCCGCCTACCAGGGCGTCCGAGTCTTCAAGATCAGACGGAGGCTCTGGCGGACACATTTCCTTCGAATCAACCCCACGGCCCTCTCACCCGGCCCGCGTTGGCTCCGGACGATTTGGCTTTGGGCGTCGAAAACAACGTGCATCATTATTCCCACTCCCTATGAAGATTGAGCCTCCGCAGTTCCCGGATACCGCGCCTGCCACGCCACGCCAGTCCACCGGCGCGAGGAGTTCCGCTTCCATCCATCAATCACCCACCGAAAGTCCTCCCCTGACCGCGCGTCGTTTCACTCATGGAGAATCTGGGGCACAGACGCCACCAGTCCCTTCTGCATCGCAAGTTGCTCTAGCCGCTGGCGCTCTGAACTTGGCCTCATCTGCTCCAGGCACTCTCTTTCGCAACGATTCGTACAGGTCAACCCGATCCGCTCACTCACCAAACAGCAATGCTCCAGCTCGCATGGGCCTTAGGGGGCGCTCGTCGACCATGGGATCGATGGGTGGGCGGTCCGACGGCGCAGGTTCGCCAACACCACCTGGTGGACCCAGCGGAAGAACTTCAACATCCACAGCAGGAAGAAGCAGCTTCAGCAATCTGTTCGGCTTGAGTTCAAGATTTCGTCAGAACTCCGAGCCCCATTCACCCAGGCATGCTTCACCTGCTCACGGGTTTCTAGGAAGCTCGGGCTTGTCGTCGCACCAAAACTCGATGAACATTAGCCGGGAAACACTCATATTACCAGAACGCGAGGAGGGTGAGACACCCGGACGATATCTAGAAAGGATCGAGGCGAACAACTTCGACAAGAGCGTCGTCGCTAGCTATCTCAGCAAGACCGACGATCCGTTCCTTCTTGCCGTTCTACGAAGCTACATGCGAAAGTTTGTTTTCTTCGGCGATCCAATCGATATGGCTATACGCAAGTTGCTCATGCAAGTCGAACTCCCCAAGGAGACCCAGCAGATCGATCGTGTTTTGCAGGGGTTTGCTGACCGGTATCATGAGTGCAACCCCGGCATCTATATCAACACAGGTATGGTGACAGTGATTTACATGCATTATGGTGGCTGACACACCATAGACAAGGCTTACTTTATATCCTTCTCCATCATCATCCTGCATACAGACGTCTTCAACAAGAACAACAAGCGGAAAATGCAAAGGCCGGACTACATCAAGAACTCATCTTGCGATGGTGTATCGGCAGACGTCTTGGGCTGCTTTTATGACAACATCGTTTATACTCCATTCATTCACATCGAGGACGAGGTCGACCTGAAGAACATCACATCCAAGAAAAGCAAGAGGACTGCTGTGCTTAAAGGGCCCATGAACGATCCAGCGCGAAAAGCCGCAAAAGAACCCATCGATCCATACACTTTAATCTTCGAAGGCAAACTGGACGCCCTCCGCCCCACGATCCGAGACGTTATGCAATTGGACGATCCTTACAACTACACTGGCACTGCTGCAACGCTGGACACCAAGAACGTTTACAAGCTGTTCTCCAAATACGGCGTGATACAAATCGTCTCATCTCGATCGAGACCAGAAGCTTTCATGTCCGAAGCTGCCCAAGAGAACCCCTTCGGCACCTCGGTCGGCATTGTGGAAATGCCAGTCACCAAAGTTGGAGTTTTGTGGAGAAAGGATACAAAGAAAAAAAAGGCACGATCGCCTTGGCAAGAATGGGGCGCTGTTCTTACGCGATCGGGGTTGTCTCTATTTCGAAACTCTACCTGGACAAAGAACTTGATGAGCCAGCACGATCAGCATCTCAAGCGCGGCGAGACCGGCCCGGTCATATTCCAACCTGCGCTACCTGACTTCAAGCAAGATCACATCATACCAATGGATGGTGCGGTCGCGCTTGTAGACAACACATACAGAAAACATAAGAATGCGTTTGTCATGTTTTCCAAGGCAGGCGAGGAGACGTTCCTAGCCGACAGTGAGAAGGACTTGAACGAGTGGCTGGGTGTGTTGAACTATACGGCTGCCTTCGAGACACTCGGTGTTCGGTCAAGAGGCATGATCGGTGGACTGTACGAAGGTCAAAAGAACCGTGGCATGCGGCGCCTTGAGTCATCGCATTCTACCAAGACAATACCAACAGCTACTGGCGATGTAACAATCCAAAGCGGCAAGATCGACAGCCAATTTGCAGCGCAGATGATGAGCGCACGAAAAGACCTCATGCAAGTGCGCATTACGGAATCTGAGGACAGGCTTACCCATGCTATTCAGGAGCTAGAAGCACGCTTACGAGATGCAAGGCATCTTCAAATTCTTGCGCCCATCCAACCGAAAACTCGCGAACTCGTGATTCATGCTGCCGGTCGGTTATCAGCTAAGCTGAAATGGATACGCATCGACATTTGGCGGATGAAGTGCCATCGTGATATCCTGGCTAAGGAGCTGGAAGACGAGAGGCAAGGCATCATCGACCAACAAACACAGAGTGACCGAGCCTCAGAGCCTATTCCGGCACAACAGCCGCAGCTTTCCCCTCAGCATTCGCACAAAGCGTCCAAAGTCAGCGGATTAGCGCGATTGACTTCAAAGACCAGTTCAACGACTAGTGGACCCAAGCAAGCTCCATTGTCTCCTACTTCATCAGCTCGCCCAGGGACCAAGTCATCTAGGGACACTGACTTCGGCGGAGATGAAGCTTTCAAGACACCGCCAGAGACGACTCAGTCGAGCCCCAAGGACCCATCGGCGCAGTTCCACGCTTCGCCCATGTTGTTTGGTCCCAGCGCCTCTGACCGTCGAAGCTCGTTTGCAAGCTCTTCCGCTCAATCTCCAAGGATGTATCCTTCTGATCATAGGCCTTCTATATCAACTACTGGCGATGGCACAATAGGCTCAGAGTCTGATTCCGACTCAGAGGATGGATCTCGGTATGCCACTCCACCTCCAGGTGAGGTCGGTGACCTAGAACCGAGAACACCGGAGCCAACACCTTTCGAGGGCACTCAACCGGAAAGCGCTGTTGATACTGACTACGAGCAATCTCTCGCTGCTCTGACGGGATCACCCAGATCTCACACAAAGCAAAGAAGAAGTCTACATCGCACTCTTCGAGAGTCTCGTGGCAGCTCTTCTCACCGTCGGAGTCACAAGAGCAGGGATTCTGCATCGACGATCGCTAGCGACAATACAGAGAGTGAAGGAGGACTGGCGCGTGGCAAGGGTAGCTTTACAGTTCACGGCAAGAAAGCGTCCGTCATTCAATTCAGTGGCGATTGGCACAATACCACAGCAGAAGAGCGTTTGAAGACGGTGAAGCAACTTCAGGAGGCGGCGGAAGGGATCTCCCCCGAAGAAAGAGATGGCGGCTTTGCCAGCAATGGCACAGCAACTGCACTATTCCCTGGAAGCGACAATTACGAGTCGCTTTACGTCCGTAAAATGTCTGCAGACACTACAAAGTCGCGACACGTGTCGTCACAAACAATCACTCCAGCAAACTTCCGCGAGTCATTCAAGATAGAACAACCTGACTCTGACAGCGAGTCTGACATGAGCGACATTGCTGAGGAGACCCAACGAACGTCGGACGACCAACCAACGATGAAAGGCAAAAGTCCAACTACTCAACGCATGGAACAACCTATACATAGTGCAAGCACGACCACAGCATAATTCTTGCTTCTTCCCCTTCTTTTTCTTTGCGTTGTGGATTTTCAAAAGTGGGTTCATGGGCATACCAGCATCACTAGAGCGCGTTTATGTTTCTCTTTTGTCAACTTAACCTACTCTTCTACGAAACTTGTACACACCTTCATATATAGCATGGCGTATGTGGGCCTTGACTTGAAATGCGACGGGGGCGCATTATATGCATATACGGACTCTCGGGACGGCGCTTCCTTGAGGATAGGATTGATCGATTGCAAAGTGAGGGTTTGGGTTAGTGGATACGGTCGATACCAGAGTTGATAGTGTTTGTATGTGGATGACGATGTTCCAAAAGTGGATACGGATCGAACAACATGACATGCGTGTTCTATGCAGTTTAGGTGAAGACGTGCCAGATCTATGAGGACAGCGCTAGTGTCGATTAGGCACTAGCCTTGCACAACGGTTTTCTACCTTGGAAACAACAACATTCTTAATACATCACAAGTGCACCATCCACGATGTAGGAAGAGATGCCTATGAGATTTCTGCTCGCCCACACTCATCAGCTCTCGCACCTCGGCTCAGCGGCATTGAGTAACTCGTGCAAAACTCCCTCAACCCCCTTCTCAAGCCATCCTGCATCTTCTCGAACAGCCAAGCTATAGTGGCACACCATTGCGCATGAAGAGAAAACTTGCCTGGCTCCGCAAGGCTCTATACAGACCCACCCTCTATTGGACGAAATGGTAAAGCATTCGGAGCTCGGCAGCCGCCTTCGGCCTAAGCGAAGCGGTGTTGCTCGCATCGCGAAGATCTCAAACCTCAACCGTCGCGAAACCCCAAACCGCGTGAACGTGACAGCCCTGTCAGAAATGTCGCCAACGTCGCAACGTTTCTTAGTGATACAGGGCCGCAACGCGAGAAGGTGCCTGACAGCCGTTTACGCGCCTGATACGATACCGTATCTCACGATGCATAGCATGATGAGGGTGTTTATAAGAGAGGCGTAATGGACGCTGTTTATTGTCTTTTCTTGGTCATCGATCATCGGTTTCGTTCCTAGTCAGTCTTTACGTTCCTACCCTTCTTTTCTCCCTCCGGTTAGGGTAGTCTACTTCTGTTAAACATTCGTTTCTCGTCATACAACCAATCCAATATTTTCTATTTCTCTTATACATATATATCTAAGACAAAACGCGCACACACTGGACCGAAGATGTACATCCAAGCCATCACCGCTCTCACTCTCCTCAGCAGTCTCGCCATCGCTGCCCCTACCGCCAAAATCACACCCCGCCAAGACAACGCATGCTTCATCATCGGCGACGAAGTCCTCCCCGAGGAAACCGCCGACGCAGTCAACCAGATCCAAGCCTCCGTCACCTGCGACCCCAACGCAACCACACTCGGAAACGTCCCCGACGTAACCTCTGGCAGTCAAACCTACTCCCAAATCGACTTCAGCACGTCTGGCCAAACACCTCTGGAATTCGCTACCAGCACCTTTGCCACCGCCGAGCCGCTCGCCGACTCCAATCTGGAAGCTTTTCAGGATGCTCTCAACGTCTACTTGGCTACCGAAGCTGGCTTACGCAGCTCGGGGGGCGACTTTGGATCAATCAAGGCGCCCAAGTTCTTTTTGAAGATGCAGATTAGCAGGATAAACACGGCGAGGGGACAGCCGCCCACGGAGGCTGGACTGCAGATTGATCATTTGAGGGATAAGGTTACGAAGAATGCTGTTAGGGAAGATCAGGCGATCTTGGATCAGGTCACTCAGTTGGCTACTCAGGTATCATAAGTAGCGCGGTAAAGGAGATGTGGTGGGAGAGAGGGAGACAAAGATTGGATGGGTGCTTCTATCCCGGTATTTTGGGAGAATATGACGAAGGAAATAAGCCTAGACATAGATCTTCGTCATCGGTATTGTCAATGTCTCCTCAAATTTATCAAGTTTCAATCGAAGAAATTGGGAACACAGTCCGCCTTTGTTCATTACTCATTTGCCGGCTATACTATCGTGCCGTGTCATCCATTCCCATGCGTCTAGTAAACCATCCGTGCGCCAAATGCTATGCAGAAATCTCATCGCTGAGCTAGACGGATCAGACCGCGTGAAGCTCGAAGAACGACTCTCAGTGCTTGTAGCATTACCCGCCCTAACCAGCGTACGGCTCTATAAGCCACCCATCCTGTCCAGCAGCCGAGCCTTACTGCGATAAGTCCCAGTATAAGTGGAGTCGTGATGAACAAGAGCAGATACGCTGGCCCCATGCTGAGGATCGCCAACACGAAATGCCACCATCTCTCTACGTAAATGAAGTCAAGATCTTCTGGATCAAAGAGCGCGCCAGGATGACGGCCATCTGCTAGTGCACTTATACTCCATCGTCTTGCTGGTCTAAAGCACCATCAGCAACGCGGTCTGAACATGAATGCAGAGTTTGGAAGATTCGACAGGGATCACCACCTGTCGCCACCAGAACCCTCGCTCATAACAGTGTTGAAGAAATTGCCCTCGCCACCATAGCCACGTCCTCCACCATAGCTGCCGTATTCGCCCATACCACCGTGCATACCACCCATCCGGTTCTTGCCTTGGGTTTTGCCATGCTCGACGATGGAGCTCTTACGGCCAAGGTCCTTGGCCAAGGACACAGAGTTTGTGATGGATGATAGCAGGTTGACAAGCTGTACATCTGAAGCTTCTTGCTGGGATTCGAGTGTGAAAGCCGCTGAGTCAGGTGGGCCAAGAATGTTAAGGCGGGCAAGCATAGCTGATACACTGCGAAGGATCGAGTGATCCAGAGGTAGGGGGTGTTGCTCGTCTGGCGTAGGGTTGACCGGGAGTGATGGGTCGGAGAGGTATGATGTCGGAAGCGAGTCGAGGTATGCGCGAAGAAGCATTATTCGTCGGCTGAGCATGCGAATAGCGTTCATCTTGGCTGTGAGCGAGGAGAGAACTGTGCTAAAGTTAGCTTGTGTGCACCACGTCGGAATCCAAGCGGCTGAACTGACCCTCATCGTCGTCTGGGGTCAAGACAAGAGACTCATCGATGGGGGCGTCATTGTCCTTGTCCTTCTCCTTTTGCTTCCCCCGCGTGTTCCGCTTGCTGCTACCCTCGTCGGTCTGGGAAGTCTCAGGTTCCGGGCCTGCTACGTCTGCTGTGCCTTCTACTGCGGTAGCATTGCCACCACCGCGTGCAACGAAATCGACAGAGATCATCTCCGCTTCACCAGTCTCGATCGAGTATACCAATTCCCTGAACTTGGTCGACTTCGCCTGTACATCGCCATCGACGTCCATGGCTTTATCGTTTGGCTCGCTCGGCGCATTGACGGAGATGGATTCGTAAACGGTGAGGGGCAACTTTCCGGCAGCAGTTTCTTTGGAATGTGCGTTCTCGGGATGGAAAAGTACGAGCAGCGGAGATTCGGTGTAGACTTCTGATATGCGCGAGTGGATAGGAAGGATATGGGGTTCTGGGCCAGATGCGGGACCGAGAGTAAACCAGCCGACGATATCTAATTGTGGCTCCTTGTGTACGTCCTTGACTGCATATTCGTAAGCTCATGTAGATATGAGTACGATGTAAACATGAGCTGATCCTTACAGTCTTCGATACGCTTGCTAAACCACTCATCGTCAAGCACCATCTCGCCATGCTGGTTTGACTGGAGTTTTGCTTGGAAGGCGACCTCCATTGTGATATTCTGGCCATCTTGCGCGCCTAGGATAGCCCCAACCACTGGCCCTTTCTGTTGTCGTAGCGTGTGCCGTGTTACACAGTCTGTTATTGTGAGAAGTACCAGCGGATGGAGTTGGACCGTCGGACTTGCGTCAGAGGCGCGAGTGGTCGAAACGAGTGAGTTTCCCGATGACTCTACCATGTTTGCTGCAGTATGCTTTAGTGTCTCCCTCTCTGTGATTTGCAATAGTTGAGATGGTAAGTGAGAGTCTTGGTGGAAGCAGAAATCTAAGCCAACTGCGATGACATGGTCTTGGTGGGGAGCTTGCTTAGGCTGCAGCTGCCACAATTCATGGGGTTATGCCAAGGCGCTAACCGCCGAGCGCTAGCGTCAACGCGACTGCAGCGCGACGCGATTCTTGCAAGATTGGCGACTTTGCTACTTTCCCTACTTCCTTCTTTTCCAGACTCCACTGGCAGACAATCTTAAAAATGGGAGTGAGATCGTCATCTGCGAACCATCATAGCATTGAAATCTACAGTCTGTACCAGCATACAAATCTTTGCATTAACCGCCAAAACCTAGCTCATGACTCCAACACCAAAATAAGCCCAACCCAAAAATGAATGGTATCTCTGTCTTGATCCAAAACCTGAGAGTTGCTCTCCAAACGCCTGACCGGAACTGTTGTCTTCTGGTTCATCTTCTCTAAAGTCATTTCCATCATGTCGTCATACATGCCCCAACGCGAATGTACATATTATTGGTCGTTCGTTGGCTGGAAGCTTTCTACATCTCAACAAGAACCTTGAGAACAAGATTGCCATCTTTGTCGACTGTCTTGCCTGCGAGCTCGAAGGCTTCTTTGGTCGACGCCAATCCATGGTATCTGTGAGTGATCATATTGTCGAGGCTGGGAAGCACGCCAGCAGACAGGATCTTGATACCGGTTGGGTAGGTATTAGCGTAACGGAAAATTCCGAGGATATCGACTTCTTTCAAATGAGAGGCTGACATAGGTAGCGTTTGAATTGGCGTGCCCATTCCAACCATGATGAGCTTGCCGCCAGGCCTCGTCGCCTACTAGAGGTTAGATCCACGCTCATACATACTCTCGAAAAAAGACTCACATATAGCCCGGCTTGCATGCAGACTTCCTTTCCAGTGCAGTCAAAGGTAATGTCGGCACCTTCAAAGTCAATTTCATTCTGCGAAGCAATCTGCATGACATCTGCAGCCAAGTCCTTCGCTACCGCGAACTTTTCAGCAGTCTCGCGAGCATTTTGTGGGGTCACGATGTAACCTTTATGCGCGAAGCCGTTGGCCAAGGCATAGTTTATTCGTCCATAGTCGATGTCTGCGATGACGACAGTTGTGGCGCCAGACACCTTGGCCATCGCAGCTGTCAGAAGACCGACCGCACCGGCACCAAAAACAATGGCCGTGTCACCCTGCTCGATTTGAGCTCTTCTTGTTGCATGGATAGCAACAGAAAGAGGCTCCAGAAGTGCAGCTGATTCCATGGAAACGTGTGAAGGTAGTCTGAGTAGAGTTGTCAGCTAAGATTCGGTTTTCGGGTCGATCATGCACGACATACTTGTGGCACCATTTTGCTGGGTGGTTGATGCGTTCCTGAAGCGTTCCTTGGAAGTGAGGTACGGATTTGGCGCTACTCCGAAACCTCATCTTCGGACACAGATTATAGCGCCCGCGTTGACATGACCTGCAGTTGTCGCACGGCACACCTACCTCCAGAGCAACGCGGTCGCCAATCTGGTAACCGCTTACACTCTGGCCAATGGCGACCACAATCCCGGCAGACTCGTGGCCTAGTGACAGCGGCTCACAAGCCTGCAGGTCACCGTTGCAAAACTTGCTGTAGTAGGAGCAATCGCTTCCACACAGTCCTGTGGCCTTGACAGCGATTTGAAGTTCATTGGGGGCAGGGTCCGTGATGGTACGAGTTTCCTGTTTGGGCTCGTTAGCTTCAGGTCTCAGATGTTGGATATACATCGAAACCCCCACGAACAGTGGGTAGATGTGGGATGTGTAACAGAAGAGGAAGGCATACCAGCCGCAAATCCCTTGGCCCGTGTAAGACCGAAGCTACTACGGTCGACGACTTAGAGTAGTGCTTCGCTGGGATTGGGTAGATATCTGCGAGAGCTGAGGGAGCCATTACGAGAAAGATTGGAAAGTATGGGGGTGGTAGCAGTGGAGCGGGAAGAAGTGAGGGAGAGATAGCTGGCAGAAGACCACCCCACGGGAACGTGGAGGCTGATATACTTGTTGAGAAAGCCCATTCTGATCCACGGTGGCCTTGCGCAAGCTGGGCTTGCCTCAGGTTGGTGCAATCGGCGAGATACTGGCATCGTGTGGAGGAAGACTCAAAGGTTCCACGTCATTTGCTAGGCGTATCAAACTGGCGGGACGAGCATGGATAGGGATGCGCGATCAGAGCTACTTGGTATGGTAGGCTTCGCGTGGTCTTTTCCTTCTCCGGTTACTCTGAGTGTGTATATCAGGCTAGATCTTCTTGTGGGTACGCAACCGAGAGTACTTGCAATTCGCCCAGCAAGCTAGCAGGTAGAGACCCGTTTTGCCGGATCAATACCATGTAGCTCTGGGGTGTGCATACGCAAGATGCGATATAGGAGCAACGGTCGTGATACTGTGTATATGGTGACCACGTCTCGTCTTGTATAGTGGCCGTCTACCAGAAGCCTGCCGGCGTTGTGAAACAGCGATAAGCCACTCTGCGCGGCCGTGGAGCCCGCTTCCAAAGGTTGTGTTGGGATTTACTGCAGCGAGCCTGTCGGTTGCAGTGGCCCTGCAGACTCATGGATCCCTGGACGCAAAACATCAGCCTGATATGCAGGCTGTCCTGTCTCTCGTTAGCACCGTCTTTGCCGCTAAGCCAAAGCTCAAACCAAAAGTCGTCCTCAACCCCCGGTGCACGCTCAATCTTGAATCCCCAGAGCCTGCATACCGACGGGAAAATTTGACCGCTGACTGGCTAGCGTGTCTGGCAGATTTTCCAGAAGACTCACGGAACTCACTTTTGTAATATAAACTCCCGGATATATTGTTCATGTGCGAACGGCTCACGCTCAACGGCGCGCCTCCAGACTCAACTGGCCTGGGGACCGTAGTATCAGTCCGGTATTGCGACCGCTTAGCGGGATCCTTCTGAAGCAACGATGGTGGGTGTGGTTGGAGACCCGTTGGCTGAATGTCGGTGGGAGGCCGGACATGGGTCGCGGTTTGGCTAGGTACCGAGGAGCAGCCCATTGACGAACTCCGTCCTACACAGAACCGAGCTGTCGGGACAAGAAAGTCCATGAGCCTCTTATCGGAGCGACATCAACGCCAACTGCACGAACGACTGGCCCAAAGAATAGCTAACAGTCAACAGCTGCAGCTTCGACCGAGGTGTGGCCACCAAGGGACCATTGAGATGGATATGTGCTATCGTCTGCATGACAATGGCGAAGAAGCACCGGTAGCGCGCTGCAATGCCGTCTCAGATCTACCACCTCGACCGAAAGATGAGGTCGAGCATCTGTCATGAAGGATTGCAAGGAGTAACAGTGATCGCGGGTACATGGCAGGGCCAGCAATGGACAGGGGTGTGGCCACGAGCAGCATGAGACGTCGGTAAGCCGTCCCACAAAATGAGTACGTATCTCTCCGACCGCCCGACCTGGTCTCTTATTCGACACTCACCATCTGGCGCGCAGCCGAGCAGAGTGCAGCAGCGGGAGGGCCAAAGAAACATCGTGGACCAGTTGTTCTTTGTCCATCAAACGTTACACGGCAGAGCACCATAGTGGATCCGGCCATGACTCGGCAATGTTGAAATCAAACTTCTTTGCTGACGGGGGTTCGTATACGGCTCAACTAACAGACATACCTAATGTGCCTATTCGACCAGTCCGCTTCCTGCTCCGGCGCAACGAGCTACGAGATGCAATCGAATAATGAGCCTACCGATAAGCATTCCTCGTTACGTTACACACGCCGCCTACCTCAACGGGTTACCTAGCTATATCCAGCGTACTATAGACCCTGTCCATGAACGTAAAAGAACACTGGGATCATGCATCACCAAGCGACGGACTCAACGGCCCTCATGCATGGTCCTCTAAAAGCAGTAGGCGGTGAGTGAGGTCCATGATACCCAGTTTGAATGTATTCCGCACCGTTTACCAACCTGCGCACGTTTTGCGATCTACGTCGAATATATCTCAAGTGCTTGCACCTTGGTGATGCAGCGGTGAGGCATTTCACCTTAGTCGCTTCCCGAGAGCTGGACAGCGCCACAGGGCATCCAACCACCGCCATCCTGGACGTTTTGAGTACGTACTCCTTAGGAGAGGCGGTATGCCGGATGTGAAGGCGCCGTATCCCCTATCGCAATAACCCCCGACCAGAAGAAGCCGCGGAGCTGCGGAAGAACCTCTCAGTACCAGCTCTCTTTCGCAGAAAGCGTGGCAAATCCTAACCTACTCGCGACCACGAGGTCGCCACAGGGCACAATGCCGCTACCTTACTGGCCGTAACTGACAGCGGGGTACCGGTGCTCCGGAATCGCGCACGGACCGAGGGGACCTGCATCCGACATATCGCCAGATGTCTTCTACCAGAAAAGCTGCAAGTATCACAACTATCTGCTCAGCCTTGGACTTTGCATGGAATAATGCCAAGAAGCGCCAATCCACCAGCTCAAGTCAAGGCGGGACGAGAATTCAGAATACACAGTTTGGTGCCAAATTCCAAGACGGCATATCTACTACTTTTGCCGGTACTTTTGTGGTTAGAACCTCCGGAGATACCGAGATACCACCTGCATCACACGCTTCACTTTCGAGCCAGAGGTACCTGATGTCTGCCGCCGACCGTAAGCGAAGCAAATTTTCTGTACGAGGACAAACCGAGATCTTGGTAAATGAAGAGGTGAGTGGATGGTGTGCTGATGGGCCCATAGGTATCAGACCGAAGATGCAGATCTAGTATCCGCACATTGTCCCTCCTCGGAATCCTTCTGATCGATGATGAGTGTCGGCATTGAAGCCATGTTTCAACAAAACAACATCATCTGTACGCTGATGCACACATGCGTTTGCTGTCGTTCAAGTGCCGTTTCTAGCAACCGTTGACCGAACCGCTATCTTGGTCTCAGCAGTCAGCACTTGGCATTCATCGGTGCAAAGGATCTCGCTAGCGTGAGACATTACCGATGTCGCTGTGTAGACAAGGGTTGCGAAGCACAGCTCAGGCCATCACGGATAGAGCCGCAATCTCCAAGCTCTCTCCGTTTGAACCCGGTACACATAATGATCTGCCGTCCTGGATCAGCGAGCATGAGAAAGCAATCAGCTATACGTATACGAAAGCAACCAGACGTATACACACCGCTCGTTTGACAACGTATTGAATTTTCAGCTGCACGTGGCATGAAGAACGTCATGCACACCACATACACTACACTCGGTTTCATTGTCAGGAGACCGCTAGCCCGTACATCTCCACTCCATCCTAAACTCCATCCTACAAACTGCTCTCCTGCTTCTTCTTTCCAACCAACCCCTGCCCCTCGAACCATTGGCGGATAATCGCATTAACCTCCTCTGGCATCTGCGTCAACGCCCAATGGGCAGCCTTCACCTCCCCTCTCGTCAGCTTAGGAATAAAATTTTCCATGTTCTTTGACATTTCCGGTTTAAGAACGCCATCGTACGTGGCTTGGATGAAGAGGACAGGCTGGGTGATTTGTTTGCGGGAAAGGAGGGCTTGATCCTCTTCCCAGTTTGTGCGGCGTTGGCGATACCAGTTCACTGAGTTGGGAGGGTTAGTGAGTAGAACAGAGTAGTGTGCGTGATTGGGTGTGTAGGTAAATTGGTAGCGGACAAGAAGGGCTTACGTGTGGGGTGGATGCCGTGGTTAAGGTACTGCTTGACGTAGTAGTCTAGGTACTGATTCGCTGTTAGCACACCATCGCTTGCTGAGAGCAGATCTCAAGCTGTCCGTCTGAAACAACGCAATGCAATCAATCGATCTCAACGTGGCCTATACACGGGATGGTGTGTTCATATCGAGCCGGTTCAATAGGAGCGCTTTGCCGTCTTTCCTGCACGGTACATCGGATATGGCAATGCATCTGTCGAGCAACATGACCACTTCATAGTGCTCCTTCAAAAGGCGGCAACTTGGGTGCTCACCATATATCCCCACTATTTCCTTCCTTCGATCCTGCGGTCGACACGCGTTCCAACATAGGAGATCATCACGTACCTTTCCATTCAAAATCTTGCTTTCTCCGATCAAGGGTAGATTTTCCGGCAGCACGCCCTTCTCGGGATCAAAGGCAATCTCGCCTTTTGGTCCCCTCGCTCCATACATTCCCTTCAAGAACTGCCTGATCGACTGTTCATCTTTAATGATCTTTTCCACTTCGCCTGAAGCGAGGTGTAGTTGGTAGGCAAATTGGGGCAAGGGGCCTTTGACGAGATCTTCGGTGGAGAAGTACTTCTCAGAAGGGGCGGTGTAGGGCGTGCAGACCGAAAAGACGTGCGAGACAAGGTTGGGGTACCTATGGAAATGGTGAGTTGTTACTCTGTATGGGTAACCGTGGTCCTAGAAACTATAGAGACATACCACTGAGCAGCTCGCCAGACGACAAAACCTCCCCTAAGCAAAATGTCAGTCGATGAGCATCTCACTCGATTCACGCAAGCGGTAGCCTACCAATCATGACCACCAAGAATGATCTGCGGCGCGTTGACCTCTTCCGCCAACGCAGCGATGTCATCTGATGCTCTCTTGAGTCCATAGAGCTTGATAGAGTGAGGCGGAACTTGCGGAGCGTCCTGAATATCCCGATATTAGACCTTCTTCTGGAGGGACTTGACTTTTCGGCTTTTCTTACCGTCTCGCCATATCCCATCATATCAGGCGCAACAACCCGCATCCCCAAATCTACTAGGAGCGGAATTTGATACCTCCATCCTATCGACAGATCGGGCCAGCCGTGAATCTACCGACACCGTTAGTATAATCGTTCTGTCACAAATCTGTAACCGCAGTTTTATCCCTAAGCACCAATCATGACGTTTTCGCTATGATGGGCTCTGTCGATACTCAATGCCCGCGGGGTCCACAAGGTCCGGAACATGCCGCAGGTGCACGATACACCGCGAAGCACAACTTACCAGAAACACCGTATATTGATACTCGCCAGACTGGGGCACCGCATAAAGGTAGTGGTACTTCTGCCCGTTGAGTGTTGCATATCTGTGCTCAATGCGAGGGTCTGACACGGGGTCAATCGGCTGGACGGGCATGACGTGACACCCGTGCGGTTCAGGGTAAAAGAAGACTATTTTGCAGCGAGGGCGTCTAAGAGCTTGGGGTATAGCTGCTGTAGTTGGGGAGAAACTTTGGTAATGATGGCGGTGAGCAAGCGAGTCGTTTTGAGCGAGGCAGCGGTAGATTCAGGATGATGGTTTGCTAGGTGCGGTGATGCCGAGGTACTCTGAAATCATGGGGTACGCCATCATTCCGACCTTGACATCACTTTCATGTTTATTGGAGTTGTTTACGCAGCGCGTAGCTTCTGCGCCCAGAATGCAACGTTGAGGACCCTGGCAAGTGTTGAAAATAATGTTTGCTATAATATTGCTATTATGGTCGGAGGTGAGCGATACTCGTATAACGCCCCACTCGTCGTGGGATTCAAATATATCATTCAGATTTCCAGATAAGTACGTGCATACAGAGTGAGGCGAGCACAACCGTAACGGAGTGTCGTATGTTGTTATTTGCCAGCGTCCGTATCGGCATAGTAAATGCAGACGATCGTACTGAACCCAGACATTCGGACAGAGTACTGCGCTACTCTCAGCGCACGCAACGACCTACATCATGCAGACCTAGTTGACTAATGATATGGCATTTGTAATACGACAGAGCTCGTAGAGCACGAGTGGCCGGGGTTTGATTAATTGGCGGAGCACGTTTGCTATCGCTACTAGGGCTTTCATAATGCTACAGTCGCATATCCAAGTATGAAGGACAAGGCTCTGCAACTTGAGGCGATCGGTTGGTAAAAGAGGCGACCGGACCAAGGGCAGTATTGCGAAGGGTATCACTGAAGACCTGCCAACAGCAATCTATCTGTGCGGCCACGGGTATAAGCTTCTTGGCGATCTCAATAGATGACAGTATCCTCGGCTGCTTCTTCGACGACATCCTCTCCGTTTTCATCGTCATCTTCCTTGATGGGTGGGTCAGCGACAGTTCCATGAGTTGCGCTGTTGGTGTTCTGCGTGTCCTCAGTGTCGCGCTCGGCTTTCTCATCGGTATCGGGGGTATCGAAGTGATGTCCCTTCATGTCCAGGTCCTTGTCCAAGGCCCTGGGGGATGTGGCGCTACCATTAGTTCCGCCATTGGTTGTGGTTGTTTCCTGCGCGGCTTCTGCATGATGGTTCTTACCGGTTTCTGAACCCTCTGCATCACCAGTGATTTCCTCGGAAGCATGCCGTCTCCGCATATTACCCGGCAGCTGGCGAGCCTCGTACTCGTCTACCTCGCGCTTGATCGTCTCTTCGGCTTCGGCTATTTGGTCGCGTATACGGTCTTCTTCGTCGGGACTAGTCTCCCAAGGTCTGTAGTACTTTGGACAAAGTCAGCTGTGGCAGAAAGCGAGTTGATAGCAGACGACGTACGAGGGGTGGCTCGGCCTTGGTCTGGAGGAAGTGTGCCATGGCGAGTAAGTTTTCATGGCGTATCCGCAGCTATGGGTTGTTAGCACTCAGCGAAGATTCCGTATGCGAATCGACAAGTCATACCGATTGCCTCTCGAAAAGCTTTTGTTCCTTCCATCGCTGCTCTTTGCGCCTGGCTGCACGCTCCGCCTTCCTCTGTTCGCTCTCCTCGTCGTCTTGTTTGCGCTGAGCTAGTTGTCTCCTCTCGATCTCGGCGCGACGTTTCTGTGCTGTAGTAGCAGTATTCTGTGAGAGTGCACCCAAAGCGGCACCAAATAGTCTGCGCTCTCGTCCCTTCTCACGTCGCACTGGAGCGGGCTTGTTATCCTTGGATTCCCTAGTAATGGAGTCATATCTATCTCCGGTGGCAGTGTCATCGTTGAGTCGCGGTCGCTTTGCGGCGTCTTCTGATAGTGATTCCTGGCGTCTCTTGTGACCGTTTACGGGGGGCGAGGCTGGCTGTAATAGATCATCCGGGAGGACTACAGCGGACGCAATGGGTCCGTCCATAGTAGTATCGTGCGCAGACTATAAGTCTCGCTATATCTTCCTATGGTGTTTTTTCTTTTAGCAGAAACGAAGAATCACGCGTGGTTGTCGCTGGTGTTTGGTAGCAAGCCCAGGGCAGTTAGTAACGCGATGGAAGCTTCGCGCACGGATCACGGGTTCAGCGGCGGACCCCCGAAGCTCGCTCGGTCGCGTTACGCCTGTCTTTCTTTCGCATCCTCACTTGAAGCCCTAAATCTACGCGCCACCACCACCAACACCACGGCTTCCAAGCCTACAACAAGATACGCACTTTCGTCAAGCTCGTGATACCACATTCCACCAATTCCTGTCGCCACACCCACAAACCTCCGCCATGTCTCGCCATCATCCGTAAGTACTTTCGCCCAACACTAGCAGGCGTCTATACTGACTCCAGCGCAGCGATCTCGTAATGTGCCGCAAGCAATCCGGCATTTCCATCGGCCGCCTCTGCGACAAGTGCGACGGCAAGTGCCCCGTATGCGACTCCTACGTTCGCCCGACCACTCTCGCACGCATCTGCGATGAATGCTCCTTCGGCAACTACCAGAACAAGTGTGTCGTCTGCGGTGGCGAGGGTATCTCAGATGCTTTCTACTGCTTTGAGTGTACGCGCTTGGAGAAGGACCGGGATGGGTGCCCAAAGATTATAAACCTGGGTAGTAGTAGGACGGATTTGTTCTACCAGAAAAAGAATTTCAGAAATCATTGATGAGGCGAGTGTATTTTTTTAGTGTCTTTGGCACCATCAAATAAGACACGGATTACAGGAGATTTCGCCGGTAAAGATGAAGCCAAGGGCTACGGGGAGGAAGAGATTGCATGGAATGGCATTGAAAGGAAGCACGGAGTTTGGGCGTCGCGGCATCAATCTTAAGCGCCATGGTGGAAGCAAGATGGTCGGTTTACGACGTCCTGAGATACCTCAACGATCTATCAAGAGTAGTTCTGCTACTTTCTCTGCTTAGAGGCATTGGGTACAAGTCTGCAAGATCGAAAAGTTTTTCCTTTTCTAACGTCTGTCAGCGTCACTTCGCTGATATAAAGTATCGTGTTCAGAACCCAAAACTTATCAGTATAGATAATAGTGCGATAGAAAACAAGTCGAACTGTATAGTAGTTCTAATGCTTGTGTTCCAGGCGGAAAGCGAAAGCGCCGTGTTGGAAGCAATCCACATCGCGACAGGACTATCTATTCTTTGAGCCCAATTACTCTCCTGTTCAAGCCATCGCCCTTGAGATCTCCCGAAAATAGCCTGTCCCAATCTGGACTCAGCGCCCCGCCGTCGTCAAAAAAGTCTGGAAAATTGGCGTGATACCTAGACCATAGATCCGGCACGGCTACTTCTTCTGGTGCACCTTTGACTAGCTGTCCATGGGTGTGGAATTCGCCACACACCCCATTTTCAAATCCAAACAAAGGAATCAGTGTCCCACTCTGGAAGCCCCAAAATGACCCGCGCGCTTGAGCAGACCTGACTGACTTGTCTCGAATTTCCGCAATTCTTGCCACGAACATGAATGTTAGCTGTGTATAAGTCCTTGTACCGTGCTTGCCATCCGTCCACTGCGGCTGTATACTGATCAAGGCAACTCTGTCGTGATCACCTGGAATTAAACCGGCAATAATCTTTCCCTTATACGAGGGGATTCCTGGCCGATGAACTACGAGACTGAGACATGTCATGCTCTCCTTGCGTATTGTGGATGTACCTGGAGGGTGGCTAAAGTGGATAGAGAAGTATTAGAGAGATTTGATGTCGACGAGACTGGAAGTAGGATGGCGCAAAACTTACAAGAAGGGTGCTGGTATCTTTTTCGTACGACCAGTTAGAGTGTTATAGATTACACCCTCTTCGTTTGCACACGACATGATGTCGTCGAATAGTACAAGTTGCACCCAGTCGATTCGCATCATTTCAGGCCCATGATAGCGTATTCGGTGGGAGATGAGATTGTGGGCTCTAAGCATCAGCAACGGCGGCTGGTCCGCGGTTCGAACACTTACGACCCCACTGGTCCATAAATTCATGTGCGGTGTATATAAGGCAGGGCCAGAGAAGATCTTTTGATATAGGGAAAATATATCGATATCGTTCGGCAGGGGATCCAGCTTAGGCAAACCCATCAGCAGATCATCTGGGTTGGAGCCTGGGAAGGACATGATTCCGTGCCGTCGCAGTGTGATATCTAAAACCGCGTGCACCTGTAGAATTGAAGTATTGCACGGAAATGTGATGATAAGTGGTGTTGAACCTAACGGGACTGGTTTAGAGTTTGGAAATGGCTTGATGTCATGATCTGTCAGACCACTATTCATGCCGGTCATCATATAAGCAACAGGCTTGATCCAGTCTAAGGGTATGCCTTCCATGGCAAATGTGATACTTCTGGAATTAGGTAATACCCCGCTGATGCAAGCATCGAGTCACCTTGCAGATGCCTAGGCTCTAGGATAACAATCGGTGCTCTGGGGTCCAGGCCCAGCCCCATACAGACTGGAATGTTACAAGGGAATGCTTCAAGGCGCTCTTGGAAGTGCCGAAGAAGGAACGAGGCGGGGCTGCCGAAGAAAGAACGACTTGATAACGTAGCTACAAATGTACGTAATATGTCGACTCGACTCACGCATGGGTTATGGGCGGAAAACGACTGTAAGACCTAGTGGAACGAGGACTTAGTATGCGCTCTTCTCCAAACGCTGCCACGCTTCCTTTCGACCGGTACTATCAGGATCTAGATACGGCCGTTCTCCCACACCACAAGCACGATAACCTTCTCTAATGCCGTAGCCCTCATGGTCGTACGTGGCGCTATGGAATGTACAGCGGTTATCCCATATAGCTTTATTTGTCAGCAAACGGTGCATATAGCAAGATAAAGGGATGTGATCTTGACATGTGACATCAAGACACATTAGTGCCACATACCGACATCGTTATTATTGTTCCAACGAAAGCGCACTTGCAGATCGTGATTCTCGACGATCAGCCTGGTAAGCCAACGTTTGATCGCCTCACTCTCATCGTTTGTGAGTCCATTAATCCTTTGAACGTGGAGGCCGACGGCGTAGACGCTCTTCCAACCGGTGACAGGGTTCGTGCGAATCACTGGATGCGCCGGTCGGAGATTCGTGCCCACATTCTCAGGCGCCCCTCGTGGAACTTGGAATCGAGGGTCTGAAGCGTCTCTCTCGCGCACCTCCGCAAACGTAGCAGTGAGGCTTTCGAGAAACATCTGGATAGGTCGCGATATGCGGTCAAACACTTCATATCCAGAAGCCCATAGCGTATCTTGTGCCAAAGTGTCAGCCTCATTTGTCGAAGATGCAAGTGAGAGAAGTCACCTACCACCTCCCGATCTAGGCACCTGCGTTTGTCGAAGCAAGGCATAATCACTTGGGATAGGTTCGTAGCTGATATCATTGTGCCATAATCCACGACAGCTTTGGCGTGCCGGGCCTGCAGGATCAAACTCTGTTCCTGCTAAGATCTTTTTGTTTTCCTCAGAGTTGATGTGCAGAATCTCAGGATCTGCGTCGGGATTCATCTGGACAGCATGGCGGTGGAGAGAAGAACTAGCTGGCTTGCCAGTGAGAGATCCCAACTTTTGGACTATCGACTTTTGCATGTCTTGGGTAAGCCCGTCTTGTTGACGAAAGAAAACGACACCGCGACGCGAGACTAATGTCACCATTAGCGATTGGGCAATCTCGTCATTGACAACCAAATGCTGATGCCACTTTCTAGAGGCTAACCTGTTATTGCCAAATCACGAAGTAAATCGTCCGCGTTCGGATCTTCGAGCCAGGCTTTAAGGCTTGCATCCGGAAACTCTGTCCCGATTGTCGGTGTAACGTCGAATGATCGAAACGCATCCAATACACCAGTAAGACTCAATGGCTCTTTTATAAGAGTCATAGTGTATTACAAGTACCCGCGTTACCCGACCGAAGCCAACTAAAATAGACGTAGTTTTTCGCGATATTAACAATTTTACCTAGGTGGTTTGAAGAGGCTTGAAGTGCTTAAGTAGTAGAGAAGTTCAGGTACCATTACTAATACGGCATGCTTCTTATGTGTTATATCACGTGTTTTCAATGTCAACAAGGTCTCGAGTGACGCATGCAATCCCTAATGAGAAGGTAGAAAATCGAGCAAATCAAGGCTTATCGGCGTTATTACGGTACTTCCTGGGATCCCCTCGCCCGTGGCACTGGCCGGCGCGAAATGCGGCATTATAAGGCATACAGTTCGCTACATCCTCTTCCTGTAGATACAGCTTCATCCATCCTTACCATCCATCACACTCCCTGTGCCCATCAGCGTCATTATCATCATCAACAACAACCACGCGTCAGAATGTTTCATACAATCAACATCGTCACTCCAGCTCCGGGAAGAGAGCAAAGGGTGCGTGAACTCTCGGATCTACCCTTTCAAATCACTCAAACTGACTCGACGTTATCCTACACTTTTTAGGTTCGAGAAATGCTAGATCATCTTGTCTCTGAGGTTGAGAAGCACGAGCCGGATGCTCTCTCGTTTCGCGCTGTCTGGGATGCCGGTGCGGGCGTGTATTATGTGATTGAGAAGTTTGTGAAACACAGCCTATAGTTCATGATTGGAGATGTTGATGGTTTGTAGGTTCACTAATGAAGCGGCCATGGAGTTCCATCGGAACCAGCCGTACACGGCGGAGCTACGACGCGTATCGCGGGAAGAACACAACCTCGCCAAAAAGGTGGAGGTGCGTGTTGTTGAGAGCTTCGCAGAATTTGCACGGTGAATGGCTGTAAGCAACTGCAAAACTAGATTTAGGTCTTTTATATGGGTGGAGTCGTGGCTGTAGTTACATACGTGTGAACTGAGCTCAAAGTTAGTATTGGACGCATTAGATTACAGCTGTTCTGCAGTCAGTTGTTGTAGTTCTAGGTTTAAAAATATTGCTACAATCTTCCAGGCTAGATCTGAGTAGGACAACACTGGAGTAAAGCAGAGGTTGCTTCAAACTGTCATGACCTTTGGACTCATGCCCAACACAGTCAGCTCGACTCCTTATAGCTCATTCGTGCCTTCTTCGTTCTTCTCTTTCCACTCGTCAACCCACGTTCTTACTGCCCTGATCTCCTTTTCATGGACTAATCGGATCTCAATGGGCTCATCAGCAAGCTTAGGCAGAGCCGTGCGATCGTTCGCAAAGCCTCCGTGTTGCAAAAGGTGCCCATCGCCAAGTTTCGTGCGCATATCGCCAGCCAAAGGGGAGTGCGCTGTGACATATAGCCAGGGGTCGTCTACACCATCGACAAAGAGCAAACGAGGAGCTTCAAGAGTCACTCCGCCGTGTTTGTTTATACGCTCAACAGGGACGACGTAATCGTCAGCTACAGAATTTAGTAAGTTGCGGAATGGTAGGACTCTTGGAGGAAGGAAAACTTACGAAATCCAAAAGCAAAACGACAGACCTCTGTCAAATAGAACTCGCTAAGAGAACGTGAGAGAACCGCCGGCAATGGATATGGCTCAGCCGCGGAGAAATAACCCCACTAAAGAATATAGTCAATTTCAATAATGTCAAGGGAGTTCAGAGACCATGTACGTACCTCGGTGCAGGCTTGCCAATACCACAAGCGCCAGACCTGGTCCAAATCAATCTTCTCAGACTCAGTCTTATTGCGGCGGATTTCCCCAAGAGTAAACACCTTGTCGTCGAGGGGCTGGAACGCTGGCGATATGGCCTTCTGATGGCCAACAGACAAGTAGTGACGAATGTAGTAGGCATAATTCTCCATGGCTCGGCTGTGGAAATCGGCCTTGCGATTCTGCTCAATCGCGCTTTTTTGGCTGTCGGTCGATTCTTCCAATGTAATTCCTCGCGTCAGATTTGCGCAGAAATACTCCCACGCCCGATTGTCTTCCTGCCCCTCATCCCACGACCGCCTCTGCCACAGACCTAGGGGCGTCGCGACCTGATTCATGAAATCGCGTACTGTCTTCTCGCCACTTAGGTTGAACATTTCCCGGTAGTGTGCTAGCGACTCGTTGATGACTATCTCCCCGTCCTCATCAAGGCCAGCTCGATCAATCTCATCATCAATATCAGCTACCACTGTGGTGACAACCTGGATACAGAGAGGGTCCGCTCGCAACCGGATAGCTTGAAGGTACTGCCACACGTTCTGTATAGCCAGGAGAGGGGCTGAGGACGCAATAGCACCCCAAAGCTGCTCCGGATACATTTTCCGTAGTAGGGCAGCCTTCGTACCGGCGATCCAGTGCCCATAGGATATCCATGGCGTACTGGTGGGCAGCGCAGAGGCGTCCAGTTCCCGGTGTTGTTCGTAGGGGAAATGTTGGGCAAAGTATGCCATGTCGGCTACAGCTTCCTCCGTGTTCAGTAGTTGGAGACTGGCGGTGGACAGGTTTCCAGTGACGAAAGAGCGGCCATAGTACCGCTGCTCAAGGACCACGATGGCAGCTCCCACATCATCTGCGATGTGACTGACGATGCCTTGCTCGATCAAGCGAACGGTCTTCTCTCCCGGCTTATCAGCCGCGTCAACGAGGAGGATGGGATGACCTTTGGAATATCTTGCCAAATCAAGCCAATACCTCTGCTCAAACGTAGCGTGGAAGCCTGCCGGAGGGGAGGTAGTCAAGTGTGTTGTTCGCTGGGTAAAGCTGAATGGTCCCTGGAATGCGGCATGACATGTAGCCGCAAAGCAAGAGACGAGAATCGTTGCTGGCTTCATTACGACAGGGGATGTTTCTAGAGTACAAACATCCACAACACGAATGTCGTAGGTTACAGTGGTAGCGAGTATGGGGAAGCCTATGTCAAGGAATTGGAAGATGCGAAACCCTTACAGTCCCCCAGCAGAACCTTGGCGGTACTTTGCGGTTGGGCTTGAGCTTCTGAACCTGGGCAGTTGGTCAATGAGGCAGAGTTGTAGCCTGCATATGGTAGGTCTCGGCGTTGCTACATGATTAGCAAACCTCCGGTCCTTGGCCGAACCCGCGTTCCCCGATGCATAGGAACGGGAACCAACGGTGTAGCTTACTATGGCAGTCGGCACAACCATCGTACATACGCCGCTAGCAAGGGGCTATCTGAGCTAGGGTAGGTGCCCCGTGCTCTCCCTACAAGGGGCTGTTTCGCAGGGGTGAGCGTTGGGTGCGCTTGCCTAAAATTGATTTCATAAACAACCCTGATTGGCTGAAAACAACCGGACTAAATCCGGATCGCTACACCACATATGTGACCTTCTGCTAGCGGGGAATTATCTAAGGCTACACTAAATCAACCCTCCACATGCATCACTTGTGCTGGATACCGCCTGGGCACAGTAGACATTCCGCCATGAGATCTCTACTCGCCAATCACTAATGAGAAGATAACCCCACTATCTAGAAGGATATTACGAGGGTTCTCGACAATGACCCAATGTACCATTCAATTCTCGCTAGGAGCTAGACTGGCCGGTCGCGCCGACTTTGATCCCGCGCCCGAACTATACACGGCAACAGACCTTCGAAAACCAATCGCCCAACTGCCTATCCATCCCCCGATTACGCGTACGGCTGCGTGCAAAATACCAGTCAGGCAGCATCCGGTGTTGAGAGGACTATTGCGTTGGAGGGTGTTGATGCTAGGACATGCCAACACAACGCGGTCAAACATGTGTAAGGCTTTCTCCCATCCCGGGTACGTTTCCTCATCTCTCTTTCTTCTCCGGCATGACTGCTCACGAAGTTTGACTAAATAAATTAGTGAGGCTGCTGAAAATGGAATGCCGCGATAGGCTAACGCAAGTGGCCAGCGAGCGGGGCAGGCAAGTTGACAACGTATTCTACTAGGTTGGATCTTGGCTGTCCTAAAAGTATCCTAATAGATACAAAATGCGCGAATTTCCAAACTCTCTCGATCCGGCAGGTGCTCGGTCTCGGGCATGGCGAAAGCTCCATGACCACATCTCCACGCTGTGTTCTCCATCCTCGAGTCGTGGTGCTTGAATACCAGCAGCTCGTCTAGGCCATGGTGGGACAAGTAGTACCAGTGGTGATCTACGTCACTCTCCTTATGCTTCATTACTGACCATTCACCGTTGTACGTCTTTCTCTTGCTTGGCTGTAGGATAACGTAATCCTCATCCGGGACGGTTCGGAAGTCTGAGACGCAAAGAGGATCCTTCTCTACAGCTTTGTAAAGAGGTCGCCAAAGCCTGTTTCACTACAGAGTTATCCCTGCGTCGTCGTGTGCAAGTTTGAATGCTAGGTAGAGGCGGTGTCACTTACCCTAGTATAGAAAAGCGTGGTGCTTTTGCGGCATCTGACAGATCTACGCCTAATGATTCGAGCCACGCGGGAACCCCCATTTGGAGGCCAGGATCGGTGAACAGGCTCCACCATCCCTCGCTCGCCGATTTAGGACCGAAATCCAGATGAGGCCGGGGTATGGTTTTCTGTGTGTTGGGGATAGGCTTGTCCGATAGGTCAAGAGGTCTCAACACCGGCGCGAAGCAGAAGACGTGCTTGGCGCCGATCTTTTCCTTTAGTAGTCCCTCGATTTCTTTGTAGTACTTGTTCTGTATTTCCTTCATATCCTTGTCATTGCGTTCCTGGTACGGAAGGTGGAGGACTTCGAAGCCGTGAATGTCGAGCTTGAAGTCGTTCTTGTTGGGCCGCATATCTCGTATGAGTTTGGTGCGCGGTGCTCGCAGACTAGCATCAGCAACTACCTCATCCGAGCAAACCCGTTTAGGATCCTTCAAGTACGATATTTCCGTCTCGAAATTGATGGGGGAAAGTTGGGTTGACATGGTAGATATCAGGGAGAAGTGCTGCCGGTATACAACGACGGGTAAGAAATGCACAAGATGTAGTCATAACAGAATGGATGAGAGTGTAGAGGATGAGCTTGGGCGACTCTATGTTATGGCCAGAGCGGGAATTATAAGCGGGTCGGAGGAAACTTCCTCTTGTGGGCAAGTGGGAACAAGGCGCGAGATGCCCCTGCACTGTGACAACACAAATCACGGCAAGGTCGGTCCCAAAACAGCTAATAGAAAGATTGCGGGATGTGTCTGACACAGCCTCCAAGTATTTCAAAGAGCATCCCTCCATGCGCGCACGGTACAACTGCAGCTGAACAGAGTACGTGGCCAGCATGGACTCCCGCACCATGCGGTCAAGCGGATCTTCTAAATCTCACCCCATGCAGTGCAGAACCATGCAGCCTGCTCAACTTGGCTCCAGATGCTGTATTGGAACAAGTTTTGCAAACGTAAGAGGGTCGTCCTGTTACCCCGCCCCCAAAAATGCTAGCGGCGCGAAAGCTCCTAATAACCGCTGACCTGGGTACATAGTAACGCATTTGAAGCAGAGGGTAATCGATGAAGCACTGTTCTTGAATTACTTGTATTGACCAAGAAGTATGAAACTCAACCGGTTACATTGACCCTTGGGTTGAAGTGAACTGTTTCATATCGTGTTGGAGAGGTCTTTCTGCCTCTTGATTGTATGGATGAGCAACACGAAGGTTCAATCGCATGTGCTATGCTACTTTCTGCACGACCCTGCCTCAAGCCTACGCAAAGGCTTAAAAGATACGAGAACAGGTGGCAACTCCCAGAGTAGCTTAAGCCTGGCTATCTTGATCAAATCCTGCGTCTCGCCCACAAGCTCCCAGTCAAATCCCCACACCAGATTTGTCAGAATCATTCTCCATTCTGCATACGCAAGTGACATGCCGATACACTGCCGAGGGCCCATGGAAAAGGGTTTTGATGCTTCCTTGCGATCCCCCGAAAACTTTTCGTCGTAGTGCTCATGATCCTTGGGTAGCCATCTCTCAGGAAGAAATTCATGGGGCCGCGTAAAGTATCGTGCATTTCGTGCCATGAGGATATCTGGGGCTTGCACTACAGTCTTGATTTCATCATCTCGTATTAGTCGTGCGCTACATGAGTAATGAGTCAAGGGTGCAGAACTCACTCCTTTTGGGACGTACACGCCTGCAATAGTTGCCCCAGGACATACCCTTGGCAATCCAAATCCTACAGGGGGGAAAATGCGCAACGACTCTTCAATCACTGCTTGAAGGTACTGGAGCTGCTTCGTAGATTCAATACTGATCTCTTCCTTCTTAGAAAACGCCTTTTCTACTTCCTCCCGCAGTCGCGCCAACTGTAAGGGATGAGTGAGGAGGTTGTAGATGAGGGAAGACAGCAGAGTTGACGAGGTCTCCGTTCCACCAGAGACGAGAGCGGCAGCTTGACCCTGCAGGAACACTAGATACGCATTGTTGTTGACATCCTTCCCACGTGAAGGATAAGTAGGAAGTATGTGGTCGAAGAGGTTTGCGGCCTCTGGCGGGTTAGACAGTCTGTCCTTACACATCTTCCGACATGCGGACAGATATTGGGCCCTTAAATTCGCCGTTTTGGATATCTTAGCAAACATTAACCTCAGTAATCTCTTGACAGCATTCGGCTGTCGACGAATTACTACACCCGCAGCTGCCGCCGCAATGTTGCCAGTCAGAAGATCCAGCCAGACTGTGTTTTTGCCTTGTGAGACAGTCTCAGAAGACCTACCAAAGGTGACCTCGGTAACTATGTCAAAGCTGAAACGAGCTGCCCAGGTTTTCGCATCGACTACATCAGAATGTTCGGACGCCTTCTCAAGCTGCGCCATAAGGTCTTCGGTCACTCTTTCGATAATACGTCCGTATTCTCTCAGCGAACTTGGGCTAAATCCTCGCTCAAGAGGCTTTCGCAGGGCGCGGTGAGCGGCTGGGTCGGTCTCAGTCACTAGAGTTGGAAATCCTTCGCTCTGCTGGTAGAAAAGAGGATGCTTGATGAACTGAATATCCTGATCAGGACTACAGCGTGTGTAAATATCTTATTTTGCCTCGTGTTAATAGGCAGAGTAATGGTGGGGATACTCTTTGGTCGGGGGCATACCTCTTGCTGCCTCAGGAGTGGCAAAGACCAGCTCATTCGGGGCGATTCGAATGATGTCGCCTGTGATACACTCAATATCACTATGAAACTTGGTTACCGATGAGCGCTTACCGTATTGCATTTGCAGTTTCTCTAGGGTCTGAGGCCACCGACCATTGAGCCTGAGATGGTTTAGCCTCTCGAACGTGCTACATTTCCAATGTCACGATCCCCATACCATTGTGCACAGAACCACCAGTCAGTGACAGCAGCTAGCGTCGGCCCTCGAAAGGATGCCAGCTGATGGAAAAAAAGGCGATAGACGACAAGCACTAGAAGAGGAGGCAAGGTCTAGTACCATGAGCGTTTTGTAATCATCTCAACTTAGAGAGAACCTACTAATGCGGCAAAGATTGGCCATGAGAATAGCGCGGTGAACAGCATTGAGGTGACAAGGCTTATCGAAGACTGGGTTCGCTGCAACGTCCTTTAGCAACGACGTGGTGCTTTATTCATGGATCTTGTAAAACTCAATCCACAATTGCATATAGGGCAGGTTAATCATGTAGCAAGATAAGGAAGTACTTATAACAATACCGCCTTGGATTACATAACATCTTCCACTATTAGGCACAGAATTTGTATCTCTGAAGATGTTAAATGTTCATCATACAGTTAAGGCTACTCCCACGCTTTAGGAACTCCGAGCCCAAACAATCAAACGAAATGGAACCTAATACTACAAGGGGTACCCTGGTGTAACAATATCGACTATTGCGAAGCATCTGAATGATGTACAGGCATGTTTATCGTTGGAGCCTTTCCGGTCCAAGTGATTGGCGGCTTCTTAATTCCATAAGCAATGCGGCATTCCGTCTTCTCCGTGGGCGCTCTTCGGCGAATTTCATTGCATTCGTGTTCTGGGCATCAACTTGGCGCGACCTCGTGATTCCGTGAGATTATATGAAAAATCGCACTTTACATGCGAGATTTATACACGTGTCTGCGCTGATTTCAAATTGCAACCAACCAACCAATCAATAACCAGCGGATCGCTTCGTATTTCCTCGCTTCGGCCCGAGCGCATGGGCCTTAGATGTACGTCCAGCAACGAGTCAGAACCAGATTATATCACAACGTCCGTGCAACCCTTGACTAATCATGGAAAGAGTCGGTAAGCACCCTTGCTAGTAGCCTCGCCGCAACTACAATAGCTAAGTACACTATTCCTCAATTCTTTTAGAACTTCCTTGTGTAGTGGGACGATGATGAATAACTCAGTGGGTGCTCTGCCGCTTCTGCACTGTGACGACCACCTTATGCCCAATCCAGAGGTAGGACGAATCGCAATCTCTCTCCCACACAAAATCCTTGTTTGTCATACATAGGTCGTATGAAAACACCAGCCGCGCAAGAACCAGCCGCACAATCTGCAAGGCGAGCTCGCGCCCCATGCAGGCCCTTCGACCCAAGAGAAACGGCCGATATGCCATGTGACAGTCATTCTTGAACTCAGATCCCTGTTCGCCGACGCTGGCCCATCGCTCCGGTCGATATGCTTCCGGATCCCGCCAGTACTTTGGTGAACGCTGGATGGTATACTGATCTACGGCAACTGTGACGCCTGCCGGTATGTAGACGCCGTCTACGATGCCTCCCTTGGAAAGTCGATGGGTGCCTGAACCGTTGGCTGGAGAGAGCAGACGCATAGCCTCATTGATGGAGCCATTGAGTAAGGGAAGCCCAGCGATTGCTAGACTATTAATCTCGTCCTCGGATTCGAAGTGTGTTCGCACCTCATTCTGCAGATTCGTCATATGTCGTGGATCTCGCAGCAAGAAGTAGAGCGTCGACGAGAGACACGTTACGGTTGCATCCTGACCGACCATGACGAGCATGGCCGAATTACTCTGCAGCTGGTCTTGAGAGAGATCGATGCCCTTTTCTTGCGCACCGACAATAGCACTAAGGAAGTCATGGCCCCTATCGGTACGTTCTAATGTCCTATTTGCCTTGTGTTAATAGCAGCGTGCCAAAGGATCTCTTCTGCGCAGACTTACGTGCGCAAGGTACCAGTTGGTAAGATATCACGAGGCAGTTGGAAGACCTGTGGGAATGAGGTCACAATCCATCTCGTGAAGGTTCCCACAAGTGGAAATGTGAGAATGCTCTGCATGACCTCTAACATGGGGCTCATGGCACAAGCAAGCCATTTGAGCCTATTGAACTTGACTTGTAATTTTATCAGCCTGGCGCATTTCGTATAGATCCTGTATATGGGACGGTATGTAGACCTCTCTACTGGGTAAGATCACATACCAAGTTGGCTTCGTGCCAAGGGCTCTCCGAATGCCAGATCGCTCAGCATGTCCCAGACGAGGTGCGACATGTGTTCAGTTATGTTGATTTCCGCCTTGTTTTCGATAGCAATGTCTAGATGGCGGTTAAACCTAGTAATCCATTCTTGTTCGATCGGCTCCTGCTTTCTGAGTTCTTTGGCCGAGAACGCGGGCTGCACAGCTTTGCGGAGTCTGGCGTGCCCTTTTACATCTGTTTCGGTGAGAATATTGTGCGCTGGCCACGACATTAGGCCAAGAAGCCACTCGATAGTGCCCTCTTTCGTGAAAGCAACATCGTCACCCCCAGGTGTCTCGTGATGCACTGAGGTGAGAGCTTCCACTGTGGCGAATGAGACAGTGTTAGGACCAACGCGAACCACATCGCCTGCAACCCATAGTAAGCACGCAGGTACGCAGATGTTGTAGCCTTGGATATGTTTGTTTGTACCTACCATAACGGTCATGAAGCGCTTTAATATCTCGGTTCAGCTTCTTGCCATACAGGGATTTCATCATCCATAGCTACATCTAGGTCAACAATTTCACTCAAAGTACAACAATACCTGTACATACTGGGGAGATTGCTCCTAGAGTAGGTCCTGGTATCTTGGACAGAGGGTGGACGAATATGTTGTAGATGCAAAAGAGTCCTATCTATAAGAACGGCTGTGTCTTAGATTCAATGTACGCTGAAATTGCATGTCTTTGAGGGACTTGTAAGACTCACAACCACGATCCCTGATAGGAGTAAGAGTGATGGTTCCACATCGTGTAAAAGAAGAGCCATTGTCTGGTCGACAACCTGAAGAATATTTCCAGCAGGCAAAGTACTAGATTGGGAGCTTGTTTTGCTTATTGCCTAGAGGGTAATTTCTTCCGGCTTGCATATGTTGTTTTAGAGGGAGTGGAAATACAGCAAGGTGAAATTGATGCCGCTACGCAAGTAGTTCTCTCTGGCGGCGTGCTTGCACCGTGCCTAGAACATTATTGACATGTCCCGTCGTGCAGATTGATCCACAAGTTATTTTGAATCGCTAATATACTAGGATACAGCGCCTATGCACAACACGCTCGTTCGGTCCGACGGAGCGGACGCGGTTGGCTCTTGGTATACCTTGGATTGCATCACACAATTTGTAAGCACCAGATGTGTTGAATGTATGTTGCGGTATTATTACGTAAAGGACGTAGGCCTACCCTCTACCTAGCGAAATCGCTACAATCTTAGTAGGTCGAGCTATCTCCGTACTCAAGCTTTCCGCATATGTCGGTATCTAGAGGTCCATCCCCGTGTAATCCCTACTAGGTTCAGCGATAGACGTCAAGGTCCGGATATGATTACTAGCCGGCGACTAACTTACCTGGGTAGAACAAGTCGCATACTGTCCCTTGCTAAGCCGGTGCCTCTAAGACCATATCGGGCCTTTAATGGGGTGATCAATGATATGTCAGTATGACTGGCCTTGTCATGTGCGTCATGTACCTATAGACCCTCAGAGTAGCCAATCGCATAATACAACTTTCTATCTGGCTATGCTTTTTCACCGTACAACCGCCGCAAACCTGGTCTCTATGCTTATGCTCGCATTTCACACATTGCGCAATACGCAGGAGTAAGCCGTGTCACAGGGCACGTCAGCTCCTGGTTGACGCCACTCCCCACATTCGGAAACAGTGGTTCGATTCGGCATTCGCCTTCTGTCTCATCTAGAGGTTGATTCTAAAGCCTCATAATTTTAGAGCAAAACGTCTTTGGTTGACCCCGAAAGCTCTAGTATTTGCTTTACTAATTGTTCACACGATATTTTATCGGTTCCTACTAGATCCATTATATTCACACATCTCGCGCCTACCGAAGTGCAATATTATTCCGTCATGGCAAGCACTTTAGATACAAGCTGGAGGCAATCCGAGGCCGTTCCTGGAGATGTTGCCCGCGGGACAGGTTGTTTCACAACCTTGCCCATCCGAATTCACAAGCGGAATGACATTGCAGATTCGGTGACACTTCAATCGATCCATGATTGGAAAGAACATGTTGGCGACGGCTGGGAATCGAAGGCAGGTTCAGCCATGTCCAAAGTGGGCAACTGGTGCGCCTTCATCTTTCCAGAGTCACTGCCCGAGAGGCTAGCGAGCATAACGTACCTAGCTAATATTGGAAACATCCACGATGGTAAGAGACGACCCCTAGAGAGTGAGCAAATAGAAGCAGTACATTTGAACTAAGAAATCTTTCGACAGATGCTACCGAAGACGTCAGCTTGGATGCGGCCATCGATGAGCATAAACAGTTCAGCACTGCTCTTTCGATTGGCATTGATGCAGACGTGTCCATCCAAGAAACCAAGACGAGGAGATTCAGACATTTAGTGAGCAACTGCGTCTTGGATATTCTGAGCATCGATCGAGACATGGGCACGAGAATGATTGTGTCTTATCAGAAGAAATGGCTCGATGTTATGGAGCATCTGAACTACGATCAGATCAAGTCGCTCGATGAATATCTTGACTTTCGAATGTTGAACGGAGGCATGGAGTGAGTAGTATCTCTGATTCACTTTGAGGCTGGATGGCTGATCTTAACGTGGCAGACCGTTTTGGTTGATGTGTCAATTTGGCATGGGACTGAATATCTCGGATGAGGAGCTGGCATCCATAAGACACATATTCGAGCCGGCGGAGTGGGCACTTGTCCTCACAAATGACTACTGGAGCTGGGGCCGTGAATACAATGCCTGGATCACAAAAGGCTCCAGACTCGTGAATTCCATCGAGCTTCTCGCCCGGCTCGGACCTATCAGCTATGACGAGGCAAAAGACGTTGTCCGGGAACTTATCACCAAGTACGAGAGAGAGTACGAGAAACGCGTAGAATGCCATCTCAGGGAGCATCCACTCACGCCGCCATATCTGCGCGACTATATCGAAGTCGCCGGGCTTGTAGTTGCGGGTAACCACTACTGGTGTGCCAACTGTCCTAGGCATCATGCATGGCAGGACCAAGTAGCAGATGTTGTGGACCAGCAAGACCTTTCGGATGTTCCAACTCGTTCACAAGAATCTGTCTCCAGCTCGTCCGATACGTCAAGATCGGCTTCTTTGGAGACATGTGGGACGAGAGGTACTTCTGACATATTGCCCGCAACGACTGAGATAGATTGCGCAACAGAACCATCTCTCACTCCCTTACAACCACCCCATCCAGTTACCGCTCCATGCGAGTACATAGCATCCTCACCATCAAAAGGGATTAGGTCAACAATCATCCACGCCCTAAACCAATGGTTCCAGATCTCAGACCGCTACGCCAACATGATCAAAGACATCACCAGTATGCTCCACAATGCGTCGTTGATTCTAGATGACATCCAAGACCAATCGCCTCTTCGCCGTGGTAGACCAGCTACTCATGCCATCTTCGGAGCAGCGCAGTCTATCAACAGCTCCACCTACCTTTTCGTTCGGGCTATGCAAATGGTCAACGAAAACTTCGACTTGTCGGTGCAAACATCTTTCCTAGAGATACTGCACCGCATGCACGTTGGCCAGAGCTACGATCTGCACTGGAAATTCCACCTGGCCTGCCCCACTGACGACGAATACTTCGACATGGTTGACCAAAAGACAGGCTGCATGTTCGAGATGCTTCTCATGCTCATGGCCGCCAAATCGACATGCGTCAAGGTCAAATCCTTCAGCTCCTTCGTCCGCGTCTTCGGGCGTTACTACCAGGTCCGAGACGACTACATGAACCTGACGTCTACAGAGTACACCCAGGGCAAAGGAGAGTGCGAAGACCTGGACGAGGGAAAGCTATCATATCCCCTCGTTGTATGCCAGACACTGGCACCCGCCCTATTTTCGCAGATCATAAGTATCTTTCGAGCGAAACAAGCTCATGTTATGCAGCTGTCACCCGAGACAAAATCGTACATTGTATCGTTGCTCAAGGTCTCGGGTGCGCTGGATGTCACGGCCAACTTGATTACACAGCTAGAGAGTCAACTGACGAATGAAGTGAAGAGACTGGAGGATCATATAGGAGATCCGAATCCAATGCTTCATGTACTACTCCAGACTCTTAGCTTAAAGTCAAGCGCGTTATAAGCTTGTTTATGTATTTTTGATCCTAGAATATAAGCTGTCTTGGGTGCTACTACATATATCTTTTGGTTGCGTTAGTGAATGCGGATCTATTGGTAATGTTGTTGTGATTGGGATCAAGTCAGCCTCGTTTCTTTTGGTGCGGATGAAAGAGTGCGTGCCCAATTTACAACATCCTCGTTTCTGGCCGGTATCGGCAGTGATTAAGATTGCCGCTGCGTAGTAACATTACAAGCGAATATACGGCTGATGTGCTCACGGGCGTGAGAAGATGGTTGGAACAGTATGCGATTTTCCGTCTTTCATTTTTCAATTGAAGAACTCATGAGCAACTCGCTTCCCTCGTTCAAGAAAGCCGAGTGTAAGACCGAGATCATGTGCTAGATGGTAATGTAGCAACTTGTCCATCTGCCTGTGTTTGTGTTACTGTCAACTGTTGCTCGGGGCGGGATGGTGCGAGTGTGGCGACACGACATGTTTCTGGCCGGAACAAGAGAACGCACCGCTATCGCGTGTTCTTGAAGTGGAAAAAGGTACAACGTTGAGACTTCCAAGTTACTCGTTGCTTGATATATAGATATTGGACTGATAAAAAGTACAAAGACTGCAGGTCTTGGAGCGACTGTGTGTGTGCGAAGCTTGCTCTTGTGCGGAAGGGGATAACAGGCGGGAAACACAATCTATACCACCATGCAATGCGAACACGGGATCAGGGAGACGGATGTCGGACATCTTAGCCAAGACCTAGTACTGAGGCTACCATAATCTGTGATCTTCTTTCCCTTAGCCAACAGGCCTGTGACGATTAGTCGAGCACATTACAAATTGTCGAAGTAGTTGTAGTTCAGAAGTTCGTCGTTTATGTCGATCGGTTTGTTGAGTATTTTGCTAAGAATTGTGTCTTGCAACAATATGTCAGCGGTGTCGAGCCCCAAAGGGAAGCATACCACATACGTGGTCGCTGGGCGGTATATTTTCAGGACGTTGACCTCCACATCGCGGCTGAGAGGGATCAGTTGTTGAATTAGGATCGGCCATTGGACACGATGATTGGTCGTGATGAGCGGGATACAGATACGATATCTTGTGCTGGTGTTGGCAACGTCGAAAAGCAGAGAACTTTTCGGTTCACAACTAGTGCTGCTTTCGATGACGATAGCGTTGATGTCTGGCTGTATTCATTCATCTCGTTGTTGAGCAGTGAAGCTTTATAGTCCAGTAGAGCAAGACGGCTGGGACGACATGACATCGAAACCATTGGTAGTCTCAATGGACACACCAAATCACTCGACTCCAATGTGCGTCATTTTCTTAAAGTTACAAGTGTCAACTATGTTGTAGCTGGTATAGACGCTGTACATCATATTGTAATTGAGCATAGTGTAGACTCGCCTGTTGGCAGCACAGAGTTGTCTCTTCGCAGACGATATTGGTGTTTGGAGTGAAGACCCATGAGGTCTATGCAGATATGGCTAGTCAGTTTGTATTCAATAGCACGTTGGTATGGAGGAGTAATGCATGTATGGAGTACGCTTACTTCGGGTGACTCAATGGTACAAACATATGGCACCGCCATCTAAAGGCACTTCACACGGCCACTGCCTGGAAATGATGCGACGTGCATTAACGTAGCTTATGATGTAGTACAATGCCCCTTGTAGGGTTGGTTGGTTGACATGAGTGTCGAGAAGTAAGAGGGTAGCGTACTGATTTGATCACAAATGTGCAAACTACGAAGTCGCTAATAGTATGTACGATCTGCCAACACCAAATCTTCAACCAGACAAGACAGGTAAAACTGTTACACATGCTGAAGGTTATCGATGGCCATAGCGGTCGTTGAACGCCCGGGTCTGATGGTCATATTGAAGGTGGAGCACTTTCCGCAACCCGACCTTGTGCGAGCATGTGGGGCCATCCAAAGTTAGCTGTAGGTTACCATTCGTTTGATTGAACCCTGAAAGATTTGCCAAGGCTGAATTTGTCAGTACATGCCCATTTCGTTGTCTCTTAAGACCCACGTTTATGTGTATAGGCCACCACATACACTAGTCTGATAGCAGTGATTTTGCTCGAAGCAAGTCGTCCTGTCTGGGATGTTCGTAACACACATTGGAGTTGCACCAAGGGCAACAACTGAAGAGGAGGGTAGCTGCAACCTTTGGCAGTAAACAAGGATTAGTTTTGCATCTGAAGGATGGAGGAGGGTGTCATCAGAGCAATTGAATGCAGTAGGTGCTGAACGAGGTTAGTATGAGTTCGATGAACGTGTTCCACTCGCTGCGCATCTCCTTGTCAGTCGTTTCCAGCTACGTTCGCTCAAAGATGAGCCGAGAAAAGTTGGAATCTGATCATGTGAAGGCGGATTTGAGTGTTTAATTGGGTCGCTCCGTCCCACGGAGGATTGCGATATTGCCATAAAACAGCTCGAAGGACTGACGGCTCTGAAACGAACGGTCATACACATCTGCGAGCAGGGGTCTTCAGGAGGGGACATGACGTTCAGGGTAGTCATAAAGCTAAGAGTAGAAGCAGTTCCGCGAGAGTTCGCCTTGCACCCAGGCAAGACGATGGGGTACGACGGTGTGCAAAGACAGAGCACGCCCATGGTGTCGACGCGAACGCGACCTGGTGGAAGCCGAGCAAGCCCTTGGGTAATTCGTCATTTGTGAGCGATACGAGCGCATTTGCCCATGCGAGCTGTCGCTCAAGAGGTAACATGAAAAGCGTCGAAGGGATCCCATGTTGTGTCGCGACAATGTTTGCCTTGTTGCCTCGTTCCCTATTTCTGTCGCCGGAACGTTTCGTATCGACATCTGCCGACAGTAGTACGAATTCCGGGTCGTCACACAGGAGCGTGGGCGACAGCTGTCTGCGTGAAATATGTAGCGGAGTCCCGAAGAAGCGCTGGGTACATCCCATACCTGACTTTCGCACGGAATGTCATGCCAGTCTCAGGCACACCTGCAGACGGTACTACGGCTGTTAGCAGCTCAGGCGCAGGTGTCCTCCAGATGACTATCTCAAGGGCGGTTCTTCTCTGTGTTATCGAGGCATGTCCGCATCGAGACACGGAGTTAGCTCCGAGAGCCTATTGCAAGACGCGGGAAGCAGCATACTGATATCCACTTCTGCGATAACTGATGTCATACTTGGTGAGGCATCCAGGGCCTCTAGCTGTTACTCAAACAACATCTAGCTATAGCGCTGTGCCATGTGGAAAGCGAGTGCGTGATAGTCTCGAATTATGAATGCGCCGTCATCATGTGAGAAAGAAGCGCGATGATGCGTCATTGCAAGGAGAGACAACAGATGACGATGTTGAGTGTTGTCGGGTGACAGGTGAGGCAGGTGAGGCAGGTGAAGGACGGCTGCCCAGGTGTGGCTTGTGCCATCACGCTAGGCAGTGACATCGGTCCCGCAGCCCTCAACCCCACCGCCGTGCGCCCCTCCAACAACACCTTGAGCAGACACGTTACAGAACATCACTACACGTCTACAAACGGCCTTGAGCTCGGTACACGAATCAAACCCACACACCCAACATGGCCTACAACTTTGTCAGGTCCTACATCGACACGTTCCGGGAGCGGACCGCCGCTATCAGCCACACATCGACGTTCCGCGAGACGGGTCAGATAACACCAGAGGAGTTTGTCCTTGCAGGAGATTTTCTGGTCTTCAAGTTTCCCTCATGGCAGTGGGCGGATGCAGCATCACCTGCGAAGCGCGCATCCTACCTGCCTGAGGGAAAGCAGTTCTTAGTTACGCGCGGCGTGCCCTGCCACCGACGGCTCGATGACAACTTCGCGGGCGAAGCTGGCCAGGACGAGACGATAGTGAGAGATGGCTTTACGGTTGGGGAAGGCGCGACTGACGATGACGGTTGGCTGAGGACTGGGGGCATGGCAGCTAGCCAGGAGGCCAAGGTGCGTGATGTCCGGACGGTCGACGAGAGCGGCAACCTGGGCGCGCCAGAGGAGGAGGATGAGATACCCGACATGGAGGATATTGAAGACGATGAAGAGGCGATTATAAGAGATCCTCAGGCCGATTCGAATACGAAGGCGTAAGTTTGCTCGTCGATCTGCCAGCCATCAGAGCACCGACTGACATCCGCTAGGCCCCTCCGAACATACACCCTCTACATCACATACTCGGCCCACTACCGAACTCCGCGATTATATCTCTCGGGCTACGGCGCCACATCTGTTCCGCTCAGACCACAGGAGATGATGGAGGACATTGTTGGAGACTACAAGGATAAGACTGTCACCATCGAGGACTTTCCTTTCTTTGACAATCCTCTCAAGACCGCTTCAGTACATCCCTGCAAGCATGCCTCCGTCATGAAGGTGCTGCTCGACCGCGCTGATGCTGCCTTGAAGCTGCGGCTCGCCAAGCTTAAGGCAGGCAAAGATGTCAGCAAGCTCGACAGCGGCATGGAAGCACTCGTCGATGACACACGGTTGTTGAAGCTGACCGAGCAAGCCAAGAACAAGGATGGCGACGAGGGCAAGGATGATTGGGAAGTGCTCAGTGAGGAGGGCGGCGACGACGAGGTAGCCATTCGCGTCGACCAGTATCTCGTCGTCTTCCTCAAGTTCATGGCTAGGTAAGCACGACTCATCTTGGATCAGCGGACAGCAGCTAACAATCTCATAGTGTAACCCCGGGTATAGAGCATGACTTCACCATGGGTGTCTGATTGTTGACATATTTTTGGGTATCTCACAAGGTGCTTTAGGCGTTGGCGGCATCGTCATAGGACCATTATCTTACTCTGCGGGCGCAGATTCAACCAGGGCGGGGGAGACAACAGTCTTCACAATCACTATCGTGCATTCCGAAATATACCAGTCCTCTTGTTGAACTTGTTTGATTTTTGTAGAGGCATAAAGGTAGAACACGATACAACACTTATATTGCACTCTATCGTCGACGGAACCCTCCGTATGATCGCTTCCAGTCCCTGGTGCCTTCAGGCCGGCGTAGCTCAAGCTCCTTTCCCTCATACCCGAAAGTGCTCTCCGCGCGATGGAACATTGCACACAGCTTGTCGAAGACGCCATCTTCCTTTGAAGCCTTGGGAAGGACTTGCGGTGACTCTAGAGATCCTGGTGCCACGTCACCAGAAAAGTCCTCCGATTCGTCGACAAAGGCGCCTTCCTCATCATCTGCTGATGTGGGATCGAAGAGGGCATGGAACTTGTTATTCAATCGAATGCGCCATGGGTCGGCGTCTGATGATGATGCGGAGGCTGAAAGTTTCTCGGCGATTTCGAACTATAAAAGTCAGCGAAGGGACTTTTCTACAAATTTCAGTGTGAATGGATCACGCACCTCTCGTAGCCCTTGTAGCCTGAACTGCTCGGCCCGTTTTTGAAGGCGTGGTGCTGAAGGTGAAATTGGCATTGCAGAGGCAAAAGCGAACAGGGCCACGATGGCCATGACAATGAAGTAACGCATTTCGGTATTGGTAATAGAAGGAGTTTCGAGTCGACGATGTAGGTGTTCGGTTGGGTTGAAACGTGTAGCTGTCAAAGCTGAATTGGTGTAGTCTAGCTACTAGGTACCAGCGCTCTTCTCAGAAGAAACGAGAACGAATGAAGAAAGGAAGGACGAGAAAAGGTGTAAGTATGTAGCAAGAAGATAAGGCACGTTAATGAGTGGCGGCGCAAGGCAATCTTCACATGTATATCCGCTGCAAGAACGGCCGGGGTAGTAGCGAACGAAGACCGGTTCGTCTGAAGTGCATCATCACCCACATCTTAGCCATACAAGCTTACTATATATCCGCCAGCCGGCAGGTCAACTGTCTGTCGGGGTTACGTCTGCGTGTCAATTATTCCGAAACGGCGGTCCGCGCACCAAAGGGCAACGATCAGCGGCAAGGAGGAGGCGTTTGCGCAATCTTTAGCCCGTGATGTTGGGGCAGAAAGTCAGGGCTGAGACCGCGTTCTGGAGATGCCAGTGCAGACTGAACCAAATTTTTGCTTGATCTCGACACTGTCAAAGGCAGGGGGTAGTGAAAGGCGTGCATGACCTGCCCAATGTGGTTGGAAGAGAAGTCATGACATCCATGGATTCGTTGAGGGGAGCCAGGCATGCATCAACGCCTCTAGACCAGAGCCAGCCAGAGCCAGAACTATTCGATTGGTGTTTCCCCAAACTCTAGATCTGGACAAGTACGTGCCGATTGCTGGCTCTCCGGTGGGACACGATGTTTCAAACCGCATGATTCTTGGGTTGTCATCGTCATGCTAGAGTGGCTGCGGACTTGGAGTCTGTTACAGAATACGCCGGGCGGTTGGGCTGAAGGATTCCGGACATTTAGCCTGGAAGACGTTGGACTAGACTTGGTTGAAACACATGTCCAAGATGAATTGCGCGTCGACGCGGGCGCTAACATTAGCGCGGCGCCACTGAGGCGCACGGACTGAATGGAACGATCGGGGTCAAACAAAGCAAACATTCCCAGCCTCTCCATCACGCCAACGTCATCAGCGTTGCGCGATATTGGGAGCAACTCTATGCTCACTTGGACAGTATACACTTGGACATCACATAACAACGCATACGTATTCGCACTTCTATACGATGATCAGCTGGACATCTACACAGCACAGTCAAAGACACAGGACTCGCTTCTTGGACACGTCTTGACCACCCTTGCTTGGAGCTATCGGTTCAGCATCGAATTACCCGATATGGACAATCAGGATCAATCACCCCTTACAATGCGCCCAGGATCACCATCATCAACATCCCCAATTTCCACACACGCCCTAGACCTCAGCAGACTCCCACCAATCGCTTTAGTTACTGCGCATCTGAAGGACGACGAAGTGAAGACGCTCAAGGAAACGTTACGCCAGTACGACGCACCGCTTACTACCGATGTATCGAGGGCAAAGGTCTTCATTGGGAAGGTGGGTACCAAGAGAAGAGCCGAGTTTGAGTTGAGGTCTCGAAAGCTGCTTGTCCAAGAAGTCGTTACACCCAAACGGCCAGCAAGTCCTTTGAAGGCACAGAGTAACTCTAGTAAGAGACGACGGGTTGGTGAGACATCAGGTCGGCGACCAGCGCATGAGGTAGATGCTACTACCGACGACGAGGCTGGCGACAACTCAGAGACTGAGGATGAAAACCCAAATGTGGAGCAGCGCGTTCTGCTATCATCACCTGCGAGGTCCGACAATGGCTCCCATGCTGCTGCGCTAGTGTTCGAAACTGCATCAAGCGACGACATCATCTGGGTCGTCAAGTTCGACTGGGTTGAAGCTTGTGTAACCGCAGGCCACTTCCTTCCACTAGGAGATAATTTGGTGTATAAAGGCAAAGTTCTTGAAAGACCCAAACCATCGAATACAAAGTCTATCAAGGACATATTTATTGCGCACACAAAGGCAGCGCCAGCCTCTCAAACACGCTTGCCAACACGACCACATCCTGTGCAAGACATCTTAGACCGCGCAAAACGGGACGCACCTACAGCCTCGAAGAAAAGTACGTATCAGCCTCAACGATTCGGAAACCATGCCTCTCATCGCTTCGACGGTAAGATTTTCGCCCGCTCTTCCCAGCCGATCGGCCACTTAAATGTCTCACCAGCCACGCATCTACTGCAGCAAACAACGAGCGAGTACGAAGGCGAGGACAGTGATATGCCTCCACCGCCAGAATGGGTGAAGAAGGGCATCAAGTATGCTTGCCAGCGCCGCACGCCTGGTAATGGGCCTAATGAAGACTTCCTCGACCAGCTTAAGAAGATCAGAATTGCGCGAACTCTGATCGACGACGCGATAGGTGTCCGTGCTTACTCGACTATTGTCGCTTCTATCGCTGCATATCCGTATAGACTGAGTCACCCGCGAGAGATTGCACGGCTACCTGGTTGCGATGAAAAAACCGCGGTTCTCTTTGTAGAGTGGAAAAATACCGGCAAGATCCAAGCAGTAGAAGATTACGAGAACGACGAATCCATGAAGGTTCTACGCTCCTTTTACAACATCTGGGGCGTCGGAGCGAAGACCGCGCGGCATTTCTACTATAACAACAACTGGACTGAGTTGGACGACATCATCGAGTATGGCTGGAACGATCTAGACAGAGTGCAGCAAATCGGTATCAAGTACTATGACGAATTCCTGTTGCCAATTCCACGTCCTGAGGTCGAGCAAATCGCCGCTGTTGTTCGAGAACACGCAACAAAGCTTCGCGACGAACGTATCACTGTGACCATTGTAGGTGGTTACAGACGCGGCAAGACAGAATCTGGCGACGTTGACATGATCGTATCGCACCCGGATTTGGAAAGTACAGCGGGATTGGTTAAAGAGATTGTCGAGACGTTGGAAGAAGCTGAGTGGATCACTCATACGCTCACTATGAGCTTGACGAACACCAATCGAGGCCAGCATGCACTGCCGTTCCGATCTACAAAAGGAGCAGGTGTGGGCTTTGATACGCTTGACAAAGCACTTGTAGTATGGCAAGATCCCTCGTGGCCTACTCGTGGGCAAGATGTTTTAGAAAATCCAAAAGCGAAGAATCCTGCTATTCACCGCCGAGTCGACATTATTGTCGCGCCTTGGCGAACGGTTGGTTGCGCAGTCATGGGCTGGAGTGGCGGTACGACGTTTCAGCGAGATCTAAGGCGATACGCGAAAGCTGTCAAAGGTTGGAAGTTTGACAGCAGTGGCATCCGAAGTCGAAGTACTGGTGAAACAATATTACTGGAGGGACCCGATGGAGTTGATGGGACACCAGAAGATGCCGAGAAGAAGGTCTTTGAAGGGCTGGGTCTGGAATATATACCGCCTGAGTATAGAGTGACCTACTGACATCACCCGGTACAGCACCCTGAAGGGCATCCATCTGCTTCACGAGTCTGCTTCACGAGTCCGCCTCATTGAAAAACATCTAATAATCTTCTCACAACAAGTCTTCACACTCGTATCACGTTCTAGTATAACTCTACTCGTTACAACACTGCCAATATGTTCGGAATTACAACATCAGCGTTCGAGCACAATCCACTAATAGTATGGAGCCCGGCCGGCTGACCAAAGCACTCACCATGACCGCACAGATTATTATCAGCCTTATCCTGTTCGCTATTGTACTCCCATTCTTCACTCTATGGCGCGCTCTGATAAGCCTCGTCTACCTCACCAAGAAAGAGAAGGAGAAGCCAAAGAATGCAGATCAAGAGAGAGAAAGGGAAGCAGCGAAGAAGGTCAGAGAAGAGAAAGACGACGAGGAAGCGACAGAGAAGTCAGCAGAGCCAGCACCAGAATCAGAACCACCCAAAGATGCCCACACCCGCGCCCTCGCCCTTTACAACACAGTCTGGAACAGATTCAGAGACTGCCCCATCAACAAACCCCTCGTAACCCACTGGTCCCGCATAGCATGCACAGCCCTCCTTATAATCCAAACCATCCTGTCCCTCGCACTCCTCGAAAAATCCCTCGTCTACCACATCCCCTGGTTCATCACACACCTCTCAAACACGCAATACAAAACCGCCAACAAGAACGACTGGTGGAATGACTTGTTATTACACCTAGCCGGATTAGTTATTACGTGTGCGCCGTTTGTGGGGCTGATAGGGGTGGGAGTGGGGATCATGTACTACACGATCAAAGTGTACAAGTATGGGAGGTTCAAGAAGGGAGCGGTTAAGAAGAAAGGGGGGAGAGGGTATGATAATCCAGAGGAGAAGAATAAGGGGGAGGAGGAGGGGCATGGAGTGAAAGAGGCGATTATGGGGGCTGTGGATCATGTTTTGCACCCACATCTACCGCATCCGCATGCTGGACGTGGGTTGGGACAGAGACAGCCAGAGGATTCGCCGTATGGGCATCCGAGGTACAGTGAGGATACTCTTTTTGAGCAACCCGTAGGAGAGTCATGTAGGGACCATGAGATTGTCCAGCTGCCGCCGGTTGTCATTCAGCTTCCGAAACGGACGGCTTGGTACGACAAGAACCCGTATACGCTGGCTGGTATTGCGTCGATCTGGACAGGCAAGGAGGAGAAGATGAAGGCTGGATATGATGGAAGAAATGTGAGGAGGCGGAACTTTGAGGATGACATTGAGATGACGGATAGGGCAGGAGGTAAGTAAGGGATACGATGGTTTATGGTATTCCTGGGAATAGTGGTTCTTGCTGTAATAATTAAATAGTCTTGTTAGCAAGGCTGATAAAATAGCCAAATTAATAGTACATATAGCAACTAAAGACCGCTACTACATTAACTGGTATCATCACCCTATCACCTCAACTCCGCGCTTCCGCTTACGCCCACACAATCCCTCTAGCAACCCACTCAAGTACTCTTCTTCCCCTGTGCCGCAGCATCCAAATGCCACCTCATGACCTTCTCGAAAATTCCCTTACCATCTCCCTCCATCACATCTCCGTGGCAAGGGATAATCCGGTTGAACCCCCACTTGTTGATTCTCTCCATACTCGCTGCGAAGCTCTTCCTGTCACTCGCACTAGTTCCATACCAGATGGTGCGCTGTTGCCACTTCGCATCACCCTTTGTACTCTGCAATGCGGTGAAGATCTTGGTCAAGATTCCGCTATTCGCATCGACACCGGCTTTGCTAAACTGCTCTGTAGCAGGGAGGTTGAACATGAGATCAGCCTGGATGAGAGTGCGGGTAGGACGGTGGTGGAAGACGAGTTCCTTGTTGATGTGCGAGGGTACGTATTCCCAATCGAACTCGGCATCGAACTCGGGCGAGATGGATTCGACGCGTTTGTTGGCGTTGAAGAGGATGGAGAAGGGGACCTTGTCGTTGTTTTGCTTTGCGCGCTTTTCGGGGAGGACGTCGGGACCCATGACCTGCGCATTGGGGTATTCTTTGTGCCAGGGGCCGAGGAAGATGTGATGCTATTACGGAGGTTGTTAGGATAGGTGCTAAGCTTCTGGTGTGATCGGAGGACATACCTCAGCGTCAAGGGCGGCGATGTACTTTACTTCGCCCAGCTCAGATACCTTTTGCTTGACATCCTCGGTCAATGCGACTGGTGAGAAGACGGCCAGAGCACCGGATTCCAAGCGGACTGTTCTTGCGTATCAGTAGTCGCCTATAAAATATGGACTGAGTGTAGCACACCAATGGTTCCTCTTCCGCCGACCTTTATGCGACCGAACCTCCAGAAAGGTACTGATAAAGTGGTGATGACGCGCGGAACGACATCGCGAATAACCATAACGCTGGCTGGGTCGGAGGGCACTAGTTTCGACGACATGTTGGGCTATGCGAGGTGTGAATTGTACAAGTAAAAAGTCGTGGTGTAACAGAAAGAGCTGTTGGAAGGATGCGCAGGATGGTTAGTATCTAGGATAGAAGACGTAATGCAGTCAGACCCTGAATGACGCAATGTTCGAGATTGAAGTAAAGCGACTCTGAAACTGCGACTCAGCAGCCTTTATGTCGGCCGTAGCCTGTATGTCATTGAGAATGTCTCACTCGGTATAACGGAAGCATCTCGTCCGTTCGTAAGGAGCGGGTATCGCGTGTGGGAAGATGTCATTCGAGTAAGCTGCTTGTCGCGTGAACATGCAGGGAAGTGTGTGTGGGCCGAGGCGTCGCGATGCGACAGCAATTAGACATGGTCGCGCTTTGTCAGCTACCCATGAAAAGCAACCCTACGTCACTGCGTCACAAATGCAAAAGATCTAGAACTCGAGTTTGAACAGATCGCAGTACGCTGACACGGTCGAGAATGCAAGGCTGTAGAATGTTCACAGCGTCATGTCCAGGTTGGAACTGCAACTTGAAATTCGATTCGAGGTTGCGTATGTGTTGTTGCCCTGGCCTGATTCCTCCAAGAAACTTCACGTTGACATTCACAGGCTATTCTTGAATTCGCATCTTGCGATCCAATCTCCGGCTTTCCCGGTAGCGCTTCCAGGGGTCACCAAATCGCTGACCCACATCATCAGCGGGCCCACGGTGCGTCCCTTTTTGGAAACTTTCCTGGTGTATGCAAAGGCTCGGCGGACTAACTTGGGCGGCGCGTGGTATGCTAGTATTTGGAAGCGTCGCAGACTGGCCAGTTGGCCAGACCTGTGGTCTTTCGTAAGGCGGTTCTGCTTGGTGCGATATCTCACCTGGCATTCTCAGCGCTTAGCTCTGCCATCAGCCCTCCGGCATCCCCTTCTTTGGCGTCCTCTTCAAGCCTCTTCTGGATGAAGGCGCTCATTTCCTTGACCTTCTGCAACGCAACGTTCGTGCAATTCAGCAAGGCCAACGGGTTGATTGTGGCTCCTCCGTATTTCGCAATTTGGCAAACCTCACCATGCTTGTTCATGGTAAGAATGACCTCTCCTTGTCTGACTTGCTCTTCGGCCAAGTTTGCATCTACCAAGAATATCTCGCCCTCAAAATATGAGAATGTCACACAAAGTGGCTGATGCAGAATCGACAACGGTATTGGTTCGCGCTCGCGTACACTGAGGATGGTCGCCTTCTCGCCTTCAACTTGTACGTCGGGTCGTCGGAAGTGTTGTAGCGCAGCCATGACGGCTATGCACGATGCGTCGATCAGTCCGCCATCGTGATCGATAATGTGGACGTCTGCGCGGAGGGCGAAGCACTTGGAGCCAGCAATGATACAGAGCGATTCGGTGTCAAGAGCGTTGGAGCGACGGATGGCTTTCTCGAGTATGCGCGAGAGGATGACTTCAGCATCTGTGGGACTGATGACTCAGTCAGATACAGCAAAGGCTTGAGGGACTTTGATGCACACATACCGACCGATTTCAAAGGCTGGAGAAGCCATTGGAGAGAATTCCGTGACTATTTGGAAGATACCGTCGAACTTGCGCTCAGGTAATGGTGTCGTCACGTCTACTGAGATGCGCGCAATGACTCTGAAAAGTGTCAGCTTGCGCATTTGGGTTCGTAGGATAGTATGTACCTCGTCTTGCCCAACTGAACATCTGCAACGCCATACTCGTCGCCAAAAGTGAGCTCGAGTGGACGGAAGGCGTCGAAAGCGCGTCGATCGATTCGTATCTGCTCCTGCAGCGCTTGCTTGATAAATTCGCGCTCGTTGAGCGAAATCTCAGCTTCTCGAGGCATCTTAGCTCTCTGCAACAAATGCGTGTGATTGTCGTTGGTGAAATTGTAGCTGCTCGACGGCCATGGAAAACGCGGCGGGGAAAAGTGAACCGGCGGCCGATCCTTAGCGCGACTTACGAGTTCAAGCTTCTATGCGCCATTTCTTTCTCACACCAACTACGCACCAGCTCAACCACGCGCAAGACCTCCGAAACTCGTACCAACTAAAACTACTATCGATCAACAACAAACCGACACAATGACGACCGCCCACAGACCCACATTCGATCCCGCACGCGGTAAAGAAGCCCAGCGAGGACCCGCCTACCATCAGCGATTACTCCCAGCGCACACGACACTCAAGCATAGACAACCAGGGCAAGGTGGCGATGCCGACGCCCAGCGCGATCTTCGCGCCGAACTTTTAGAGGCTGAGGCGCGTCACATCGCCAAGAAAAACGGCACCTACGTTGAACCGGAAGCAGCAGCAGAGTCTGGGAATGCGCACAAACGTCAGATTGACTCTGTACCGCCCGCAGAAGATGGCGAGGAAGATGAAGCGGCTCAAAAACGGCGGCGCATCGAGGTGTTGGAAAAGTTTAGGGATGTGGACGCAGACGACAGCAGCAGTGAGGGCGAGAGTAGCGACGATGAGTAAGTGTGAAGCATATCCTGGTTTCCAATCTCTTTGCTAATGATATTCCAGCGACGAAGACGAAGAGGACGAAACCGCTGCCCTTATGCGCGAGCTAGAAAAGATCAAGAAAGAGCGAGCTGCGGCCAAGGCTAAGGAGGAGGCAGAACGCGCCGCCGAAGAGGAACAGCAACGCGAAATCGACGTCGCCCGAGGCAATCCCCTACTCAACGCGAAAGACTTCACCATGAAACGACGATGGGACGACGATGTTGTCTTCAAGAACCAAGCACGAGGCACCGAAGACAGGAACAAGAAGAAGGAGTTCATTAACGATATGCTACGGTCCGATTTCCACAAGAAGTTCATGGTATGTATCCTCTTGGTACGACGCATTCAACTCTGGCTAATACCACGCTACAGTCCAAATACATCCGATGAGGTCATCATCCTTTGCAAGATGTTTCTTTCGACTTTTGCATATTATGCATTGCACTGCTGGCGTTGGTCACCTTGGCGTACAGGTTCTGGAATCTTTCGGGTAGGCTTGGAACAATGTGGGATACCCCAGGTCATAGCGGGTATAAAGTAACCAGTGACGAGACGGAACCTAGCGGGGCTCTTATCGCTATCTTGGATCAGCGGCGACGACCACCATTTCTGGATATCAGCTTTATCTCTCGCCCCAACCCATCGTTACCAGGAATCGATGGAATGAATTACATCTTTCGAGATCCAAGATCCGTGTCTGCCACGTTAAGCGGGCTTCTACTATGCAACGGACGCGCGCTGCTCATTTGATCCAAAGAACAGTCGCGGATGCACGAAAAACGAGCAGGATCGCAGCTCTGTATAGCGTTGACAGCTGAACCTGAGGCCTAGCGTTAGTCACTATCTCTTTTGATCCACATAAGCGGAACTTGGCGTACCTATAAGGCATACCAAGCACACCTTGGCCGGGTCTTTCATCCTCTTATGAAGCTTCTGCAATACACGATCTACACCTTTCCCAGCAAGGTGACCTCATACGGCTTTTTTGCCTTTGGCATATGCTTGATCATGCTAGGGGGCCAGCACACGGCAGTTGGTAAGAAACGAGGCACAGATACTATATAGTCGACAAGAGATCTCTGCATATCTATAGAAACAAAAAGTCCATGACCACCAATCATCCCTCTCTATCATACTCTGTTACCCTCTTCCCTTCTGAACCCATACATGACAACGAAACCATGGCAGGCTACGGAAACCGCACAGCACCAGACTACGCCGCCGACGACCCCCAAGACCAACACCCCACCACACATCTCGGCCTCGTTGACTCGCACACCCCCTACCACAACTCCCATGAAAATCACGGTCCAGGTACCACAGGCGGTGCAGGTCTCGGTAAGTAACACCCATCCATCTCGATCAACCAGCCAGAACAAATGAACACGCAATCCAAGGAAACAAGCGCTCCTACTCCTCTTCTACCCCCAGCACCGACAACTCTGCGTTCCGCTTCGGCTCCCACTTAGATACGGCACCGTACTCGAACGCGACACGCATGGGCAGCGGCTCAACGGGCGGCGCAGGGTACGGGAATAAAACGGGGGAGATGTCCGGACCAGGTGGCGATTCGGTGGTGGGGAAAGTGGTAGAGAAGGTGGGTGGGATGATGAAGAATGGGAAGATTGAGGACAAGGGGAGGGGGATGAGGGAGAGGGAGGGGTTTGGTGGTGTTTTGGAGTGAGTGGATGGGTATCGATGTCGTGTATTTCTTATGCTTTTTGGGGGCGTTCAATGAGACGAGAGTGACGTCGAGTCATTTTATCTCGCTTCCCATCGCGAAACAAGGAGTAATTCACCTTGGAACTTGTCATGGTCAGCATCATCTCCCAGTCGCTCTCTGGGTGACTCGCGTTGTTTGCGGTAAGCAATTCGTGTTGAGTTGGGACCTGGCGTTCCGAAGGCCGCGTGGGCGTAGATGGTGGCGGAGTAGGTGAGCTTAATCATGACGATGACGTGATATGCGTGAGTGGCGTAGAGGGTAGGGTTGATATTGCTGGGTCAATGTCGAGGTTGTGGAGCAGTATACACACATCCTTGCTTGGACGGTCGAGCTGTGCATCAGTATCTGTAGGCTCGTTTACAACTGTCCAAAAGGCCTCCATCACGAGTTCAATCCGCTCTTTTGCGAGCTTTTCTTTGATGCCCAGGCCGTCTGTACGGAGGCCACTCACGCTAATGTCTGCCAGCAGGGAGGACGCTTCAGCTTCTGGTTCCCATGCGACAAGGTCTTCATCGTCGGCGTTTGACGTAGTGTGCTCTTGTTGAGATGCAGCGATAAAAGTCAATTCCTCGCTGTCGTCGTTTTTCCAGCTCCAAGCACTCTGATTGAAATCCGGCAAGGCAGCTGGAGCCTCCATCTCTTCTGGGGAGAAATGATTGAGGATCCAGCTTCTGTCGTCATCGTCGAGCGGGTGTGAATAGTCTGTATTGACTGGGTGTATTGGATCTGTGCTCGCAACGTAGTCGCCGTCATAATCATGGTCGCCCATCGCATTCCAGTCCTTCTCTTCAATGTCAGCGACGTCTTCTGGTCGTACTTCTTGTGTCAAAGGTGAACGCGCCGCCCTATGATCGCTAACGCTCACTCGTGCCACACTCTTCTTAAAAGTGGCCGACGTGTTGCGTGCGTCCCAAGAAGCCATACAATACTGATGGTCGAGTTCTTCAACCAGCGCAGCGACTTCTTCTGCTCCCAACATCCGCTTCTCAGTCAGCTTTGCCAAGAACATTTTGGCTCGCTCTAGTTTGGATGCCCAGTCGCTCTTCCATCTCGTGTGTTCGCAGGAACTGCAGTCAGTCCGGACATATATTGTGAGGAACGATTCTGCTGTACACGCAGCTTTTATGCTCGTTCGTGTTATCTTGTGTTTGGTGCCTTTACATCGCGACCTTCGTAAGTGTAGTAGATGCTGGCATCTAAAACTAAGACGAATGACGTTGCACATGGCTACCTGGCCTGTTCGTGGGATGCTAACTATGTGGAGGTGAAAGCGTTTGATTGTGGATATGTTGTTGAAGATGGAAACATTTTCGTAGTGGAGAAGATCGGGCAGACTTGATACGCAGTCAATCTTTGGAACACAACTGACTAATAATTGTCGTATCCACAGTCGCGCAAAGTTGCAGTGAAGGTCACGGTAATCCAGGCCGCCGACGGTAGAATGTTGCCATGGCTACCACTCAAACGTCTCACACGTTGTTGCTCGAGGTGACGTGGAAAAGCGGAGACGTACAGGTAAAAGTGAGAGCGTAGCTGATGCGCAGTCAACAGCTGCCGCGGAATGCTTCCTATAATTACGTGCACAGCGTACGATTGGGAGCCATGGCCACATGAAGACTTGTACGCATTCCAACAGATCAAAAGTAAGAGTCATGGGGGATGGATACACAGTTTACTAGTAAAACACAGTATGTGCAAGGGAAGCCCCAGAAGTTCCGTTCCATTACGCCCATCCGACCCTAACGTATGCAAGAAGAAAGAAAATGCATCCTATTGATGACCGCAAAGCCGGATATACAACTCCCCAGAAGCCCTAGAAAACAAAAAACGAAAAGTAACGTTGCGTCGTTGCACATTACGTGTGAGAGTCATTACATGTATACAAATGTCCCAGCTCGGCATGAACAAGTATCCAAAACGGAAGGCGCCATCCAGGACGGCGACGAATAGCCGAATCTAGTATCGCACCACAGGGGACGCGTTTTTGCTGCCTTCTGGCACCAAAACACCTTCTTTGACACCCTCCTTTTCCATCTTGTGCATCCAATCCTCTTTCTTGTCCTTTTTGTGCATCCAGCCACTGAAAATCTTCTTCAGTTTTGATCTTTGCTCTTCCCGGCCAGGGGTCTTGGGTTCGTTTGAGAGGTTTTTCCGCGCAGTCGTATCCACACTCATCTTACGAGAGAAGGTAGACGCCTCGGCGCTCCTGTTACCATTCGAGACAGAACCGCTGTCTCCGCTTCGTTGACGAGTGTGGTTGCTTGAGTCTGGGTCGAGGCGTTGGTCGAGGTTACTAGTAGAGGACCAACCAGTCCTGACAGCTCCGGCGTTTGACGGACTGCCTGGCACTGTTCGTACAGGCGGAGAGATGGCCTTGGTCTCCTGCTTACGCGAAGACTTCCGGATGGGAAAGGCGTTGTTGGATTGCATAGCCAACGTATCAGATCCGCTCCTCCTATGCTTCTTCGCGGAAGGAGAGCGTTCTTGGTGTTGTTCTTGTGGACGCATCAGACTTGCAATGTGTGTTCCAGCGGTAGGCGACATGGGCGATTTTGGCGATGCTACCTTTTCTTCCGGGGGCTCTTGGAAATCTTTCCAGGTGTCCAGGCTAGGGAGTGGTGGTAGCTCTCTGTTGAGGTTGGGACCGTTGGATTCTGACTTTCTTGGTTGTGCCTCATCCGGTTGTCCCTTGGAAGTCCCCGGTCTGCTGTTGCTTCTCGAGCTCAACTTGCGGGCAACGCCCCAGCTACGCCATGCTGACTTTGAGTCACTGCGCGAGAGACCTTGGTCGTCATTGTCGGGTGTCGGACGGAGGGAGTCCTTGGATTGGGCGCGGCTGAGGGCCCGACTGCGAGAGCCAGGAAAGACGTATTCCTTGACGCTTTCCTTGATGCTCGCAGCACGACTCGGTGGTCGGACCGAAGTGTTAGATCGGCCGCGGGGTTCTGACGCTTCTTGCTGTTGCTTCTTCTCAAGTTCCTGGCGCATCCACTCTGCGGCCTGTGCGTCGGCCACTGCTGCAGGGTTGTCGGATTGTTGAGATGACCTGTTCATACTCCTGTAGTTGGGTAGCGATGTTGAGTTGGGTAGTGACGACGACATGTTGGCGTTGGCAAGGGTTGACGTGACTGCTACGGGTAGAGTGACGTCTTCGTCAGAGTCGTTGCGGTACGCGGCCGACCGCGGTACGTCAAAGGAAGTCTTGCCATACGTCCTCAGCTTCTCCTCCCTCTCAGCATCCCGTTCGTCAAGCCATCCAAAGTCGGCTCGCTTGCGACTGCTATTGGCGCGCGCAGGCATGTCTCCGTAGGTCCTTGCTCTTATCTCTTGATCCGCCTTGGCTCGAGTCCGGGTCCTGGTGCTGGGTTTGCGTAGCATAAAGGAGGTCGATGTTGCCGACAACTCGGGAGGAGCGCCGGTGGGTACGCGGACACTAACCTCGGCGGCCTGTGGTTTGCTTTCCTTGCGTCGAGGACCAAGGCCACCAAAGTCGAGCTTGGGGTCTGTGTTTTCCATGCCATGGTCGGACGGCTTGAAGTTCTGCAGGATGTGTCGACATGCTAGGCGCAATTCTAGTTCGGTATGTTCATCAAGGACACGACGGTTGATCCAGGGCGACGAATCGCATATGCTGTCCTTGGAGGTATGCCGCTTGTGTGACGATGCGGGCTGTACGGGGCTTGGTTCTGGCGTGGGTTTGTCGACGAGGTCTGACTTGGAGGCAATCTTCTGTGCGGCGGTGAGCTACTGGTGAGAATGCAAGGGTAGACAAGGAAGTAGGGATGGGACATACGACTGGCGCCAGGTTGAAGGGAAACTTTGGTTGCTTCATGATTGACTGGGGTAGCCAAGCGGGTCGAAAGGGCTCTTTCGACTGGAATACGGCTGCACACGCGGAGTATAAGTGTTGCAGTTGCAACGAGATAGCGAGTCGGTGGGTAGAGTATGGTCGGCTAGGAATGGCTAGACGGAGCTACCAGCAACTACTGCATGTGGGCGGGAACTCTTGAGGGTTCGGAGGAAGAAGGGTGGTGACGTGCGCTGGGATGGCATGCATCGAAACGCGGTGGAGACCAAGGAGCAGCAGCTTGCAAGAAGTCTGGGACAGGACGATAGGTATAATGCGCGTGGGTGGTGTGCACCGGCCCGGGCAGGAGGTGTTGGAGTTTCAGAGTGGCAGCTAGCATCAGACAGGATGCACTGACGCAGCCGACTCCGCCCTCCCCAGCCCTGGAGAGTCTCGATGCCTTGCAGAACAGGCCGGCGGCCAATCAGCTGCATGGGCGCCCGAAGCCTCTACGACGGTCAAATCTGCGCGCCGTCAATCAAACCATCGTCGCCCACCCGCACGCGCCTCGTCGACACACACGCCCAACAACCACAGCCCGCGCTGCCATCCCTTGCAGCCAGCCCTGGGCCATGGGCGGAAAGAGCCATCGGGTGCCCCTTCCCAGCAGGACCAGACTATTGAAAACAAGCGGCGCTGCGGCCCCACGAATCACAGGCCACAGGGGCCGCGGACATGACCTCGATCCAGAGCCGGCACTCTGAATGCCCATACACACACACTCACGCACACACACACGCACACACACGCACACACGAACGCACCCCATCAAACACGAAGTCGCTCCTTTTTGCACCTTGGGCCGGTAGCTGCCACTCAACACGTGGCTTCGCTGCAAAACATCTGCCATCATCCACTGCCATCCTGCCGCTGTCCTCGCCGCTGCAATGCTACTAGTACCGTCCAGCCCTTGGAAGCAGGAGAGAAGCTTTGCATGAGCGCGAGAAGAAACGTCGTCGACCCTGGCAGCGAACCTTGCGCGACCATGTCCTGGAAATAACCCGACGGGTTATCGCTGCTGTGCTGCCGTAGCGCACTGGCTCTCGTGGTCAAGCCCCTAAACGGTCGCTTCGGCGCTCTATTTTCTGCTGACCGAGCTCCCCTCACTCATCATGGCATGCGTCATTCAGGCATTTCTTTTGCGCTTCCAATGTTTCGTTATCAGGACAGGCAACCAAACTTTCAACCGTGGGTGGTCAGCTATCTGGTCGAGATGCGGGCCCCCTCTAAAACTGCCAATACGTACCGCCCCAAGCTACCCGCATCGGAACCTCAACGCCCACCACATCTCTCGGCCCTGTCACTCGTTAGGCGCGCAGATCGTTGATCCACCACCTGGCTATTTTCCGTCGGCCACGGTATTGTCCAACTACGGTGCCAGATCAAAACAAGTCGATACTAAGCCACTGCACGGACCACCTGGAACGCAACACGCTAGACCGGCACCATTCAGCTGCCTCACTGCCAGTGCAGCACGTGTATACATGATAAGCACTGCGCAAACACAAAATTCAACAGCAGCACCAAGATTCATGTACCAAAGGCAGACGTGACATCTGGTTCCAGAGCTATCGATATTGCTCGGAACAGAGAGACGTGAAGTTTTGGGAGTCCGGCACTGCGATACCCACCTAGCAGTCCTGCCGACCGGCGAAACACAGACGCTGACCATGCACATTGAGTGGTCCCTACCGTTCCTATCAGCCAGGATGCGGTTCGTATGTCATGACTATACACATGGCTTCAATTGATGTTTCAACTTGTAATACCCGTCTTGGCAGTACAGTCACAGTAGGAAACTGAGGAGCTTGAAATGTTGGATCGCTGGCAATGGCTCTAGCTCTCAGATCAACCGATAGAGTCCGAGCCGCACGCAGGCTACTGCAGAGTAATTTTCCTCTTAAGCAATCGTAAGCGACGACACCAAACCAGTCATACCCTCATCCGCCTAAACGGAGACGAGATAGAGGGAGGTATGGCCTCGGATACGTGCCGTCTCCAAGATCCCAGGTTATCCAGCCAGGACGCACAAAGGGAAGAATGAAGGGGGAAAGCGAACAAAAAAAGTACGAGAAATCCAAGTCTAATGCATATGAGGAAGAAGAGCGAGGGACACATCACTTATGGGCATCTGTTGAGAGATGAAGAGAGCACTAACACCGGGAACCTGCAGAGGGAAGTGAACAATCTCTACTATCGCGTATCTCTCAAAGTCATTACTACATCCTGTTCAACGTGTAGACAGCACTACCAATCCTCGCTCCAAAAGTTAAATGGACGAGTCGATTCTGTCGACTCGACGGTGGCAAAGATGCATAGTTCAAGCCTGCTTACAGCATTGAGTGCGACTTTCTAGTTTCAGCTGTTGGTGCAACCGCTGCTCAAATCATTCCCGAAATCTTACCACAAACCTCGGCTTTGAGCATCTACCAACGATGCCCAAACTGGGCCTTACCACGTCTCGATGGCCCCCGTCAGCGCCTTCAATGTGCGATATTACGCCATCTCTCGCCTGTCTGCTGGCGCTTCAGTGCGATTGCTGCAGCAGCGGCGTGGTTGTATCGGGGCAAGTTACCTAAGAGGCTGGGGCTACGCGGCTCAAGTATAGCCATTCTAGTATGGATGCATTCATACAAAATTAGAGCAACATGCCCAACAGAAAGGCCAACCCTCTCCCCCGATTCCCATCCCACCTCAAAACTCTTGCCTCCCCCTCCATCTCTCCTCCCACCCTTCATACCAAGGACTCTCATCCAAAGTCCTCGGCTCCCAATCTTCCTCCACCAACCCCTTCTCAACCTGCTCTTTATGCCACTCCTCCAATCTAGGCATAACAACATGCTCAACATGCCACGTCCTCTTGTACTCCATCAACTCCCTCTTCCCCTCTTTCAGCACCTTGAGCAGCAAACCCGGAACACATTTCTCCTCCCTAAACTCCTCAATGGGGGTGAACAGCGCTTTGAAATTGAAGACAACGGCGCCCGACAAGGGGAGCCGGCGGAGTGTTTGCCAGTCAACGCGGAGATGAATGCGGGAAGGGGGGAGTTGGGAGGGAGGCAGTTGGTAGCTGCGAAGGGCTTCGTGGGGGTCGCCGGGCGGCATGTAGAGTAGGGTGTCAATCTCCAGGCCCCAGGAGCCGCGTTGGATGGGTTTGTCAGTGGGCATCCTAGCAAAGTATCTAAGACGCCAGGCTAAGCAGGTGAGCGTAAGTTTTGTATGAGTCGTACCTGTCCATGGAGAACTGCATCTTCTCCTTGTAATCTGGAACGGGTTCGTGTATAGCAGCGAGCTCGAGCCCGATTTTCGTGCCTACGTTCCAGCCTAAGGCACTGCATATGACGCCTGCTCGGAAGACGTATGATCCTGTTTTCTCGTCCCGTAGCATGAGGGCAAAGTCTTCTGGGATGTTGTTAAGAAGGACGTGCAGAGGTGGGGTGGTAGTGAGATTGGTTTCTTCCGCTAAAATATCGTTGTGGAATATCTTCTTATCGGTCGAAAGGCGGAAGTAGTGCGGATACCTTGTGCATACAAACTGCAGCACTACTTCCATTAGTTCTTTGCAGGCGAGCTCTGAGCCTGGTAGGGCTTGGAGGACTGCTTCCCCGTGCTCTGCGAATAAGGACTGACGTTGCTTGATGCTCTCTTCGTATGTGTTATGAAGCTCAATCCACCAATCGGTTTGCATCTTGGTGATTGCTGTTGATGGTCAGCGTGGTGCCAGGCGCGAATGCTGAGATAACATACACATTGTTTGGTGGTAGGACCATCTAAACGGCCTATATGGCCGAGGTAGTGCCTTCTTGATGTCGAACTCTGGGTATGGTGTAGGAAGAGGTACGCCGCTGAGTGTAGCGTAGTCGGGAAAGTCGCCAAGGGCCTTGATGTCCTTTACGGAAAAGCCACATGGAAGGAAGGTAGAGTCATCGGCATCTAGATATGACGTTTCCATGGGTAGAATCTTCTTCTGCCAGCCCTTTGAACACTCAATCTCATCTTCCTTCTTAGTCTCAGTTGAGATGAAGCGTCGTGATGGTGGGAAGGTGTCAGAGTAATTGATCTCGGTGGTAGAGATAACTTTCTTCCCTGGTGATAGAGACGTCGGAGGAGTATTTGCACCTGATACCCTTCGACCACCGTTACGGAGCCGCTGTAAGACGGTGTTGCGCTTCCCCCGTTGTATTAAGAGAGAAGCTGAACTGAGGATGAATGCTAATCCCAGCAGCAGTAGAAGATTGTTAGCCATCTTAAATGTCGTTCAGTGTTTTCCAAGTAGATGATTTGTAGTGACCAATGGTCGAAACAACTCAACTCCTTCTTCTCTATGCGATTAGTGTTGGTAAGGAAGACTGAATATCAATGCTGAATGGACGGCGATAGCGACGGTCTAGTCGCAGAGAGTCTATCAGAGAAGAACAAGAGGAGTATCGCCTAGCATGTATTATAGTCAAAGATCAAGTCTGACGGCCTTGTCAAAGAGATGGGGGGGGGGCGGGGCGACTTCCACATATTTGTACGAAGCGACCTGCAAGACTACCCAGGAAGAGTAATTACCGCGCCGCGACTGCACCCCAGCGAAGAGAATGATGGCATCTTCTCAAGAGAGCGAAAGATGGACCGCAATTTCCAGGTTGGTGTCACTGTATGCATAGCACTGCCATGGGTTTGGCGGGGTCTGTCATCGTAGATCGCTCGTGCGAGCGCATTGTCCCTAGCCTTGTACAGTCTCAGACTCCCAAGCGTCTTAGCGTAGGACGTGAAGGTAGACGTGACTCTTTTCTAGTGGCTCTTCGATTGACTTGCTTCCAGACCAAGTATCGTGTACGGCGCATCTCGTGGGCAGCTCTAAAACTCCCCCGCTGTCGGTAATGCAGTCGCTATCAATACCCCGGACGTGTTCATACCGCTTGCGGCGAATAAGTCCCATGGCCTGCCTTTTAACCGGGTACGACTTGCTCAAGTGCTGTCATGGTGTGATTCTGGAAAGCGTTTCCATTCGATCAAATGTCTTGGTATTCTACGCTGGATCAGTTGATAGGTAGTTCCGCAATGAGTGCGACATTCGTCCCATCCACAGACTGGCTTTGGCGAACGCCGTCGGACGCGTGTACAACTGCTGACACGATGATACCCGTTCCACTTATCCTTGGTGTCTGGGATGGATATGAGATGCCAACATAAAATTCGTCGACCTTTACTATAGAAAGCGTCTAGATAAACATCTGGAGCTTCGCGTTGGGGAGAGAGCATACATGATTCGAAACGAGATTTAGCGCGTGATGTACTAAAACTACTGTAAGAGTCCGAATATGCTGTTGGTTGGGTTCAAAGTGGGTGAAAGTGAATAGGTGTGGAAAGATCCCAAGGTTGCGAGCAAGAACAACGACAGGGGCATTCTGCGCTAAGTGCACAAGCCCCGTTTGGGTGGGCCCCATCACAAGATAGCAGCCGCGAGCGCAAGCGCCCGCCTTTCAAGCCTTCAACACATCACAATGCAGGTTCATCGTTCCTCCAAGAACAGGAATATCATCGAGTGCTGTATGAGGGTCTATTGACGCCCCCTTCTCGATTACTCACAAAACAGAACTACAGTCTTCCCCCTTCAAATACTCCTCCATGGAAGTGTACTTCACGTCGATACCCAGATCCCACGAAAACACGACATCAGGATTGCCTCCTTCGAACCCGAACTTGTCGAAATACTCGTACATATCAGCAATCTCAGGCCCGTACAGAGGGCCCATGGCCGCTTCCATTGCATCTCGAGGCATCTTCTTGAATACGCATTTCACGTTGTTCACCTTCCCAAAGGTGTCGCACCACTCGTCGAATGACATGTACGATCCGGCGCCACTGAGAAGCTTTCCTGGCGACAACTCAACGAGCGCCTTGGTGAAGTTTCCTGGTTATGTCAGTAGATGGCTACGTAAAAGGCAAATAAGACTGACCAGTATCAGCAACCGGATCGACCATGGGGATCTTCTTGTCTCCACTAATGGGCAGACTGACAACAAAGGTGCCGTCTTCCTGCTTTTCCGGTTTTCCGCTAAAGCTCTTCCAGTTGTTTGCATAGTAGCCCAGGTGCAACAGGCTTGTCTTGGCCGACAGCTCCGGATATGTCTCTTTCAGGTAATACTCTGCTTCAGCCTTTGCATCGAAGTGGTAGTTCCACTTGATGGCCCCTTTGCTCCACTTCTTGGCGTCAGAAAGCGTGGATAAAACGAAGCGATCCAAAGTGTCAACGTGAGCCGCTGCTGCGTCAATAATAGCTTTCGCTTGCGCAACTTCTCGGTCAAACGCTACTTCGTTGGCTGTGCGATTCTGCTCAGCCGCAAGTTGGTGCGTTGCCGGAGCATTAAGATGACCCCAGAAGTCGGTCGTACCAAAAATCACATTCGCACCATGGAACCCTTTCTTCAGCGACTCCAGATCATCAAGGTCGGCCGCTACAACTTCAACGTCTTGAGACGACCACTTCGTAGCAGAGGGTTTGGTAGGGTCGCGAGTGATGCCGCGGACTTTCCATCCAGGTTCATTCTGAAACACACGAGCAACCGACCCACCCTACGTTGATTAGTGTCGTATCTAGCTGCGAAGTGGTTGCTGCACATACCTGGTTTCCGGCGATCCCAATGACGGCAATTAACTTAGTCATGACTTCACAAAATTGAAATGCGTTTAAGATGGTCAAAGAACAACGACCATGAGCAGGTGTCGGCAACACGGCTTTATACCCTCTTGCATCGTTATGCAAAGGGTGAGATTGGTTACTCTTAGCTCAGAGCCGCTCGCAAGATCGATCCGTCTTCAGGCATCCATTTGACGCACGAACGTAAGGATATTCCATCAGTACGACAGCCTTACTAAAAGCCTACATACGGTACGTATGAAGCATAGCCAGCCACTGACATCTTCGACCATGAAGGCGAAGGCCGGTCATTGGTTCTGATATGCATCTGTAATACATGTGTTGGTATCTGACTGCATGACGGACCACGCCCGGGCGTACGAGCCCCGCATGTTCCTACGACTATTTCTCTGGAACTTAATACACACCGCATGCATATGTGGGAGAAGGAGATGGCTGACTAAAGTAAGAAGCGTCTTAGTAAGTAACCCTGGTAAAATTGTCCGGGTGAATCGTTGACCCTAAGCCTGATTAGGGAAGTCTCGGCCTGCGTCAAGCATCTTGTGTTTGAATGCACAGACTTCCGTCATTATCTCTAGAATGCTGATAAACCTACCATGTCCCTGGCCGATCAGCACTTAGATTTGACTGCCGTTTGAAGGCATTACTAATCGCTCTACTTATTCTCTATCTAGAAGATGTGTGTATCTGCATCGCGCTCATCAAAAGCCTTGCGCAAGTGCTGTGGTAGTTGTCTACGCAGGAGTGGTAATCCCTCAAGTCACAGTACAGATTCACGATGTCGGCATAATTACCAAAGATCACCATCTCCATCATGACCAAATATTACCACGATGGTCTCCAAGTGTGACAGCACAAGGTTGATATTGTCCAACGTGCAAAATTTGTCAACCCCGTTCCAAATTATTCAGTCAAAACTTCCAAAAGTGCTTGGCACACAGTATCATTTGCCGGATGACTTGTCGATGTCGAATCGCGTGTCGCATGGGAGAAGTCTGTCGGGATAGTTTATCAAAATCATGAACGCAGACTTGTCCCAGAAAATACTGGCACGCTTGGTTGCGTTACGTACTCTGTTGGCAATACACCATCAGCGTGCATTATATCAAGCACGTCCGCTAGTTCGTACATCCCTCCACACGAGACGTTAGGAAGTGCGAACAGATCAGCAAATGGATCATAGGCCGTATGATTTGCACTAGGTACAGTTTCGATGAGCCCCGTAGTCGCTGGAGTTATTGACTCCAAGAACGCGGTATGGGTGAAAGGCATGCCGTGATAATTGACATTTGGTTCTTCGTCTTCAGCTGGAGGGACTATGGTGATAAAGCTAGCCTTCAGCATTTCTTCTGGTAGGTTTGCTTGAGCCCATGCTAGTGAACTGATGCCAATATGGATCATTTCGTCGATTGTAACTTCAATGGTAGTGCTAGACGGGGCGGTCGATTAATGGGAGTTCGTCCAAGACACATGAGCCTCGATTGCAGTATGTTTTTGCATGTCGTAGTGGGTAATGTCAGGTATTGGTTGGTGCTCTAATGGCCGCTTCTGCGTTGTTGCAAAATCTCTATCAGCGCAGACAGAGAGTCATGCTCGCGTCTCGGAAGTGAGTTCTCAAAGCTGGCATGCCATCTTTCTGACTTGCACAGAGTATGCAGGATGATGCTTTTCCACGTTGCGACCACCGTGACATGACGATGCAACGCACACGGGCTCGAAGAGTCTCACACCACGTTAGTCATGTTACAGGCCGCCATTCTCAAGGTCCAAGGGCGGGGTGTGCGCTCCTTGTTGCGTGCTGAGACGGTGGAGAGTCATGGATACCTGCGATGTTGTCATGGTCTAGAATTTCAGAAATTTTCTTCCAACAAATCGAAGCGGATATGAATGACGATGCAAAGTGCTGATGAAGCTGGTGTTGTTGGCGTTGTGGTCACTCCACAAGACGAACAGGTTGCTAACATGCACGCTGACATCAGGTCGCGGGACCTCGGGCGGCCACGCGATGCACATGCTCACCCCACAATCGAACGATTCCGTCTAACCACGATCAGCACACAACTAAACCCCACATGGCCTACGTTGACCGTCCCTCCGTGCGATTGGATGTCGGCGGCTGCCGTTTCACTAGCCGACCCCTTTGTGACCGGCAGGACAGACGAAGCCGCGATAGATGCGCGGCCGGGAAACCCTTATGAGATGAGCACCCAACGACCTGGTACGTCAGCGGACTCTTGGCCTGGGGTTGCGACGCAAGCATGCGTCGGACTAAACGGCCCAGTCCATTTGTGCCACGGAACCCGGTGATGTCAAGTGCTGTGATTCGTGGCATGATGCATGGGTTGGGTGGGGAGACAGGAGCGCACAGCCTACTCGTGACCTGCATTTCCCCGCACGAGGCTGTCCTATATACAGTCCGCATACGCCGCGCTTGGGATGTCTCACCGGAACACAATACACGTTACAGGCCATCAATCAAACATTACACTACCGGAGTCAACCCGCGGCCGATACTTTCACACACCTTGGCCACCAAGTCCCGCAAACTTCAAACACCACTACACCACTACACCACTACACGTACAACGACAAGATATAAGTCGAGCAAGTCAACCGCCTAGGGGAAGACCATCATACCTGGCAATCACATTGACCTTCGCCACCACTGCACAACCATCAACATGTCTTTCCTCCTCCGCACATCTACACTTGTCCGCCAGAGGCTCTTCACCACCTCAGCACGTGCTCGTGGCGCCATTTCCATGGAAGATGCCGCAGCAGCACAGATGACATCCACCCCTGGTGCCAGTGTCGTCCCAAGGCTCGGAAGGGTCGCAAAATGGTGAGTTTCTCCCTTTGTCCAATAGTTATCAACACTGACAAGAACTAGGTATTTACCTACCATGGCGGCTGTAGCCATTGGTATGATCTGCCTGCCCAAGACCGCATCATCACAGCCTCGACGACCCCGCACGCTCGGTGATGCTAATGCCAACATAGGCTTTGGCGTGACCAATGCACTTAACGAAGCCAATCGCAAAGTCCACTCTGCGCTTGAACTCACCCAAGAACAAAAGAACCAGATGCTCATGGACTCTTACGGCGAGCGCTCAAGCTTGAAAGACATGGAGAGGGCGATTGCCGGAATGGAGGCAAAGATGACTGCCCAGAAGGACAGGAGAAGGATCCTCGAAGAGGCCTACGGTGACAAGGCTAGTCTTGAGGACCTCCAGAGGGCCATGGAGCTCTACGAGGTGCAGTGAATGAAGCAGAAGAGGTCGCTCAACCAGAAGAGTCAATCACCAGCTTCGCGCCGTAGAGCGCATACACATTAGCAAGAAGAGAGGGATCATTCCGCGCGCTGAACGCCGCGGCGTCACACCGTCAGGCCACGGGCAAACACCGACACCACACCAAAGTGTCACTGCTCCGTGTACCTCGAGAAGTAACATGGAAGAAACATGTATTTCGCATCTACCATAGCATTCAGCGTTTCCATAGCGTTTAGCAACAGACCCAACAGTGGGCATTGACTTTGTACCCACCAACATCATCGTCAGAATCCGTATCAATTTACTATATCAAACAACATACTCCCTTTCTCCTCCGGCTGATGCTAGTGGTATTCGCTGTTCGGTACATCTTTTTCGCTCGAGATCGCCCGACTGTCCGAGTTCTCCCGACGGCCGCGCTTCATCGCAGCACAGTGTCCGTGCTTGGGCCCTCCACAATCCGACGTCAAGATACGGCTGCCGTTGTAGAATAGCGCCAAAAGTCTCTGTGTGGTGCATCGTAACAACGGCTAGTTGCACCCGGAGGACGCTACAGAGACGACTTCGAAGATGTACTTCCTTCACCCGATGAGGGAGCCTTCCACCTCCTCACTCATGTAGCCGCTTCATGCGAGTAGACTTTAGGTGCAGAGGAATTTGGATATAATCTACTATCAGTAAGCTTTGCTGATAGTACATGAGCTGCTGTTTCCTCGTGACAAACGCTTGCTATGAAGTGTTCATGTGTACGCACCTCTATAACTATCGCCACACTTCCGTACTCGCCTCAATGCTCATCACGCTGCGCTCTCTGACCTGAATTTCCTCCCTGCTGCCGCAATGCCCACTCTCCAAGTACTCATACTCATGATTGATAAACCTTACAATCCGAACATGGTCCGTCCAACGCTTGATGCTAATGCTATTGAAGACCAGTCCACCACAAACAAACCTACCGTCGAAATTCTCAATGCATATACCATCGATTACTTCTACAAGACAGAAGAAAAAGAGAGATTCGAAGGGAGGTATAGATGGAGATGGACTGACTCCCTCTCCCGCAAGATCCAAGGTGACGGCTCCTTTGTAGCTGAAGACGGCCTGGTATTTGACTTTGCATCATACGATGTGAAGATGCCATCCATGCAGATGCTTCACTGGACTGATGTCAGTGATGGTGACAACCCGATTACCAAGGAAGTCCTGCGGCAGAGCATAGATGATGCAGTCAGCTCGTTTGACGGAGTTTTCGAGTCATTCAACAGTGATCCGGGACATCCATTTCGTCTAGAGTTACTCGCTATGAAAGATTTCGACGAGACGACGAGCAGCAGATTTGCCATGGTAAGAAAGTCCAAGTGGAGTGGAAGTCTACAAATTCCTGTTTGGACTCGTCGATACTGGTGGGAGATTAAGGAGGTGCAGGTGGATGGGCCTGTAGGAACATGTCAATCAAAAACGTGCTATCCAGATCTTCTGATGAGTGAGTTGGAACAGGGTAAAGATGGCCTGATGCCATGGTCCGTGGACATACCTATGTAAAACGCAATACTGGGGATGGGGTTAGTTTATTCGTAGAACTAATATTTCTTGCGAAACAAGAATGATGGGTCATGGAACACAAAGCCCAATATGATCACACACCTCCGATCATGCCAACATAGGCAGGTGGCTGTGAACAGATCTTGGGAGACCCTGCGCTTCGCTAAGTGGTCAAGAACAGCTCTGAAGCGCAAAATAGGAACGCAGAAACTGACATCGATGCAGTCGCAGTGCCGGTGTAGGGTGTAGAGAGCGTGACGTGCGGCTGCAAACCACCGAGTAGTGACCAACGCAGCAAAATGACCATCAACGAAATACGCCCATTGTTAGTCCAACCAGAAAGTTCCCGGTACTTTCTATGAGGCATGGTTTCCAAAGAACCAGCACAACACGCTTGTACAAGTAGCGTCCAGGTCAGGCATATCCACGGTATCGCAATATACCCTGGGTCATGTGTTTCGACTACCGGCCAGGGCATGAAAGTTGCCAGCCAATCACCACCTTCACCACGCCACTCATCTCATCTAAACACCAATCCGTTTCTCATGAATTAATTGTGACTAGCCCAGGATTTCAAGATCCAGGTCCGGCAGTGCGCCCAGCGCCCACCACTCTTTTACCCGGCGGGACATGTACACTCGACCACCGCGTGCGCAAAACCGGCGCAAAACGAAGTACCCCACGGTAATAGGCAGACGTACATAGTGCTGTAATATAAAAAAAAGACCTAGGTGCGTGACGGGTACATGAAGCCGTCATGATGGTTGTGTATATAGAGGAGGTTTGAATACTTTACAAGACACCCACCCGGACTACCCTCACATCCCCTTCAGAGTAGCACATCTCCACCGTCATCAACATGAAGTCCATCATCACCGTCCTCCTCGCAGTCGCCAGCACAGCGACCGCCCATTACACCTTCCCCGAGCTTACCGTCAAAGGGCAAAAGACCGGTCTATGGAGTTATGTGCGCAAGACGGCCAACTACCAATCCAACGGTATGCCACACGTCTCCTCACTTGCTCGCGCGTACGATGCACCAGGCTGACACGCTGGATAGGCCCCACGACAGACGTAACAGCCAACGCCATCCGCTGCTACGAGCTCTCCCCCGGCACAGGCTCAAAGACATACACGGTCAACGCCGGAGACTCTGTCGGCTTCACGGCCGTATCCAGCATCTCGCACCCCGGGCCGCTTCAATTCTACCTCGCGCAAGTGCCAGAGGGGAAGACGGCCGCTGACTGGGATGGAAGCGGTGATGTGTGGTTTAAGATTTACAGCCAGGGTGCTACTTTCTCCAGTGGACAAATGAGCTGGCCTTCGAATGGTGATTTCTTCATCTTCGACCCCCCCAAGAACATCCCGCTAACGAGTCCTGCATGTAGGCAAACAAGAAGTCTCGGTAACCCTCCCCAAATCCCTTCCTTCGGGCGAATACCTCATGCGCGTCGAACACATTGCGCTACACTCCGCTTCTGCCGTCGGCGGCGCCCAATTCTACATTTCGTGTGCGCAGTTGAAGGTTGAGAATGGAGGGGGCGGGAACCCAGGTCCCAAGGTTGCTTTCCCGGGGGCCTACAAGGCGGACGACAAGGGCATCCAGTTGAATATTTACTACCCCGTTCCTACTAGTTATACGCCGCCTGGACCGGCTGTGTGGAGTGGATGATTGAATAGGGGTTGCTTTTGTAGGGAATACTTGGAGATGAGATTTCGAGTCGTAAAGATTGAATAAGCACTGATAATCTGCTCAAATTACATCAAAGCGTTGCGTTGCTGTTGTTAATATTCTTGTGTATTCATGTACATTCTTCGGTTCTTCGTGATCCATGTCCGTCATATCTTCATCAATCCTACTTGGTGCTGGAGCTGGCGTGCGAGCCTCCGTGCTTCCTCCTGCTCGAGCTCTTCTTCTCCTTCTTGTCGCCCTTTTCACCCTTTTCACCCTTTTCACCCTTTTCGGGCTTCTCGGCCTTTGCGGGCTTTTCGGGCCTCTCGACCGGCTCAGGCCTGACCTCCTCCTCCCTGGCCTCCCTAACCTCCTCACTCTTGGTACCGACCCGTCTTACAGCCCGGACAACATCGTCCGCGCGCTCGATGGCGACTTCGTGGCCTACACCGTCCAGCACCTTGACCCTGACATTGTCCTCGCCGAGTACTGCCCTTGCATCCTCAGTGATTTCGTCGGCGTTGATGATGGGGTCTGTCTCGCCGAGTATGAGCCAGATTTCCTTTAGCGGGCCGGCACGGTTCTCAATGTTTTCGCGGATGACGCTCCAGCGGTCGTGCTGGTTGTGAATAGGCGCGTGGCGGATGGTCGATATGAAGGCTGGCACGAAGCCCTTGTGATTTTGAATTTGCCAATCCACAACTGATGAAACAGTGGAATGTGGGTTGCCGGGCAAAAGCATCTGGTTACTGCTCACATATGTCTTGTCTCCCTCGCTCGCAGTTGTAGTCGTTTCTGCGTTCTCTACGGCCTCAGGATCGCTCTCTACAACTTTCTGACCTGTCCAGAGTCTACGTGCAACGAGCTTGCCTACCATCCACTCTGGCATCCACGAGCTGTTGTACAACAGGCTGCTCGAGATGGAAAAGTGCGATTTGCGGATGAGACCACTGGGAGCTACAAGTACAAGACCGCGGACTAGCGAGGGGAAGTAGGAGGTAAAGTCTGCAGCGATGGCACCGCCGAGAGAGTAGCCGACTATGATAAAGGTTGACCAATGGATAGGCGATGATTGGAGAGCGAGCAAAATCTGAGTAGTGTAGAGGCTCGAGTCATAGTTTGTGGTGTCCGGGGAGGGGCCGTCAGAGTAGCCGCGGCCGAAGAGGTCTGTGGGAGTTGTTAGTATTGTTGCTTTTGTAGGGTGGCATCAGCCCCGCAAAGATGGATTTTGAGAATAGCATCCGTCGTGCACGTGGTTCACCGTTGGGATAGGGCTGGCGGGCCCCTTGCCAAAATAGGTAAAGTGAAGAAGACCATGACAAAGTTCTCCGCCCGGTTCAACGTGGGGTATGCAGTTGTGACGATCATGGAAACCGTATAGAAAAAGCATGCTCCAAACGTCCAATCCGAAGATGGTGTGGGTTTCAAGGGCGTGAAACAACCAAAGGAAAAGTCGTGTGGCAGAAGTGACAGCAAGGAAGACCCACCAAAAAGCATGACACGTCGTCCCCTGCCAACCAACTTGTGCGCCAAGTCGGTCAAGGCAATGGACGGTGTCGAGATTCCGTGGATGAGCAAAACTTTTTCTCCGTCTCTTGGGCCAAATTCATAGACGCGGATAGTGCCCCATGGTGAGTCGACATCCCGGGCGCCTGGCAGCGCAGCTGGGTGATAGGGAAGGTCTGCAGCGTCGTCGGGAGACAAATCTGGGAGCAGCGAATCTCTGGGAGAGGGAATCGGAGGGCGTCTGGCAGGCTTGGAAGACCGAGTCAAAGCCCAGAGGAGGGACACTCCACCAACGGATGCGGCGCCTATGATGGCATAGCGTTGGACCTTGGGCAGACGCTCGAAGCGAGACAGCTGGATGGCGGAGAGGTTTGAGATTGTCTGGATGGCCACCTCGGCCGCCTTGGGTTGCGGCTTCTCGTTGGCGAACAAGGAAAACATGGCGACACAGGAATAGATGTAGAGTGTCGGACCCTGAGGCGGTGACAAAATAAGCTGATCGCCACGGCGCTAAGCTGGGCCCGATGGTCGCTTCCGCTGGATGGGGCGCCACATGGAACAGGCCCATTGTTGCCATGTCGTAGCTGCTCTTGCCAGCTCGGTTCGGATGCCGTGTGCTGCCGTGTGTGCACGCGGCCGCAGTACTAGACGTTGCCGCGTGCAGACGACACGAACCTTGTCACGACGCAAGACAATGCTCCGCGTACCAAGGCCGACCGTATCATTGGCGCTGATCTCGAGGCGGCTAGCGGTCCTGCTGTGGAGAGAGCCAAGTCTGTGAGCGCGTCAGCTTGATCCTCACAGCCACACGCTGAGCACCGCGGCCCATTACACCTCTGGACATCCTCACCCTCGGCCTTGCGTACCCTGGCGACATCACAATCCTCCTCTGGCAAACCCACGGTCTTTTATATTCTCGCTGCCTCTGCATTCGCCTTCACTGCTCCTTTCCGCCCTTGGCACTTTCCCCAGGAGGGTCGCATGTTTGGTCCCCCCTCCCCCCCAAAAGCGTCCACGTCCACCCTTTCGCATAGTACAATAGTACAGCACCAGAGCCAACGGCTACAGTTGAGCCCGAGAGAGAAAGAGACCGAGAGAAAGAGACCGAGAGACGGACAGCCTGCGAGCAACGACATCCGCGAGTGGCTGCGTCCCCGTAGCCCATCATGGACGACTGGACGTCGAAGCAGCTCCCTGAGCGCCTTCCCTTCTCCAAGAAGCGTCTTTCCAAAAAGGTCATCTTCTCGTGCGTACAACCACTCACGCAGAAGAGTAACAGAGACTAACTGGCGCAGATATGTCGGCGATTATCTCATCATACTGCAAGGCCGCCCCTTCCGCTCACACGACCTCTTGCCCAGCTCGACTAACACAGCTATAGTGTTCTCATGATAACCTTTGCCATTGTCGACAAGATCCCGCCCTTTCACCAGCACTTCGCCCTCGAAAACTACACCCTTCATTACCCCTTCGCCGAACGTGAGCGCGTACCCGTAATCTGGCTATGTGTATACGTTATCCTGGCTCCTGCTGCCATCATTACACTATACACAATGGTCATCGATGGACTCTTCTCACACCAGACGACGATGCCCGCGCGCGGGCCTGGTATCAAGCGCCTCGCCGGGAGATATAGGTTCAAGGATCGGTTATGGGAGCTCAACTGCGGTATCCTAGGCCTTGGACTGAGCATTGGCGCCGCTTTCACCATTACGGGAGCGTTGAAGAATGCCATTGGCAAGCCGCGACCGGATTTCATCAGCCGCTGCATGGTAGATCCAAACAAGATCAACACGGCCAAATACGCACTCCAGACCATCGACATTTGCACGCAAACGGACAACTACATTTTACAAGATGGCTTCAAGAGCTTCCCCTCTGGACATAGTAGTGGTATACAGCACCTTCTCCTGCCCAAGAAAAAAATCCACTAACGCACCTCAGTCTCCTTCGCCGGTCTCTTCTACCTGTCCATTTACCTGGCTGGAAAGCTACACGTTCTGGATGCAAAGGGCGAGGTCTGGAGGAGCTTCCTCGTCATGGTTCCTGCCCTTGGAGCTGCCCTGATCACAGGCACACGCATCATGGATGCTCGCCATCACCCATTTGATGTCCTCTCTGGCGCCCTGCTCGGCATACTCGTATCCTGGGGCTCCTACCGCCAATACTTCCCTCCTGTCTCTGAGACGTGGCGCAAGGGACGCGCATACCCGATTCGAGCCTGGGGCAAGGCATCGCGCGCACCTCCGCAACCCACAATCATCGTCGACGAGGATGTGCAGCCGCTGCAGCGCATGGACAAGCTGGCGGACGTGGAACGTGGGGAAGCGTCTGGATATTCCTCTACAACTGCCGTACCTGAAGGTAGTGGCGAACACGCGGGCAACGTCTTTCGCCAACAAATCCACAACTCGCAACGCAGACGCCAGGAATCAGGATCGCAGTATGGTGTAGATCGGAGCGACACAGCCGCGTCGAGCAACTACCGAACCGGCACAATGGGATCCACCATGACCTCGAAAGTGCACACATACCAGAACCAGTTGCCAGCTACCAATCCCTTTGCGGCGGATGTTGCGCGCCAGCGTCAGATGGACACTTACGACTATTCCTCCTCTGAAGACGACGACAACTACGAGTTGCAGTCAAGGGCCGGTGTTTACAATCCTGTCAACGGAAGATTGACGGATACGGGGTACCATCCACCAGCGGGCATCTCGCCTGTACCTACGCCTCCACCTCCAGTCAATACCGTCCTACAAAATCAGCAGACTACCATGTCACCAACGGGGGATTTGGCTGATAGGAGAGAGGTTCCGCCCATGCCTCCACCACACGCTGTAGGTACTACACCTCAGCAGATATGAAATGACAAGGGAAATACTGTTTGCGATATCCATGTTGAAAATGTTTTCTTTCTTTCAAAAAAAAAACATGTGGGACCGACCATAGTTTAGCATGTTAGTGTATTGAATATACGTGTAATCTTCAACCAGCCATGTTCATGGAGTTGCAAGGGTCAAATGTGTATCAAAACTAACAATATTCAAAACAACAAACAGTGCGGGGGAGAGAGAGAGATGTATCTATCCCCTGCGTCTTGTGCTCGGACTCTTGCCCGCCTTTTCCGCATACGACGGCGTAGCTCCGCTCGAGACGGCACGCGCCATTTCCTTCCTGTCCGCTGCAATGGGTTCCTCCAATTTCTTGGACTGCGTCTTCTGGGACGCCGGCGCATTCCAATAGTACACGACCTGGAGGAAGAGAATAGCGTTGAGGGCGAAACCAGCAATGAAGCCGTAGAGGATAAGCGGATCGTCGACTTCCTGAAGGGTAGTAAAGATACGGGAGAGGGAGCCGAGGAGGTAGTTGACAACCTGCGCACAACCACGTCAGCAAACTACGTCTTCCAAGCTGCTGTGCAGGAGATTTGTGACTTACAGCAAAAGCGCTCAACTGGCCCGTCGAACCCTCACTCCACACCGTGAGAATCTGCGGCACCTTGCTCGCCACACCAAGTATACCAGCCGTAGCCTGCAACAAGCTCAACTTCTCCGCGTCAATCCACTGCTCGTTGAACAGCGCCGCGCCCGCGACCGCCAAACCCCCAACCCACCCCGCAATGCCGACGCCCCGTCCACTGTATTTCAACACCAAACTTGCAATAGCAATGTTCTGCACGAGAATGAGCGCCGTCTCGCCATATGTGCTAAACGGGAACCCATGGCGCACATTGTACGCCAGGCTGATGAGGTAGGAAGACGATTCGAGCAGGTACGACAGGAAAGAGAGACCCTCTGCCGACTGGCTGTTGAGCAGCTTGAGCAGTTGCGGAATCTTGACAATGGAGGAGGCGCCAATGATGCCGATGCCGATGCCTTTGGAAATGGCTAGTTTGACGCATTCGGTGGCTGTGAGGTCGACGTTGTAGATGAGGGTTTTGTAGCACGCGGGGCCGAGCAGGGAGATGCCCACGTCGGCGACGGGTTGCGGGAGGTTGTGGGTTATGGGCTGGATGGCGGATTTGAGAGTATCCATGCTGGGCGGTGGTGATGGTTGATCTGCGGGGTGGTGTGGTGTAGGTGTAGGAGGACACTTTGCGAATACGAAGCATGAGGGTCCAAAGTTTTGGGCCGCTGACGCAAGGCTTGGCGCCGGGACAGGGGTGCCGTTTGGGTGGGCGTACATTGAGTTTCACATTTACTTTGGTACATGATACATTACTACTGCCATTACTGCCATTACAACCATTACATGTCAATCCATCCCACCCACGACTTCTGAAATGCGAGAAGAAGGGTACGGTATACTACAAATCAGTCCGTCGAGCAAAATGTGTCCGAAGACTGCGTAGATCATAAAAGATCAAAGCGACGGACGAGCGGTAAAGTTCAAAAAGGACGCCAGTCCAATGTGGAATTAAAAAACGTACTGCAAGCATATTAGCGAAAACTCACGGAGGATCAAAACCGCTGGACTTACCGGGATGAACAGATACGGCACCTGCCTCTCATACTCTCTCCACGCCTCGCCATACTTCTCCCTACATTTCTCGATATCCCTCAACGCCCTGTGGATAATCATGCCCGCGAAGAACACAGAGTAGAACCATGGGAACGGGCTCTTGAATCCAGTAATGAGGCCCCAACTGATTGCGAAGAATAAATCGCATGTGTAATGAATCTTACGTGCTTTTCCATACCAACCGTCAGCCAGAATCTTGTTTCCGTGGGACGTCTGGATGGTCTTTGGATTGGCGATGCGTCCGTATTTGAAGTAGGGGAAGGTAGTGCGCTCATCGACGACACCGCGTTCTTCTTGACGGAACTGGTTCTTTTGCGAGTTGGTCGTGTCCCAGATGTAGTAGACGTAGAGGTAGGCAAGGGTGAGAAGGGCGGTGAACCAGGTCGGAAGGCCGTACTCGGAAGGATGGTGGTTGGCGATGAACAGTGTGCAGTGGCAGTACGAAAGCGGGACACCAGCCATGTTCCAAAAGATGAGCATGAAACCGAGTTTTTCGTAGTACATATCCCAGGTTGTGATGATGAGGTGCTCGCCTTTTGCACAGGCGCCAGCGTACAGGTAGTGTGCGAAGAGCAGAAAGATGGCTTCCAGGGATACGTATCCGTATTGCTCATACTGCTTCAAGCAGGTGCCGAGGGATAGGAAGAAGAGGATGAACCATGGAATGCGGACCTCGAGGAACATCTTGAAGTCCAGAATGCCGAACAGTCGAGGGTTGAGCTCTGAGCCGAGGAAGAAGTCGACGATGAGGTTGTCGGTCATCCGGACGGTAGCACCTCGGACACGAGCTGAGACGTATGCGATAAACGAGCACAGAAAGCCTGAGAGAATGGCCACGCTCATGATATGGCCGAACTCGTCGATCAGGGTGTACAGCTTGAAGACGCCAGTGAAGTGCAGAGTCAACATGATGACAATGCTGGAGTAGAAAGACCACATGGCCGAGCAGTAGTAGTCCAGCTGCTTTCCACCAAGATGAGGAAGTGCCTTGCCCTTGCGGTAGACACCCGGCATGAACATGTAGAAGGCCATCTGCATGAGTCCGAAGAACCAGTAAATCTGCCACGCATGGTTGTTTGGGTACGCTTCCGTCTTTACGAGATACCACATGTGTCCAAAGAACTCTCCGTAGCTCTGGCCTTCGGTCGGTGTGGGAAATTTGCCGTCGTAGAAGGTAGCTCCTATCCACATGTAGTACATGAGCGCTGGGAAGCAGACCATCATGCTGCCCATGCCGATGGCGCCTCCGAACTCATGTAGGCCGGATTTATCCTTTGGGGAGAAGAACTTTTCCGCCTCCATCTTGTAGTCCAGCTCGACGGTTTCCTTTTCGCTCTTCCCCTGTCCATTTGCGTTGCCATTGGTGTGTCCATTCGCGTAGCCGTTGGTGCGCCCGTTTGCGTGTCCATTCCCATTGGCATGCCCATTGCTCTTCTCCTCGGCCTCTTGCCTCACATCGCTCTCATTAGACTTGAAGGGCTTCAAGAAATTCTCCGGCTCAGGCGTCGACTCGTATCCACCGTCGACATCGGATACAAGAGATTTACGTTGCGACTTTCTGCGTCCGGGGGTCTCGACGAAGCCAGGGCGATCGGGCTTTCTGCATTATGCATGTCAGCAACTAATGCATAGACGTGCACAGCACGTATATGCAATCTTGGAATCCACTCACTGAGGCGTCTTTCCGGCCTGCGACCGCGTCACTCGCATCGACATGGCTGCTGTAGGTGCGACTGTGGCGATGCGCAGTTTAAGGGGGTTCAGACCCGAAGGAAAAAAAGGCGAAGCCGGGACGGTAAGGGATATGGAGTAGAGAAGTTGGCGCTAGAAAAAGGTACAAATGCCGTCACAACACGATCATGAAGGCCAAGCACAAAGCGCGAATGCCCAAGGACACAAGATACGGAGGTGAAGTGCTTGTGTTTGTTGACAAGTGGTACAAATTTGGGAATTGCTATAGGCTAGGGGAATGCGCACCAATCAGAGTGCGCTGGCTCCGCATCCGTGACATCAACATGGGGCGCCACTGTAATTGCGGTGTAATTTTACAGCGTATACACCGTATGTCGTCCAAGTCTCAACATGGATTTTGGAACAGGGTGCTGACCGAGTATGTGGAGATATATCAAGATCACTGAACGGTATGCTAATGTTCTTCAGGCATACCGTGCGCTCAACGCACAAGCACAAAGTCCGCGACAACAATGTTTCCTACCATCCAAGACTACGAGATCCTCGATGAATGGTAGTTGCATGTTGTCGCATGAGCCGAGTTGCCCACTCGCCTGACGTGGTTGAAATTACAAAGGCAGACCCAACAGAATTCGTAGCCGCATTTTGTACCTACAATCGTCAGCAAAAGATCCGTTTGAAAAGAGGTGGATCTTACATGTAATATGGTCGCACCCCTCGTTCTTCTCGATATTCCAGTCGCATCTGGGACCAGGGCACTTCTTGGTGAGCTCCCCAATGACCTTGAGACTCGCTTTCTCTTGCCTCCTGCGACCGGCGGATCGGTACTCGAACTCCTCGCAAGTCTCGCCTTCGTGCCATGTGTTCTCATGGATAACACAGGCTTTGCTTCCGCATCCTGCACAGGTAAAGATATTGCCTTCGACGCCGCCTATATGAATCTGACCAGAGTTGCAGGCCCGGCACCATCGGAAATCAGCTGTCCTTGTTAGCTCTCATCTCCCTAGCCTTTGAGATGTGTGACTTCATAACTTACGATCTCGAGTGAAAGTCTCTCGGGCCATGAATTTGTCGTACTGTCGAAAGGTCTTCGAGTCCGCGTATATCCGGATTTCATGGTACGATAAGTTGATGTTGCAGTTGTTTCCTGGGCATTTGGCTCCACGCCAGCTACTTCCTTGCAGCTGTGCAGTTATCCACTTCGAGTAACAGTCCGCACACGTCTCCGGTCGATGATTACAGTTGGCGAGTGAGGGTAGGCCGTTGACGGGAGTGCTACCGCCGCAGACAACGCAATCACGACGCCGTAAATGCGTGCTCTCATCTACGTCGACGTTTGTAGTTTGTGGTGCGTCAAACGGCGACATACCATCAATGTGCATAGGCTCCCCATGTAGCGCCACATAGTCCTGAATCCGAGTCCTCTCAGGAACTGCCGTTGCAGGGACGTCTACGTCTAAGTTCAGGTCGATGGGAGCCTCTCGTGTGCCAATATGAGTGATAGCCTGTCGTAGGCTATCCAATGGTCCAGCCTCAGGAGAGATTGCTTGGGTTGCTGACGATCTAGATATCTCTGTGAGCTGTGATGAAGTTTTGAGATACATATTATCTTGCAGATGCTGAGCAAGCAAGCGGTCTTGCGCTTGATGAGCATTGCGGTTTAGATTGACATCGCGCGTACGTAGAGCGGCTTCCAAAGAATCCAAAGCATAAGCTGAAAGGTCAGACTCGGTAGTCTCCAAGCTATCGGGTGTTAGGTTGCCTTCAGAGTTGATATTTGACTCGTTGGGACTCTGATGTAGGCGATCAGGTCGGGTTCGTCGTCGGTTCAACAGTTGACGTGATAGTCCGCCCGACTGAAAGGAATTCGAAATCTCGAAATTACTCGTTAGACGACTGAGACCAACAGTCACACCATGGTCGCTTCCGTCGTCAATGACAATGGGATCCGTGCTATTCTCCCCCTGGCCATGATGGCTCGCATCCGGACGGATTGTGGGTGAATGTGGTCGCTCTCGAAAAACACTGGGCAAAATAGGGTTCGATACAACCATCCTGTTCCAAGCTAATTCGGCAGCCTTGGTCGAGTTGGAAAATTGGAGGGGAAACGAGAAGTTTGTTGTACTCCTAGACGCTGTTACTGCGGCTGATGCTAATGGTGTATGTGTGGTAGCCGGCAGCCGCAACTTCTCGAACCGCTCCACAAGCGCGGCTCTTACTGTGAGCTGCGGTGGTCTCTTCCTGTGAAGCGTAGGCACGCCGTATTGTTCTTCTGCCAGTCTTGAGGTGTGGGAGGATGTGCGCGCAGCCGTTGGGTATACGATGTGTGGCTCGGGGAACGCGAGTGATATAATGCTATAGCCCCCTCTAGGCTGCACAGGTTCGCTTTTTAATGTTTCTGGACGAGCCTTCAAAAGTACTCGAGAGGCAGACTGTGGCGTAATTCGGCGCGTGCGCACATGATCATCTTGCGCGCAAGGAACTGGCGATGCAACTGGAGGGTAGTGGTCATCAGACGTAACAGAAGAAGCGCTTTTCGACTGCTCGCATGTTTTGGTTTGGGACTTGAACTTGTGGGATAGACGTTTCCCAAAGTCGAGTTTCGGTGGTCGACCGGGTGGCGAAGCTGGAAAGGACCTGGAAAACATGTCAACACTGATATCCAGCGACGTGATCGACCAGTTCACAAATGAACAGACCAATTGCTTGTGTAATACGTACTCGGCCATGTTTGCAGATACCTGAGTTTATGCAGGCTCAAAATTGGCTCAGCCCCGCAAGTGATCACACTGTGATGGCAGTACACATGGAACAATTTATTTTGGCTTCGTATTGGCTGAGAAGTTGCTCAAAGTCAGGAGGCACTTACGTGAAGTCGATATTGGAATATGGGAGAGGATGAAGGAAAGCTTAGACTCAAGGGCTGCGCGCAAGAGGCTATATCACGAGGCTGGGATGCACGTCGCTGGGGAGATTTGGGCTCCAACGTACGAGGTCTAAAGGACCGAAAGCCCATTAGAAGGCTCCAGTTCAATGACCTATCTGGTGGTAGTATGCAGCCTCTCGCATTCGTACCACGCTTGCCGACCAATTGTTTGACTAGGGCGCATCTGAACCATTGGTCAACTCGACCCAGACTGTACGACCATCATGTCTCACTCCTTCCTCGGCCGGAAGTTCTAGCGATCGCCATTAGGAATATGCTCGCGAGCTCTTATACTGTTTGGGCAGGCTTTAAGATGCCAACATATGCTCCAACCCCGACTCCAGCGCCTTGATCGCCAACCACACCTATGTAGCGCACTGCGTCCCTATCGTCGAGGTAGCGCAGCTCAGATCCATCATTCAATTGATTGGGACTGTGCCGTTATTTATCAATACAGTCGCCAATAGTATGGTGCGCTGACATATGTCTAAAGGTCCAGTAATTTGTTTCGAAGCCAACCTTGCATGTTGTAGTCTGTTTATCATTTCGGTCGATCTGGCCTTCGAGCTGAACGTTGTAGCTAATGCTATCGAAGTCGTGCATAGAAGACGCCATAGGCTCCATTTGAGGGAAGACTGAGACTTTGTCAGGCTTCGATGCCTCTGGCGTAATGACCCAAGGTGTGATTGGATTAATAAAGGCCTTCCTCTTGGAGGGGCCCAGGGAATTCATCACCAAGCGCCGAATATCTCTTGCGTTCCAGTTGTTCAGCAAGACTAGGCCAAAAAATGTGGTCATCCGCATCTTTCGCGTTCAGATAGGTGCTGGCCAGGAAGATGACTTTATCACCAATTCGTGTTGCATATTGTGTTGCATGACGTGTCGAGGAGCTTGCGACCCCGCATGAGACGTTCTTCACCTTGAAATGCGATGGGTAATTGTCCGCCATCGTGTAGTGAGTCAGAGGTTTTCTGGTATTAAAGTGTCAGTCGACGTGTTAGCACAAAGCAGTGTGTGTTATCAAGTTCGATACTACAGTCACGAACGTTTACCCGAACATCTTTTAAACGGTAGAGGTTGTTGTAGTTAAATGTCGCTTCGTTTTAGATCGTATCGTATCCTCACGTGTCGGTTCAATTAGCTAAGATTCGATGCATGTAAGATTTGGTTCACAAGTCGTTCAAGACTCGCGCGAGCCCAAACCCGATGCCGAAAACCAAAAGATACACCTCTAACTGTTCTTTCGTGTTCTTGCGTACTGTCAAGGCTTACTTGGGTAACGCCGCAATAGAGTCTGGTACCTCCACATCCCGGCCTTGCTCTTCGAACATCGTCACACCTTATCAACCGCACGTTATTGTCGCAGGAACCTATTATGCATCGTAGTATGTAGTATATAGCCAAATGATGGAGTTAGTATGTCTCTTGCAACCAGATGCCATACACAAAATGTCTGACCAACTAGAAGCAAGATGCTTACTCCATGGACGAGTCGTTGTTTTGCTACTTTTTCGAGCAGAACGCCACACCGCTGCTGGGTATCATCCCCAGGTATCGTTAGGTGCAACGTATACCGGCCAAAATCCACAAAGCAGGAATCGAAGCTTCCGGTGCTAGTGAGTGACCTATGAACCTTACAGCAAAAACATTCATTACAAAGAGTAAGTCGAGATGCATATTCTCATCCATAGGTAGACCAGGACTAACACCAACAGCTTTCACATCACATCTTACTCAGAAGTCAATCCCGAACACCATTCTGGCCACTCGGCATAGGAAACACCAGATCCTGAGTTTTCCCCGAAGCATGACTATGTTACTGTACACGCCGACGAGCGCGGCACTGGTTAGTCTCCAGGCTGTTTGGACAAAATGTCGCGAGGAGCAAGCGAGGCCTTCTTCGATGTCGTCTAATGGGCGACTGGGAAAAGTTGGTCGTCTGGAAAGGTCGGGTTGCTTGGTATCAGCTACTATGCCGGATCCCTGTGGCGTGTTACAGCACTAAGTACACACTCATTACTATCCCTCTTACTTCCATCAACAGCTCCCGCAACGAAACAGGCCGCCATGTAGTGATCATCCGTCGCATGCGTATTCCTAAAATTAGGCAGCTTCATCAATCTCGTAATACCACGCGTCAACCTACCCTTTTCACACCCTTCCTGCAACAGCGAGCAAAGACATCCTCGACGCTCTAGCGGAACTCCGACAACTCGACTCAGCCATATCCACCGGAGGTACCGATGCTGGAGTATCTGAGCTGTGAGCACCGGTGCCCAATGGTTCCAGTATAGGTTGTGTACCGCGCCACCCGTACCAATAACGAGACAACTCTCGTCTTGGAATTTGGCCAAGATATTACTCACACGGGCGTGCAGATGCGGATCGCATCTCGAGTTCATACTGATAATAGTCGTCGGTGCACATTTCTCGGAAACATCCTATTTAGAATCAAGTACGTGTCGTGGATACAATCGAATGTCCCGTTCGGTCGTGCGTTGGTGCCCTTTTCCCGCAACGCTGCTATGTACGTCTTTCCGCTCTAAAGATCGGGAACGAGTTGGGAATTTTTGTACTTGTGCGAGTGAAGGTATGCGACGAGTAATTTCCTGGGTGCTAGGTTTATGAGTACATCGATACGGTTCCCACCGCGTGTATCCTAATGTGCGCCCAAAATTATCATGCCTTTGATACTGTGGGAGAGGGCTCCATCGCTACAGACATTCCAGTAATCGGCAGATTTGGACTCTTCGCCCAGCATCATTGTTGAGCCATGGAGCCAAAGTGTAATGACGGAGCCATCTTGATGTTGGTGATGTGTCGTTCCCATTGAAAGATGGTTTAGTTTGATGGGTTTCAGGATGGAAGCCTAGGTTCGATGTGCTCGTCGTGATATACGTGTCCGGATTGTTGCGGCCCTGATACTACTCAACGGAACGGATATATGTCTCGTCCGACACGCGGTAATGTGGGAAGCTTTACCCATCGTGATCGATGTTGTATAGGTGACACTGGACGTTGGACAGCAAAAGTCGTGATGTGGGGAGTGTCAGAGGATCTGTCCGAGCGTCTAGCCGAGAGGAAGAACGCGTCTTGTCTTGTCGATCCCCACATTCTCTCCCCACTCACAACCTTATCTCCAGCTTCCCTCCACTTTCCTCTGTCCCGATGCCACCATTTTTCGGAGCGATTCAATAGCGAATCTCAGCATGCAGACTGCCCCGACATCAACGAACACCCAGCTAGCCAGTTCAGAACCTGGCGAACAACTGCGCCTATTCCAGTGTAGCACTTGCAAGAGGTCTTTCACGCGTGCAGATCACCTCACAAGACACGTGAGAGCGCGTAAGTCTGTAGTTCTAAAATCCAGAAAGCCTCTGTGGCCGTGGAGCTTCAATCGAGTGTGCTTGCTCCGCGGCTTTGTTGACCGGAAGCTAGTAGACACCTGCGTCGGGAGGATTGCTTTCGCGCAACTAGCATGTGTCGACGTTCAAACTACAAAGGTGTTTCACTTACTGGGCTGACAGCATGAACAGATACAAAATCCAAGCCTTACATCTGCCCCGTCTGCTCCAAAGGCTTTGCCCGGATGTAAGTGTGGTGCTTTGCCCATAGACGTCGTTCCGCTGACGTGACGTAGAGACTTGCTCAAGAGACATGTAGCAAACCATGACGCAGAGCCAGCTAGTAAGCGACAAAAACGCGAGATTGCTCGCGATACCAGAGTTGTTCAAGCCTGTGAAGCTTGTTCTCAAAGTCACCTTCGATGCGAGGACGAAAAGCCATGTAGTCGCTGCAAGAAAAAGAAAATACCCTGCCGGGTACCTGAACCTCCTGTTCCAGATGAGAGCAACATTCACGAGATTGATGCAGTTCATGCGGCGCAGGATCTGCTAGATTTGTCGAATGGCTATGATTACCCCTCATCGCTGCCGGCTCACAGCGGGAGCGGCAATCCTTCGGCATCTACGACCTTACAGACCCCAGAGCCATCTCATAACCCGCCGCCTATACCCATGGCTGACACCGCGAACATACACCGGCAGTCTGTGGACTCTGGCGATGCTGAGATGAGGACAACAAATCTAACCGACATGCAGCCGCCGTCCAACAATGCCGGTGGGCTTGTCGTGATGAACCAAAATTATGAAGATCATAACACGTCCATGTCTTTTCTTGATAATTCTGTCTCACACTTCGATAACACACCAGGAAATAACCCCTTCCTACCAAACTATTTTCGTAGCATGCCCACATCTGAGGCGTTTATGTTTGGCCAAGCGACTCCACGTGGTATCATGGACTTCAGCTTCGATCTTGATGTTGGGTTGACCGACCTTGATCTTGGCCTTCTTGATCAATACAGCTTCCAGATCCCGTTTGCTGCTGATACGCCATCCACGGATACCCAAGGGATGGAGCAACAACTGTTGGATAATGACACCGCGCCATTAAGGGCGGAAGCCTTCAAGCAGAGCATATGGCGGTATCTTCCTCAACGGTCCAGGAACCATACTGCGGAGCAAGTCAACATGGTTGTCCCGGATACAGAGAAAGACAGTCACCGCCGTTCGAACTTCACACTCCGCCGTGTGGTAGCAGAAGAGTAAGTGCATATCTGCGGTAAATTAGATGTAGACAAAATTTCGTGCTCATTCTACTTGTAGATTACCACGCTCTAGCCGCGACCGATTGATGGCTTTGGTTCTCAGTACATGCAGCCCAGAGAACGTCAATCGAATAGCATCTGCCTTTCCCAGCATGGAACTACTCGATGGCCTGATCCAGTACTTTCTCTCTTCACCATCCTTGGACGCGCGCATGTGGTTCCATCTACCAACCTTTTCTCCTTCAAGACTGAATCCAGAGTTGCTTGCTTCTGTCGTGTCTGCTGGAGCTGTCAATCTTCCTGATATATCTTTGCGAAAGCTAGGATACGCCCTCCATGAAGCTTCCAGAATGGGCCAGTCCAAGTCATTCGAAGAGGACAACACGGCCATCAGAGATCTTCAACATCTACAGACTTTCCTTCTGCAACTCAAGCTTGGTATGTGGAGCGGCATTAGTCGGAAGATGGAGATTGCAGAAAGCTTTCTCCAGCCTCTTATCACCATGCTTCGCCGCGGTGGTCGCTTTCGTCGGTCGACCTGGAAGGAGATTAGTCCGTCTCCTGACGATCAGGGTCCAGTTCTAGAAAGCAAATGGATGAGTTGGGTGAGCCAGGAGTCGTTTCTTCGCTTGGTTCACCGAGCCTTCGAATTTGATCGGCAATCCTCAATGGCACTCCTCAAGCCACCATTGATATCCTATGCTGAGATGCAACTACCTCTATCGAGTGCAAACAAGTTGTGGCAGGCCAACAACGCTACGACCTGGAAAATGGTATACCTAGAAATGGCATCGGTGACTACGAAGCGACCATCAGCTACAGAGTGCCTACTTGATCTCAGAAATCAGGGTCATGACTATGCCAGTTCAACTTACCTTTACATGATGTGGGGTTCAATCTGGGAATACCGGCAGATGTGCGCCTTGACGTCTAGATCGCAGTCACAGCCAACCAACAGTCTTATACTATCGTCGCGTTATCAAGAGCTCACCAAGCAGCTTGAAGATTTCAGATTGAGCACCTCACCCATGAGCAATAGTGTTGAGATAACATTAGAGACCATGCTCGTTCATCTCAACGCGCCTTTGGACGACATCCAGCTCTTCGCGGGTATCGAAGGGCAGGAGGAGGCACGTAGCGCGTATGTTGGCCTACGAAATTGGGCAAAAACCCCCTCGGCGCGTCAGGCACTATGGCACGCTGGCCAAATTCTACGTGTAGCGGAGACGCTGCCGAAAGCCCTGCTAACCAACTTCAACGCCATTGCTGTCTATCATGGGGGGCTCATATTATGGGTTTACGGCTTTCTTAAGCGCTTCATAACAACAGACCATGGTCAGGTTGATACAGCTGTCGTTCTCAACGGAGATGATGCGCTCAGTGCCCGCAAATTCATCACCCTTGACCGTGGCATACCAGCCATCAAAAGCGCGGGCTCACAGGACCCCACACAATTAAGCGACGTTAGTGGAGTCATGGACATCTTGATACAACTCCTTCGAGCGCACCATGACGCGTCAGAACCGTCTCCGCCGCTCGTGGGCAATTTGGTACAGTTACTAGAAGGCCTCCGGTCTGCCATTAGATGAGCAACTTGGCATGTACGATAGCAGTTTGGACTCGAGTATGCACGATGATGTGAGACTAAACTCTCTTCTACAATCCTGCATCTGCAGATTGCTGCATCTCATCAGTAGCACGTAGGGATCAGGCCTTATCCACGAGACACCCGGGATTAGATCAACACCCGAGCGCATGCTTGTCTCCGCCCGTTTTCCCTACCCAGATCGATACCTTCGGAGCGGAAGATGGCAGGTCCAGGATTAGTTTTATGCCAATCATATCGGCTTGGACTACATGCGATTAGCCGTATGTAGAGAAGCTCGGTGGTAACCCCGCAAGCCTGGGCCGTATCAAGAATGATCTCGGTTACCTCCACATTCCGAATTTCCCCATGGGCAAGAAGTCAGGCTGGGGTTAGGATACGTCCATGCGTTCATGAGTCCAATGAGACACATTTGAGGCATATTGATTCCGTTCTGATTTGCTGATAGTCAGATACTGGGCATACTCTCTGACCAGCTTGCAAACCGTCGTGTTCAACCGTGCGGTCTATTTAGATTAGAGTACCATATCCACAAACATGTCGTGTTGAGCATTTTCGACGTCGCAAATCAACATCGCGACTCTTTCCCTCATTTGCTGCTCAGCCAGATAGCCACCAGCAACCGTCATGACTTGTTTAAGGAAGGCATTGAGCCTTTCAAAGGAGGAGGTCAGGAACGCCAGACCACCAGGGACTGCAACCCTCGTTGGTAATATGAACTGAAACCTCTTGAAAGCTTCTCAGCTAACAATGATTCTAATTAGAGCATCGCGAATGGACAGCATCGCAAACAAGCCACGATGAGATCCGCCTCGTGCCCCAACCATCAGCCGACCCAGCAGATCCTCTCAACCTACCCATGTGGCGCAAGATAGCAGTCCTAGCCGTCATGTCAATACACCCATTCGTGGTGAATTTCACCAGTTCATCCATGTCGAGTGCCTTGCCGATCTATGCGTCCACAGGCGTGTTTGGCTTCCCACCAAAGAAGTTCTCACAACTGACGTACTTGATTGCATGCAACATCCTCATGCTGGGTGCATCGAACTTGTGGTGGGTACCGTTGGCGAATACGTTCGGCCGTCGCCCTGTCGTTCTGGGGAGCTTGTTGCTTCTCGTCTTTTCGAGTATGTGGGCTGGTCTCGCTACAAGCTTCGACAGTTTGGTGGCTGCTCGTATCTTTATGGGTATTGGTGGTGCGCCGGCTGATGCCGTGAGCCCGGATATCGTTGGTGAAGTCTTCTTTGTCCATCAACGAGGACGTGCTTTGGTATGTTCATCGCCCGTGATCTCCAAGTGGGCCGGTGCTAACTGGATGATCGCTAGGCCATTTATACAGTTTTTTTAACCTTCGGTTCCCTCGTAGGCGCCGTTGCTGGTGGCTACATTGTCGCACACAGGAGCCTATCCTGGCTTCATTGGATGAACGTGCTGCTCTCAGCTATTACCTTCGTCCTCTGTCTAGTGTTCCAAGCCGAGACCTTGTACCACCGCAAAGAAAGCACCATTACCTTCAACGACCCAGAAAAGGATACTGTTGAGACCAAGGAGAGAGTCACCGTTGCAGATACCGCAGTGCCATCTTCCTACCCATCATACTCGTACCTCAAGTCCTTGAGACTCCTCACTTATCACCCTGGGCTGATACGCAACTTTATCGCTCCTTACAAGACCCTCAGGCTACCTGGTGTATGGCTCGTCTCAGCTTGGTATGCAGGGCTAGTAGGACTCATCGTCACCATGTCGAGTGTTGGCCCTCAACTTGTTGCCGCGCCACCATATCTATGGGGCAAAAACGTTGGCCTGATCAACATCGGTGGTATTCTTGGTGCTACAATCGGATGTGTAAGTCCTGAATACACCTGGTAGCAACGGACACTAACAAGTACTTCCAGGTCTACACCTACCTCGTCGCAGACTTTGCAACCAAACGCCTCGCAAAGAAAGATTCCCACGGTTTCTCCGAACCCGAATCTCGTCTTGTCACCGCCCTCCCCGCACTCGCCTTTGCCACAATCGGCGCTCTGATCTTCGGTTTCGTAGCGCAAAACCCTTCGCCTACCGGCTGGGTAGGTCTCCAATTCGGTTTCGGTCTTATAGCACTCGGCCTCATGCAAGCGCCATCCGTTGGGTTCAACTACCTCATCGAGGCGTATGGAGTGCTTTCCGGTGACTGCTTCGTTGCTGTCACGTTTGTGAGGGCTGTTGTGAGCTTCACGTGGACGTTCTTTGTTGGCGAGTGGGTTACACACCAGGGAGCTGCTGAGCCTTTTGGCATCTTCGGGATGTTGATGGGCCTGTTTGGTTTGACGACTATCCCTATGTTGATCTGGGGTAAGCGGCTGAGGATTTGGACTGCCAGGTGGGTTTCTGAGGGGTCGAATTTGTAGTGTGAGGGTGTCAACCTCGTGTCATGACTGCTACATAGCTGCATCAGTTTTACAAGTATTTTACAGCTGTATGACATGAGATGGTTTCCTGCTACTGTACTTGTATTCTGTGTGCTTACCCTCCTGTCGTTATCAGCAACCATGATCCTACCTTCCTTTTGTACTCTGCAGCTCTCCACATCTCTCTAAACAATCGGCAAGCGCTGCGCTACTGACCGCATAGTTGGCATCTCAAACCTGCGACTTGGACACACAGCCTCATTGGGCAACAAGCGTGATATGATTCGATATATATATATATTACATCTTATGGCAACCTCGATTCAAATTCAAATAAACGCCCACTTCCTCAAGCCCGCCCTTGCACCAAAGAAGAGCGGTGCATCAATACACGTCAGAATGAGCATACCAAACACACCCAAGTCAATAAAGATACCCCGTTCGAAGTACTCAATGGCAGTCGACTCAGTGCGCTTCTTCTCCTTGATTCCCTGTGCTGCTTTACCAAGGAGCCCTATCGCTACTTTCGACAGCGTAGCTGCGATGTATACGGGTGAAATTCGAGTGAAGTGCTGAGATGTGTAACGCTTCTCAGCATCAATGGGCTGGCAAGATGGAGCTGCTGGGCCGAGGGGCAGACGGAAGGGAATGTTGTTTGTGGATGAAGCGTCGGCATTGACGAACTGTGAGAGGTATTTGCCAGTTGATGGCGTGCCGAAGTGGTGTGCAACCAGCAGACTCTCCTGGGGACCCAGGTCCTCTTCGACGAGGCTGATGGCGTGCTCGAGAGATGTGATGGCTGATACGTTGAAGACGGGTTGTTGGGGTCTGGCTGGTAGGGAGAGAAGATTGGAGAGCTCGACGATAGTACTGTTGTCACGCTGTGTTGTGATGTTTAGCTTCCATGACTTGCTGTTCGTTAGGCCTTGCAACGTCTCTGCCACACGCGAAGACCTTTTCTGTTCCCTTGCATTTGTCGAGCCATTTTCGATACCACTTGGTCCAGCTAGGAGGCGTAGCGAGTGTCTCAGAACATGCTCTAGGGAGTCTTTCTTGATGAACTCGCTGATCAGAACAAGATCGGGTGCGTATGGGAATGTTCCGCCAAATGCGAAGCGCGCTGTTACTAGCTGTTCAGCTGCTGATGCAAGATTTGCTGTACGGTCCACGATTGCAATGACTTTGTTTCGTGGGTTGTTGGGGCAGATGGCGTACCTTTGAATACTCGCCCAAGGATGCCTGGTGCGGAGAAGATCGAGATGTTTGGATCTGGCAAGTCAGTATTCGGGTTCTTGATTCTGCGACAGCGGGCGCTCGACGATAACATGACGCGTAAGTTTGCTGAGAAAGAGGGCCATCTCGTTATAATTTTCGCACTGGACAGGCGCGTTGTTATGTATCCGACGAGTGATGATACTTTGTTGAATTTTGTTTGCGTTCATCCGACGAGCGAGCGTCAAATCAGCCCTCAAAAGCCTGGCAGTAGCGACCAGCAGAACCAGAGGAGTGTGAGCAAGATGTTGGAGATCTATGGGGATGTTGAGCTCGCAGTGCTGAAGCCGCTGGATATGTCGAATGAGGAGACGTTGAAGGTGTGGGAATTGTTGGACATGGAGCAGTTGCTGACTTGGACGGAGGGAAATTTGGTGTTGATTGGTGATGCTGCTCATCCTTTTGCGCCTCGTAAGTTCCGCTCTTATCCTTTGACTGTTGCAAGAGGTACAATCATTCCGGGCTGTACATGCACGGCATCCAGCACACGACCGCGAGTAGAGGAACGGTGACAGCTACCTACCTAGTCCATCCCATACTAAGTGTTAGAGAGGAGCTAAGCTTCCCAAACTATTCGCTGACCTCAATCTGAAGAAATATCACAGCAACTGGACGCTTAGTGCAGGCTGACTGTCATCAAAGTACCGCAGCACGTCGCTATTAGGACCACAAGGGTCTTCGGCAACGAACGGTGTAGCACGAGCGTCATCTACCCCTCTTCGGAAAGACGAGGGTTCGTTGTCCCACAGGTACGTGCCCGCTCCTGGCAGTACGGGTAGCAGGGAGCGTGGGCATGCGGATGTGGAGTACACTGCTTTTCTGCCAGGCGAGGAGAATGCGAAGACTGGAGAAATTCTGTACATGCAGAGCATGTTGCAGGGCTACCATAGCTGTCAACATGTTACCGTTAGCATGATTGCAACAATTACAATGACAACAACATCCCCAGGTTCCTCCCACCTGCAATGCTGTAATGCCTTTTATTCTCATCTATCAAAGGCCCCAACTCGTACAAATTAGACACGCTTAGTCTCGAAGCAATGTATAAATGGGGTATTACCAAGTCCATCTATCAGTGCCGCCAAAACACCTTACTACCATACCAATGCAAATACATAGGGAAAAGAAATGCCGAGTGCGAGGTGAGCACGAATGGCTTCAGTGGTCATCCATTCGCATGTCGTCGCCGGAATCTGGAAACATGGAGTCTGTACTGGACTGTTGGGTTGTCTTCTTAGGCGCCTTTGCTGGAATGCTGACTGGCTTCGCCGGCGGTTCCGGCGATCTGTTGTTATCTGCTAAAGTCCGCCAGGAAGGGCAGATGTATACTTGTTCGTCCGGTACATCTGCGCCTGGGTACCGGGTCAGTTATAAACCCTGCAAAAAAAACCCGTTGAAATATAGACAGGGCAGTGAAATACGCAGGGAAAAATCTACGCACTCGCCACACCCAGACCTTCGCAGAGCCTCTTCCTCCACTGTCCACAGACATCCTCAAATCCGTCCAGCACATTCGCGCAAGCACGTTTCGCCTCCCGCTCTTTGAGCCGTCGATCCCAGTCTCCACGCTCAATATATTCCTGTCCTTCTTGTGTCTTCTCGTTGTCGCGTTTCCAATCCTGCAGTTGTTCTTTGCTGACTTTGAGCCGCCTGGCAGCGTTCGCTGTAGTTTGACGTGACATGTGTAGGGTGTCGCTAACATTTGAGAGGTGTTGGATAAGTTCACGGCTCGAGTGCGTCAGATGGGAGAGCGCGACGAGCGGATCGGCGGAAGGGTGGGGCAGCAGCTCCAGTGTAGATTGTATGATAGGGAGGAGTTCTTCAATGTCAGCTGGGTCGGGAAGGATGGCAAACGGGCCCGAGAAGGAGACGGCAATGGAGGTAAGGGTACGCGACTGGTGTGTGAGATGGGTTGTTAGGGCCTCATGAGCAGTCTTTAATCTGGGATTTGTTAGCAACACAACTGGGGATGGCCGCGAATGCGAATCTACCTCGTCGCTCCATTCTCCATAGCAATCTGGCTGCCAAGATCGCGAAGTTGTTGCGTGACCCTCTTGACCACCTCGTCCGACGCGCTTCCATTCTCCTCGATGCCTCTCCGCGCCAGACTCTCAATAGCAGACATGCACGCGTCGAGCGCTGGCGAGATGCCCCCATTTTCCAGGTCGGAGTCGTCACCATAGTCGGAGCCGTCATACAGCGACCGCTGCCTTGTGTGCTTTTTCGTCCTAACGGCCGACCCGGGACTGAGGCGCGCGGGAGACGAGTCCTGCATGGCAACCCCACTATCCCGTACGCCGTTGAGGCTCGCTGCGCTGTTTACTGCATAGGAACCATCGTGTTCTACAGCCGTGCCGATGTTTTCGTCTTGTGCGTCGTCCAGTTCTTCGCCATACTCGCCGTCCATGGCCTCTTCGTCGTCGTCCCACACCTCGCCAAGTTCGTCGGCCAGGTTGCCCAGGCCATTGCCGTCTCCTCCACCATCGAGTTGGTGTGCGGGGCTGTGTTCGAATTCGTGCGATGATCGCGGCGTTATAGGCGAGTAGCCCGAAGAGCGGCGATTGAAGGATTGTCGTCTCGACTGGCTGTTGTGTGACATGTCCAGACTGGAGGGGTGTCGACGGTGCGAAGACGCAGGGCGGTGCGAGGGGGTGCTTGGAGGAGACGACATGGTGGTGTGGGTGTATTGGGAGTGTCGCCGGTGTTCCGAACACGTCAAAGGCTCGTGAAGTCGCGGAAATGAACAAAGGCAGACCGCATTGGGAGGGCCCCAGTCGGGGATCTACACGGGAGTGAACCAGGGAGCGCAATGCGCATCTGCTTGTCAGCACCGAAAAGACGCGCCTCTGCCTCGACAAGCCACAGAAAGCCTATTTACGCTGGAATAGGAGGTCTCTGCGGCGGGGTAGCGGCGTGTTGACGGCCCTCAGTGTCGCAGCGATGGTGCGGCCTTGGCTGCGGAGACGCCTCAGTGCTGGTAGGGCTGTGATGCGTGATGATGCTAATTAGTGGCTTGTGGCGCGTAGTGATGGAGCGAGCGACAAGGGCTGCATAGAAAAACAATCACGAAGCCTCGGTTGCTTGTCCAGGTGTAAGGCTTGGTGTTTGTTGACGCTTGCTGTGTGTTTAGACGCTGTAATTAGTGGCTTGCGCGAATGACCTGTGGACCCTTCTTTGGCACGAGTGAAAGGGGTATGGGTATCCTTGTGGCCTGAGATCAATACGACGATCCTCGTGCTCGTGTGTGGCATTCTGGTACCTTGGCGCTGTATCCTGATAAACAGAGATTGTGAGTTTCCGAAGTATGTTTCAATTTCAGGTGCACATCTAACATGGCCTTTTGCATCACAACGCTCTCCAATGCCACGCAGAACGTCAGAACCCAAACGCTGTCGTTAGATGGGTGTCGCGTACGATCATCCTAAAGCCGGGTCGGATACACGCTCACAAACTCCAAGACGCCTGAACATGACCTTACTCATGCTGCTGCTGCAAAGTACCGACATATGCCCACCCATGCAATTCAAAGCCCACAAAACTCCTGTAATCCCCTCATAATGCCGCTGAAATAGATGTCGCGTGTGTATGCAATTATTGCGCGGGTTTGGCCTGCTCGAGAGTTGCTATCTGCTTCTTGAGCTGCGTGAAGAAGTCTTGGCCGATTGGCATAAGGTGCGACATGGTGCCTGCCTCATGTTAGTACTATAGTCTCCAATGCTTGTTCGTTCATGTCTCACCTCCTTTGCCCCATGCACCGCTGCTACGGTTCGAGACCGAGTCACCAGGGACCTTGTGGTATACCGAGGGTTCATCTGCGAGCATGTTAGTTTTCTAGACATGTGCGCGAATGCGGGGAGGGGGACTCGTACTGGCTGTGCTCTCGATGTATTCTACAATTGATTAGCCCAGGTCATGTGTCATGCTCGGACAATGTCATAGACATACTCTTCTTGAGGAATTCCTTGACCTCGCTCGCATTGAACTCCTTCACGGGTACGTGTTGGTCGGGCTGAGCTTGAACTGGTGCAGCCGCGGGGCCTGTTCCTTTGCCTTGCTTGGCTCCCCAAACGTTCCCCGTGGGTGCCGGCATAGCCTGCTGCCGTCCTGCACTGTCCTTGGTGGGGGTGTTTGCGCCCGAGTTGGAGTTGCGGTTGGCTTGACCCTGCCGCCGCCAGCTGTGTCCATGGTCAGTATTGGTAAGCTCGCAAAGCTTCGCGAGCGCATTGTCTCAGACGTACCGATTTTCACCCGGGCCGCTCATTTTCGGTATCAAGCAACGGTGGGAGGCGAGGAGGGGGATCGAGTCGAAAGATATAAAATGGTGCAAGCTCTCTAATCGGTCTTGCAGCGCGCGAACGCGAACTGTGTCTGTGCTGCAACACGTAAACCAATGGGGGCCTTGGATGTCCTATTATAGCTGTGACCTCTTTCGGCCAGCTCACCAGTGCTAGCCACTTGCAGCGCTATTTCAACACTATCCACAGCCATGATCCAACGAGTGGATGGGTATTCTTGGACCCGCCTAATGCGCGCCGATGTGTTGTACGTCACGTGTGTCTTCCGCCAATCGAAAGAGTGACCGGATACCCTGAGCCTACGCTAGCAGCAGGGTTCTCAACACCGCCATCCTTGGACAACCCCACGGTAACGGCTCCTAATGGACGAACATGTTCTTTGTGCTCATTCTCTTCTCACCGTCATTGTTCATGACCCGCCCCAGCATCGAGTCGGGCGGCTTGAGTAGGCAAGAGGCTGGGAAAGAGACGAGACGCTCGTTGCCTGCTTTCTTGCTCTTTACGACTTCTAGATGCATGGGAAAATGGGCGATTGCTTCACAGACATTGTCCACACATTGGACAGCATCTGGACGTAGGCACTTCTCTACTTCGTTTCTCAGAAGGATGTCTATTACCTCCAAGATAGAGCGCGTATGCCGTAGGGCTGATACCATACATAGATGAGAGACACACAGGCCATTCTTCTTTGCACGATATACACAACAGTCATTGGTACACATCAGATCGCATGCGATTGCGCGTAAAGACACTCACTCGACTCCACCACCCACTTGTACACATCTACGCCGGTGCTGCCTCTCCATTCTCTCCACCATTACCACTACCGCCCGTCAAGTTGGACATGAACTCCTGATATCTAAACACCTCGGTCCTATTGCCCAAGCTCTTCCCCCCCTTGGCAAAAGCCCTCCTTCCACTGAAGCCCTCTACAACCATGTCAATCTCCCTTTCCGTCAGCTTCTTCTCCCCAGCTTCCGGCGCAGTGTGCAGTAACGCATCTTTCAGTTCCGCGAGATCAATCTGCCCATCATCGTTATCGTCAAAGGCCTCCAAGGCAGCCATGAGTTCATTTTGGTGGGAGAGGTTTCCGAGGAGGTCGGATAGCGTGGTTAGGTAGGTGGCTAGGTTGATGGAGGAAGCGCCGGCGAAGTAGGAAGTGAGCTGGGAGGGGGTGGCCGAGAGGCCGAGTTGGGAGAGCATGTCTGCAACGTCGGCGGCGTTGACGTGGCCGTCATCGTCGCGGTCCATTACGCTGAAGGATTCGCGCATGCTGTGGAGGAGGGGAGGCGGGAGTTTGGAGAGGGCGTCGCTCGAGACCATTCGTTGCATGGAGGCTGGGCGGGCTGCTGGCCTGTACGTGTCGGCTGGTTTGTACGTCTCGACGGGCTTGGGACCTTCTACTGCCTTGTAGCTCTCGATCGGAATCCAAGTCTCAGCTGGCTTGCATGTCTCTACTGGCTTATGGTCGTCGACTGGTGTGTAGTCATCTCCTGGCTTGGCGTTCTCAATTGGCTCCAGGGTCTCAACCGGCGGTGATTTCTTCCTGCTAAAAAGAGGAGGTGGTGTGTCGTCTCTCCCGGCGCCCTCAAACTTGGCCGCAATGGACGCTGTGCTTAGAGGGCGCACCGTCATCTGTGACGACGAGGATACATTTCGTGTTGGCGAGACCTGGCGCGCAGGGGAGAGATTGCGGGAAGGTGAGGTGGGCTCTGGTGTGCCTGTGGTTCCCCGAGTGTTCAGCCACGATGGCGGGTTTTGCGATGGGTGGCCTCCAATGGACAGGCGGTTGGGCGTGTGTGCAGGAGAGGTCGGCGTCTCTTTTGGCTTGAGAGGGGAGCTGTTTGGCGTCGATGGTCGCAGGGTAGACGGTGAGCTCCCTCTGATGGAGCCGGGTCTTCTGAAGGGCGACTGGCGCGGGCTGTTGAAGGAGAGCGGGGAGGGCTTGTAGGGCGCCGGGGTTTCAGACTGCATCTGTTAGTCGTGCTTGCAAGCTGAGTATAAGGGTCGAGCATGCCATTATGAGGAGATTCGTTTTGTTCTGTTGTCTCCAATATCTAGTTCCGCCACGTCTGCTGGTCGTTTGGTCGCGTTGTTTGGTGTATGTGTGTTGATGATGGCCATGGCCTAGCAACGATATCGATTAGCCCCTGGCCCCCCTGGCGCCAACCATGGGCTAATCGATAAGACAAGACATGGGGGATGCAGGGTCCGCCTTCACTCGCCTCTGGCAGCAGCACATGCGAGTCACATGCATAGTCACGGCTTCGGAGAGTCTCCTGTAGCCATGCACGCCTTCCTGGGACATGTCCCCTCCCTCCCCAGTTACCCGGCCTCCGCTACACAGCGCCATGTTGTTTCGGATCGGTTGCATTAGGCTCCCCTAGCGCCGTCGATCCATAATGTGGTATCGGTAGTCCCCAGGTACTCGTACTGAACATGGAGACACTCATGGCTGAAGTCATCGCACAGCGGCCCAACGGTCCTAATGCCGCCCAGCCTGTATCTCTGCAGCGTCAGCCGTCCTTCTCCTCGTTCCCTCCCTCGCGCTCGCCCTCGACCCGCAATGGCCACAACCACAAAGCTCGCTCCCCGCAGCCCCCCATGGTCCGCGAGGGCGACGAAGACTCGATACACTCGTCGCACGACTCGGCGCATCACTTCTCCATGGCTGCCCTGCACAGCGGGGGTATGAGGCTGCGCTCGCAATATCCCGCCGATGCCATTGAGAACCATGTCGAGTACATACTCGTCGCCTCGTTCGACATCGACCGCGGCTCCATTATGGAACACCAATACCCGGCCGCCATCAGTGGAGACGAGACTATGCTGGCCGAGCTCATGTTGCCCGATCAGGCCCATGTCCGAAGCCAAGACTGGACCGTCTTCTTCCTACACAAGGACACCACAGCCGAAGAGGACGAGCGCGAGGCACGGAGAGAGCGCAGGAGGAGACGGCGGCGGCGGAAAGAGGGCTTGGATGATGACAACGACGACGATGGCGACGGCAATGACAATGACGTGACTGCTGGTACTGAAGAACAAGACGACGACTACGATGATGGGGACGAGGATACAGAGAGCGAAGGGGAGCCAGACCCCGACGGTCCACCGCTGGTCTATGTCCTGAACTTGGTCAACACCAAGCAAGACACCACGGTGAAGAGGTAGGACCAACATCAGCATCTAGTTGGCAAGACTGACGCTATGTAGAGGTGCCATTGTCAAAGCCATGGCAATATGCACGCGACACCCCTTCCTGCACATATACAAGCCCCTATTACTGTTGGCCCTCGAAGAATACTTCAGGGCGCCCGTCCTGGACACGCTGGAATCCCTATACAACGCCCTCAATGCCATGGATCTATCGCTCTTGCCGCGATTGTCTCCCCTGGAGAACTTTGTACTTGGCGCCAGCGATGCCAAAGACATGTTCGTCGAGAAGTTTGAGCTAATGGTCCGGCAGCGGAAGAAGCTCGACGCTGCAAGAGACTCTGGGGAAACCTCGTCGGATCCTCAGATGCGGAAGAAGACTTACACTGTTCCGCGGGACACGCACGAGTTTGAATCCAAGATCAACTACAACGGCATTCCCGTCCCCGTCAAGATACCCACTGCTCTGAGTCCTGAAATCGTAGGCGACTTCTCCTTGATCAAGCTTATCCAAACATTCTCCACACCCCACGCGACACAACCGCAGCCCTTTGCCTTGCATCCACACCTGACTACGAGCGGCGCGTTCACGCATCCCATCATCGTTCTCGTTAATGCCCTCCTCACCCAGAAGCGCATCATCTTCATCGGACATAATCGACCTTCAGGAGAAGTCGCAGAGGCTGTGTTGGCAGCATGTGCTTTGGCATCTGGTGGCATTCTCCGCGGCTTCGTTCGACACGCCTTCCCCTACACCGATCTCACCAAAGTAGACGACCTGCTCAAGGTCCCTGGCTTCATCGCTGGCGTTACCAACCCCGCCTTCTCTTACAAGCCCGAGTGGTGGGATCTGTTATGTGATTTGCCGACTGGCCGCATGAAGATTAGCAATTGCATCGAGTCGGCGTCACCAACAGAGGGCTCCATGTTCTTCCAGCAGCAGGGCCTTCCTCTGAACGCGCCAGGGGCCCCATCAGCCAACGGCATCGACGCAACCGGTGACACCCAATTCATGGACAAGCTCCTTGAGAGTATCGCCAACCGCCACGGTGAGAATGCCATTCGAGCGAAATGGCGCTCGTGGGTGTTGAAGTTCACCCGTATTGCGGCGGCTTTTGAAGAGACCGTTTACGGCGCTTCCGCGCTGTACATTGGCTCCCACGAGACTGACGTCGGCGCATACGGTGTTTCCGGACATGGCTACGTCTGGCCAGACGAGGGCCACAAGCTTCGAGAACTCGCTGCAAACGTGCACCGTATAGAGGGCTGGCGCAACACGAGAAGCTACTACAGTTGCGTCCAAGATCTGGCGAGACACTGGAACAAGAGACCAGTGCGCGGTCTTGACATGGCCCATCAGCACGACAAGCTGCGCTGCCTGAAGCTTACTCACGATCAGTCAGCGGCCATTTACCTTGCGCTCGCGCGGTGTGTCGAAGAAGCGGGTGAGCTGGGTGAGAATGCAGATGCCTCGTCGAGCGATTTATCTTCCATGGCCCAGTCGCTCACGCTCGCGAACGATCCCGAGCGCAAAGCGAGTCCCCAGCTCCAGTACGACACTATTCTGCAGCTGCTTTGTGTCATCCCAGATGCCGGTCTCTTCTACCTTAGTCTGGGCTTATTTCACCCTAGACAAGATGTCAGAATGGCCGTCGTCAGGTTACTAGAGAGGATCATGGATCACTCTGCCGGCCGACACTACTGGGGTCAGCTAGGGCGCTTTGCCAAACTGGCCTTCTTTCGGGTGAAGAGGGAGGAAGCACAGAAGTAATGGTGAAGATGACATTGTTGGATCCAATTATCGGTATACCTCGTTCCTGGAGTTTGTAAATGCTGTTTGTGTACGCTATAACGTAGACATTGAGTTGAATGAAATTTGCACATATGGCCTCTATCAACAGACTAGTCGCCATGTAGTAGAGCGATGTTTACTGCTATCGATAATCACCGACACGCTACGAACCGTTGCACGCACGCGCATCCCTGCATCGCATCTTAATCTCCGCCTAAACATACTCGCCCAAAATTTCCCGGCCGCGACCCCTCGAATGCGCCCGCCGTAGTCTTCCGGGTCGCAGTGCCATTTACGCTTCCCTATAACCCTCACCCGCCTTATTTCTGCTGTAAAAGTGCCAATTGAATAGCGAAAATGTCTTCCAAATCAGCAATCGAAGCCACAGCCGTCAAGAAACGCGGACGCCCCAAGAAGGTCGTAGCCGAGGATGCGGGGACAACAAGAGAAGTCGCAGCAAGCAAGGCGGCTGTGAAGAAGGTGGCGGCGAAAACGCGCGCAAAGGAGGAAGTCGTAGAAGTCAAGAAAGAGAAGAAGGTGGTTGCAAAAAGCGGGAAGAATGCTTCTACTCCTACTGCTGCTACTGGGAAGAAGAATGCGCCCAAGTCAGCAATTGCGCCAGAACAATCCACGCCTACAACACCACCCACGAGCAAGATCCTCGAAGAGGTGCAAGCAAAGGGGACATTGAAAACAGCCCAACAGTATGGGAAGGCCGTAGAGAAAGAAGTCGCGGCGAGTGTACTAGACAGCAAGAAGGGGGAGGAGAAAGCCAGCTTGTCGCAAACCCCAACAACAGCACAACCAACGCCAACATCATCACAGTCGAAACCAGCAACAGCCACGAATCCCCTCGTAGCAAACAAAACAACACCAACCCGCTCGAGAACAACAACCATCCCCCTCCCGACAAAACCCACAATCTCCCCGTCACCACTCTCCCCATCGTCTCCCCCGAAACCTACACCCATGCCCATGCCCACATCCTCCTCCTCCTCCTCCCGTCCACACAACCCATACCCCTCCATCCGACCCTCACCATCACAACCACAGCCCCGTCCCCCACCCTACCAACACCACCCAAACCACAAATACCCCCCCACCCGCATAATAGAACCCACCCCCGACATCCGCCTCCCACCCAAATACAAGCCCGCCGCGCGCCGCGTAACAGCCATCATAGTGGGCCTGCCCATTGTCTTTGTAGTCGGCTACGAGCTGTTTGAGCGGTGGAGGGGCAAGGATGTGAGGAGGAAGTTTGTCGAGGATAGGGAGGTGCTAAAGGATATTGATAAGAGGCGGGAGGGATAAAGAGGGGGGGAGGGGCGGCAAGGAAGCAGCAACCAAGGGGTGTTGATAATGAAACGAGTTTAATGTGGTATTGTACTTTTACTACTATTTCTATTAGACTCTTCTACATCTTGTGTCTGGGGAGAAAGGACTCGAATATCGATTCCTGAGGTATCGCTGCTCTCTCTCTCTCTCTATATGCCTTCATTCCTTTCCGCTCTTATATTGCTCTGCTCTGTTCTGCTCTGCTCAAAGCACCTAATATATGTATAAGAAAGGTATCGTGCGAGAATCCATGTAGACGTCCAGCAAAGAAAAAGAAAAAGAAAAAACTACATATAGCTCTTCTTCCTCAATAGCATCCCCCTAGTCCCTGATGCATCGACTGGCAGCCCCAAACCCGCTCCACTACTTCGCCGACTACCCGGCCTACTAGCCGCCGGAGACCGTGTCGTATATACAGCTGCGGGTTCGACGTCCAATACCGGAGGACCAACACTAACATCCGGTGTCGCGGGCCCAGGAGGATGGAAAAGACGTTTGTACCGCAACTCCGGGCTGCTGGGCACATTTGGATTAGAAGAATGCCTTGCAGTGGATGTCATGGTGAGGTTGAGCATTGTGCCGGTGCGACGAGTCAAGGGGTTTTGAGTAGGCGGTGGCGGTGGTGGTGGTGGTGTAGGCTGTGGTGTCGCTTGCGTTTGCATGGTGGCTTGCGGGGTTGAGGGCCAAAGGGTGGGAGTGTTGAATGTGGGTGATGTGGGAGGAGAAGGTGAGGAGAGTCTGGATGTGGTGTCTGATTCAGGATCGGCAAAGTAGTCGTGGTCTGAGGTGTCGTTGGTGGAGGACATGGGTTCGAGTTGGATTGGGCCGATGGGTCTGGCTCCAGACCATTGGGGTTTCGAGTCGTTTGCGTCGTGGGCTTGCTTCAATACGGAGAGCGGTTCAGGGGACGCTCTCAAGGCTGCGCGAGACAACAGAGGGCTGGTGGGTGCAGATTTTCGTAGGACAGGGCTGGGAGGCTCCATTCTGAGCTCGAAGCGGGTCATTTTATGTATCGATTTCGCTCGCTTTCGTTGCGCAAGATGGTTGTCTTGGGAGCTTGTCCGCCTGATAGTCACGTCTTGCTGTGGAGTGAATACAAGTCGCCCCTTGAGCTTTTGGATTGTATCGTCCAAGGCGAGCTCAATTGCAACATGATTCTGGATGCGCGAGAGCTTTGGCCATGTGGCTCGTTGTCCAGTGAGCATGCACCCCACCATGTACTCTGGTGTGGGGTTACTCAAGACTCTGGGGAAGTCTGCGTAGTTGATCTTGGGAAAGATGTTGATGTCGCCCGAGTACCGCTGACTGAGAACCGACCTTCCTTTTGTTACAAGATTTGGAAGAAATCCAGTATCCGCTAGCTGTTGGAGGCGGTGCATGACTTCGCCCTTGCAAAGACTAGCTGAAAGGCTCATCCAGCCGGGGCCGGTGGCGGCATCCTGTTGAGCTTCCGCAGCGACAATTTCCTCTTCTTTTGCCAAAAAGGGGATGACATGCGGGTTGACTTGCGAGACAATAAAGTGGTTCACGTTGAACATTTCAGCTAGCCGAGTCATTGGCAGGTCATTGTCTACCGAGCCATCGATCCAGGTCGCTTCAGGATTTGGATCCCAAGGTACTTCTTGGCCGGTCCTCGGGTCTTTGGCCAGAAGTGAAGCCTTCTTGTAAACTAGCGGAACGGAGCAAGACGTACATCTAGACGGAGTTAGAAAAGCATGAAGCGCTCCACGAGCTATCCACTTACACTGCTGACCAGATCATGACATTGGGCGCTGTGATGTAATTCAAGAGTCTCGGCAATTCGTAGAGCGAAGAGGTCGAGACAGGTATATTCAAAATACGACGAGTTCGATTGTATGCTTCTTGAAAGGTCATATCGCCGAGCAGATCGCGCATCACACGCGTGAGGTGTGAAATGTCAAAGAGAGCGCCAGACGTCATTAAGCGCATCGCTTTGCCGACCACGCCCTCGGGATGATCAGGGCTCTCAAATACGTTCAAGTCTCCATAGCAGAATTGGTGCATAACCTCCGGGACCTCTGCATCCGTCTTTGTGCATAGGACAGCACTGACGATGCTTCCAGCAGATGCCCCCGATATAATGCGTGGGAGAAGACGAGCATCCCAGAGACCTTTGACAACGCCAATGTGGTTCATACCAAAGGTGCCACCGCCCGAGAGTAACAAGGCACTTCGTCCAAAGGATTGTCGCGTTTGAAGGAGCTGGTCGACCAGACGTCGCGGTTCGACAGGACACTGGTTTCCCTGCTTCTCCGAGACGTCCAGCAGAGTAGCCATTGTCTGCTGCGCAGATTCAATGTACCTCTCGATCAGACGCTTGGTTCCAATGTGCGAGTGTTTGTACAAGCGCAGATGGCCCATGTCGCCCAACCCGCGCGTGAGGGTGGTCCTAATCAGGAAGAGCATCCTCTTGACATCACAGCTCAAACGCGCGTCGTCCATCTCTTTCAGCCGGGCGGCAACCAGGTCCACATTGTACTCCGGTGTGTCATCCTCTTCTTTCCAGGCCTCGTTTCCTTCCAAGACATCGAGCTCTGTCGCGGCGGCTTTCCATTGGTCGTACGTCTCGGCCTGCGTGGCGATGTCGTCAGCATGTGAAAGGGTCACGACCAATCTGGATGACCCACGTCTTTCATGTGCAGGTACAGGACCTGCCTACGGTTTGCTTCCGCAGCACCCATGGCCGGTTCAGGAACATGGTAGTCGTCCGCTGGCTCAGCCAAAGCCCTTGACGGATTCCTGGCCAGCTGCACGAGGGGCCCGAGGAAGCCGCCATGACTCTTACTTTTCCTTAACGATTTCTGCCCATGTTGTCCTCCTCTTACGTGCAGCCTCGTACTGCCGCCTGTGAGTATCGTGTCAGACAGCAATGACATCGAGCGCCGGTGCACGCCATGCGCGGATGTTACAAAGCCTGGCCTAGCCGGTAGAAGGGGGATCGGAGGATCGAGTAGAGCGCGTAAAGGCAGGTTGTGGTGGTGTAGACGTAGAAGAGGCGGTCGGTTGCTATAGGTTTCTCGCGCTCGAGGGAATCTGTAGCCTAGTAATAGTGCCTCTCTCTCAAAGACGCGGTGTAGGATGGCCGGCGGAGATGGGTCAAGTGCGGGTGGTCATGCGCCCTCGGTCGCGCAAGTCGCGGAAGGTACGCTACGGGTTTGCTGCCTCAACAATTGTGCTATGTAGTCGCCGGGTGACGAGAGGTGCGCAGAGAGGGAAAGCATGCATGCTTTTCAAGTGCTCGATACGTGCAGCGCATGCTAGGGAGCGTGGGGGGACATGAGCGTGGTCCATCGTCATCGGCAAGGATGCAACTAAAGCGACACGGCCGGCATGGCTGAGCGTCGGCAGTGCTAAATCATGCACCGACGCGGACACGCAACTCGCACCTGTACCTGCAGAGTTGGCAGACTACTACTGCACATGCAGCCATGGATCAGGTGTCTGGTGTGGTAGCTGGTAATGCTGTCTTTTTACCCGGCTGTTACTCGCTCTCTCCAACTCCCGACGGGCCCCGGCCTATGGAGTATGTATGGGCTATACGCAAACATTAGTCCAGAAAGGCCGTACAGCGCCGCGAGTAGCTTCTCACTCCGACATCGCGATCCCGCGCTGCAGGCAGAGTAGATCTGGAGAAACATGCAAACGTGGGCAGCCATCCCTACCTCTTTTGACCGCCATGTTGCATCTCTTCAGTCCACGGGATACACATGCATAAGACAGTAGTGCACACGCAAAAAGAAATCAGTTGTCAGTCGTAGTCATTCGCACAGGCTGCAGGCTGAGACGTAGTAGCGCCTCTTTCACATGTCAGTCTTACTGAGCCAACTGGCTCGCCGGTTGGGACCAAAAAAGAAGGAAGCAACGCGATTGTTCATGCAGATAATTACCACTGCTCCATTCAAGCTATTCGGATGAAATCCGGCTTCGGCCGCGAAAGGCGTGTGTCTGGTTAGTTCGTAAAGTCGTTACCATACCGGGTATCATGCAACCGATAGATCGAACGTGGAACTGCTACCACACAATTGTCCCACAACTCCGTTGACGCCCTCATCTAGATCCAGGATGCCATAAACGCTCCGTGCTACTTGAGGATTTTTGCCAGTTTTGGTTCCTCGCCTTCGGTGCGGACAACGCGGTACCCGCCCCTGGCCCTCCCCTCCTGTGCGACTCCGAGAAACACCTTCTCGAGGTTCCTCAAGCGAGCCAGTGTCCTTGGCCCTGGTAGCGTTTCAGGTAGCACAAGCTCTGTAATGGCGTCGAGCTGCTGACTACGTAGGCGTTTCTCCACGAACAAGAAGTTGAACATGACGTTGTGCGAGTCAAAGGCGATCGTGTTGAGCCGATAGGGCAACGTCGCCGTCTCGTCGTACATCTGTCGGCAGACGCCATTGAGCAAGGTAAAGGTCGTGGAAGCTCTGACCCAGGGCTGCGATGCCATCGTATATGGATTCCGCTTACCGTCCAATACTGTGCACTGGTACTTGAAGATAGGTACAACTTCCTGGGCTTTCTTAGGTTCGGTAACGTCATAAGTAGTGCGGTAGTTCTCGTAGCCGATATTGATGGTTTTACCACCAAGTACATATGTGTAGACGAGACACCTCACGTTTTCGGGGAGTTGCAGAAGAGGCGAGTTGGCCTGATTCGCCATAAACCTGGTTTCGTCAGTCGTTTCTCATAGAGGGCATGCTCTCAAAGAGCTCACATCTGGGCTTGCTCTGATCTTCTTGACAGACGCTCTCCAGCTATCGTCCGCCGTGGTACTGCGACCTCCTCGGCCTTGTATAGTCTGGGCTGATATGGCTCTTTTGGCTGCTCGTTCTTGACAATCCGCTCAAGGAGCTGCGATGTCTGGGTTGGTGGCGTAGATGATATCTGGAGCATCTTGGACTCGCCTGTGTAGGAAGCCTTCCTGTACCGCGCCAAGTGCTCATCTCTCCACGCCTGTTGATGAGCTTTCCTCTGCGCTTCCGCTGGCGGTGTTGGTAGAGAGCGGTTCCTTGCCCAGCCATTTTGCCTTTGTGAGTTTTGCTTCCCCTTTGTGATATCTGCATAGTTCTCCCGGTTACCCCGAACACTGCTCTCATCTGGTTTGGGCGCTCGGTGCTGTTTGTTCCCAAGCACCTTGTCGAAAACAGAGCGTGGGGGATACATGTCGTCATCAGGGATGGAAACTGGGCCTTTGAACCATGCTTTTCTCTCCTTTCGGCTCGAGGGTGGTGTTGGTAGTCGCGCTTCATCTGGCTCGGTATCTGCCTTGGACCGCTTGCGACTGTCGTCTTTTTCGTGCGCTGCATCCTGGTCATGAGGTACGCGACGCTTATTCGGGCGCTTTGAATAGGTGATTCTCCCCGCCATTCTGCGGCAAAAGTTGATGACCTTTGCGATAAGAGAGGGAATGGCGAGTGTGGAGAGTGAGAGAGCGAGGTTCGCTCATACCATAACAATTGAAGAAATTGCGGAGCTGTGATCTTGTGGAAGGTGGCAATGAGAGCGCCTGCCAATCAAAGGTAGCGGTTGGCAAGATGAAGGCACGGCAGAACGCGCAAAGGAAACAAGGGTAATCGTGAAGACCCAGGGGCTGTGTTTCCCTTACCGCACGCCCGACAGTCACCGCAGGCAGTTGAGCAAGCAAGGTCAGGGCGTCAGTACGGTGCGTAATAATGGTTGCACTCCCGGGTTCCTCAAACGATACCTACGCGAAATCGGAAGCCTAATGAAGCCGTGTGCGCGACGTTCGGATGTAGAAATAGATCTTCGCACTTGTCGCGGTCGCACGTGTGAGTGTCGTAGGAGGAGGAGTAGTAGTAGTAGTAGTCAGCACGAGCGAATCCGGTTAGCGGTCGTCTCTTATCGCACCATCCCGAGGTCCGCAGTGGCGATAACCAACTCAGATAACACACCAACCTGTAGGGTCTGACTCCATCGTACAATTATCATCGACTTTATGTTTTATCTTGATCCTCGAGACGAAACTTGACAGCAAACCTTGGTAGTGCAGAGTCACAAATCACATGGCAACATCGCATCATTACTGCAACTTTGATACTCTTGGCTTCAGAGTCGTGCTTGCTTTTGTTCTTCTACAACCGCTATATTCGTATGATCCAGAGTAGTATGCGCACAATTTTGTTATATTCCTAGTTGAGCTCATAGTCCCTTTCTCCGTTGGTACAGCAAAGGGTGGCGCAAGGTGTTCGTATAAAGCTCAAGGAGAAAGAGAGACGGCCTTGCTTTGTATGACATGAATCGACACTCTGTGACCCAGCCTTTTCTTCTCTCTTGCAAGCTTTTATTGGCACCCTCGTCTCGATTTCTTCGAGCATACTTCCTCTTGGTCCAACAACCTGTCGTTTCCATGTCGCGTAGAGACTGTATCGCCTGCCCAAGCTTTCTCATTCCTCTTTCACTGTTACCTGAGTAGCAGTATTGACGTCACGTCACGTCTACGTTCCAAGTGGGGAAGTCACACTCACCTCGACTCCGACTAGCAGCAAGAGTTAGACAGCTCCTACATACGCACAACAATCAGAGAGTCTCGACACCCACCGACTCGGAATCTCCTACCAATTGCACGAGTGTGGTGATCATGCCATTCATCACATCCAAGAAGACGGGTACGTCTCAGTCACAACACTGCAGTTGCTTCTGCTGCTGTAAGACATGAAAACGCTGACTCTCATGCAGCGATTTCGATGGCGGCCTTCGTATGGGACGCCTTCCCTCCCCCACCCCCAGAGGCCGAGACTTGTCTGTAAACCCCTACGTATGAAGCAATCTAGTACACGCAAACTCATAGCTGTAATTGCAGGGCAGCTGGATCCCGATAACATTGCCCGGCCAGGTGGTCTTCCAGATCCTCGTTCCCACCGGGATCCTGAACATGGCCGTCGGAGCAAGTCCTCCAGCAAAGAAGCGAAGATGCTTACTATTCCACAACTCAACGGTCAAGCTCAGAGCGGAAACACTCTTGGACGCGGGCTTGGTGAATGGCCAGCACTACCGCCACGCGGTACTAGTTATCTGCAAGTCTCTATGCAAGACACCAGGCCTACTTCACCACCCTTGAAGTCTTCCGCAGCTCTCGAGACCTCATACAAGCAGTCCGCTGCAACAGACAAGTCGTTCGCAAGTGTCACTGGTCCCTCCAAGGGTACTATGGAACTGATGCCCGCGCCAAACCACCGCCGTCCGGAGGCCGCATTGACGTCGAGGGCTTCCACAAAGTCAGTATCTTCCTCGAAGAGCCTACCACCGGCTTGGGCGGCGTCTCTAGAGAAGGCTATTGCAGAAGACGATAGAAAGCTTGATGCGCTGGCTGCGACTACTACCACCACTGAATCAAAGCTTGTATCACGTCCCGAGACTATCCAAAAAAAGTCCATCCCTCCGCACCTGAGGAGCAAGATTGGTGATGAGGGCACAGCTCCTCCGCAGGTCGGCTCCTCACAGAGCTTGAGCATGGGCCTGAACCCGAACGCAAAGGTGTATGAGGCGCTGGTGGAGCATGCAGACAGTATCAAGGACGAGGCTCTGGCCTGGGAAATGGCTTCGCTAGACCATAGCATTGAACATGCCAAACATGTGAGTATCAGCAACGCTATGCTGCCCATCTCCACTAACATATCTTGGGACTTGCGCATACAGCAAGATATCCTAGACCGATGCATTACCAAACCACCTACCACAACCACTATTTTCGTTACCGTTCCCACCGCTCGCGCTCCTCCCGACCACGATGTCAAAGTCAAAATTATGCTTATCCGTGCGATGGAGCACGAACTGGATCTGCACACGGTAGCACCTGAGCGACAGCTCATGGCTATGCAACACGCCGAGCTTGACAGATATTATAAAAAGGTCTACTTGGCTCACCAGCAATGGTGGGAAGCCATAGGAAAGGCATGATCCATAACACAGTATCAGTATGCAGACAACACGACGGCGTATACGGTATGTCCATCTCAGACTTCCTCCAACGTGTTGAGGCTAATCACATAACCAGATTTCACAGTTTACGATTTGGCTTCGACTGGTTGCTATGCAAGATTCGGCAGTGGGCAAGAGGTCTGTTTCTAGGGGCATCGAACACATAAGGCGGGATATGGTAGAAGGAGTCTTCACTAGCATACCCCTCCTACAAGTCTTACTACTCTAATGGGTAGGGTATATTGGAAGGACAAGCTTGAGTCGCAGAAGCTGCATCATCGGTCGATGTCTGTACATAACATAGTTGTTAATGGATATCCTTCCATCAATGACAGTCATTCCATCACGTCTCTACATTATTCATGCACTGCGTAGAACCCTGCATTCCATTCTATTCAAAGACAAACGCCCATTGTCTTATTATCAGCAAACTCCAACAATGAGTGATATCAAAGAGAAGCTTTATTGACTGCTTGCTGACGTTTCGTCCCACGTTTGTAGTGCCCATAGAAGTGAGATAGCTCTACTCTCCGTGCTGTAAATATCCAAGTCTCACTAGGACGTCGCCAAAAAAAAAAAGGTAAACACTGATATGTCGACACAAGGTCGTAATTCGCAGCAAGTCCTAGATCCCGAGCACAGCAACTCGCCGATGAAACCAATGAGCCTCTGTGAGACGAGGATGAGCTACGACACTTTGAAGCATCTGGACCTTGGCACGACAAGTCTATCCAAGCCAGGCACGAAGACGTCGCAAGGCGGCAAACCGTCCATCACACCCTCACCGAACGACTACGACTCCGCTGCTTCATCTACGTCAGCAAAGTCGCGGCCACTATCACTTCTCTCCAGACCCATCTGCGAAGACAAAGTACGCGACCATGCAACCCGCAACCTAGAGCACACAAATCCCGCCATGCAAGAAGAAAACCGGGCACGCGCAAAGTTGAGAGAGCAGTTGGAAGCGCACTTCCACGGCCTAAAGAGGGAGTTTGAGGTCAAGAAGGGGACGCGCTGGACGCCATTGCGACCGTGGGCGAATGAGGGATGGGAGTGGGATGATGGGGGCGGTGGTGAGGCGGAGGGAGTGGTTGGTTGGTGTTGAGGGTTGCATCTGTGCGTGAGGAGGCTGGGCAGTGAAAGGGCAGGCGATTTCAGCGTCGACGTAGTTTGCGTGTCATGGGGCTGTGTTGATGTGACTTGCAGGCTATTTTCTTCCAGGCGGCCAATGGAGGATATTGGATATAGAGTGTAGTAATGGCTGTGAAGACGGTAGGCGGGGGTGTTTCTGCTCACGTGCCCTCCTCTGATGAGACTGGAGAGGCAAAGGCGGTACGCTAGTATTGAGCGAGGGGGGTTGGGCGCATCATGTACTTGCAATATTGATATGAGTATGGTTTTTCCGCATTGTTCCGAACCAGACTTCAGCTCTTGTGCGGACGGTAATAGTCGCAAAGTTGAGGTCTTTCGAGCAGGATGCAGTGTAGGATGGTTCAATACTGCTACAATTTTGAAGCACTCTTGCTTGCATCCGCGTACAGAGAACTAGCGAATAATGAGTATAATTTGTTGCACCGCATTGAGTGGAGTGAGGCAGCTATGACTGTAAGCAAATGTGCGCGAACGTCTTCGAGGAACCATGGTAGCGGACACGGGCCGTCTGGCGCTTCCGTGAACGGGGTCCACTGCAGCGGCATGTATTGCATATATGCTGACCTCTGTAGATGCCAGTTGAACTGGACAATAACCAGAGTATGGAGTGGAGACTTTTGTCCCAGGGTTTCTTGAGTTCATGGCGGCCATAAGATCCATCTCCTCTGCTCAATCCATCTTTCATCCTTCACTCAACTCAGACTACCCACTTTGCCGTGCGCAAGACAGCCGTTAGTATCTTACATCACCTTCGACTCTGTTATTTGGGCTTGTCGACATCATCCAGACCATGACGACATATATTAGGAACGACAGCGATGCGAGCTCCGGCGGCTCTGCTGGCCGTAAGAAGGGAGCTGCGGATGCAATCGAGATGGTTCCAACGCAAAGCCACCAGGCCCAGACCAGCGGCCCGCTGAAGCTCACCGAAGCAAACTCGATTGACAAGACGGGATATACGTTCACGAAGAAGCATAAGTGGGCGATCTTGACTGTTGTCGGACTGTGCCAAACCAGTATGAGTGGGTGGTTGTCCTCATTTCCGAGCCTTTGCAATACTGACCGTCGACAGACTACAATGCTGCGGTCTACTCCAACGCGATAGGGCCCCTCAATGAGCACTACCATCTCGGTAGCAACCACTTTACCAACGCTAGAGCTGGTATGGCTTGGTTTTTGATTCTGTACGGTATTGGCTGCGAGCTGTGGGCACCCTGGTCTGAGGAGTTCGGACGAAAGCCGATCATGCAGTTGTCCCTCTTCACCGTCAACATCTGGCAGATCATGGCAGGTGCCAGCACCTCCTGGTCTCATGTGCTGGCTGCGCGTCTGCTCGGTGGTCTCTGCTCCGCAGGTGGATCCGTAACACTTGGAATGGTTGCGGACATGTTCGACCCCGAAGAGCAACAACTCCCTATCCTCTGGGTTAGTTTGTGGAGTTGCCTAGGTTCAGTCATCGGCGGCATCTGCGGTGGTCCCATCGAGCAGTTCCTTCACTGGCGATGGAATTTCTGGATCCAGCTCATGCTCGGCGCCACTGTCCAGATCATCCACTTCTTCTACGTTCCCGAGACTAGGTCGACAATCATGCTCAACAACGAGGCCAAGAAGCGACGCAAACAAAATCCAGAGGCCAATGTCGTCGGACCGACCGAACAAGAGAAGCTCGACTTCATGGGCTGTCTCAAGATCATGGGTCGTCCATACAAGATGCTGGTCTGCGAACCGATCGTTGGCTTCCTGTCATTACTCAGTGGCTTCAGCGACGCGCTCATCTTCAGTTTCTTGGAATCATACGGATACGTCTTCGGAAAGGACGGTTGGGGCTTCACTCCTAGCCAGCTAGGACTCGCTCTTTTCGCCCTCTTCATCGGCTACTGGCTGGCAGCCGTAATATACTACCCGGTCATACGACGACACAACCAGCAGCGTAGCAACGGACAGGTGCTGAGCCCGGAAAGTCGTCTTTCAGCCCTCCGCTGGATCGTGCTGCTCCTACCGATCGGTCTGTTCGGGTCAGCATTCGTAGTGACTGGCCCACCTCTTCCATGGATCGCCCCTCTCATCTTCGCAGTCTTGATCGGTTGCGCAAACCTCGCCATCTACTTCGCCACCATCGACTACATGGTCGCAGCTTACGGAGGAACTTATTCTGCCTCAGCCACCGGTGGCAATGGTTTTGCTCGAGACATCCTTGCTGGTATCTGCTCCTTCTACACTGGTCCAATGTACAAGAAGCTCGGTGTCACAAACTCGACGTGGGTATTGTTCGCAATTTCCGCCTTCGTTTGCGCCCCGGTGTTCTTCATTTACAAATGGGGTCCTAGCATCAGAGCTCGAAGCTCGTACGCCCAGCGGATCCAGCAGGAGAGGGAGAAGAATTCCGCCACCACACAAGGCAATGCAGGACAGGCCTAAAGTTTGGCAGGATGCTCCCGGACTGCAGACATGAATGAATGAAAGATGGAAGAACGAGGTACAATGCTGGTGTGGCGCAGATTCGTTGGCCGCCGTCTGTTTGTTTTGCGATACCCAAGAGGGTCGTATTGGATGTTTTGGATTCCGTCTTTTATGGTATTCCGTAGATAGTGTAATGATTATATTGCTTCAACACTAGATTGGGCGCTCGCTGTGAAGACAAACTCGTACAAGTGGCAATCACAGTACTCTTGCTGTCCCTCGCTCGAAAGTCGACAGTGGATAAGGTGCAGGAAGAAGACCATGGCCTGATACGGCTTGAAGACAACGATGTGGAATTTCCAGTAGCGGCTGTTGAGAGATTCGTCTGTCAAGAGGAAAGCAGGAGCGTTAGCGTCTCACATGACAGCGCGTCACCCCGCGCATGGACTCGGCTCACTTCAGCCTAGAATGGTGAACACAGCCAACACCACCCAAGACAATTACGAACGCAGTCCTGCCGTGAGGAAAATCATGTGCATCTTGCCCGCTGTTACTCCCCTCGTCTCGTAACCCTCTCGACCGTAGAACCATCCATATGTGGTTCTTGGAGCACGAGAGCCTCTTCGGAGGCAAGCGCGTCTGGCTCCGCCCCGGATCACAGCAGCTATTCGGTCGCACCAAGTCGGACGATAAAGATGGCTCGCATGGAACGAGTTGGAAGATCGATAACAAGGCAGTCTCACGCAAGCATGTCATGCTGAAGGTTCACGACGCAGCACCAGAGGATGGCACAAAGCTTCACAAGAGGTCACAGATTGAGGTAACCGACCTGAGTTGCAGGCAAGGGATTACGATCGACGACAAAACCACGCTGAAGAGCCAAAAGGCTGCCGATGGATCGATAGAGTACAGTCGCGAGACTCTGAGGGGCACCGAACATACCATCAGGTTGGCTGCCAGCTATGCGCCGTTCAAGATTGTCTGGCGCCCAATTGTCTTCACGTATGCATCGAAAGAGTCAAAAGAGAGCAAAGCCAAAAGTGCGCAGTTACACGCCCTGGACATCAAGACCACAGCCGACTTCGTATTCGACAAGACCACCCACGTCATATCCGCGAAACGAAACCTCCCCAAAGTCCTCTCGGGTCTGACTTCCGCCAAATATATTGTCACCACAGAATTTCTCGATGCGCTCCTCAGAGTTGCAGCGCCATCGGTTGACGAAGACAACAATCTGCCTTCGAAGCTGGAACAGGACTTTGACGCATGGTGGCCAGCGGAGAAGGATTTCATACCAGCAGCGGGCGCAGAACCAGTTGCATGGCCACAGGAGATGCTGCTGCCTGATTCATCGCGGTCAGAAGTCTTCTCTGGACTGACCTTTGTGTTTCTGAATGAAGGTCAACACAGCAGTTTGCTTGATCCTGTCACTGGCGGAGGCGGTAAAGCATTGCTATACGACGTACGGCCGGGCGAGACAACAATAGAAGAGTACGTTGATTACGCTCACAGCGTAGCAGGGAAGAAGCGGCGCGGCAAACCTGGCGATAAGCTTCCCGTCATAACGGTGCGCTTACCAGCGTACCCTGACGAGATGGAAGAATGGGCCACACGCTTTGTTACTGGTGTCGATCAGGCACTTGGCCAGCGCTCAGTCCTACAAAACGAGTTTCTCGACGTGATCATCACGAAAGACCGCGCCGCAATACAAAGGCCGCCTGCAGAAGTGAATACCCCTGCACCTGCACCAGAAGTTGTGACCATTCGACGTTCTATGCGTCAACCAACACCAGTGTCTGAATCCAGAGTACCGTTACAGGCTCCTGAGGAGAGCACACCTCCAACGGATGAACCTGCAAAGACTATTCCACGGAAGCGCATACATCGGCCCAAGACGAGCCGCTTCACCGGCTTCGATGACGATGAGCCCATCCCGAAGAAGAAGCTGAAGGTTGAGAATACTCATATGGAAGATTTTCAGCCGTCTGAATCACCTCCAGGACCATCAAAGGCAGCTTCGCAAGCACGCACTGCACCAGGCACACAACGTCAAGCTTCTCCGCAGTTACACGTACAAAATACGATTGAAAAGGAAGAGCAGATGGATACCCTGTTCCCTACCGCCGCCAAGATGAGGAAACAGAGAGCAACTACCCGTGCGCCATCAGCTTCTGTCGAGCCCGAAGAAGTGGGCCCTGTAAAGAAGCCAACCAAAAGAGGCGCGGAGACTTTGGCGCGACTCAACAGGGCAGAAAAGAAGGCCGAAAAGGACATCAACATTCGTGAGCATACGCGCCAGCGCGTCAAAGCAGAGGAGGAACGCCGCAAGGCAGACGAAGAGAGCCTGCGGGAAGCGCTCGAGGGTATCGATATCACTGAACTGAAGAACCTGGCCAAAGTAGAGGAGATGGACGTTCTACCTCGGCAAAACAGAGGTACCACGCGCAATCAGACTCAGACCGACAACGCGCGCTGGAACGCTGAATGGAACGGTCGCAAGAACTTTAAGAAGTTCCGTCGCCGCGGTGCAGAACAAGGCGTTCAAGGCCAAAAAGTCCTCGTCACGCTTGAAGAAGCACCATGCAAGAAGACCCATGGCATCACCGACGCCTTCTTCCTCGAAGACGCCGAACCTTGTGCCCGCTCACATAATAGTCGCCGTGGTCGTACCGCCGCCGCAGCACCCGATTCCTCGTCCGAGGCAGAAGTCGGTGGCTTCACTCGCCGGAAACGAAGCACGCAGTCGCAGCCACAACAGGAAGTCATCAACGTCGAGGACAGCGGACCCGATGATGAGGAAATAGTTGCCGAACAGCGGACGCAGAGGAGTAGCGGGCGGACACAGAGGGTTGTGGAAACACAGCTTGAAGGTACGCAGACGCAGAGCAGGGGGAAGAAGAGGGGATCTGGAGCTGCGAGTAGTGGGTGGCCTGCTAGTAAGAAGGGGAGGTTTGGTAGGAGGGATGATGATAGTGACGACGAGGAGACGGGGTTTAGGTTCAAGCGGAGGACCTAAGATGTGTTGCCAATGGACCGCTGCTTTTCCTCGCGATTTGATGTCTACATAAGCGCATGATACCCTTGGAGTAGTGCAGTGATAGCGAAGAATCCACATATTTGGAATAATTTTGGTTCGTAATGTCATAGTCAATGGTATAGCGCCCCAACGCCATCTCCTCCTCAGCGAGACGGAAACTCGAAGCCGTGCTCTTCATTCAACTGCGAGCCATGTACACATGCCCAACCCGTGTCTCAGGGCCCGTCTCTCCAGTCCAAGCTTCGCGAGCTCCCATCGCCCGCATTCTCGTAGCGTTTTTTTTCGTCGTTGTCCGCACCTTCATATCATCGACTACGAATGCCATTGCGCGGCTAATCGATTCGGTACATGCAAGAATCGGGCCATCTATCGCTTGCGCTCAAAGTAGGAGCTGGAGCCGAAAAACGCAACGCTCGAGTCCATGACCGTCTCGCCGACCCAGAGGTAGCTTTCAAACCACTTCTGGGCGCTCGGGTTCTCGCCAAAGGTATCTGGCTTTACACTGGGACTGGGTTTAGCTTTAGCTCCGATCGTGTAGTTTGCGGTATTTGCATTGGGGGGGATTGGGTGGCTTGGGCGGCGCTTGAAGCGAGGGGAGGGGCGGGTGAGGGGACATACGTGAGGCCAGTGGAGCGACGGACGCCGGCGAGGAAGGCGGATACTGGAGCGACGTTAGCGATGGGTAGCGCAGGAGTGTTTCCAGTGTGCGTACTTAGAACCGCGTCGAAGGCGTAATGTGCGACTTTGCCGAGCTGTTACTTGTGTGAGCTAGGGAGCATGCGACTCGGTGGTCCGACCGACAAAGTAGTAGGCACCGTAGAGTAGTAGGCTACATACAACCATGATGGGCGACTGTTGGGAGGACGCGGCGGATGGGCAGGAAGGTTGTGTGTAAGGCTGTTTGGGGAGAGCGTGGAGGCGGGTGCTTGGGGGGTTATGGCGGATGTGGGTGGTGTGGGTGGTGTTGTCGTGTGTTGTTGAGCCAAGGATGCGGGATGCGGTGTAGAGTGGAGGAAGAGGAGGAGAGACCTAGTGTGGCTGGTGCCGTGACTTGGTCACTCGTCTGCATGTGATTGAGCTGGCACGCGACTTCAGGGCTCCCTTGTTTCCCGCGTCTAGAATACTTTGTTGACATGTGCACCTGTTGATCGTGTTCTCGAGTACCCATGGTTATTTGGGCATGTCTGCTGCCGAGCTGTCCATAGACTCGATACGACTTGTCCATCTGGCGCCCCAGAGGCTCAGTCGGCCGCTCAGATACGGCTGATACTCGCAGAGCCGTCTCCACTAATATGGACCTGGAGCATATTGTCGCATCAATGGGACCCTTTCCCTTCGACCTCGGGCAAGCTATGCGGAGCAGTTGCGGGTGAATTAGGAGCGGACCCTACGACGCGCTGCACTTGGTATATAACAGGGCCTGCCGCGACGAAGTCCGCAAGTGCAACTCTTCTTGACGCCATGAAACTCCCAAGACACCTGCCCTCGCCGCGCGGGTGACCAACCCACTGTAAAAAAAAAAAGTCCAGACACGCCAGCAGCCGGCCGCGCATTGCTACAACCACCCACTAGCCAGATACGCCCAGCGGGAATGCGGCGCCGAGATTCAGAATGTGCTGTGCAAAAACAGTACGCGTTTGACGGCTTCTCTGGGCGGCGTGTTTGAGGGCAATGATGCAGCAACGTGGGTGGAGCTGAAGAAGCAAATGGGTGTCACGACCCAGGCCGTGGGGCGCATCCAGCAGTTACCGTCAGCAGATCGCTCGGCGCATAACGAAAGCCTTTTATGCAACCCACCCGTCTCCAGACCGTTTCCTGACTCCAATCTGTTTCCAATTCTCATATCCAAACCGCCGCCGCTCAGGGTGCAGCAGCCCCACGTACTAATCAGCATAGCTAGCGCCCAGCCTAAACTGCCCCTCCAAAACGCGCTCAACACCCAACAAAACTTCTAGCCCGTCGCAGGACAAGATAAACCCTCGTCGGCCGCCGTTTTCTTAGCCACCAGCTTGCCCGCCTCTCTTCTCCCTCTTGCCCAGCTGCCGCCAAAACAATTGGACTTGCTCATAAACACCTCCTTCGACCGGCCCCGCACTCCGCGACAGCGACTCAGTCCTTCCCCCCCTCCATCCCCTCTTCTCTCTACACACCATCCGCAAAAATGGCGAACGCGTACGTATAATGAGCTTTTTTCCCTCTTGCTACCAACACACTTTGGCCTACTTTGCATACTGTGCTGTATCCGTCGCACGGGAATACGAGCGCGTTGGAAAAGGTCGCTTCTACAGGAGCATACAACCCCGTAAGACACCCACTAACACCAGCGACAGTCTAGACCACCTCAACTCCGGCAGGACCAGGATCGAGTGGCTCAGCCAGCTCAACACCGAGTACACACCTGCAAAGGAGTACCGGAGAACGTCCATCATCTGCACCATCGGTCCCAAGACAAACTCCGCCGAGAAGATCAACGCCCTCCGCAAAGTCGGTCTCAATGTCGTTCGCATGAACTTCTCCCACGGCTCCTACGAGTACCACCAGTCCGTCATCGACCATGCGCGCGAAGCCGAGAAGACGCAACCCGGCAGGCCTCTGGCCATTGCCCTCGACACCAAGGGCCCAGAGATCCGAACTGGTAACACGGTGGGCGATGCCGACATTCCCATCAAGGCTGGCTCCATCATCAACATCACCACGGATGAGCAATATGCTACCGCCTGCGACGACAAGAACATGTACGTCGACTACACCAACATCACCAAGGTCATCGCACCTGGCCGCACAATCTACGTCGACGACGGTGTTCTCTCATTCGAGGTCCTCGAGGTCACAGACGACAAGACACTCAAGTGCAAGTGCGTCAACAACGGCAAGATCTCGTCCAGGAAGGGTGTAAACCTGCCCAAGACCGACATTGACCTCCCCCCACTATCGGAGAAGGACAAAGCCGATCTCAGGTTTGGTGTCAAGAACAAGGTCGACATGGTCTTCGCCTCCTTCATCCGCCGTGGAAGCGACATCACTGCCATTCGCGAGGTGCTCGGCGAGGAGGGCAAGGACATCCAGATCATTGCCAAGGTCGAGAACCAGCAAGGTGTAAACAACTTTGACGAGATCCTGAGGGAGACTGACGGTGTCATGGTCGCTCGTGGTGACCTTGGTATTGAGATCCCGCCCAGCCAGGTCTTCATCGCCCAGAAGATGATGATCACCAAGTGCAACATTGCCGGCAAGCCCGTCATTTGCGCAACCCAGATGCTCGAGTCCATGACCTACAACCCGCGCCCAACCCGCGCTGAAGTCAGCGACGTCGGTAACGCTGTCCTCGACGGTGCCGACTGTGTCATGTTGTCTGGGGAGACCGCAAAGGGTGACTACCCCGTAGAGGCTGTCACCATGATGCACGAGACCTGCCTGCTCGCAGAGGTCGCTATCCCATACGTCAACGCTTTTGACGAGCTGAGGAAGCTGGCTCCCGTCCCCTGCCCTACCACCGAGACGTGCGCTATGGCAGCCGTCAGCGCCAGTCTCGAGCAGAACGCTGGCGCCATCTTGGTCCTGACAACGAGGTGAGTCCACCCAACCATGTTGTACACTTGTGATTCTTGGTTCTAACGTGCATTAGTGGTACCACCGCCCGCCTCGTCTCCAAGTACCGCCCCGTCTGCCCCATCATCATGGTTACCCGTAACGAGATGGCCGCTAGGGTGAGTATCTTTTCCTCGCGTGCACAGGGATTCCTAGGCTAACTTATGCAGTATTCCCACCTGTACCGCGGCGTATACCCATTCTACTTCCCCGAGGCGAAGCCAGACTTCAAGACCGAGCCATGGCAGGAGGATGTTGACCGCCGTTTGAAGTGGGGAATCATGAACGCTATCAAGCTCGGTGTTCTCAACAAGGGCGATCCAGTCATTTGCGTACAGGGCTGGAGAGGAGGAATGGGCCACACCAACACACTCCGCATTGTCCCCGCACAGGAGGACCTTGGTCTTGACCAAGACGCGTAAAAGTAAGGTTGGAGCGGAGACGTTCGATGCTCAGATAGAAGGTGTGGAGTGCGCTGCATGAGGCGCGTATGCATGACTCGTTTGCGCAAATGACGGTCTGGCGCATAGGGGACACAAGATTAGGTGTAAACACTAGCGGATCAAGGCAAACTCTTTAATGACCACCTCTTTTCACCATGTTCCAGTGATGGTTGCATGCTAAGCCGAGACGACGACGACGACGGCAACGACGGCGACGACAGAAGCGGTATCCAATTGCAAGGCGGCACAACAAAGGAAGCCCTGTGTGAAATCGTCCGTGCGCCAGCAACACTAGCCTTGTGTACACGATGGTGAGTCTGACGCACAACCCTACCACAACCCACAATGGACATATCTGCGCTAGTAAACCATGATGGGGAAGCATCGGTGTTACCGCGCCGCTCACTCTCCAACCCCCAATCACTCTTCTCATCCTCCCCCGTCACTCCCGCCGCAAAGATACCGACGCCTAAACCCAGCCAGAAGCAGATGTCGCTCAAGCGGAAGCGCCATGACCCCAAGCCGATATGGGCCTATCGCGAAGGCGAAGAACTCCCGCCTGAGCTCAAGCAGCTGCAAGAGCAACAGCGCCAACAATTGCGTCCGCCTCTGCCTGTAATAGCCCAACCGCACGCGCACCCGCACGCGCAACCCATACCATCTCACCCTCCGCCCCGACCTCAACCTTCCCCCAAGGCCGAACGAAACGGCCACGCGCCAAGCGAAACTGGCGCGCCGACCCCAGCAGTCGGCCTGGCTGGGCTCGCGGGCTTCGAGCGACCCATCTCGGACGATGCGCAAATCTACGATGACGTCTCGCGCAACGTATGCGATTTCATATGGAACACGGCCGTCAACAACGAAACTGTGCGAAACGCCATGGCAGATCCAAAGGTGCAACTGGAAGTCGAAGCGCGCTGGGGCCAGATTCTAGAGAAGACGACTGACCAGCGACTACGCGGATTCTGGCGCACAGAAACCGTGATCAACACCGACATGTTAGAAGTCAAGTTCGAAAGCACTATGACTGCTCAACAACACAAGCGCATGAACCTGTTCCTCAACGCCCAGGTCCAGCAGTCCAAGGCCCCTGGAGCTTCGCGTCCCCCGATCGATTACCGACATACTTACGAGACGGACATGTTCTACGAACTCGACCAGCAGGGCTTCTCTATGTTGAACCCTATAGTTCAGCGTCTCATTAGCGCATCCGGCAGCCGACAGAGAGTGCGTGTGACGCGCGACAAAAACACGGGCGAGTTCCTACGAGCCATCATAAAACACCGCATAGGCAACCTCGAAGTTAGCTCTCCCAAGACAGAGTGGGACTACCGCATCGGTATCAACCTCGAAATCGATTTCCCCGGTCCAATCGAGAGCCTCAAGCCCGCTCTGGAAGGAGGCAAGACACTGGAGAGTATGCAGCGGCAAAAGGATCGCATGTCGTACTCATGGCTGGGCGCATACCAAGTTGATCTGACCCAGGTTACGCAAGGAACCAGCAAGAACCACGAGCTAGAGCTGGAACTAGACTCTGGTGTCCTCATCGCAGAGGCGGATAAAGTGAGGCGCAAGGAGGTGACCAAGTTTGAGAGCTTGATCAACGGTATGATGAACAATCTGCGGGTTCTGTCGCGTGAAATCACGCCTCCCGTTCCCGGCGCTTAGACGATGGGAGGAAGCTTGTATTATTATTATTATTATTATCATTATTATCACAGTGTGTTTTACGGCGTTGAAGATCCGGGGGGATACACGAGCGCCAGAAACAATTATTTTTGGTGGGAGGGACCAGCAGCATGGTGCGGAGTTTATCCTTTGGAATCAAGATACCCAATTCTCGCTACATTGTATTACATCCGATGATTGACATGCATAGTGTATTTCCGAATGACGTGGGACGTCTGCCTAGGTAGAGCTTATCGTGGGTGATGCGCAGATGCGCAGGTAGCGTATTATGTCATGCGAAGTGGACCAGGGTCGCCGCTTCCGAACCTCACGAGCTACTGTTTAGACCATCACGTACACGATTCCCCGAACACCACAACGGCGCCACGCCATCCCCCCATCAACCACCCACCCTCGTCTTCCCGTCCCTCTTTCACTGCGACCGTCACTACAGAGTGTGACGCAGCACCGCCCCAGATTATCTTTTGACCCCAAGCAAGCCCGCAGGCGCCACAGCGCAGCTCCATACGCTTCTACCCACTTCCGCAACAACAGCTCCCCCTCTCTCTCTCTCTCATACCACAACTGCAGACGGCCATCCAACAAGACCAGGCCATATATCGCTCTCGCCAGAAACAACACAATGGTTGGCCTCACGTCCGCCGCCGGTGTCGTCGGCTTCCTCTCGGAGCCAGACCCGGCTCTGCGCTCATTCGCCCTCCAGCGGCTGAACGAGGAGATTGATCTGCTGTGGCCAGAGGTCGCGGGGTCTGTCAGCCAGATGTAAGGAATCCAGCAGAGCTACTACGCGCTCTCGTCGGCATATCGCCATGGAAAGCAGCTGCTAACATGGGTGCGTCATAGTGAGGCTCTCTACGAAGACGACTCGTTTCCCGAGCGGGAGCTTGCCGCTCTGGTAGCCGCAAAGGTGTACTACCAGCTGCAAGAGTACAATGAGAGTATGGTCTTTGCCCTGGGCGCAGGCAAGCTCTTCGACATCCACAAGGCCGCCGAGTTCGAGGAGACAATACTGGGTAAGTTGATACACACACACACACACACACACATCTCTGAGCTTTCCACTCGACACTCGTCTACTCTCGTCTTGAGCTGAAGCAGCGGGCTCTGCATACTTGAGCTCAATCGGCTAACTTGCTTTTTCTTTCAGCAAAATGCTTAGATACCTACATTGCGCTGTCCGTCATGCACAACCCACCTACACCGGTCAGCAAGGCGAGCCAGGCCCCTCCGCAACTCAGCACATCCTTCTCTGGGAACGCAGCAGGAGGTGCCAGCACTGCAGCTAGTCTGGCTTCGCCGATAACGCCCTTCTCACAGTCTGCGTTACCCTCAAAGTCACTTCTCTCTAGGGAAGACTCGTCGACATTTGATCCCACTGTTCCCGGAGGGGGCAATGCTGGCGTACCTGGAGCACACCCCACCCCGATGGTGTTGCAGCGAAATGTCCAGAAGAACCTCCACAGCACTGTACGACGGATATTCGAGAGCTGCTACGAGAGCGGCAACTACAAGCAAGTCGTAGGAATCGCTATCGAGGCGCGGAATCTCGAAGTCCTGCGGGAGTCAATCGTCCGCGCGAGCCAGGATGGAAAGAAGCACAGCAAGAAGCCTGCGCAGCCCTCTGCGCAGAGCGAGGATTTGATGGAATACGTTCTGGACATTTGCATGAACGTGGTGCAAGAGCGAGGTCTGAGGAACGAGATCCTCCGCCTAATCCTGGATCTCCTCAATGACGACCAAATCCCGAACCCCGATTACTTCTCCATCGCCAAGTGTGTGGTTTACCTCAACCAGCACTCGCTCGCTTCGAAACTCATTCGACAGCTGATCGAGCGAGGCGACGACAAGTCCCGCGCAGTCGCATACCAAATCTCATTTGATCTGTACGAGAACGGTACACAGGAGTTCCTTACCAAGGTCATGGAGGAACTGCCTGAGGCTGAGCAGGAGAAGGCGCAGAAACCATCCGAAGCAGGCGAGTCGGACTCTCTGCTTGCAGACGTGGATACCAGCAGCTCAAAGGGCGACCAGCCAAGTGAAGACCAGATCAAAGTCTTCAACAACGTCCGCTACATTCTTCGCGGAACCAAGAGCATCGAGCTGAACCTCGAGTTCCTATACAGGAACAACCGCACAGACAAGGCCGTGCTTAACAAGGTCCGCGACAGCTTAGAGGCCAGGAACTCCATCTTCCATTCCAGTGTCACATTTGCGAACGCCTTCATGAATGCTGGCACTACTAATGACACATTCTTCCGCGAGAACCTGGAATGGCTGGGAAAGGCAGTCAACTGGTCAAAGTTCTCCGCAACCGCTGCTCTGGGTGTCATCCACCGCGGCAACATCACACAAGGCCAAAAGCTTCTTGAGCCTTACCTTCCCAAGGACAGCGTCTCGTCAGGCTCTCATTACGAACAGGGTGGATCGCTATACGCTCTCGGTCTCATCTACGCCAACCATGGAAGCAATGTTCTGGATCTGCTCCTGAAGCAGTTCCAAAACGCATCTGAGGAGGTCATCCAGCATGGTGGTGCGCTCGGTCTTGGTGTTGCTGGTATGGCCACTGGCTCCGAGGAGATCTTCGAGGCGTTCAAGAATGTTTTGTACACCGACTCTGCCATCAACGGTGAGGCTGTCGGTCTCTCAATGGGTCTCGTCATGCTCGGTACTGGTAACATCAAGGCACTTGAGGACATGATCCAGTACGCACATGACACACAGCACGAGAAGATTGTTCGTGGTCTTGCCATGGGCATGGCGCTGATCATGTACGGTCGACAAGAGGCTGCTGATGAGCTCATCAATGGTCTCCTGGACGACCCAGACCCAACTCTGCGCTACGGAGGTATCATGACCATCGCTTTGGCATACTGTGGGACAGGCAGCAACAAAGCCGTCCGAAGGTTACTACACGTTGCTGTCAGCGATGTGAGCGATGACGTGCGAAGAGTTGCAGTCATGAGCTTAGGATTCATCCTCTTCAGGAAGCCTGGCAGTGTTCCCCGCATGGTCGAGCTTCTTGCAGAGTCATACAATCCACACGTGCGCTACGGAGCGACCATGGCTCTCGGTATTGCATGTGCCGGAACCGGGCTTCCCGAGGCTGTGGATCTGTTGGAGCCGATGATGAAGGACTCAACCGACTTTGTCCGACAAGGTGCTTTGATCGCGTTGGCCATGATCATGGTACAGCAAAACGAGGCAATGAACCCCAAAGTAGCGTCTATCCGCAAGCAGCTTGCCAAGGTTGTCAGCGACCGCCACGAGGATGCGTTGGCCAAGTTGGGTGCTGCTCTGGCTATTGGTATCATTGACGCTGGAGGCCGGAATTGCACAATTGGCCTGCAGACGCCAACCGGTAACCTGAACATGGCCGCCATTGTCGGCATGGCCGTCTTCACACAGTACTGGTACTGGTTCCCCTTGACTCACTTCTTGTCGTTGAGCTTCACGTCTACCGCAGTCATCGGTCTAGATCAGGAGCTGGAGATTCCGTCGTTCAAGTTTCACAGCAACACTAGGCCAAGCACTTTTGATTACCCACCAGATGCGGAGGTCAAGGCTGAGGAGGCGCCCGAGAAGATCAAGACTGCCGTCCTGTCGACCACCGCTCAAGACAAGCGACGACGAATGGTAAAGGAGCGTCAAAAGCGGAGGGAAAGCATGGACGTGGACCACACCCCTACGACACCCAAGCCTGCGGACGACGACAAGATGGACGTTGACGAGGACTCGAAGAAGGAAGATGGTGAGAAGACTGACGGTACCCAATCTGTGGAGCCGTCGAAGAAGAAGGAGAAGGAGAAGGTTGGCTATGAACTGGATAACATGTCGCGTGTACTGCCACCACAAGTGAAGTACATCAGCTTCCCAAGCGAACGATATGTACCAGTAAAGAAGGTTAGTTGCCGATGCACTGCGTGGAAGATGTCTAAGCTAACACATTCCTAGCCAACCCTCGGTGTGATTCTTCTCACAGACACCAAGCCTTCAGAACCGAAGACGCTCTTGGAGCTCAAGGTAAAGAAGGCAGTGCCTGCCCCTGCCCCTGGCGCGTCGGGTTCCTCAGGAGATCAAGGACCAGAAGGCGTATCAGTAACAACTGCTGCAGCCCCGGTCAGCGACAATATGGTGGATGAGGGAGAGGCCGAGGCGTCGACGCCGGGTGAGTTTGTCTACGAATCGGACACAAACCCAGACGACGACGAATAAACGACGCCGGGGGTCACGGTGAGCGGTCTGTACTATCAACAGCCTGTTGGGGGTTGGACGACGTCGCGTGTGGTGGAGGAAGGAAGGTAGCAGGTTTTTTGCATTCATGACATAGGTTATAGGGATGGCTTGTAGAGCGCAGGTCACCTTTCCCCGTATAAGCCTCTTAGACTAGGATGCATGTATAACAGTCAGAACACGGGGGTTTTATCTTTGACCATTCAGTCTTTTGGTGTTGCTTGAGTGGTAATGTGATGAGTCTTGACGTCTAGAATCTTGCATAGAATGATATACGACTGATCACACGACCACGAAGAAGCCACGGGCTTTTCAGGAACCGCTGGCATATATTATGCCGGCAGTGGAAGGTGGGACGTCAATATGAATAGATTAATAGGCCTGCAGGGGGGGCAGTAGCGAAGTCGAGCTGGAAAGCAGAACAATGACAGCAGATCAGAGGCAAGCTTCCTAGAACAATCTACTCGTCGAACATTTTGTTGATCGTAAATGTGAGCTAGCACTTGACGCGTTCTCCACGGCAAATGTGAATGGCAGCTCCATGTTGTTCTGGACGGAGAGCAGGTTGCACACATCCCCTGTGTTTTTCCCCGGATTGTTCGGTCCGCTAGTTTGGCTTGCGGGTGGAGATGACCTCGGGAGGAGGGCGACCAGGCCTATACTCTAGACGTCATCTTTCGCAAAGACGAACATGGGCGATGGCGACGGCGACAGCGACAGCGAGAAACTTGCACTGGAGAATTTCAGATGTCCTCCTCGCCTTGCATTCTTGCACTGCAGCACGGCGGCGCACGTCTCGCAAGGGCTCGTGATGACGCTCGGTATCAAAAGGATGGGCAGGGAGTGCGGCGTGGTACGACAGGCGGCCTGGATGGCTTCCTCGACTCCTGCACGCTTTCGACAAGTCCTAGTCTCAAACGGGATAATTCCACTTGATACAAAGTATTTCCCACCAACACATCGGGCACGCCTCCGCCAACACCACACCGGCCATGTATACAGTCAGGCCACAAAGCACAATCTACAGGTCCTTGAACAGCATGCGGAATGGCCAACCACAATCCCCAACTTTCCAAGCCTCTCATCTTACCCGTTACTACAAGCTCCAATCCTTTCGTCCACCGTAGACTTAAGCGAAGCCGCAGGTGGGCAGATACCCGGTCATCATGCGCCTGCGGAACCCCCTTGCACTGTGCCACAGCCATGTGAGCCTGCACTCTAAGAACAGGGCATGTATAGCCCGCGTTGTCTTACTGGCGAGATGATCTGGATCCCTTGGTCGCGTGGATAGGCGATTGAATATATTACTGTACCTCGCCTCTCCACTCCCGCTCCGCGGTTCTGCTTTTACAATACTAATGCGTGGGCCATGCTGTTCATTGCCTCGGGCTTGAGGAGAACGACAACGACGACGACGACTTCATTGTTCAATTCATTTGATTGACGCTTCGAACTTTGACAATCGTATTGTTTGTGAGGGTGGCGCGAGTTGGTCGGCAATATGGATCACCACCACAAAAGGGGTTTGTATACTTCGCATACGGAGCGCAGTAGCACGACGCAGATTCGTCAGGTGCAGAATGTTGCTTTTGCCGACGCAACGGCCAAGGCTAACGTTAGGCCATGGACAAGGGCTATGTTCAAGGTATGGACGACAGATGTGTTTCGAAAAGGATGCTGTTGACGGTGTGATAGCTCTATCTCTGCCTCTTCATCGCCACACTAAACTCTTGTATCAACGGGTACGATGGGTCGCTAATGGGAGCTATCAACAGTTACCCTCAGTACCGAGAGTACTTTGGCTTCGACGTCCACGAAGGGACCCCCAGCACTGGAATCGTCTACGCTATATACACCATCGGCAACCTGGTCGGATCGTTCGTCGCTGGTCCGGCTACAGACTTTAGAGGGAGGAAATGGGGAATGTGTATCGGCACCTCAATCATCATCGTTGGTGCCTGCATCCAAGCAACATGCGTCAACCTCGGTGGCTTCATGGGCGGTCGCTTCGTCCTCGGTTTCGGCGTCGCCATCACATCGACCGCTGGTCCCGCTTACGTATCTGAGATGGCACATCCATCCTATCGCGGCGTCTGCACAGGCATCTTCAACACCTTTTGGTACGTTGGCGGTATTCCAGGGTCTTTTGTCCCATACGGGACTAGCAATATCCCCGGCACCTCGTCCTGGCGTATCCCGATATGGCTCCAGATGATCTTCGCAGGCCTCGTCCTAGTATGCTCCCCGTTCCTACCAGAGACACCCAGATGGCTCATCGCCAACGATCGACATGAAGAGGCACTGGATACCATGGCACGCTTCCACGGCGAAGGAAACCGCGACTCACCCATTGTCAAACTGGAATACAAGGAAATGGTCGAAGACATCAGCGTCACCGGCTCCGATAAGCGCTGGTGGGACTACCGCGAACTCTTCAACTCACGCGAAGCCCGCTACAGAACCACTCTAGTCTTCTGCATGGCCTTTTTCGGCCAATGGTCTGGAAACGGGCCCGTATCCTACTACTACCCTACCATGCTCCAAGGCGCTGGCATAAACAACAATCACACCCGCCTTTTGTACAACGGCATGCAAAACGTCGTTTCCTTTGCCGGCGCCATCTTCGGCGCCGTCTACACAGACTCGTGGGGCCGACGCCCCCAGCTCCTCGTCTCGACCGCGCTGCTTGTCGGCGTGTTTGCCATTGTCTGCGCACTCGTTGCGACCAATCTCAAGACGGGCCCGGATGGGAAACCCATCTACATTGGCCACAACGGCACGCCCGAGATCAAACGACCGGGACAGGCGAGAGCGGTGATTGCGTTTGTCTTCATCTGCGGCTTCATCTATTCAACGGGGTACACGCCCTTGCAGCAGCTGTATCCGGTAGAGTGTCTGCGATATGAGAGCAGGGCAAAGGGCATGGCGTTTTACAACTTCTGGGTCAATATTGCAAACTTTTACAATACTTTTGTTACGGGGATTGCGTTTTCGCGCGCGGGCTGGAAGGTACGTACCCATTTCCCATTTCCCATCTTTTTTTTCATTTGCCCCTTTTTTTTCTGCCTCTCTGCTCCGACATGCATGGGCGCCTTGCTTAAACTCGCTTCTCCACTAGTACTACTTCCTCTTCATCTTCTGGGACATGTTCGAATTCATCATCATCTACTTCTTCTTTGTCGAAACGCGGCGGCGCACCCTCGAGGAGATTAGCGACATCTTCAACGCGAAACAGCCGGTTAAACACTCTTTGAGTAAAACTCGCATCCTCGTGCATGGAAACGGGAGGGGCGTGACGGAGGTGTTGGATAAAGGGGAAATGCTCGTGCAGCGGGATTTTGGTGTCGATGCGGATCTGGTTGGGGGAAGTGGTGGAGAGGGGGGAGGGAGGGGCTCAGTGGGGAGTGGGGGCAGGGTTGTGAGTCAGGATTCTGTGAGGGAGAGTCTGAGGGATAGGGTTATGGATGGGGGGAGGTTTAGTGGGGAGAGCAGAGAGGGAAGAGGGGGTGGTTTGGGTGGACGGTATGAGATGGCTGGTTGGGGGAACGGCAGGACAAGGTATGCAAGTACGTAGACTACAGTCTTTATGAATGTATTCCATTTCGACAATGAATGGTTTTGATAGGTAGTATTATTTGTGAGGGACGATGATTGAACGTCTCCTTGGCCGTACTCAAAACGCAAAGAAACCAGATGAGTCGGACTGTTGCGTCGACGCGAGGGAGTAGGGTGTTGAACGACTGTGAACAGAGTCCACTTCTAACATAATACAACCGTGCTCATCAACCAGCGAGACATGATGACAATACAACGCATAAGATTAGGTATCTCTCTACTGCTAGCAAGCCTTTGTACATCACTATTCAAATGTATGCTTTCCTCACTGCTCATGCGTACCCACAAACCTCGGCGGCAGATCCAAATCCCAACTGGGCCTTTCCACAAGCACCACTTCGGGCGCAGAGAAACTGTCGTCGGCGCTAATGGGCACAATGCCCAGTATGGGGCGGTACTTGAATGTGTGCCACCATGGCTCGTTCTTTTTACTTTGCTCCATTTGTCCGACTTCTCCACCTTCATTGACCTGATCCTCCGTCTCGCCGTTTGTCTGCTCACCGTCTTGCGTGTTGGCTCTCCGCAGGATAGCAAGAGGCTGAGTGGCGTCTTCCATGTCATCATCATCTTCAGCATCAGCCTTGCGACCTACAGCGTTGACATCGATCCACTTTTGTTCCCCAGCTTTATCGGCGTCATCGTTCTGGAACTTGCGCATCTTGGTGACTGGCGCCTCTTTCTGGGGAATCGCATCACCGGCACCGCTGTTGTTCTTCAGAGCGTCGCGTTTCCGCTTCTTTCCTGCATGTTCAGCGTCCGAGATTGCGAAGTCCTTGGTGAGGTCGAACATGAACAGCCACTTCTCCCCATAAAGCCATATCCGTTCTTGAGATTCTGTTACATCCCAGATGCAACCCTTTGCGGGGAGGTCGAGTTGTTTATATTCGTGGGGGTAGCTGGATGGTGGGTTCCGTCTTGACCATTCGGAAAGGCGGCCGGTCATTACATCGAAAAGGTAGAGCTGATGTTCCGCAGAGACCAACAGTAATCGATAGTCGGCAGTAGGTAGCTCGTGTGAGTGGGGGTGGGGGTTGTTTCTTGTGGGATGTACAGCAGGGTTGCCATTGGGCTCCGGCTGGTTTGAGGCGTCTGAGCTGGGCTGGAAGGAGAGCAGGACAGGCGTCGAATCCAATCTGGGAAGTAAGTGACCAGATGGATTTCGTATCCAGTGCTGACCCAAGTACGTTATCTGTTCGCCTGTTTGTTCTTCATCGTCGGAATCCTCGTTGTCGTCGGCGGCTTGGACATCATTGTCAATATCAATCTCGGGTGCAGTCGTGTCCTCGTGCCCTTCAACAACCCAGGTATCGACATGGCCAGCCAGGTCAACCACAGCAAAGACATTACCATCTTTGGAAAAGTCGGCATGTGCAATAGATCGCTCATAAGCTCCCGAGGGTCCGCTAAGGGGACTCTGTATAGTGATGTCGCGATCGACTCGGTAGAGGGGCTGTACCTTGTCCAATGCTCGACGCGAGTCTGTCGGATCGTCTGTCCGGACAATTCTGACCAGCTGAATATCCTCTGTTGCTGTGATAGCTGCTAGCCATTTGCCGTTTGATGCCAACTTGAGAGTCTTCGCGCCGGAGATGGAAGGCATCTCTAGCCTGCGCACACGCAAGGCTTGTCCAGCTCCTGCTAGGTGAAGTAGGTGGAACAGCTTCACCGTGCTGGCTGTTGCAACGGCGAGGAGCCCACCGTCGCGGGAGATGGACACTGATATGATGTTCTCCTCTCCCTGTAGAGCCAGGCGCGCAACGACCTTGGGCTTCTCCGTGCCGTCGTCTTGAGGCTTAACACGCCATATCCGTACTTCTGTGCCCCACCAGCTAACCAACAATCTTGCCTCTGGGGCGCTTGTAAGGGGAGGAGTGGGAGGCAAAGCTGGAAGACCACGACTAAGCTCCTTGCCAAACGTGCGTATGGGAACAACAATGGGCTGAGTGTCAATACCTAAGCGTGCTTGTTAGATGTGGGCTTCGAAGAGATGCGCAAGTTTACGTACCTCCCGTGACCACCACACTGAGCTTGTTGCCCTCGTATGTTGTCATGGCTTTGACATCGTGCTCGTGATACCGCTGGTGCGACACTTTTCGCCACTTTCCGCTCTGTCCCTGAGACTGCCCTTTCTTGCTCGTGTAGAAACAGGTACGGCGATCCATTCCTGCACTAAAGATGCTGGTCCCGTCGCGGGTCACAGCGAGATCGAGCACGTCCGCTTCATGCCCAGATATCCTTTGCGTCTGACTGTAGTTCTTGCCGCTGTAGATGCGGATATCGCCAGTCGAATCTCCCGATACGAAGTCACCATTTGTAAGACACTTGACCTTCCATACTAAGATTTCCTTTGGTCCACCATGGGGTCCACTTCCCAACGAGATATTCCGAATGACATTTCCGTTCCTCGTATCGAAGACTCGAATCATGCTGTCGGCAAAACCTGCCAGAACCGTGTGCGAATCCTTGTAGGCGATGCTGAGGGCACGCGCCTTCTTGTTTGTGGCGCGGGATACGAAGCGCTCGAAGGTGAGATCGTTGTCGTCGGTGGACAAAAGGACAATGGTTCCGTCAGCGCAGCCTGCCACAAGCTTCTGGCATGAATTGTTGAGCTCATTCGAAGCGCCTTTTGTCGCGCTCTTCCTCGGTTGTGCAGCAAAGCACCAGACTTCGCTATGGTTGCCGTCCGAGTGGCGCGCCGGAAGACCTGTAGTAAGATCCCATTCTGTGACACTGCTGGAGTACCCGATGCTGAACAGTCGCAGGCGTCCGGGCACTACCTTGCCATGCGCATCGCGTGAATCTGGCTCTTGGGTCCAAGCCAGTCCCTCGACGCTCCTATCCTTGCCGCCATAGAAGACCTTCTCTTGAAGCCACGAGCCTCTTGCGGGGTTCCATATCTCAATGTTTCCGTTTGCGCGTCCAATCGCCAGCCTCAGAGACTCGGGATCCTGCTGTCCGTGTTCGGTTTCTGGATGCGAGAAGGCGAGCGCGTTGATCGCAGATGGCGGGTAAGGCACGAAGCGGGACCGGTGGATGTCCATGGCCAATATCGGAAGATGGATCGAGCGGCAGGATATGTGAAGCTACGCGAACGTCTACAAGGCGAGCGCTAGCATTTACAATACTACACTCATTGCAACGGAAGAGCTCAGTCGCGAACTTCTCTCGAACTCTTGGCGAGCCGACTTTGACTTTTCGGTGGGTCCACCGGAGCTCGGGAAATGTTTCTCCGACGTTTGAACGACCTCCGCATCACCTCCGCTTCAGCCTCACGATAATTTCGACAGAGATGGCCATAGTACCCCCAACGTCTTTTCACGGAGATATTCGGCGGCTTGTATGTATCTTTGCGTATAGATCATCTATGCTAGGTTCCTCGATGCTACCCGTTCCCGACGTTTCACGCCCTCACACCCCACGCTTCAATCTGTCCTTGCGTAACGCCAGAACCGGTCCTTCCCTTCTGTACAACCTGTCGAGTGCATTCGAGCAGTAAATTCACATACAAGGACAGACGAGTGGGTTTGCCTCTTTAGCAGAGAGTCACAAAGGACAGACCAGGGCACTTGTGCGTTCGGGAGGACTTCGAGGTGTGAAGGTTACTGTTCCTTGGTGACGGGGTACACATACTGCTGCCAGCTTTCATCGCTGCGACTCCAAAACGAATAGACGCACGTAGCCATCGATGATTCTCTGACGGAGGGGATAGTTGAGGATCGGGGTACTTGTGGATGCACCATTAGTGTTTCTGCGGACTGTGGACCTGCAAGCCCATCTCCAGGCTGAACACGACTGAACTACAATTCCAGCACATGTGACGATGGTGTGACTTGGCAAAAAGGCAAAGTGGTTATAGATAGTTCCTCGAGGCGAGAGCTTGCGTGTAGTTCGCCGACCCGCCGTTGACGTATTGTTCCAGTGGTCTAAACCCACGGCAGTCTTCTGACGAGCCAGCTGGAGAATGCTCCGGCAATATTGCGCGAGTCAAAACTAGCTTTGCCGGTCCACGTGCGGACCGAACTCGATGTTTCAATACTCACGTCATGAAGAAACGGTTTGCAGAAGCGTTGGCAAGTTAACACTGATCGGGAAAACGCAACCCTTCGTACAGGCGGGGGTTGCCGAGTGCCGTTGTTGCTGCCGCAACGATGTTGGCATCTTTTTTCGGTTGGGGGATTGGCAAAGCTTTGGTAAGATGGCTTTGATCGATGTTTGGGACATCTGTTGCGCAATAATAGCCACATAAGGATCTCCAGGGGCTGGCTAAGGATTATAAATCCCACGGCCCAGGTACTGGACTGAACCGAGACGAGGCTCGGGTCTAGTCTTTGCAAATGGTTTCAAGGTACATGATGGTGGGCTGCAAACCATACGTGTGCGCGTGCGCGGTGCGCGTCTGACGTGAACGCCCAAGGGGGCTTTTGCAAGACCCAAAGACGCGCTCCGAAGTATACATGGGAATGATGTCGCTGTTGAAGCAGAGATGGAACCTTGGGAATTTTAAATCGAGAGCTTGGACCGTCAAGCGGGGTATGTCGTTATTGCAGGCGGGCCTTGTTGTCCGTGGGACGCAAGTCAGAGTGACGCCGTGCGAAAAGACTGGTTGCAACAGACTGGACGCGTTGCTGCTCACGGTGCTTGGTGCAGAAGAGGAACGTTGAATATTGAAACATGCAGTGTGGTCCCCACAGTCACGGCCAGAGAGGTTGAAAAGTTTGCTCATGGCCGTGGTGCAAGCATGCACAGATGTTCTGACATGTGCATGCGGTGGCCAGGTAACGCCTTGAAGCGATGAAGCTGAAGATTAGCATGCTTCCATGACGAGCCGCAACGTAGTACCGGGTCGCAGTTCTGCGGGCCTCGATGCATCGTTGCTGCGGCAAGCCATAGAAGTTTGGTCATACCGACAATCTTTGTCTTGATCAGATCCGCTTTGTCAGAAAAAATTCCGGAGCAAATTTGCGGACAATGTGCTGGTGGTGAAGATGGGCCCACTTGGAAGAAGTCGAGCGCCGTGAGAGCGTCCGACCGAGGCAGCTGTGCACGGAGTAGGGTCGGAAAATAGCCTGGATCCTTTGAGTTTTGTCGCGTGCGCACAGCTCAAGTACTTTAGGACGCGTTTCTTCGCGACTGTGACATGATGCCTGCAACGCGGACGTGCTGAGGTGCATTGGTGGCTGGCAATGGGTACAGTTGCGGATGTCGGGTGGCCACTAGCTGCAGCAACGACGTGAAGCAAGATTGTGAGAGAGCAGGATTCAATGCGGAGTTGCCGGGTTAGCGTCTTTCTTTTTTAGTTCTTCTTCTGCTTCTTTCTTTACACAGATGGCGAACGCGAAAGATGATGCTAAGATCCGTCGTCGCAGCCGCGTGTCCATATCCAAAGCCTAATCACATTGCGTCTATTGAACGGGGTTGCGAAACGCGTCCATGTAGGGTGATGGGGCTGGACGGGGAAGCTAGGTAGGTTTGGCAGGTGAACTATCGGCAACACCATCATCTCGATAGACTTGGCCACGCTCACGATCTTCAACTTCGTTGTGGAGTTCGGCAGTATATGCTTGCATGACGTGGGGACGGTGGTAACTATGTGATGCGGCCGCGCAGAGCTGAGGCTCGCTACGTTTGAGGCGCACCTTGCCTACTCAAGACAAGACATGCACCAACGCGTCTACGCACACTGTTTGCGTCAACTTGCAACATCGAGCCGCTGTCAGAATGGATTCCAGGATTCGTGTGCATGCGGCACGACCGGATGTTGTGATAGGAACATAGCCCGTGTAAGTAAACCCCGCCATGAATTCCGCCGGTGGTCAGCAAGGCAAGGTCAATTCCGGAGTGTGGCTGGTTTCTAGAAACTATGCAGTGGAGGCTTGCCAAAAAACCCACAGACGCACTCGTCCACAGAAACTAGGAGAATTGGCAATCTTACCAACTACCTTAGGCCCCGACACGCGTTGCTAGTCGAAGCTACTAAACACGTGGATCACCGGGCCAGAGGCACTAGAAACTACTATCGTCGAAACACCAAGGGCACTGCGAAACCATGAGTCCAACGGTCGGCCTTGAGGCTGGCTTCAGTATGGGCCTGTGTTGCTTGGGAAATACTGTGCCAGGCAACCCCCTTTTTGATTCATCTACCATGCAGACAAACGTAAGCAAAGCATGCTCACCAGTCTCCAAAATTTACTCCTGAGTCTCTGAGATTTGCCATGTGGAGCATGAGGCCGTTGTCGAGGACACGAGCAAAGCGTACTTGGGCAGACATGGCGGTGCGACGCGTTGCAAGGATGCAACGTGCCGACAGGCGTCTTCTGCTGCTTTGTTCCGCTGCAACAAAGGAGGAGTCGTTCAGCCTCGCTCGCTCTCCTACTGGTCTAATTACGACATGACCTCAGCTTGCTCCAGCATGTCAGGGGAACCACGACTCCGGTGCAGGCATGGGTTTGAGATGCAAGCAGCGAGAGCGACCGTCACCGTGCCATATGCAGGTCTTGGCCGTGTGCAAAGCAAGTTGTTTCCTTTGCGCAGGCGAGGGACACATTGGACAGCGATCGCGGGCTATCCTGCTGCAACCTTGTATAGCTGCATGAGTGGCCTCACCGGCAGGGCTCTAATTCGAGCGGGGGCCAGGCGAAGATTACAGCCACGGCGCGCTGCTCAGACCGTCATGCCGCGTTGAGAAAAGCAACTGCAGCGGGCAGTATTGGTGCGAGGCCGCTGGGACTCCGTAGTACGCTGCAGCAGGGCCGAGTGTTCAAGGTCGCAGTCGTGTGTGTGCGCGTGTGTGTGTGCCAGGGATGGGGGTTACTAGTTACTAGTAAAATTACTAGTAATAACTAGTGCTACTAGTACTAGTAAATTTATACTTAGAAGCTTTTAAGCTTTTTAAGAGTAGTAATTCTACTAAAGATTTATATATAGAGTTTAATAACTCTAAGCTAGAAGCTAGAGAATTTTTTAATACTTTAGTTTCTAACTATATTAAAGAAGAAAAGAAAGAAGAGAATAAGAAAGAAGAAGAGAAAAAAGAAGAAGATTTAGATATTATACTAGAGTAACTTTGTATTTAGAAAGATTTTTTTATTTTTTAGTATTTAGGTTTTTGTATTTAGTTATCTAAAAAGAAAAAAAAGAAAAAAAAGTTTTCTTTTATATATACTACTATTAACTATTCTTTTCTACTATCTAATTATTAACTTTTTAACTTTTTAACTATTTAACTTTTTAACTTTTTAACTTTTTAAGTATTTAACCTTTTTATTATTTAACTTTTTAAGTATTTAACCTTTTTATTATTTAATTTTTTAACTTTTTAACTTTTTAACTATTTAACTACTTAATTACTTAACTCCTTAACTATTTGACTATCTAACTATTAAACTATTTTATCTTTTTTACTATATAACTACTAAGCTATTAGTATTACTATTATTACTTTAGAATTTAGTATTGAAGTTTAAAGCTTTTATATTAGTTAAATAGTTTACTATTATAAAATTTTAATATATTTTTAAGATATACTACTACTTAACTATACTTTTTAAAATTTCTAAGACTACTAGTAATACTACTAGTAACTAGTAACTAGTAAATTTACTAGTAATAACTATGTAACGGTTTCCCCCAACCCTGGTGTGTGCGTGTGGGAGACTGGGGCGGTGTCACAGCAGCGGGTGTGCGCGACGGTGACGGGAGCAGCTCAGCGCTGGGCCATGGCGGTCATGGTTGCGGAAGACACGGGACTAGGACGCGTTCAACGAGCGTGTTCCTGGCCGCCGAAGCTTCCCAGACGCAGAAAAACGCCATGGTTGATGCACAATGGGGGCACGACGGCGGCGGAATACGCATCGGTTGGCTGGGCGCTGTGGGCGTATCAAGTTCCCTGTTCCCATGCTGTACGAGTTGCCGTGCGTCGGATACGGTTAGCGCCAACCTCCTAGGGCTTTGCTCGCCCAGTCGTTTTCTCCAAGCTACGTCCGTCTGTATCGTCGTGCTCTCTTCTCACCTCCTCTCCCCTCATCTCATATCCCTCTTTCACTACGGTCGAGCACGGAGAAACTTTGGATCTGATGTGGTGCTGAGTGTTTCGGCTCCTATCTTTCCATAAAATTCCCCAATCTCCTGCTCTCGGTCCCCTACACCCGACCGCCGTCTCTCCTCGAATAGGATCGTGAAGCGTTCAGACTCCCTGTACCTTTGCCCTACTTCATCCGCCGACCCCCCCCTACCTCGTCTCTCGCTGGACGTAGAGATAGCCGAGAACACGTACTCGCTCTACTCTAGTCCTTCGCTCCCTACACAGTTGTCCACCCAGCCATCTGTCCCATCAGCTTCGTGTGTGACGATTGAGCTTCCATCTCGGTACGTCACTCATTCTCTGTTTCTCAACTCCCGAGCCTTCCACCAATCCCGGCTGTACTCACCCTCGGATTTCTCTCCGCCAAGGATTCGACCAGGAAAGGATGACCTACGAGCAACCTCGGGCCGGCAACGAAGCATGGAGAGGGCGCAGGGCAGGTTGTGCAAAAGTGGCATCATGTCGAGGTCAGCCGTCGTTGGAGGAGGGAGAGAACGGCTTCAACTCAAGCACGTTTCAGTTCCACGGCAGTCCCTCGGACTGCACTTCCATCTACGACGTCGAGAAGAAACTTGCTTGCCAACCCCATTGCACTCTTCCGAGAGTGCGTGCGTATCAGATTCGCACCGCCACGCCCTCGCTCAGGACTTCGCTTTCATTGGAACCTGGATGAACAACGGGCATGGAGGCGCGGAGAGGCAACCGTCGTTGAGATAATAGTCATGTGGTGCTTGTCAGTCTGGCTATGTTATCATGGAGGCCTTGCACGTCTTTATACGTTTCTTGCCAGGTCGTTACAGCACTTCACCGACGCTCACCGCCTCATTCCCACCCTGACTAAGACCTCATTTCGACTAGCAGCTTGGACCCTTACCTAGACGGGCCCGGATCCACTATCAACGAACGACTTCTTTTTCTGATCAATTGCTGACATGCTTTTCACATAGGTTGTCTACTACTAGCTGTACCTGCTTCCCCCCAGCGCCAAATAGGACTTGCACTGTTCGTACTCACCATCATCAACGCCATCCTTCGACTCCGGGCTTACACTAGCCTAGATCTGAGCTGCCAGTACAGGGATCTCTTAATCCCATCTCTCGGCTCCATACCCCTAGCCCGGCGGACTCGTTAGCTCGTGCTCTGCCCTACAACCTCCCCTTTCACCAAGGGACATACGAGACCGCGTCAATCAGTCTTCTGGATGCTATCAGTGCCTTCTTCGATTTCTTCCGCTGTCTTTTTACGTGTCTTTGCACACTCCATTCGCTCTCTAAAGTAATTGTATTAATTCTGCAAAGGTATGGACCCCCACATAAGCATGAATTCAGGACGCTCGCTAACAGCCCAGTCAAGGCTCTGTCTACGACAACACGTCCGACCCTCAGCACTAGAGGATCACCGACTACAGACCTTCTTTTACACACTAGCTAATCACACTCTTTGTACCTGTTGCCTCTCAGGCTGCCACTCTCTAGCCCGGCTCATCATTCGAAGCTGTCCACTCACTAAATACCCAACACCCCGACCAACCACGTCTATCCCGGAGACCTGACGACCACATTATCAACATGGCGTACCACCAGCAACCACAACAACCCCGCTACGGCCAGTGCGATTCGTACTTTGTCGAGTCTCACGATGACGGCGTCTACGCCATGCGAGCTGAGGCCAGAGAACGCCACCGAGCTGTTTCCAAGATGCAACAACGCGCAATCGCCGAGGAGCTCTCAAGACAGACCGCCGACGAATATCAAGAAGACATTATGCAACACATGATCCACATGGAGTCACAAACCCTGCCGGACGTCAACTCAATCGACATCCAGACAGAGATCCAGTGGTTTATGCGCCCTTACCTCCTTGACTTCCTGGTCGAAGCTCACGCTGCCTTCCAGTTGTTGCCCGAGACCCTTTTCCTCGCTGTCAACCTTCTCGACCGCTACTGCTCCCGCCGTGTTGTCTATAAGCGCCACTACCAGCTCGTTGGCTGCGCAGCCCTGCTCATTGCCGCCAAGTACGGTGACAAAAAGGACCGCGTCCCCACCGTACGGGAGTTGAAGTCCATGTGCTGCTCGCTGTACGACGATGAAATGTTCACCCAGATGGAGTGGCACGTTTTGCAAACCCTCAACTGGGTCATCGGTCACACCACGGTAGACGCCTTTCTTCAGATTGCCCTGTCGGAAGCTCCGTACGACGCCGAGGTCGAGCACATGACTCTTTACATCGCCGAGATTGCCCTCTTTCACAAGGAGTTCGTCTCGACTCGGCCATCTGTCCTCGCCCGATCCGCTCTTGCCCTCGCGAGATGTGTCCTGTCCCGACCTCAAGCACGCAACACCGATTGGTCTGGTGCTTACGACCCCCAAACGGTCATTGGTCTGTCCAACCATCTCTACCAGCCATCTCCGGTACTTTCCCGCAAGTATGCCTCCATGCATCTGTCAACCGTATCCGCCACCGTCGAGGAATTCCTACAAAGGCAAGCGCAGATTGCACGACGACAAGCCGCCCCGCCAACGCCGCCCCCGACTGTCACCATTGAAGAGCCAAAGCCTGTCGTCACCGTCAATACTTACGGACCCCAGACACCTAACAAGAACCCGTACGGCTCTGTCATGCAGAATGGATGTCCTACACCACCCATCACACCGGAGGGAGAGCACTTCACCTATGGCCACGTCGTCAAGTCACAGCCAACCTCCATGTATCCTACGACTCCTACTCCAGACCATCCGGCGAATGCGCAACATCAAGGTCAATACTTCCACCAGCAATACCTCCATCCCCAGCACGTCCAGTAAACCACCGCACCGGGTAGTGGCTGTACACCATCACTGTCGAAAAAATTCAACTGCCATAGACTGTCATGATCACGTCCATGTGTGCTCCGTTGTACCAAAAATACCCTCGTATGAGCGTCACAGCATGGTCATTTTTCCAGCATTTACAAGCGTCTGTTGCTGTTATTTTTTGCGATATCAAAGACGTCACTTTTCTGTTTTGAGCATTTCTTTTGTTTAGGTCCGACCAAAAATTAAACGGTCGTCCACTGCCATTTCTGCACGACAGCCAGTCCTGCAGCTATGGTCAGTGGAGCCCAGGTCAGGTCCAGCACCCTTTCTTCTTGGATATAGCATCCATCTAATACGGGGTTGTTTGATCTGGTCTGCAGCATGTGAGGAGGGAAAATGTGGCTACAGGCTGAAATTGAAATATACAAGCCATCACAATCAGGCTCACTCGCAATTGTTATTTGCTTAAGCGAGCAGAGATACCCTTCCTTTCTCAATTCAAAACTTTTTTTCGGACACCTCTTTTGATTCATGGGCGTCTGCTTTTCTTTTGGACAAGTGGTAGAATGGTGAAAAAAAATTATTTTGTGAAATGACTGGGCATGCTGTTGCCTGGATGTGCAGGGCTCTCCAGATTGTTGCTTTGACAGCGGGGCTGAAAAGGTCACAAAGAGCATCATTAGCTATTGCGACGGTCGCCTAAATATGAGGAATTGGTCTTCCATGCTCGCTTTCCACCCTGGCATACCGTTGTTTCTGCGTTTCATCATGCCATATTCCTGGTGATGTATGTTGGGCGAGTGGATGTTATACAATGCACGCCGCAGGGTACACCCACTCGTCGCATGTTTCAAGACAAGTAATGCGATCTCAACTGCTTAAGATTGCCTTGCTCTGCTCGTCTCGACACGTAGACACGCTCCTTTCATGTTACTCGATTGCAAAGGCTGGCGAGAATGCCTCTAGTGAGTATTTCACACCTGGCGCCTGTGCGGCCCTATCAGCGCTTCCGTCTACTAACCGCTCAAGATCTCTATTACTACCGCAAACTTAGGGACAGTAGGTTACAGACTGCTCTCGCCCTATACCGACGACGACACTACGTTTGCGCACAACACGCTCTGTCCGCGATATGCCGAGTCCGATCCTACATCCGCTCCGCCGTCCCCTGCATCTGTTGAGTCCTTTGAAGTATTGGACAACATACCTTGGCGAAAAGGCTATATATCCCTCGACCATCATGGAAAGCAGAGCGACAATCCACTACGAAGCCGAATGATGAGAAACAAGGTTCGCACAATGGTGCTGCTTTTGCTTTTGACTTTGCTTGTAGCTGCCTGCGCGCTAGGCGGATACATGGCGATCAAGCATGGTGGGAAAAGCAACAAGAGCACAGACGCGGCATGATTCTGGCATTGGAGAAACACGGGACATGAGCAAGTAATCGTCGAGATTCAAGATCAGGATGCTGTGGCGGATCATTCCCAGCCTCTCGCATTTGCGAGTTTGGCAGGGCTACCGTCACGAAGTCAGTGGGCGTGGCGCTCTCCGGAGTGCCCGAGCCCGAATGCCCTGCAAGGAAGGTCCCTTGAGACAGCCACGTACGTCCGTGGGAAGAGGCAAATAACAGCTCGGGCGACAAAGGAAAATGCGCTGTAAGATGGGCCGGTTTTAAGACAAGGGGCCAACGCGGTAGGATGGGTACTGGGCGTTGAGGCAGATCAATACAGCGCGACGCGATTTGGTCCCGTCGCCAGATTACGACGCGTTGGCGGCGGGAGAGGCTGGGATAGCCCTACTTTTGCGGGATAAAGTTCGGGAACACAGTCAGAGGGGTACAGCATCTCTCAGCAGGCTCGAGACGGGTCTGGAAAAGAAGAAAAAACAAGAAATGGACACTCCAAGTGCGGGATGCGATGGGGAGCTTCCAGGTTGATACCTTGGATCTAGGCGCATGCTTCCGAGATTCACCATCGCTGCTCACGTAAACATTATCTTATCGCAGCACCGCGATACCGCATATCGCACTTGAAACAGCACACGAATGGTACACCACCAACTATAAACATGCATTCTCTGGAGTCCAGATCCACAGCTCAGGACTCCTCACGTCATGACTTTGATTGAACCCTGGACGCGATGTCTGTCGCAGGCAGCAGCGCACCACTACTCACGCGCCTCACAACACCATCTCTACCGTCATTCCGCAGTCCATCTCCCATGCCGTCCACCTTGACTAAACGCGTGATATGGCCCTGGGTGCTTTTCCTCCCTTTAGTCTAGCTATTTTCTGTTTTATATACGCTGCCTTTGAACAGAGCGACAGAGCTCCGCTTGTGTCAAGAGCACTGAAACACATGCTTCATTGGTAATACAGCCGGCGGATCGATACCGGAGGTATTGTGTAAGATCAAGGAAGTCCAATGGGGGGCTTGCGTGGCTGCAAGGGAGTACGGAGACGATGAGCGGTGTGCGTGTGTGTGGTATGTGATTTGACGAGTTGGGTATGTTGTAAGAGTAGCGGCGGGTAGGCTAATACTGTTACTCGGACTTTATCGTGACGATACCATTTAGTTTCATAGCCGAGAAATAGTGTAGTAGGACTGTGGTATGGTGTAGTCTTATTCCAAAGGTTCTTGGGCCATTGTTGTTGGTGTGTCATCTTGAACATAATTTGACCGCTTTGAGTATGGAGTCTACATCGGTTCAACATGTGCCAGGCCACTTTTCACATATCCTTCCTACTGAGGTCATCCTCGCATCACCGATTCTTAATGTTCTGGGGGGTGAGTGTGTCTTCCAGCCAACGATATTCATACTTCGGCATTTACGAGTATGTTCAACAATGAATAAATATCCTCCTATCTAGTAGCCAACTGAACAGAAAACGTAGAAAAGTAAAGACTGGTAATGGACAGAGCGTCATCCTTTCCTACATCAGCTCAACCTTCTACATCGTCTCCTTGATGGGTCTAACCTTCGCTGCGATCGCCATGAGCGCCAACCTCTGGCTGCCCTTCTGGCTCAGTATCTTCCTTTTACTCTGCGCCATACTAACAACAAGTCTCCTTTCCGACACTTGGAATGACCGCAACACACCACAACGCCCCACGAAGCCATAGACGATGAGAACATTGAAAAATCTAAAACTCTACTCGAAAGCAGAGAAGATACCAGCCCGGACATATATATCTCTGCATTCAAAACTACACCCTCCAATACCTATCATCAGATCATCACACAAACCATCCGTCAACTAGCACACCTAGTTCTCGGACGACGCAGTTTCCGCCCTTATCATTATTAGCACGGCTAGTATCTTGTCTCTGACTTGCTTACATACCAACCATAACCAAGCCAACGGTTCGTCTCGGATCCGAAGAGGCAGAAGACAGTCGTAATGAGACACCTTGCAATGATAGTGGCGGCTAACCCACTGGCTGCCCACTTACCGAAGCAATCAACCAAGTATGACTGAATGCAAACATACACCATGGCCATTCCGAAGCCGAAAGTCATCGCTCCAACCATCGAGACGATCCAATGACAACGATCAGCGTTCCAGGTAAACACTACCAGCGCGGAGTGTACAATGAACATGCTGTATTAGAGGAAGGGGAGGCGCATCTCGGGGGTTGTTGTGGTTTGACTACCCATCTTTGACTTTGCTCAAGCCAGCTCAGTGCGAAGAGAGTAGTTCAGGAGCCATGATGTCGCGATAACGACGACAAGGGCACCGCTTCTAGCTCTGAGATACGCCAGAATGGTCTTGCCATGATTTCACGGATATGAACACAGACCGTAAAGCTGGTCTGGCCCAAGGAGTAGAAATATTGTTATGAGATGGAGGTACAAGATGCAATAGACTCCGTCGTAAGTCTAATGCTGCAGTGCCTTTTGGGAGGTCTTACAATGGTTGATAGGGAGCCATGAAGCCAAGGATAGGCCAAGGAAAGAGCAGCCTTACAGGTCTCGAAATTGATCTACCAAAGACGTGTTTCGGTGGTGCTTTGTGGCGGACGTAATATCGGATCCCGGGATTTGTCTTGTTTAAACAAGCAAATTCCTGAGCAAGGATAAAAAGGCCATGAGACCTTTTGAGAAGGAAAAGGGACAAATAGCTAACGAAGCCAGCCGCAATATTTACGGGTCTAGAGTAGCCACCGCCATCCCAATGTGCCATATACCATGACCTGTCTTGAAGCTGTCTGATTTATCAGATTGGGTTCCAACTTATGCTCGGTCCCAGCTTCCGATTGCACATGAGCGGGCTCTTTGTGCTTCAAGGGAACAAGAGATTGTCGAGATGAGGTTGTTAAGATATAGAAGTTGTCATTTCCAGCTCAGACTATTGCTGAAAGAGAATGTGTATCTGTTTCCCGAGACGTACAGGTATAAGCACTGTGCTGGGGAGAGGAAGCTGAACGATGAAGGCTGGATCAGGAATCACGCTTGACGCCTTTGATTAGGGAATATCGTGTAAGCTTCCACAATGCTGCAGAATAGCAAACTACTCGCCGGGACAGTTTCTTGGTTGCAGGAATTGCATCTTTACAGTAGCAGGAGGCCTTCTATCGGGATATGTACCCATTCGACATATATCAGGTCTGGTTTCTGGACGGATACGGTTGGTACATATCCTACGAAAATGGCAACAGCATCAGTAGCAAAGACGAACGCAAGAAAAGCTATCAACCACCAGCAGATTACAAGGAATATCATCATCGCAAGCAATCTGCTATTGGGAATATCCATGGCTGTTGAAGATGCTATTCATAATGATATCGTTCGTATTGATGCATCAAGATATGTGGAACCGAAACGCCATCTGATGCTTTAGTGTATAGGGTATCATAGTTCAATCCATATCCTCGAGCCCGCCAGCATCACCCAGCACCTGCTCCTCACTAACCATGATGCCGACCATACACTCACCCAACATGTTCTCCCAATTCACCCACGGATGTGCTTGCATGAACAATTTCGTCCCGTCTTTGCCAGCCGCTCTCCTCAGCTCACCCTCTCCACCAGGGTGAAAGGGCAAGTAGGGCGAGATATTGTACACCTTGCCCTGATAGCTCGACCAAGCCGGTTTGCCCTTTCGCCCGTTCTTTTCTTTCAGCATGGCGGGTGTGACGCGCATCATCGAGTCGACGCCCGATAGGTTCTTGCCAGATTTTTGCAGATAGGCCCAGTCGAGCGGCGAGTGACCTGGCGACAGGAGGACCTTACCTCGCGCGTTTGGTGTCGTGAGCGTGGGGCCCGCGCTGGGCGGGAGCCTGAGACTGCCGTTTGAAGTGGGTGGACCGCGGTTCGGAAGAGGGCCGGTCGTGGGTACACGCATTGACTGCGGAGAAGAGTTGGGAAGGGCGCGCAGGTTTGAGGCTGCGACTTGTGGGGGCGGCATGAGGGAGGTTGTGGGCCTTGGTGGCGGGGCCATGAGGTTTGGCTTGCTGGGTGGAGGCATGGCGGATGGAGGAGACATGGCGAGCAGCGAAGGGGGTTTCGAGGCCCTCTGCGCCGAGTTTATGGCGGGGAAGGAGGGTGGTGGGAGGTCATCTTCCTCGTCTTCGTCGGAGCTCTCGTGCTCGTCGAGCGTGAAGGTAGGTACTGCGGGCGCATCTTGTTCGGCTCTGGGGGCGGCTTTTGGTGTAGACTCGGGCGATGGGCTCTCTGCAGTCGCTGCTCTTGCGTCTTGCTCTTCGCCCGGGGTGTGGTGGCCTGTCTCGCCATGCTGCGACTGCTCAGGTATCGACGACGCGCTAGACTGTGTGAGGCGAGTAATGAAGGCAAGCCATGTCGACGGCGGGCGCTGGTAGACCAGGAACGACAGGGACAGTGCAAGTAAAGAGACGGCTACGAGCATCTCTTGTGGCTGTCGAGATGAGGAGTGAGGGTTGCTTGGACCCTGCAGGCTGGCGGAGAGCGCAACGAGTCCAGGCTCCATGCATGCGCCTCCTCCAGGGTTCATGGCGTAGGGCTGAAGGGATTTGGCGCTAGCTAGCCATCGATGACTTCACGCGCCGCATGCCGTCACAGTTTCCGAGCTCGGCACATGTTATGTTTGCGTGATTGTATCTTCTCACGAGCCATTGGCGATTATCCTACCTCTTTGAGAGCGCACAAGGCGATTTCTTCTCGGCCACGGTTACGCGCGACCCACTCACTCTACCTGCCTCTATAACCTCGCGCCTACCGCCTACCCCACCACCCCTCTACCAACCGCCATCGCAAGTCCAACCCTGAAACTAAACCACCGACGCGCAACACTCGATACCCAATCATGGAAGACCAACCTGCAGATCTCCCCGAGGGCATCTTCTCCCTCCTCGATACGGATCTGTACAAATTGACTATGCAGTGTTGCATACTAAAGTTCTTCCCCCACGTCTCGGTCACGTACGGCTTCACGAATCGCACACCCGATAAGAAGCTCAATCGCAAAGCCTTCAGGTGGCTACAGGCCCAAGTGGATAGTATGCATGGCCTTGAACTACCCCGCAACAAGCACTAACCACGTCAGAACTTGAAAATGTAGCCGTGTCCGACAAAGAACTCAACTTTCTCCAAAACACCTGCCCCTACTTGAACGCGCAATACCTCCACTTCCTCTCCACCTTTCGCCTAAAGCCTTCCCAACAGCTCAGGCTATCCTTCCAACCCGTGAATGACACTGGTTCAGACAGCGACGTTGGCGATTTCCACATTCACACCGAGGGTCTCTGGCTAGACACTATCCTGTACGAAATTCCGTTGTTGGCGCTTGTCAGCGAGGCATACTTCAAGTTCGTCGAGACAGACTGGAGCCATGCGGGCCAAGTCGACAAGGCATACCAAAAGGGGCGGGGTCTGCTAGAGGGAGGCTGCATCTTTTCCGAGTTTGGCTCGCGAAGACGTCGCGACTACCACACCCAAGATCTCGTGCTGCAGGGTTTGCGCCGGGCGGCTGATGAGGGCGACAAGGCCGGATGGAAAGGCAAGCTCTCGGGAACAAGCAACGTTCACTTCGCCATGAAGCACAATCTCGTCCCTGTAGGCACCGTGGCGCACGAGTGGTTCATGGGCGTGGCTGCCATTACGAACAACTACGAGAGCGCAAACGAGATTGCCCTGGAATACTGGACAGCGACATTCGGCGCAGGCGTTCTGAGCATCGCACTTACAGACACGTTCGGCACACCAACCTTCCTCGGAGCTTTCAAGAAGCAAATTCCACGCGTTACCACTGCTATTCCAGGAGGTGGCACAACGCTGGCTTCAGCTGGAAACACCACCAAGACCGATGCTGTAGAGACCATGGCCTCAACCAAACCGCCTATTCAGGCACCGTACGACGGAAACCTAGGGTCGCGCCAGACTTACGCCGAAGTGTTTGCAGGTGTGCGACAAGATTCTGGGGACCCATTGGAATTTATCAAGATGATGCGCGACTTCTACGACCAACAAGGCATCAAGGATAAGAAGACGATTGTATTCTCCGACTCTTTGAACCTGCAACTCTGCTTCAAATACAAGGCTGCGGCAGAAGCGGCAGGGTTCCAGCCTACTTTCGGCGTTGGAACATTTCTGACAAGTAAGTACGGCGGATGCATGTGTTACATGACAAAACTGACGATGACAGATGATTTTGTGGAAAAGTCAACAGGTAACAAGTCTGTACCCCTCAACATTGTAATCAAGATTGCTTCTGCAGCCGGGCGTCACGCCGTCAAGATCAGCGACAACATTGGCAAGAATACCGGAGACAAGGCAACGGTAGATGAAGTCAAGCAGCGACTAGGCTACCAGGAGAAGTCGTGGGCTGGCGGTGATGAGAAGACGCGCTGGGGTAGTGCGGGACAGCCAGCCGCCAAGTAGATGCGCCGTGTACGGTAGAGACGCGGGTGGAGTGGAGATCCAACCAGCACGAGTGGAGGCGTTCAGAAGCTGTGATGCGGTCTGCAAGGCTGAGTCTAGCGCAGACGTTCCTTGCAAAGACTGCGAAGCTGCGTCAGCATCTATCCGCCGGCTCGGGGACTCTTTACGAGATGGGAGGCGAAAGTAGAGGCGGAAGTAGAGACGGAAGTAAATGATTTACCAACATGCTCCTCCCAGACGCCAACGTATCTGCAGTGTGCCAAAATTAGAGTCATGCTTAGGGCAGCTTCGCCGCAGCGGGTCAACGACGCGCCGCCGCCTGCCGTCCCCATTGGGCCTAGTGCAGGCGTTGGGCGCCTCCTGCATGTGCGCGCTCCACTCCCATACTCAGCCCCCGGAAACACTCTCGAAGCTGAAACACATTTATCTTCCCCGTCTGCAGCCTCTGTACAGCATTGATTCGAGCTCAAGCGCGTTTGACATCAATTCACCTCCATCCTAGTCACGCGCCAACCGCTACCCTAGTGTGCTTTACGCGTTTGCAGTCGGCCGTCTCACGAGTCTTCACGTCCACTCATATCACACAGGGTCTGTTTCAGAATGAGCGTAAGTCCCCTTCTCTGTCATACTACTCAATTGACTTTAGACCCCTACAACATAAACTTCTCTACATTCAACATTTGTACTTGCTGACCATGGCTGCTGCGGACGAACAGTACGGAAACAAGGGCTACGGCCAGATAGGATCTTATGGCGGTAACCCCTACGATTCCCGCGACCAGAGCCCGGCTGGCTACAACAACTACAACCAGGGCGGCGGCTATGGTATGTTCTTGGATGCGCTTTGCCCCCTCACCATGTGTCTAACACAGTATAGGCGATGTAGAGATGCAATCCTACCCAGGCGATGGCGCGGCCGCGAGCGCGAACCCCAACGCCATCCTCGACGAATGCCGCGAAGTCGACCGCGCTCTCGACGACCTTGATGCACAGCTCAGCAACCTCGACCGTGTTTTCAAGCAGTCTCTGGCGCGGCCAGACATGCCCTCGGGCGAAATCAACAACCTCAGCTCGCAGATCATGACCGGCTACCGCGGCCTCGTGACCCGCGTCAAGGCAATCAAGTCGAAGCCTGACTCTGGCCACCCAAGAAACGCTCCGCAAGTCGGCAAGGTCGACCGCAGACTCAAGGCGACCATCAACCGATACCAGTCCCTCGAGTCGGATTTCCGACGGGAGTCGCAGGCAGCTGCCGAGCGCCAATACCGCATTGTGCGCCCAGACGCTACTGAACAAGAGGTCCGAGACGCAGTATCGGACCCAGATGCGCCCATTTTCCAGCAGGCTGTAAGAAGACGTCAATCCGTGGTGCATGTACATGACTGTCGATGCTAATGTTTCTTCTTCTTTAGCTCCTTAACTCGGACCGCCGCGGCCAAGCCTCATCCACCCTGCGCAACGTAAAAGAGCGCCACGAAGCCATTCAGAACATAGAACGTCAAATGGTCGAACTCGCGCAACTCTTTCAAGACCTCGACCAGATTGTCCAGGAGCAAGAGCCACTCGTTGCCAACATCGAACAAAAGGGCGAGGAAATCCACGACAACGTCCAGGCTGCCAACGTCGAAATCGACGGTGCCATTGTCAAGGCACGCAGCCGTAACCGCAAGAAGTGGTGGTGCCTCCTTGTCATCCTGCTTATCATTATTATTGTGGTGATTGTGGCTGTGGTTGTCACACAGGTCACCAAGGCACCTGCTAATAATGCTGCATGAGAGGCTGACAGAGTGTAGCAAGGACGAGGATTTCGATTGCATTAAAACGTCGCGTTCTCGACTACTGCCTATACGCTATGCTCGTGTAAGCCGAAAACTATACCCACCCACCTCCACCGTCTCCTTCCTTTGTTGGTCTTTCTGAAAGGCTGGTCCCGTACTTATATGTAATACGCCTACCGTTCGGTGGACATGCATACCCTCATCTCTCTTGTCATTTCTTTCTTTTGTTTGGAAAATCGGTTCTTTTGTAGGTGCTCCAACGCTCCACGGCGTTTCTTATTCCCAACGCTGGCCGATTTGCATTGCGGGTTACTCGTATACAGTTGTTTAGAGCTAGCTTACGAGCTATCGAATAGAAGAATGTTGAAACATTTTGTATCGAGGTGCGACAATGCGTGACGGAGGCCACACCTCAAGCCCCGGTTCCATGCCATCTGCCCTTACCTACCACAATCAAACTTTACGGAAGATGGTGGCGAAGAACAGTGACCAAGTGACGTTGCAATATGAACATGTACGACGCCAAATCTCGGGGCAATCTAAATGGCACAGGAGCCGAATAACAACCTGGGGTAAGATGCACAATCTACCGACAATTTAACCACTGGAACGCCGTTGTCATATATCCTGGAAACAAGCACAGACAAGGTAGAGAACAAGCATGGCACTATATCCATTATATTACTGAAGGAAAAGCTTGGACAGAGAGATTGAGGGTATAAGGAGTGGCAATTCGTTCCTATCTGGCATGCCATCACCTCCTACTGCACCAGGACAACGACAGCAACGACGACGACGACGACAATGCTTCGCCAAGCAGCTCTCTTCGCCCTAGCCATCGCGGCCCCTACCATGGCCCAAGTCACCGAGGGCTTCGAGAACGGATGGGATCAAACCGCATGGCCTACTTACGCTCCTGACTGTTCTCAAGGCGGGAAAGTCACTCTGGATAGCTCGGTAGCTCACACAGGCAAGAACAGCATCCGCGTTGACGGAGCAGGAGGATTCTGCGGACACATGTTCGTTGGCACGACGAAAATACCTGCTGGCGATGTTTACGTGCGAACATACCTGTACGTACTCACCTCGTACTTCTCCTCCCCTATCCAATCCCTCGCCCCTACGCAACAAGAGAAGTCAGCAAGAAAACCCTCAATTAACCCCCCCACAGCAAAGCCTCAAAAGCCCTAACAGATTCGCACGTAACCTTCATCACCATGCCCGACTCCGCCCAGGGCGCAAAGAAACACGTCCGCATCGGAGGGCAATCCAAAATCCTCATGTACAACCGCGAAACCGACGACGCCACCTTGCCCGATCTATCTCCACAGGGCATTGCGGCATCGCAGCCGCTACCGACGAATGCTTGGACGTGCTTTGAGTACCATTTGGGTACTGATGGTGAGCACTCTAGTGTATAAGCTGCCATGTAAGCTACATACTAACCAATGTTCCAGGCAGCGTAGAGACGTGGCTGAACAACGCGACGGTACCGGGCTTGACGGTGGGCAAGGGAGCGACGAATCCTAACGCGGGGCAGTGGACCAGGAGCAGTGTCAAGCCGAAGATTACGGCAGCGTATTTTGGATGGGAGAGCTATGGGGGTGATACTAATACCCTGTGGTATGATGACATCGTTGTTAGTGGGTCGAGGATTGGGTGTTAGACGGTTGCGAATATGAGAGCTACAGAAGGTTGTCGTCAGCCTCTGGATGGTGTCAATATGATGAAACTACTTCAACACGCGCTCGCCCGTTTACTTTGCATACGCTTTGCAGCTTCGTGGAAGCTTCCTGTCTATGCACAGGGGTGGTGTGGTGTGGTGACACAGGAGCCTGGTGACTCCCGCCTCCCGCCATCCGGTGTGGACAAGCGGATCCTCGACCCAAAATCCCTCACCTCATGTCATCTGAGCAGCCCAACTCCACCAAAACCTCCAAAAGGACCGGCTGCTAACCTTGGCACAGGATCTTGGTGTGCGAGTTTCTTGCTCCGAACATGGCAGCTGGCGTGCAGCACGATACTCTGTCCGGAGTGTGTCGATCAGCTATCGCCTGATCCCCATTGGGTTGGCTTACGGCTCGCACTTGGCGAACAAGCGGAACCAAGCCCAGGGAGCACCGTGCCACACCTGTCTTCACCAATGCAGACGACCAGGTGAGCGGTGAAGCCATGCGTGCCATGCAGCAGGACCCGTACGACTACAGCACGAGGGCCACCCTACCATCACATGGCAAGTCCTACAACCCACAGCGGCGCATTTCCCAAGTGCATTCGCGTTAGCTTCCGCCGCCCGCAGCTTGCATGCCCGCCCATTGCGCGAACAAGATCGAAACCAAGAGACGGTGCGAAGACATGCCTAGACCCTGGGCTGACGCTCGCTACCCTTTGCGACCTAGGATTCGGGGCATTAAGATGGCGCTGGGGCCCTCTGCACGTTTGTTGCTACCACTGTTAAGAACCTGGGGTTCGCTTTCTTTCACGCTCCCACGTTTGTATTCTGGGGAAGCTTTTGTGGGGGACTCGGCGTTCTTCTCTGCCCTTGCTGCTATTGCTCCTACCACCACTGACCCACCCCCGCCTTCGACATGTCTTCCATAGCAGCGTCGGCGAGTGCGGCGCCCACGGCGCCTATCAAGGCTCCGCCGCAAGCGGGTATCCTCGAAGGCGTCAATCCAGTGCATTTCGACAAGAATCATCCGATTATCTTGTTCATTGTGCAGGTATGTCGTGCTTTACTACCAGTTTATGCATCGCTTCCGAGGATTGGCTTGGTGGGACGCTTCACCAATCTAGTGCTACCACCATCTTTTGTTTGCGCGACTCTGGTTCCAAAGCACTGGTTCTACTTTCGAACGAATGGAATCCCGTCTTGGATTTAATTTTCTATACCTTTACAAAGTCACGAAAAACGAAGAAAACTAACCATGTTGTACACTATAGGCAGGCATCATCATCATCTTCTGCCGCGCACTCAACTGGCCCCTCTCCAAGATCCGCCAACCACGTGTGATATCAGAAATCATCGGTGGCATCATTCTGGGCCCTTCAGTCATGGGCCGGATCCCCGGCTTCCAAGCCTCCATCTTTCCAACCGAGTCCATGACCAATCTGAATCTGGTTGCAAATCTTGGTCTCACCTTGTTCCTATTCATTATCGGATTGGAGGTAGATCTCCGATTTTTACTGAGCAACTGGAGACCGGCACTGAACGTTGGTCTGGCGAGTATGGCGATTCCGTTTGGCCTTGGGTGCGCTATCGCTGTGGGCTTGTACAATGAGTTCAAGGATGAACCGGATACGGTTCAGATTGACTTTGCCATCTTCATGTTGTTCATTGGTGTGGCTATGGCGATTACTGTAAGTTTTGGAAGATATGGGGGAGGTGCTGTTCTTTGCTAACGGAACAGGCCTTTCCTGTGCTTTGCCGTATCTTGACGGAACTCAAGCTACTCATGACTCCAGTTGGTGTTATTGTTCTCTCAGCCGGTGTCGGTAATGACGTTGTCGGTAAGTTGCACATCACAGAATCATTCATGATTCTCGGATTGACTCTATGCAGGATGGATTCTACTCGCCCTCTGCGTAGCCCTCGTCAACGCTGGCTCGGGTCTGTCAGCGTTGTGGGTTCTCCTCACATGTTTTGGATACATGCTCTTTCTCGTGTACGCCGTCCGACCAGCATTCGTCTACATCCTGCGTCGCCAGCGCGCACTCCAAGACGGTCCCAGTCAAGGCATCATCAGTCTCACTCTACTCATCGCTCTGGGATCCGCTTTCTTCACCGGCATCATCGGTGTTCACCCCATTTTCGGGGCGTTCATGGCCGGGCTCATTTGTCCGCACGAAGGTGGTTTTGCAATCAAAGTTGCCGAGAAGATTGAGGATCTAATCGGCGCACTCTTCCTGCCGCTCTACTTCACCCTCTCTGGATTGAATACCAACATTGGCCTCTTGGACTCTGGTATCGTTTGGGCCTACGTCATTGGTGTCTGCGCTGTAGCATTCTTCTCCAAGTTCCTTAGTGCTACACTTGCGGCTCGTGGGAGCAAGATGCTGTGGCGAGAATGTTTCGCTGTAGGATCATTGATGAGTTGTAAGGGATTGGTGGAGCTTATCGTCTTGGTGAGCAATAACCCTACCCACTGCGTCGAGCCGACACTAACAGTCACAGAACATTGGACTTAATGCCAAGATCTTGAGCACGCGAACCTTCACCATCTTCGTCGTCATGGCCCTTGTCACTACTTTTGCGTCATCCCCGTTGACCATGTACTTTTACCCCCCGTGGTACCAGAAGAAGGTCGAGGCGTGGCGTCGCGGCGAGATTGACTGGGATACTGGCAAACCGCTCGACGGCTCTGAAGACGGTGTAAACTACGAAAAGATGGCCGCTGAGAAGATCCAGCGAATGACCATCTACCTCCGCCTGGACAGCATGCCCAACCTCCTAGCTTTCACCTCGCTCTTTGGCGGAAACGCAGATAAGCCAGCGCCCAAGACGCATCCTTCCAAAGACATCAGCACAAGCAAAGAAACAGGCGAGACATCTCTAGTCGAAACCGCACCATCCCGCCCAGTAGAAGCATACGGACTCCGTCTACTTAACCTCACCGACCGTGGCTCCTCCGTCATGCAGGTCTCTGAACTAGAATCGTACACGGCCTACGACCCCGTCGTAAACACGTTCCGCACCTTTGGTCGTCTTCACAACCTAGCCGTCAGCGGCGAGGTGCTCGTCGTGCCAGAATCTTCATTTGCCGAAACCCTGGCAACACGTGCTTCAGACTCCAACTTCCTCATTCTCCCCTGGAGTGAAACAGGCGGCATGTCCGAACAAGCCATCATCGAAGACAAGGGAACGAAGAACAAACTGGCCGCCTCAAGTTATAACTCGTTTGTGCATGAGACGCTCGAACAAGCTACTATACCCGTCGCAGTACTCATCAACAAGAACTTTGGCGGCAGCAAGAACAAAGAGGTGAAGCAGCGGCTGAAACTTACCAGAACATACAGTAGTATCAGTTTGTCGAGCGCTCGGGACAAGGCGGTCACGGCACCTATTGCGGATCGAAGCCACCACGTCTTCTTTCCCTTTTTCGGTGGCAACGACGACAGGACTGCGCTCCGCTTAGTCCTTCAATTGGCCGAGAACCCACAAGTTACTGCTACGGTTGTGTACTTTGATGTACCGGAATCTGTTATCGGTCCTCTTTCAAGTACTACGCCAGTCTCCTCAACGGTGCTGGGCAAGAACGGGGAGGCTGTGACGACAACAACGACGACTTCCTCGCGCGAGCAAGACGCAGCCTTCTTCTCTTCGCTGCGCGCTTCGCTTCCTGTAGACTTGGCGAACCGCGTTGTCTTTGAGACTGTGGCGTCTACTTCACCCGTTCAGGATGTTATTGCCCGCGCGAGTATTGAAGTTGGTCAAAGTCCAAGGAACGCAGGTGATCTTGTTGTGCTGGGCCGAAACGTTGCCAGGAACAGTGTGTTGGAAAGAGAGAACACCGCAGATGAGATTAGAAGTAGTTCGGGTGCAGCGGGGACGTTGGGCGTGCTTGCCGAGAAGGTTTGGGAGGGGAGACTGGGAGCTAGTGTTTTGGTTGTCAAGGCGGGATTGTGATAGCCTTTATTGTACCTTGGTGTTTGGGGTGTTTGGATAGGGACAGGATGTCACGACCATTTGGACTGGAGTTTGTTTGCGGATTCAATATTGGGGATACCCCTTAGCTGGAATGGAACGTTGCTTCATGCTTGCGTAATCCAAGACTGAAACCTCATCTCCACAAGTGGCGCATTTTCCATGATCAGCGGCAAGGAATCGTCGTTCGTTGACATTCCTACCTCATCTTCCTTGACCGTGGCTTGAGCTCGTTCATCGGCTGCTTCCTTGTCCCGTGGATTTTCACTGGAGACCATGTTGTCAATCCAAAATCATCACCGTGCTGCGGCTCCGCATACAACGTCAGGTCGTCGTCCGTCGGTAGACTTTATACCCACCGTTCCAACGTCGAATAACCATGGAGCCCGTTACGAGGCCTGCCTGCGTACGTATGCGGGCTTCCATGCGTACGGGCTTCCATGCGTGCAGGCGACCTCTGGGCGTAAGGCGTTTCCTCGAGGTACACGTGTGCTGTAAGCATGTATCATGATACACGTACCCTGTGCATTTGCCGCGGTACACGTACTTGGTGCTACACCTACGTATGTGGGGTGTGTATTCAAACCGCGGTCCACGTCATCTTCCCCGGTCGTGCTGCGGGCTTTTCAGAGAAGACCCGAGTCGTCGCAACTAAGCGATTCATCATTGATTGACACGGAAAGTTTGATGAGCAACTGACAACGTCACTTGAGCATCCTGGGAGAAAATTGTTGGAGCACACGTCCGCTGCAAGCCCACTATGAAGTTTTGGTCTTATCGAGGATCCATCCACGTGTGTGCTGGCTGTTCCGCGGTGGGTCATGACGAAGACCGAATGTGGAGGTGAGGACGAAGATACTTCCGTGAGCTCCATCAACAGAGCATCCCGGATTAAATAATGGAGAAGCGGTGACGGATTAGCTAGAAGGTCATCGAAGGAGAAAAAAAAAGCTGGTGTGGGTCGAGATGGTTATCAGCTTTCCACAGTACGAATATGGTGGATGTCAGAAAATGGCCAATGAGAGGTGGTGTTTCGAGTATATTTGAGTGTGGACGCGTAGACGTGGGTATTTGTATTACACTCGCATGCTAGTTGTGATGCGATTTGCCTGCAGCTGTAGACGATATGTGTTTTCTCTCTATCCACCGGCGTGCAAGTAGAGTTGTATGACTTGAGGCGGCAAGTACTCAGCCTTGCGCATGAGTAGGATTGCGGGAAGATGGAACAGTTAGTTCTGCAAGATCGTATGCACATACGGAATCCAACGATGAGGTAGGCAATGCTCTGTCGCACCCGTCGCAATTGGGTTATGACTTGCGGACGATCGCCCGAGAGGTACGCCACCGAGAAGCTCCGTGCCGCGCCTGCGCCTCACCAGCAGTTGGAGAGGCGGCTGACCACCTGACTGGAATGTAAATACTTGGAAAAAGCATCACAACTTTACGATGCTAGATGCAAAGAGGGTATGGTGGAGGTGGCGTCGTTGACAATTGTCCACCAATTGCTGCAAATTTGATAGTCAAACAGTCGTGGTCAGTGTGATGGTGGAGTCTCGGTGTAGGTAGACGGACGCGTGGCTAGCGAAGATCAACGTCCCCACTAGTGCACTAAGGCGCGCCGCAAGGGTAACCGCAAGAGGAAGCAACGAGGGGACAGGGGAGATTGGAGGCAGCGGACTCGCGTTCGCGTGCAGGTGGGAGACTCGTGAGATGAATGTACCCATTGTACTATTGGAAACGTTTTACACGGGGGGAGTAGCGCCAACGCAGCTGCTCGCATGGCGGACCGCGAAGAAAGCTCATTGGCAGCGATAACGTAATGTGGGAAGGCGCGTCATGGCGACGTGAGGACGAAATCATGGAGCAGCTTCAGAGGAGGCGGCGGAGGCGGAGGCAGAGGCAGAGGAGTACGAGTGTAGTTGATGTCCAACGCCAGCAAAGCTTGAGTAGCTTCGAGACTGAGCAAAGTGCGCTTGGCACGACGCACGCAATACATTGACGATGAGAACGAGTGGTGATTTGCGACGCTGACGCCAAGACAGGCGCTTTCTAGAGGGTAAAGTGGTTCACTGAAAGATTGCGCAAGCTGTAGTGCGAATCTGCCACGCTTAGCGAAAGCGTCGCCTGCCCCTGCGCTGGACGGGGGACTGGCAGAAGCAATGTGACGAGTGTCGAGGGGGCCGATGAGTTGTGCACGCGGAGAGCGACAGCGGGCGGCAACGCGTGGATGCGCAAGCGGGTTGACGGCCAGAGAAAATGCTACGCTGCTGCTGCTGATGCGGATGTGACAGATGTTGCGTGGTTGCAAGGCTTTTGGGCGGGTGGTGGGCGTTGTGGGTTCTAGACATGTGGAAGCCGCGACAGGGCCGCGTCAACCCGGCTGCATTGGGTAAGCGCGAGTCGTCGTCGTCTTTGCCCCATCCCTCAATCTATTACCCTCGTCCGCACCTGTCCAACCCACGACTCCACCACCTATCGACGACCAAAACCGTGTCGTCCAGCGCTGCATAGCCGCCTGCAACGCGAGAGTAGAGACATTCCCATCTCTTCGCGCCCACGACCAGCAGAATTCCCAGAATATCTGCCTGTGAGTGTCTCGTTGCTGCGCCGCTGCCATCATCGGGCTGTGCACTGCCAATCCGCAGCCTGTCGACCACGCTATACACGCACACACACGCACACCCACCCACCCACCCACACACACACCAACGACACCTCGTCACCCCAACACCAACTCCTCAAGACTCATCACCGCGCACAACGACATTGCGACTGCAGCTCGCACCCGCCCACGATGGATCACCACAACAGCGCCCACCGCGCCCGTCAACAACATGTCGACACCGACAGGCTGGCTGCCGACATGACGGAGCAGTTTCGGCACGTCCTCAGCGCAAAACGCATGAACGACCTCACATCACGATCATCTCAGTCACGCTCCTCGTCGCCAGCACCAAGAGACTTTGGCACACCCCAGCCGCCGCCATCGCAGTCTGCCCCACCGACCTATGCTTCCATTAGGAACATTCCGCTCGTCCCTGAGGCTCCCCGCGATGCGCGATCGCTCCGCTTCAAGAACATGCTGCACTCGCTCTCCAACATGCCCGTACGGTGGGAAAACCCCGGACTCCTCGACGAGGCCCTTCGTGTCATCCCGCTCGAGCAGATTTACAACGAGGCTGAAGAAGAGAGCCAAATACTGCAGGCCGAGGGCGAGAGCATGGGCAAGAAGGCCGCCTGGGGCTACCAAGACTGCGTCGTCCGCGCTCTACTCCGATGGTTCAAGCGATCCTTCTTCTCCTGGGTCAACAACCCGCCGTGCTCGCGATGCTACTCGCCAACCGTTGCCGTTGGCATCACACCACCACTACCTGACGAGCAAGCCCGTGGCGCCAACCAGGTCGAGGCTTACCAATGCTCCCACGAGGGCTGCAAAAACTACGAGCGCTTCCCACGATACAACGACGCATTCGTCCTTTTGCAAACCCGCAAAGGTCGATGTGGCGAGTGGGCCAATTGCTTCAGCATGCTCTGCCGCGCTGTCGGGTCAAGAGTACGCTGGGTGTGGAATGCAGAGGACCACGTCTGGACCGAAGTCTACTCCGTGCACCGCAAGCGATGGGTACACGTAGACGCCTGTGAAGAGGCATGGGACAAGCCCCGGCTATACACTGATGGTACGTTGCTTCCTCAACACTCACACCTCGCCAATCCACTAACAAACTGTTCCAGGCTGGGGCAAGAAGCTCTCCTACTGCATCGCCTTCTCAGCTGACGGTGCCATGGACGTCACTCGCCGATACGTCCGCGATGCCAAGCACGCTGCCGAGCGCAACCGCGCACCAGAGGCAGTCCTGCTTCACATCATGGACGAGATCCGAGCCACACGACGCGCCAACATGTCCAAGCAGGACAAGTTCCGCCTGCAAGGTGAAGACATCCGCGAAGCCAAGGAGCTCCGTGCCAGCGTCATCTCATCCATTGCACATGCCGTCAGCAAACTCAGGCCTGAGGACATTATCAATGCCCAGGTCACTCGCCGCCTAGACCCCGACGCCCAAAAGGCATTGGAGGGTCGTATGAGCGGCAACGCCCAATGGATACGATCACGCGGCGAGGGTGGACAGCAACAAAATCAGCAGGACCCTCGGAATCAGCATCCGCGTTGAAACCATGGGCGACCCCACCTTCCCTTGACCACACGTGGTATCTTTTCATCGCGCCATGCCTACAACGTAAGCCGAGTGAGGCGACAGTGCACTTGCACCTAGCCCTCGAGCATGTAGAGTTCGATAGAAGTCTCGATGCCCTTCCGACGTGGCCCCGCGACATTCGTTACGCGGGCGACACTCCCGCTTGTACAATCGTAGAGGCTGGGATTCATCGTCGTTTCTATTCATTTGCGCTGGCGTTTCAGGCGCAACATCCAAGAGACATAAGCGATAACCTCTAATGTATGCACCCACCTCCGCAGAGGCTTTTTTTTCCTATTACTTTGGCATCACTTTTGGCGACGGATTTTCATTGCTTCACTGCCGTCTTCACTTCAACTTCCTTGTGTGCACGCGGGGTTTTGCGGCACTGCTTATACCATTTTGGATTACGATTCGCGACATTTCCTATGTCTTTTCTGTATGTTTACGAGCATTTTGGCACTTGTACGCATGACGTATGAGCTTCACGTTTCAGGCATTCATCGCAATGCTGGCACTGTCTAGAGAAGGATGTGTTGTACACCGGCAGTGTGGGGATCCGTGGCAAAGGGCTGTTGTTGTAGTGGTGGTGGTGGTGGTGTGTAAGAGGGGTTGCCGCGCGTCCACGGCGCCCAAGATATAGGGCTTGCTGCACGATTGGTGCGAGAGGATGTGAGATGGAAAATAAGAGCCAAGATTGGCGATGTTTCTGCAAACCACATGCACCGTCTTTTCATCTCAACAAACTCGTGATTGTGTGCGACCAGGGTGATCAAAGTCGGTAGGTGAAGGATTTGCGGGGACGCGCGTTACGAGTACGCAGGCTGGTCAGGAACACGGAAAGAAATGCCTAGGGTCTACCCTCCGCTGTCGAAACATGCATATCAAACGTCAAACAGACGAAGAAATCATGATGATGCGAGAAAGCAAACGTCATACAAGACTACATGCAGTTTCATCTCCAGCATTCTGCTTGCCTGCTTGCACACGAGGATGAAGGATAGTACGGAATTACGAGTCATGTAAGATCAGCAGCATCATCATTATCATCATCATCAGGCGGGCCGTTCGTTTCTCCAGCTCTTTCCCAAACAGGTTAGCAGGTGCTGCGCGCAGGGAAAAAGCAAACTATTCCAAAAATAACCCGCCCTTGAAAGAATCGCGAGTGATGCGTGTGAGTCTTGACGTGAGACGACAGTCAGGCCTTTCGCCAAGCAAAACTCCAGATTCGGTGACGAGGGTCTATGAGGCTCTGCGACTGTTTGCCTATGAAGAGTTCTGACTGCCAACTGCTGAGGTGGATATTAGGCCTGGGCCCAAGGCAATGGTGTTTGGTAATTGTGCGAGGTACTGCCGCCCTTCTTCCGCGCTTTGCGTTCTTTCGTTGGGTGTGGGGTTGGGCCAAGCCCACGGTATCCTGGAGGGCTGAAACGGCCATGTGAGGCATTCGTGCCTTGATAAAATGGTGTATATGTCTTCAGGTGGGATTGTGTTCGTGAAGAGCATGACAGCTAAACATGCTGCCATGGGGTTTGTGAAAGTATTGCCTTGTCCGATGACCGCATGGCCTCAAGGCCGATATAGCACCGTATTCAGGGCCTAGCAACGCGCACTCACACCGGCGGTGCTCCCACGCATGCCAACACGACACACGCACTATCCTATCCTCCTACACAGCATACTTGTGTCAGCACTCTTAGCCCACCATAACCCGCAACCGTCGCAAGCCCGCTGAGGCTGATGGAAGGCTAACGCAGGATCAGCCACTTAGATCCCGCCGCGCACGGACGACTAGATCCCCTCAGCCCCCTTCGCCTGGGCACATTGCCTTGGGCATTTCAGCTGCCGTGTTTGAAGCAGTTTGTACAAAAGCTCGTGGCGACCCGCACTTGGATTGCCCACTCATTCATCGTTCTGTCGTTTCACGTCTAGCCTTGCTGTTCATCGACTCCTATTCACCGGTGACCCTAACCACGACCGCGGGTGCACCATTGCCATTTCCTACCAGTCGATTGGCGCTGCTTCCTGAGTGATATCAGTCAGCCTTGCTTGGGTTACCACAACACCAAACACCACCACCACCACATCAACAACCGCAAACATGGGCAAAGTCGGGCGCTTCGCGTGTGTTCTCACGCCCATGTGCCTTACCCTCGCATCTTTGATATGCTTCGTCATCGTCATGCTGGGCCAAACGCCATGGTCGGGCAACAACGCACCAGCAACGGCCTTGGGGCGCGACCTATACTTTTTCAAGGTATGCATCCTCCCAGTCTCGTAAAGGCGCACGTCTAACACTACAAACAGGCGAATACCGGAAACATCACAGCCGACCCTGATACCCTCGCCGACAAGATCCCTGACGGCATTACACCTGATGCCGCAAAGGACTTCCTCGATGCCCTAAATGGAAAGCTCTCCTCGAAAGAGCTCAAGGACTTTTACCAAGTCGGCCTCTTCTCCTACTGCGAGGGCGATCGCGATGCCGAGTCCGGCAAGGAGACCATCACATACTGCTCCGCGCGCAAGTTTCAGTTCCACTTTGATCCTCTGGCTATCTGGCAGATGAACAACACCAGCATCCAAGAGGTTCTTGGCGACAAATATGACAGTGGTATGAACGCATACAAAAAGGCTGCTGGGTGGATGAACTGGGCTTTTGTTATTACCCTGGTTCTTACGGCTGTTGAGTTTGTGGTGGGCTTCTTTGCCATCTTCTCGAGATGGGGTAGCCTTGTTACTACTGTTGTCTCTACCGTACGTCTTCCTCCTCCCATCCAACCAATTCAGTTCTAACATCCTACAGGCACAAACCATCTTCGCCATCCTCGCCGCTGCAACTGCAACTGCAATCTACGGCACCATAACCGGCGTCTTCAAGACCGTCCTCGAGCCCTACAACATCGGTTCCTCCATGGGCAGCCAAATGCTTTCCGTCCTCTGGCTCGCAGTAGCCTTCTCTATCGGTTCCGGCTTCTTCTGGTTCATCAGCGTATGCTGCTGCAGCGGAAAGAGCGGTCAAAAGAAGATGATGGTGGAGAAGACGCCGTACACATACGAGAGGGTTGCGTCACCTGCATTTGGCCAGAGTGGGCACCAGATGTCAAGTTGGCCAAAAAGTCAGCAGGAGGCGCCCAAGATGGGGCAGCCGACGGCTTATGAGCCGTTTAGGTCGAGGGTTTAAGTTGGAGAGTTGAGAGCTGAGGTGTTGGAGCAGTGTTGGATAGTCATGGGATCTGTAATGACGTGTCACGACCATCTTGTGGGAGGTTTCTGGGTACTACATATACCCCAACGGCGTTTGGTATAGCATTATTACAGTTTTGGCCCTCTGCGGCACGAGAGGTTTTGGACAGTTTTGCATACATGGATACGAATCAACACCAGTTATCAAAGAGAAAAGTATATCTTATTCTAGAGAACTAGAGAACTAGAGACAAATTACTATTAAGCTATAACGTGGTTCACAAGCGAGTGGCCACCCCAAGCGAGTGGCCACCCTAACACTAGCGCAGCGCACGCGCAGCGACGCAGTACAACACTACAACAAATTACTATACTCTACGCAATACTATAGTATTATTCAGAAGCGTTGCTATTATCTACATCCTCTATTTCTACTTTGCAGGTGTAGGAGTTGTGCCTAACCTCGCTGCAACGGCCGCAGCGCCTCTCTGCGCGCACCCTCTTCGTAGGCGTCTCGCCGTCCTTATGCCTACTACCCTCCTTTTTAGCAATTAAATTAGATACCTTACTAACTGTTAGAGTCTCCTCTGCGCGTACGTACCGCCTTTTGCGAGTCTTGCGCTTTGTAAGCGTGTTAACAGCGTCTTAAAGGCTGCTTACTTCCTCTCGCATTAACACTATATTATAAGCTATTTGCTAAGCGCCTTTACTTAGCTGCTTAACCTGCTAATCTAATAAGCTTGCTGGTGACCCTTAGTAGTTTTGCATGCGATTTTAAATTAGCGTAGATTGCGCCTCTATCTCGCGGGCGTTGCGCGGTGTTTGCGCCTCCTAGGCGATAGTGCCTAGTGCAGGTGGTGTTGGCGTACGCAGCTGTACATCTAGCTTTAATAGTACAGCCTCTAGATTGTATAGGACTAGCCTAGCACCTTAAAACCCTGCGCAAACGTTCTTTAGTGTAAACGTCTTCTTATAAGCTGCTTTAAAGGCTAGTAGGAAGGTTTCCTTGTTAATATAGTAGATGCGGCTGCGTGCTAAGAGCGAGATTCTATCGCTATAGTAGCGCTTTAATAGCGAGTAGGGGACGACGTTAAGAGGCTGTAGGAGGTGCGATAAGTAAGATAGCATGTAGAGAGTAATAATATTGTTCTCCTTGTAGTAATCCTAGAATTCTACTAAGTAGTGGCTCTTATAGCTGTTGATAATAAGTAGCCTGTACGCCCTAGTAGAAGATGCCTTTGTATGAGCATTAAAGTGCTTAAGCTACGCGAGTGCGCAGTCGTTGTTGATCTAGCTAGTAGAAGAGACAGTGATAATCTAATCGCGAGGTAGATTAGCGAACTAGGAGGTAATAAGGACCTTCCCTGCAAAGATAAGGAAGGGCGGGATAACGCGCCCTGTTGCAGAGACGCCTTGTACTAGAGTTACCTACTCGCGATTGCTAGGCTGTAGTTTCTTCTGTTTCCTAGGTTTCTCTAAGCCTGTAACAACAAGCTAAGAGGATATCTTGCCTATTATAAAGCTAGACTTATTAAAGTTCTAGGTGTCCTTATCCGTAATACTATATTTCGCCCTTATTGATTGAACCAGGCTAAACTAGGGCTGGATAACCGCTAGGTCTTCGCAGGCAGCTCGCTAGCAATTATACGGACGGCTCTATCGTGTTCGCACTTTAGGTGTACGCTTGATGAAGTTATTAACCTAGTTCTTGCCTGTAGGCTTCCTACTACGCTCCCTTAGTAGTCTATTAGCTATATCTCGTACGTGTGCCTTTGAGAGCGGCAAACTACGTAGACTCTCTTTAAGTATACGCTCTACGATCGCCTCCTCTTCTAGCTTTGTAAGGCGCTTTGAGTTTGGCTTACAATCGCGTTGAGAGCGTTGTCCAGCGCGTTGGCGGCGTACGGTCGTTTGGGGGACGTTGTAGACGGCTGCAGCGCGCTTTTTACTTAGAATCTAGTTTGATGTAATATCTGAGATTGCTAGGATTATATCTCCTTTAGTATAAGCTAGTTGTACGTTGCGTTGTTGAGACATGAGGCGATATTGCTGCGAGTGCGCTGCGCTGGTGTTGGGGTGGCCACTCGCTTGGGGTGGCCACTCGCTTGTGAACCACGTTAATAGTAATTAATAGATATTTAAGCTCTGTTCTAAATTAGACTAAGCTCTTCTACAAACTTCTAGTGTACTTAGGAGTGCGTTGCTATCCACCGTCTTGTCCTATCTACTGGTAACGCAAGACGGCCTTACTTGCGCTACTGAGCCCACGTTCTGCCGCCCTTCCTAGCCATCTACCAACAATGCACCTTCGGTTGGGTCCCTGCGCGCTGGTCTCATCTTCTTCGACTTCACAGATACCGCCGATGATCACTTTGGTTAAGAGCCATGGCAGGTCTACGAGCCTGTCCGGGAACAACCCGCAAATCTATATCCACAAATGTCTTTTGGAAAGCTTGATCTCGAGATTGTATACCTCTTGGACAAGTTCTACTGCATGCCCCACGACTCTGCGGCCTACGGCTTTGCTGATAAGGAAGGCCTCACTGCTGCCGAACACGGGCAATGCATTTCCGATGCCCTTGCGGCTGTTAATAATAACTTCGACTTCACGAACGTCAATATCCTGTTCATTGCGCCGCCCAACGGCACCGAAGAGATCAATCGCCCTGCCTTATATAACATTCCTGCAACTACCCCGAGCGGTCGAGAATCTGCTGCGGGTACCGTCATCACATTTGGAGATGACCTGTACGCGAATGGGAACTGGAAGACCGTCAACCACGAGACGGGCCACACAATGGGCCTACCCGATCGCTATCCTTACGGCTCCGGAGGCAACGGTCTTTGGGTTGGGGCTTTCGACATGATGGGCGTCGTCTGGGATCAATCACCTGATCTCTTCGCCTGGTTACACCTAGTACAACTTGGGATGGTATAGATCTATCTATACTCGGTATGACCTCTTTTAGCATTAATAACAGCTCGACACCTTGTTGTTGTACTATTTACTTGGGACTAGGGGTATTTAGGTGTTATCTATCCCTAAGCTTCTCTTACAATAACGCCAAGCTGAGTATAGGTCCTCTATTTTCTATCTAGGAGATCTGGGTAGTGGTTTTTAATCTAATCATAGTGTTCTACAATGCCTCAGTGGCATTGGATAGGGTCTATCCGATGTTGGACCGAATACGAGCCTTGGTGTCTCCACCGTTCAAAACGTTTGCCTTCTACCATAGTAGATTGCGGAGAATCAAATCCATTGTATCACCGAGGCAGGAACGACGACACATCGTCTGAGTCCAATTCAAGTCGATGGCGGTGTCAAAGCTGTTGCCATCCCGGTAAACGCGGCGGACTATGTCATGGCGGAGGTTCGTTCTACACAAGGAATTGACCATGCCGCATGCCGATCGGCAACTGGTGTCCTTCTATATACGGCAGACACCGCGCTTGGGAGCGGCGGTGGCCCGATCAGGATGCGATAGCGAGTGGAATGGTGCAGCATTGAACGATGCGTCGTTGCAGGAGGTGGGTACGATGTTCGACTCGAAGTTGGGCGTAAAGGTAAAAGTGATCGCAAGGGAAGGCGATGATTACATTCTCGAGATTGAGAGAGAAGTGTTCGAGCCTGTCCCTGCTCGCACTTCCTAGTGTAGCTATGTCTTATCTGGAGTCATTATTAATTTCATTCTTATCGTCTAATCTCCGTACTATTACATACTACCTAGGTACCTGTCTATAGAACCCAAGACGGAGATACCGTTACCACAATAAGAAGTCTAGCCCAGTCGTCTCGGTGCCTCTTCGGGACTTCCGTGGCCACCAAGCACTCTATTACAATGTGCCCCTAGTATGCTCGTGTCAGTTATATTACTCCGGGCATATCTTCGGCTTACAAACAGTACTCAGCCACTAGGAATACAGCGCATTCGTCTTGGCACCTCTATAGATGTTCCGTACCTAGGTAATTAACAAGATCTCTTCCTATAAAGAGTAGATGGTTTCCCCGTTCATGGACTCAAGCCCACGCCTTTCCATACAAACAAGTTACGATACTAAACACAGTCCGAATCAATTACGGGTTTCCAATCATGCACGCCAACACCATTTTCGCTATCGCCCTCGGCGCTACCGCTGTCTCTGCGACCGCCCTTCCAGACCTACAAGTAAGACAAAGCGGCGCGTGCGATCCGTCTTGCAACTTCCCAAACAGCATGTACTGTTCCGGAAACGGTGGCGCCCTGCTCCAGAGGGACCAAATCATAGCAACAGCGGAAAATGGCGACAGGTCCGGAGCGCCTTACGAACGGGCCGCAAACAATCTTGCTTCAGGCAAATGCTCTGGAGCAGGCTACGACTTTCCCCTCTGGACTGTAAGTGTTTTCTTGTTCGCTCGAGAGATCTTTATTCACACCGTCCCCCTACCCATGCTGACTTTGAGGTTTCCAGACCGATATTCCAGGTCCAAACGGCTCAGTTGGCACGCTCTTCTATGCCTTGGCGGCGAACAACACTTTTTACTTTTGCTCCACCTCATCGGGCACACTCCCGTCGGGATGGCCTGGCCAATGCGAGGAGAGGAATTAAGCAGACTTCTCGACTTTGGTCATGTTCTTGCGTAGATAGATGCTGGGTCAAGAAGGCTATTGCGCCTTGACTATGATTAGAACTTGTGATAGACGAATCTACCTGGAATATACTGCGCAGAACCAGCAGATGCTCTTGCAAAGCATAGCAATATTAGCGCCCCATGTCATTCGGCCTACTCGTGTATGATAAGTGTGCATCGTGTTGTTAGGGCGCAATGTGCCCTTACTAAGCCTACCGTCTTTGCTTACTACTCGAGCTAGTTCACTACAGAGGTAGCTTTCAAAAGTAATTGCTAGCGCGGTTAGGTAAACCTAGAAAAAAACTACTTTTATATCTATCTCTTTAAGTAAAATAGCTCTAAACTTCTAACTTGTATAGATTATAGGCCAATATCTAGAAAATTTTATACTTTTTAAAAAGTTATACCTGAATTTCTACTTCGGTTTTTTTATTCTTACTTTTACTATACTCTTATAACTCTATTATACTTACTAAGTGTAAGGACTAGATCTAACTAGGTATAGAAGAACAAGTCCTATATACTAGGTTAGGCTAGTCTTACTATATACGCTATATATACTATTCTTGTAACGGAGACTTTGGAAACACCCTGTACCCCAAGGAGAGATGCGAGACGCGTACGCCTCTGGTGAGATTGGTACGCGCTAAGCGCATATATAAGGTGCGCCTCGCGTGCGAGGGACAAGACAAGAATTATTCACCTGATCACCCACTCTTGTGGTTTTAATATATTCAGTCATCTCTCACTATCCTTAGTAACGTGAAGCAAGCACTATTGCCTACAGTTACGCCTTTACAATTCTAGACAAGAATAACTATCTTAGTTATTACTACCCTTTTGCTAGGGGTGTTTAGCGTAGCGGTCTAGAGCTATGTCCTTACAGAGGCTAAAGCTACTAAGAAAACCTATAATAATAGCTTTTGCATAGTATTCTAGAGCTTTATTTCTAGTATCGCGATATTTTGTTAGGGTAGCTTAGCACGCGAACTGGCTCGTTACGCGAACATGCACGGTAAGCGATATCACTTCGTACAACCACCGTTATCACGTAATCACCCCGCACATCTACTCTGAGTACTGAAAGCACTTGCAAACAAATTGTCGCTATCATGAGGCAAACAGAAGAATGTTACCTTCCTTGCGACGCTAATGCATATATGAGTCTGTGATAAGTGTGCTTACACCATCCCGACGACACCGGGCTTTCCAACGAATAGGAGAAGCTGCAAGGATCTACCTCCAATGGCGACATTCGACAGTTCAATCCTCTTATGTCAGCCGCCCCAAGCCCGGTTTTTGGTACAAATGAGATCGACTTACAAATGTCGAAGACTTTATGTGATTTCGGACGAAGGTTATCGCATGGTTCTATGGAAAAGTCGTCGAGATCGCTATACTGACAATTTACCAAACTTGCTTTGGACACTCTCTCGAGGGCTAATCGCGCTTTCATATTGCTTTTGCACAAGCATCGCGACCGGACAGCCCGAGGACTCATCGGTTAGGCATGTCCTTCGGGTGCTACGCTAGCTTACCTGGCTTGCATCATACGGATCCAGCGTACCAAGCACTCACATCTCGGACATCTCCGTGCATTTGTCCGTTCAAACAAGAGCCTGATGTGTGCTTGTTTTACACATGTCGCAGCTATTGGTTGGTGGTTCATCAGATCTTACCTCCGATCACGTTTTATGTCCGCTTACTCCGCTAATACCACACACACTTTTGTTAGACTACTGTTAGAAGAACATTCGACGAGTCGCAACGTTCTGAAGTATTAGGTTGGACAAGGACTCCCTTTATTCTGTCCTATAACCTGCCGGTACGTGGTGAAAGTAAGAGTTACCTCCATAGATTTCTACCGCTTCAGGGGCTACCGGAGACATGTACGAACAGCACACCATATCCGTCTCTTACCCCGCTGACAAATTGTGCGAGTTCTGTTGTTTTCTTGTGCCAAGAGCCATAACCTTCACGTTGTACAAGAGAGTCTGACAAACCGACGTGCTGGGCACGGAAAACGTGGAGTTAAGGTAGCAGCCGCAATGAACGATATAAGCCCATAGAACAGGCTCATGGTGTCTGCACAACATCACTACGTTTCAACTCTTCATCCTACAAGCACAACTTTCTCGCCAGCCTTCTCGTCTTTCCCCCATCTGACACTGGAGGCTTCTTACTACTATATCTATACATACTTGTGACCTCCATTGCCTCCTTCCCATCATAACAATCTTTGGGGTAACGCCGCCAAAATGTCATACCTCTTCAAGCATTCTAGCGTCGGAACCTTAGCACATTACATCAAACATCGCAAGTTTGACTATGCCCGTACAATGGCAAAGCCAGTATCTGCTTCATCGTCGACTGATGACCTCCCTTTCCCGAAGGAAGGTACCACAGATGCAGCTATCGGCACAGAGCTTAAGCAGCACCAGACCACGCTTGTCGATTGGAGTGGACCAAGTGACCCGAGCAACCCTCAGAACTGGCCTCAATCCCACAAGATACTTGTGACTGTCTTACTATGTGTCTACACCTTCGCTGTATATGTTGGCTCTTCGATATATACGTCTTCGCAGCAAGCTGTCATGGACAAGTTCGATGTCAGCCACGTTGCTGCCTCGCTGGGTATTGCGCTCTATGTGCTGGGCTACGGTATCGGATGCTTGCTCTTCTCACCGCTATCTGAAGTACCAGCTATAGGCAGGAACCCTCCGTACGCGATCTCTGGCTTCTTCTTCGTCGTCTTGTGCATACCAACCGCGCTGGTGGACAACTTCGCAGGCCTCATGGTTTTGCGTTTCCTCCTGGGATGTGAGTAGAAACCCTTCTCCCTCTGCGTATGGGACACATACTGACCCCGTATTCCGATGTTTAGTCATGGCCTCGCCCTGTCTCGCAACCGCTGGTGCATCTCTTGGCGACATATGGACTATGGCTGAGTTCCCATTTTCCGTTGCTCTCTGGGCAGCTGTCGCGACCCTAGGTCCTGCACTAGGGCCGACTCTATCTTCATATGCTGTCAAAGACCTGGGATGGCGCTTCTCGAGCTGGGAACTGCTTATTATTGCCGGCCCTGTATACATTGCTATGCTGTTGATCCTACCAGAGAGTTCTGGACCCACCATCCTGTACTACAAAGCAAAGCGTTTGCGAGAGGATACGGGAAACCAAGAGTTGATGTCGGCCTCCGAGCGCAAGCAGAGGAACATGAAAGTTGGTAGCTTGCTATTCGACGCGCTTGTCAAGCCTTGGGAGATTAATGCCCTGGATCCTGCTATCTTGTTCACCACGGTGTACATGGGCTTGTGCTATGGCATCTACTACTCATTCTTCGAGGTAAGTACCCACCTTGGTCAGATCACAGACAGCACTGCTGACACGTCCATCCTAGTCGTTACCCCTCGTATACCCTGTGTACTACAACTTCAACGCTGAATCTACAGGTCTCATTTTCCTCTGCATACTCCCGGCCTGCCTTTCCGCCTTCGTCGCACATGTGCTGTATCTCAAATACCGCGTATTTCCTCGCCTTATGAATGGGACGTTTGGCGAACTTGAGAACCACCTATGGCCCGGTATGGTTGCCAGTCCCGTCATCGCGGTTGGATTGTTTATTTTCGCATGGGCATCAAGGACTTCAGTTCACTGGATGGTGCCAACCATCGGCCTCAGTCTTACAGTATTTGGCATATACTTCATCGCTCAAAGTGTCCTGCTCTACATTCCTAACATCTATCCCACGTACGCAGCCAGCATCTTCAGCGCCAATAGTCTTAGCAGAAGTGCGTTTGCGTTCGCGGCGATTCTGTTTGCAAGGCCCATGTTTCAGGGTATCGGGATCGACGGTGGTGTGAGTTTGCTGGCAGGCTGCATGGTGTTATGCTCGTTGGGCATCTTTGCGCTGTACAGATTTGGCAAGACGTTGCGAGAGCGGAGTCGCTTTGCTGTTGTTTGATGGTAAAGAAGTAATAAGTGTAAGGCCATGGGCTGCTGCCAGCTGGAGAAGAGAAGCTGTTACGGCACTAATTGGAAGAGCGTATAAAGACTTACGAGTGTTCTTGTCCCTAATTAGAACTAATGGATACATGCAAATTTAACACCATTCAACTCATTGCTATGGTTCTTCCAAAAGCGATGTGAGGTCTACTTTAGCTCGTAAAGAGGTTTGCAGCGCCATCGTATTTGATCAGGATCGGCGAACGTAAGCTACAGTAATGATTTGCACCGGCACCCGCCGCGGGTCTGCACATCACCTCCAGGGCTCGTACCGATTGTGCGGTCCACTGCAGTCTCTTGACTGCTCACAGCACGTCTCATGTACGCAAGAATGGTCCCAAGAAAGACTCCAGCGTAGTGTGGTTCCCGTTCTTGCTACAGGTTCCTCGACTGGCAGATTGCGGATTTGCGCTCACCCCGAGGTTGCATGCTCATGAGGACGGAGCATCGGCGTTGACAAGATGAGTCATGAGCACGACAAGTTCTCACTTTACAGCCGATGTTGCTCCTGCGCTTCCCATAGCTCCCGTTGCCGTCAAACCATAGGTCCCATGGCAGCGCGCTCACCAGCCCCTTGGACGTGTCGTTTTCGCGAATCCGATGGGTAGCGTTTGTCGTGAACCTCCCGTAGGAAAACTTAGTCCAAGGCTAGACTCGCCACATGTCCTTACTAAGAATAGCCTGTCTCCTAACCTCGGCTGGCTTATTAGACGGCAGAAGGAACATCAGGCGGCTGGTATGTGAAGGGGCCGCCCGAAAACAACAAGACTAGAGCGCTCGAGCATATCACATATTTGTATTATTCGTTACGCTCACAAGAAAAAGGGCGGGCGAAGAAAGAAACCCTCGTTGAAGGATGCGATTCTGACAGGGCTGAAAGGGTCTATCTCAAAAGGGAATGGTTAACGCTCGGTGCCCCTGACTTGACCATCGCTTGAACCGTAGCCGACGCCTGTTCATAGTCTATCCCATCTTGCTCGGACTCTTTCCCCCATTGGGATGAAACCACTGCACTCATGCCGCCATGAGAAGATTCCTGCAGGCAGCCATCCAAAGAACCGGTGCTTACATTGTGCCGACTGTATTTTCAGGAGGTCGTTGTGGCACCATACCATTCGCTATCCAACTCAACCGGGATTGCCGATCCATCGCAACATGTAATATCATCACGCACACAGGCCGTTGGCTTTATGTGCCAGCTGCTATGATGGAAAGACAAGCAACTACACCACCGGAATGCTGGACCGATTGCCCGTCTTAAGCCGTTCCGCTACCCTCTTTCCTTTTGCTGACGCTCAAAGGAAACCTCTCTGCGATTTAACCGAGATTGATGCTATCGATACTCAGACACGGCCCATTCACCGGTCTTTGAAGCTAGGGTAAGGCGTCACATAGAAGCGTTTCTAAAAGCCATATTGATGCTTAGCGCTCGCCCAGGCGCAGGTACAGTTGGACGCCCTATTATACTCCATACCGGAAGCGGCTAGGATCCAGGCACCTCTACCAATAGCATGGAACTACGGCAGCCATCGTCCTGTTCCTGCAGCTGTACGATGCCATCTCATTCTGCACGATGGCTTTATGCTGCCAAAGGGCGCAGTCAGCGTCCGTCCATCTCGCTCATGCAGGTACAGCCCTGCGGGCCAAGACTAGATGTAGCGCAATCTCCCATATCTTCTTTTCTCGTCGTCAGTCGCACTGCTTTCCGGTTCGTGGTCAAGTCACTCTTTCGAGTCTACATCTTAATTGCAGCATTTTTGCTTGCGTCCCTTCGTTGAGCCCGCTCATCACGATCTTTACTGGCCCCCAGCCGTCCTATCATTGAAAATCCACATATCGTAGCTCATACTGTTAATACTGTAATCATGTCCCCCTCAAACTTCACTCGCGCTGCTTTCGCAGCTGGGCTTCTTGCCTCTGGCGTCTCTGCGGCCTTCAACAATGGGGCTAAAACAAACATTGCCATGTACTGGGGACAGGGAAACGCTCAGATTCCACTGTCCGAGGTCTGCGCTGATCCTAGTATCGACATTGTCAACATTGGCTGTAAGTAACACTGACTCTTTACTGGTGGATCGGGTCTCGTCTATCGACTAGGAAGCAATGCTAACGGTATCAAATGACAGTCATCAACGCATTCCCTTCGGTAGTAGGCTCATACCCAGGAAGCAACCACGCCAACGCATGTGGCAGTGATGTATACTACGACCCAGTTTTGAAGAAGGACAGCAAGCTCTACAGTTCATGCCCTGGCGTGGGAGAAGCCATCACTGCTTGCCAGAAGAACGGCAAGAAGGTCATGCTCTCTCTCGGTGGTGGCTACCCTACAAACTACTATCTGCCATCCCCTGAAGTCGCCCAATGGTTCGCCAGGTTCCTGATCGGAGCCTACGGCCCTCCTACCGCCGCGTGGAAGGCAGCTGACAGGCCTCGTCCCTTCGGTGATGCGGTCGTCGACGGCTTTGACCTCGATCTCGAAGCACAAACCTACGACATGCCTTCGAAAGAGTACATCTACAAGAACTACGACGCCTTTGGCCTGTACGTCAAGAGCAATTCAAACATGCTTCTTTCCGCTGCGCCTCAGTGCATCGTTCCAGACGCCAGGATCTCGCCGGTCCTCAAAGCTGTTCCGTTCGACTTTGTCTTCACTCAGTTCTACAACACCCGAATCTGCTCTGCCGCCCAGGCGGTCCAGGATATCAAAGACAAGAAAACTGGCACATTTACCTTCGACAAATGGATCTCTGAAATCAAGGCTTCAGCGAACCCCAACCTCAAGTTTTACATTGGATTGGCCGCAGGTCCGGATGGCCTCCCCACTCATAAGGAAGACTACCTCACGCCTGAAGATGCGAATACCTTGATAACAAAATACAAGGAGGACCCCAGCTTTGGCGGTGTAATGCTCTGGGAAGCGTCTGTTTCTGTGCGAAACCCAACATACGGTCAGTCCTACGGCACATGGATGAAGTATGCTGTTGAGGGCACCTTTGCCAAGAACTACCACCCTGTCATGTCTTCTAGCACGAGGATCTCAACAACTACTACCAAGTCCTCGAGCACCAAGGCGTCTTCCAGCATCCCTGCCACCTCTACCAAGACCTCGTCTACCAAGGTCTCGTCCTCGACTCCTATCTCGAGCAAGATCCCCTCTAGCACTCCCACGCCTAGCACCATGGTTACCAGCAGCAAGGCCTTATCTTCAGCTCATGCTACCTCCAGCGCGGCTTCTTCATCTGCATACGTCTCCTCGAGCCTGGCTTCCACCAGCAGCAGCTCCAGGTACGTTCCCTCGAGCTCATCAGCCGCGGTTTCGTCTTCTATAGCGTCCAGCTCTTCCGCCGCTAGCAGCAGTTCAGCCTATGTTACTGCCTCTACCGAAGGCGCCAGCTCCGTTGACACTGTCTCTGCTACAAAGGAGGGCAGCTCAGTATACGTCCCTCTCCCAACTGGAAGTGCCAGCTCTATCGAGCCGTCTTCCGTTGCCACGATCTCCGCCTCAGAGTCTGCTAGCAGCTCCGTCTACGTTCCTTCCCCAAGCGAGACTCCTGCCTCCAGCGGAGTTTACTCGTCAGCCTTAAACTCCAGCGACATCTACCCCACCGGCTCATACTCCGCGACTACTCCAGAAGGTCTCTCTTCTACATCTTGCAGTACCTCCAGCGTTGCATACTCTACTGGCGCTAGCTCCAGCGACGTCTACTCATCTAAATCTTCGAGCAGCAACGCGTACTCTGAGTCAACCCCTGAGGGCGCGTCTTCCACTCCTTATGCGGAGTACAGCATGTCGTCCGTCGTCTACTCATCTGGCACCTACTCCACTGCGTCCCCGGTGTACCCCACCTCGACCTACTCTGCCAGCAAGGGAATGGACTACCCTGCCTACCCTGCAGAGAGCTCCAAGAGCGATGCTGCTTCCAGCACTGACTACGAGAGCGTGCCATCGGTGACCAAGAAGCCTGAACACTCTGAGTACCCCAGTGTTCCTACTGGCTCTACCACCACTGTCGTCACCAGTAAGTTTGCCATGAACCCAAACGTCCGTTCGACCATTCGTTAACACCTCTCCCAGCTACCTACGTCGACGTCTGCCTCACTGGTCTGACCACCGTCACCACCACATACGTTGCAACCGTCTGCACCAAGTGCGCCGCGAAGCCCACTGGCTCGACCGACGTACCCGAGGGTTGGACCACCAGCGTCTACACTGCCAACACGGTCACTATGACTCTCACCAAGCCCATCGTCACGGCTACCGCCGACGTGCCTGCACATCCATCGTCTGCTCCTTCGGTCGCATACCCTGTGGACTACCCTGCTAAGCCTGTGTCCTCCAGCAAGCCTGCATACCCTGCTGTCCCTGAGGCGTCTATGCCCGCATACCCAGCTGGTCCTCAGTCCTCCAAGGCTGCCGAGTACCCTTCTGTCCCAGAGGCATCTATGCCCGCATACCCATCTGCTCCTCACTCCTCCAAGGTCGCCGAGTACCCCTCCGTTCCTGAGGCTTCAAAGGCTGCAGAGTACCCATCTGCTCCTCAGGAATCCATGCCCGCGTACCCTGCTATTCCCGAAGCCTCAAAGGCCGCTTCTTCTTCTTCTTCTTCTTCTTCTTCTTCTTCTTCTTCTTCTTCTTCTTCTTCCTCCTCCTCCTCTTCCTCCTCCGCCGCCGCCGCTAGCTACCCGTCCCACCCCATCGCTTCCGAATATCCCAAGAAGCCTGTCGAGCAGGAGCTTACCAGCACCGTTCGCACCACCTCTACCCTGAGCAAGGTCTCCGTCCCCATTTACACTCCTGCTCCTTACCCAACAACTGCTGGAGGTGCCGGAGGTGCTCCTTACGTGCCCGCCGGCTCTGCCAGCGTGTACCCCACCGGTACTGGTGCTGGTGCTGGTAAGCCTACCATGCCTGCGGAGTTCACTGGTGCTGCTAGCCGTGCTGGTGCTGGATTCATGATGGTTGTTGGTGTTGTTGGTGCCATTCTAGTTTTGTAGGTCTGAGGGTTGTAGGGTGGTTTGGATGTTTACGTTTCTCATGTCAGATGTCAGTTTGTACGTTGTTTCTTAGATACCACTATATAATATACATGGTTGTATGTCAGGCGTGTACGCGCGATTGTTGATCTTGTTGGGTACTTGGATGAATATGCGTCATGTTTGATGAATTCTGTGAGTCGTGTATACGTGACCTGTGTTTGCGTGGAAGGACTTAAAATGGCAGCAGAAATGCGATTGCAACTAAAGGGCAAAAGTCTTGCGATGTAGTAGTATCTCATATTGAGGCCATCACACATACCTTGCCCGCTCAACTTCGCAACCATGCTCTCAATAAATATACAGATGCTACCATTCCATACACTCTTCCTCCTCACCAAAAGATATAACGCCCATTACTGTGTTCCCATCGATTTCCTCCACTAGTTATCACCTTCCTCACACCGCCTACCCCTCAGCCCCAGAATTCATACTACGAATCCCTCCCCCTCCTTGGTGGCGGACTGCTAGAATCCCTCCTGCGACGCGGTGGCGGACTCGCACTGTCATCCCTCGCTCTGCCTTTACCCTTGGATGGCGGTGGACTGCTGGAAGCACGTCGACGCCTGACAGGCGGGCTACTAGAAGCACGTCGACGTCGCGGTGGAGGGGAAGGCGAACGAGACGGGGATGTAGTATACTTCCGACGGCGCGGAGGTGGAGAGCGGGATACGGAGCCAGATGGGCTACGTCCGCGACGCGTTGATTTGCCCTTTGGCGGCGGAGAGCGGGATCTAGAAGATGAGGGACTGCGGCCTCGTCTTCTGGGTGGCGAAGAGCGGGATCGGGAGCGAGAAAGGGAGGATGAATATGAACGCTTGCTCTTGAGTTTGCGTGGTGCTGGAGAACGTGAATGTGACCGAGAGCGGGATGCGGAGCTGTAGGAGCCGCTTCTGCCACGGCCTCCGCGCTTGCGAACTGGCGAAGGGCTGCGTGTGTATGAACGTCCTCTTGAGCTGGACCTAGATCTAGACCTAGATCTTGAGTCGTCACGCCTTCTACGGACCGGGCTTCGGGATCGCGAGTAGCTGCTTGAAGTGTAGCTTGATCTTGATGAAATACTGCGATCGTCGTCCGAATCGCTCTCTGGCTCAGGTAGCGGTTTCGGCTTAGGCGCACTGTTCTTGAGCCAGTCACGCATACCCTCTGTAAGCACACCCATGCCAATTGCGGTAAAGAAGTTGATTGAGAAGCGCGTCTTGCTCTGGTCGTCCGCATCGGTGGGGAAGATACCGGTAAGGCTGTCCTGTAGCATAGGGTCCTTGAAGCGCTCCACAACCACCTTCTGCCCGAGGGAGGCTAGGAGCTCTTCGAACAGAATCTTGACGAAGATACGCGAACTAGAGGTGGTGTCCTCTTCCGTCATCTTGACCACCTGGAAGACGTGCCAGCCGATACCGTCAGATGCTAGGAGATGGGCGAAGAACTGTGCGATGATGCGAAGTCGGTTCGTTTCAAAACGATGAATCGTCTCGTAGTAGTGCGCGAATGCTTCCTCGAAAAGATCGGTCCACATTCTGTTCAGCTTGCAGAAGCGCTCTCCGATCATACCGTAGAACTTTTCGTATGTGCGCTCTTGGCTGGCGCACTCAACGATCATTGTTGTGAGCTCGTTCTCCAGACCATGCGGTAGATTAATGCGCATAAGTTTGTGCACGCACTCCTCGAAGCCACCACTGCTCTTGATGGTCAAGTAAATGGTTCGGCGCAGGTTGACAAGATCTGCATTGGTCTGATCCTTGACGTCCATGGCCTTGACTTCCTCGTCTTCCTCATCTTCAGATGATGCATCAGTATATCCGTCATCGTCGCTACCCTCCTCTTCACCCAGAATCTCAGCCTTGATCTTTGCGTACTCTTCCTCATGCGCTTCATAATCAGGGTCAACCTTGAAGATGTTCAGACCATCCTCAACCTTCAAATCACCCTCAAGCGTGTGGTTGTGGGTGATCTGATCCTCCTCCTCCACAAGATCCAGATCTTCCCGGATGACCGGGTTGTCCTTGTACTTTGTGCGGCGAACCTCGAAAAGGACCTCGATCATATATTGTGTTCGCTTATCGATGTCGGCTTCGTGGAGGATGTTGCGCATCTGGTCGAAGATGGCATTGGCAATCGCAGGCTTCATCTCGTCGAGGAAAGCGCCGACCTCTTTCATGATACCGACTGCAATCTCCACCGAGTCGTCGGAGGGCTTGTTGAGCAACAGTAGCAGGATCTCAGCGATCAAGATCTCGTGGACGACTTGCGTGTTGACGAGGTGCGAAAGGAACGTGGTACTGGATAGCGCGACAGCCTTGTCGTTCCTCCTAAAGCCCTTCCTGAACTGCACAATCAGACGTCGAACCAGCAGGTCGCCGACTTGAGGCAGTTTTGTGTTGACAATGGCGACCATGGCTGCATAGATGGGCGTGAAGGGGAGACTAGCCGCTTGCGCCTTCATGATGGCTCTGCAGAACAGACCGCGCCCGCGCACCAAGTTCTCAGAGAACAGCTCTGGCACAATCATCTTGATGTTCGCCGTGTTTGTCTTGTTGATCAAACCCTGGATCGACTTCTTGAGCGCCTCCCACGCCATGCGCTGGAACTCGGGACTCTTCTTATCCGTAATCGACTTTTGCATCTCACGCAGTCGCGCAGGAGGAATGTACGCGCCGCCAGCACGTGTCTTGGAATCGTCAACGGGCAGCTTGCGGGTCGCGCTGAAGGCCTTCTGGAAAAGCTTCAATCGCGAGTCGTCGTCCGGAAGGTCGTCGGTTGTAGGCTTGGGCGCCGGGCGACGGCCGATACCTCCATTGCGACGGTCGTCCTCCTCGTCATCCCTCCTACTTCTTTTCGATGGCCCAGCACTCGGTCCATCGTAGGGCGAGCGCTCGCGTTTGCGCGGAACTTCCTTGGCATCATCGAGCTCCGGCTCCGGTGAGGGCAGTCGAACGGCAGATGCGACTTCCATCATCGGCCAGTAGGTCGTGTTGAGGGTGAAGGATATCGGTGTAGAGGCTTGAGGCTGGAGTGACGCGCTTCGCAAAAGTTTAGCTCGCAGGCAGTTGGGCGATCCAAGGTTGCGGCGAACGGGCCGGGGTTTCGCCGACAGGGGTCCTTGACTTGGCGCGACTTTGGGGGGAAGGGACAGCGAGGTGATTGCAACCACCAAATACTCTAAGCTAACTCACTCATTCACTCTTTCGTCAAACTTCACAATGGTATGTTACAATCACTCAAGCAGAAAAGATTATGGGTACTGACAATATGAAGGCCGATCGCCTCGTAGGCCTCAGCATGCTCGTCGCAGCGACTGCCATCTTTGTCTACTACACCGTCTGGACACTGTTCATGGTATGCTTCTATACTCCCACTTGGCTCTGGAAACATGTTCTAACATTCCCCTCCCCCTCCCCTCAGCCCTTCGTAGATGACGACCACATCCTCCACTCCCTCTTCCTCCCACGCGTCTGGGCCATCCGCATCCCTGTCATCCTCCTTATCCTCGGCACCACAGTCGTCGGCAGCTTCCTCTCAGTGGTTATGATAAGGAGCAATCGGAAGAAGGCGCTCAAGGCCAAGCAGAAGAAGGCCTCATAAGCCCGACGCGGCTGGGGGGGTTGCTAGTGGTAATCTTCGGACACGGGAGTGAAACCTGAAGCTCGCGTGAAAAGCACTTAATTGCACCAACATAATTAGCTTGGTAGCTACAGAAATAAAACGTATGAAGAGGTCGCTGGGATTGTTTAAATGTTCAATCTGGCCTACATGATAACCTGTGTTGACAATCGGTCTTCCGGAACAGGAGCAAAACTCAGACCGGACACACGAACATGTAATTGCCGTTGATACAAATTATTCTTGGTAGCCCTCGCACTCTCTTCCAAGGCATAGTAATATCATTCAGATGTTCATTCTAGCCTACATGATATTGCAGTTCTCTTCCGTAATGACAATCGGTCCACCACCCTCTTCTCCCTCCTCACCTCCACCTCCAGCACCCTGCCCCCTCGCAATATGCCTCGCCAACTGCGCAAAAACAGCCTGACTAATAAAATAATCATCCCTTCCACCCTTCCTATCCAGATCATTCTGGCTCGTAATTTGATAACTCTGGTGCATCCTCTTCCGACTGCTCAGTCCACCAGGCGCAACCTCGTCATCGCTGTCGCTCGGAGCGTCGACTGCAGGCTCACTTTCAGTCTCCGTGGAGGGTTCGGCGGTGCGGTTGCGACGTCTGGAGCCGAAATTGAGACTGGAGAAGGATCCTGGATCTGATGATTGCACACCGACACCTTTGCGTGCGTTACGCTGGAGTTGGGCATCTGGAGAAAAGATTTTGATCGTGTGATCGATACCAGAAACCGCCATTGTAGGTTCGTAGGGGTGACCTGTTCGTAGAATGTTAGAGCCTGTTCTTGTCCAAACATATGCATACATCTAAAACTCACCCTGAATAACATTCACCACCTCCCCATCTCCCTCTAGGATGTTCACGAGCTCTGTTGTTTTGCGATCCCAGATGAACACGTGTCCAGAATCACTCCCGCTGACGACATATTCATCCTGCAGGCCAAAGTAGTTCACGTCTTTGACGGTTTTGACGTTGCAATGGCCAGTGTAGACACGTGTGTGAGGTGCACAAGGTATGTCGCGCTCGACTTTCCATCGTCTGTAGCGACTGCGGCTAAAGTCTGATCGCCATAGCATGTGGCCTGATCGTGTGCGTTGAAGTCCTTCTTCATCGACGTCGTCAGAGTCATCGTCGTTGTCCTCTTCTCCGTCACCTGAATCTACATCGCCGTCAGTGTCGTCACCATCCTCTTCGTCGTCCTCTTCGTCGTCCTCTTCGTCGTCTTCATCATCATCTTCATCAGAACTCTCGATGGCCACAGACTCCAACTCGTTCACATTAGCAAAGCTTGAAGCAGCCTCTTCCTGGTCGCTGTTCTCTCGTGTTGCCGCGCTGACAAGTTCCACATCCCGTACCGGACCCTCATCTACCGAAGGATCGATATCCTCCTGCCGTTCTCTCAAGGCTTTCTCTTCAGCCCTGATAGCCTTGTCAGATATACCCTGACCGCCGAACGCGCGGTCCACGAAGGCAAACTTGATGTTCTTGGAGGCGTTGCGCAATACACCCCTCCCAACTTGATACACCCATCTCCTTTTGGCCGCAGCGCGAGTTTGTGTGGGCTCACTGGAAGATCCTGACTCCGAGGCGCACTCTTCCTCCCCAGTAAGATCGGCAAAAGGTACGGTGAGCGCATGGCCAAATGCATCGACAGCCTGGATTTCGGAGTGGAACAGAACCCGACTTGCGTCAGTCTCGAACTTGGAGGCGTCTACGTTAACAATGCTATCATCGCCTGCCAACTCAATCAGATATGGAATCAATCGCTCCTGGATAGCATCCATATCCGAATCATATGGGATGGGGAAGCGAGCACTACCACTTCGTCGCGAGAAGCCGTCTACAACCGCTCCCGGGCCGCTATCGACCCATAACAGTATGGCCTTCAAGAAGTCATATCCAAACTGTTCGTGTCGTGGAAGATTGCGTTCTCGTGGCGCCGGTTGAATCGAAGCAAAATACTGAGCGATCAGTGCATCAGAGCTGGATCCAGTCAACAGCTGTCCTCCCAGGACTCGCGCTAACGTGCCGGCTGCTTGCACGAAGCGGCGAGAAGCTGCTCTGCTGTCGCGGAGTTTGTTTTGGACTGCAACGTCCACGGGATCTGGGTCGATTGGATAGCCCCATTTCCTGTCTATCTCATCCATGTCGGACAAGATCGAGTTCGCCAGGCCTACAATGGATGTGCACGCGAGTTGGAGTCCAGACTCTCCAAGGTCTTCGAGATTGAAGATGCGCTTTGCTATCTTGACTGTTGTACTTGCAATGCGGTAATGATCTGATGCACGCAGGTCGTTCAACTCCTCTTGGCTCATGCGGTTCTCGGCAGGAGGATGAATGCGGATATCTTCGCTTTGGCCATTTCCGTACGTCACTCGTAGCGCTAGGTCTTCATCAGCACTTTCAGTCCGTGGTCTTGACTCGGCTCTTTCGACGCCTTCTTGGGACAAAGTGCTGGACTTTGGTCGCTTGCGCTTCCTATTTGTGTCCTTGACGCGATGGCCAGACCCACCAGTTGACGTCTTGACGGGCGTTACCTTCTCTCTGGCATCCGGAGCTCTCAGAATGTCGAAGCTGTAAATATGGTCCTGAGACCAACTCACGATGAGCTCATTCGGCTCGGCATCACTGATTTTGCATGCTGTGATATGGCCGCCGTCGTTTCTGTTCATACGCTGCTTTCCATTGGGCGCGAATTTCTTGACGCATTGTGTTGCTTTCCCCAACAGCTCTTCGTCGTTTTCACTCCAGTTCGCTGGACTGGAAAGCCTGGACCCCCGCTCGTTGTTGATATCACGGCCAAGCATACGTCGGTCATGCAAGAAGCAATGGAGATGCGCTCCGCCCAATGCAATGTAGTGCGGCTGACTAGGCGAGCAAGATACCGTGTTGAGATCTAGTCCGTACCGACTGTATGAGATCAGGGGCGGCGGAATGCAGTCTGAAGCATCTTCGTCCCTCGCCCACGCGGGTAGCATGGTGTCTCGTGCAGGTGGGTATGCCTTGGAGGGTTGCCGTACATCCCACTGTCGTACCTCTCCATCATTCGAGCACGTAAGGAAGTAGAAGGGGTTATCTTCTGTGACAATCCGCTTCACGGTGTCGGCGTGGCAGCGGAATGCCTTTGCGTTAGTATCCCCTTCTGTTAGCGTCACCCTGCTGCGTGCTCTTCCTGCACTTGCTCCATTATTGGATCTGCCAGTGGATCCGAAAGCCGAGTGCCCCGAGTGTTCAATGTCAAATATCCTTACATCATCTGTCGCGCTGACAATGGTGCGATCGTTCGAGTAGGGCATGAACTTCACGGAGAAGATGTTGGACCGGTGTCCCGTCTGGATAGACGTAGTGAGGCTGAACTGCGAGGTCGACGATTCGGGATGGTACGAGTGGATGTTGATACGATGGTCGTCGGAGCCAGAGGCGAGAAGGCGACCCGAGGTTGACCAGCTGGCGCAGTTAGACAATACTTTCCGGCGTACATATTGGGAAATGGCATACCTGAGAGCATTAACGCATCCGTTGTGGCCTTCCAACTCGTTGACAATGTCAAGGTCGTCAATCCATTTGCGGTCACCGTATATCGATCGGATATCGGAATATTTCCTGGGCTGCTGTCCGACTTCCCGCTTTAGCAGGCGATCGTAGACAGTATACTTCATCGTGGCACGTTGTGTAGCCTGTCAGAAGCTTGTATGGGTTTGGGGAGGGTAGCTCGAGGAAGCAGCAGAGAGACAAATGGTATGTGCAAGGCGATGCTTCCAGAAACAGCTAGGCAAAGTGCAAGGCGAGGCTGTAAATCTCAGTCAGGTGGAACGATACATAAGTGCAATGTCTTCTGTATGAGCATCGCGGAGCTCTGGAGGTGAGTTTAGTTGAGTCTGTGAAGGCTGCGCGTTTGCGTGTCTTTGGCGGTCGCAAGAAATGACGAAAGGTGACTGGGGCCGTCTCCACCACGTTTTGAAGCTCCAAGCTTCTCCCCCGCGGCCTCCCGCTGCTGATCCACAGCGCTCGTCTTTCCTCCTGCATCACGATTGAGCCCTGACTAGTTTGCGACATGACGAAAACGGCTCGACGACAAAGCTCTAGCTGGTGATGCACTACTGGTCCATTGCGATGACTGACACCCGGAATCCGGTGGACGCTGACAGCTCACTGGAGGACGCGCATAGGCTTCTAGCCTCTTCTCTCGTTGCGAGTACCCCGAATGCTGATGGCAACAGGTCATCTTCAGACGATATCAACAAAGACGACAAGATTCTTTACGCCAATGGAACCAGACAAGTCATGAATCAAAAAAAATCTTTATTCTATCGGAGAGGAACAGGCCATCGCCAAGTATCAACAGCCTTTCTATGCACACCCACAAGCACAAATGCGAAAACACGCCATTTCAATGATGACACAAGATCCAATACCGCATCAGGTACATCTTTCATCTCATCCAATATTGTCCTTGACCCATCGAGCCATGATCTACGAAACGTGAACGAACTGGCCCATAGCCGGGACACCATCAACGACAACGTAGATGACGTAAGGACCGGCTGGGGCGATGGCCTTGTTAGGAGGCATGGTGACAGTCAAGCTCTGGTCGGCGGCACCAGCCTTGAAGCCAGTGTTGTCAAGGTAGACCATGCGGTGACCCATGTGAACAGAGTGGGTGACGAATCCACCGTAGTAAAGCGAGATCTTGACGTCCTTGGCGTTGGCAGGAGCAGTGAACTTGATGTTGAACTCCTGGGTAACCTTGAGGTCCTTGGACGAGATCTGGACGTTGGAAGGACGGGTAGGGTTGCCCTGGAGGTAAGGAGGAGTGTAGATTTCGTTGCGGAACTCGGTAACGTAGGGGTTCTTAGCGTCGGGTGTGAGGATGGGCTGCTCGACGGGGTTGGAACCGGTGATGAGGAGGGTACCGTCGAGGAGAAGGAGAGCGACACTGTGGTAGAGACGGGGGATGGTGGAGGCAGGGCCGGTGGTGAAGCGCTTGCCCTTGGGCTGGTTGGGGTCGTAGAGGAGGACCTCGAGGGCGGGGTCCTGGGCAATACCGAAACCTTGAGCACCCTCTTGAGCACCGTTGACCCAGACAACGGTACCGTCGGGAAGAAGAGTTCCCTCAACCATACCACGGCCTTCGGGCATAGAGTCCATCTCCCACTCTGGGTCGGCATCGAGAGGCCTGATACGACCGCAAGATGGGTCACCAGGGGCGGTAATGTCCTGGTAAGGGCCACCACCGCAGATGACAATGTCGGGGTTGTAGTCGTTGGCAGACGACAGAGGAAGCATGACGGATCCGCCAGTGTTGGGGTAGGTGCGGTAGGAACCGGGAAGGTCAGGCAGCATGCGGACAACGGTGCCAGTCTCAACCTTGAAGATCTCGGCAGACTTGGCGACCTGGACAAAGACGTTGCCGTCCTTCATCAGGTGCATGAAGGGGTACATGTAGTAAGGCTGGTTCTTGCGGAGGATTTCCATGTTGAAGCTGGTTCCCTGGGGAGTACCATCGGCATTGAGCATCTCGTAGGTGGGGTTGTTGTTCTCGGGCTTGGTGGGGTCGAGGCCGTTCAGGGATCCAGAAGCGACAAAGATTTCGTCGTTGGGCATGATCTGGACGGAAGCGTACCAGCGGGGAGTGTCGAGCTGAGTACCGGGCTCGTCCCAGGCTTGTCCATCGAGCGACTTGTCGGTAGCGGAGCGCTCGAGGAAACGGATGCCGCGGAAACCATCGCCAACAGTGGGGTCGATGAAGTCAAGAGGAGCGTTGCCACCGAGCGAAGCGAAGCGGCCGTCAGCAAGGAAGATACCGCCAGAGCAGAAGGCGTTGGTCTTGTAGGCCAAGGGGGTAAGCTCGCCGGTGACAGGGTCCCACTCAGCAGAGTAAGCGAACTGGCCGTTGGGGAGCTTGAGTTCAGTGTAGTCCTCGACCTTGTCCAGGAAGGCGACCTTGCCGTTGGGCATGAGACCAGCGTGCATCACAGGGACACCAGAGCGACCCTTGAGGGCGATGCTTCCGCCGTTGGCAGCGCGGGGAGCAGGGCTGGCAGCAGGAGCAGGAACGCTGGGAGCATTGAGGCAGGGACCGTTCTGGCAACCCTCGCCACAGTGAGAAGTGGAGTTACCACAGTAGCCGTACATGGAGCAGCAGCTACCTTGGGCCCAGTCACCGCAGACAGTGTTGCCGAACTTGGCTCCGCAGCTGCCGTCGGTAGTGGCGACACCGGTAGGCTTGGAGGCGGCAGCAGTCGTGGGCTTACCAAGGACGGGCTCGCCAGAAGTGGTAGACGAAGGGGGGCGGCTAGAAACAGGGGCTGGGACAGCCTTCTCGGGCTGGCCCTTGGCAGGTGCGGTGCCCTTGCAACCGTTCTGGCATCCGTTGGCAGGGAGACAGTGGCCATCCGTCTTGCCACAGTAGCCGTAGGACGAGCAGCATCCGCCAAAGGCACCGTTGGCATCGCACGTAGCGCCGGCAAAGTCCTTGCCACAGCGGCCGTCGTCTCTAGCCTTGGGAGCATCGGGAGCAGCGGCCTTGGTGGGCTGGGGAGCAGGCTTCGCAGCGCCGTTGTCACAGCCAGAGTGGCAGCCGGTGCCGCAGTGAGCAGCTGTGTTTCCACACCATCCGTACTCGGAGCAGCATGTGCCGGAGTAGACTGTGCTCTTGGGGTCGCACAGCAGGTTGCCGTTAGCCGGGCCGCACTTTCCGTCGGCAGAGTACTTGGCAGCCTGCCTCTTGGCGGGAACGACACGCAGGGATGATCGAGAGACGAGCTTGGAGTACTCGCTCTTGAGATCCGGTACGCACATTTCGTTCTCGCCGCAGTGCTGGCCCGTCAAGCAGGGGTTGATGTTGGAGTTGCTGTCACACCTGGGGTTAACCCAATCGAAGGTGATGTTTGCGCTGGCCAATCCGGCGAGGACGCCGAGGCCGAGAAGTGATGCCTTCATGATGAAGCTTCAGCTAGTAGAGTGTGTTAGAAACGAGCGTGGTAAGAGAAGAAGAAAAAAAGAGTGTGCAAGCCAACGGATGGAGCTGGCGATCGTTCGAGATGATGTTGGAGAATGGGGATTACAAGGGCATATGTAGTGTGATGAATAGCATGGATGATCAGGGGAGGGGTTGGAGCGACGCAAGGACGGTTATGGAGTTTTTCTTTTTTTCTTGAGGGCGGATAGATAGCCGTCGTGGGACGAGGTTGATGTTGCAAAACAGGAGGCGAAGACCAAGCATGCACGGCGAGGTATTTTGGGAAGCGGCGGGGGAGCCCCGCGCGGTACCGAAGACTCAGAAGGAAAGTACGTACCTCGCGAAAACAAATTAAGTATTACTACAGAGACTGCGTATAGGGTGTCGAGGCAGCTGGAAACGAGTGACAGCTGTCAAGAGAGTGGTGGTAATGAACGAAGTGCTGAAGGCAAGGTGCTTGCAATGCGCCTACAGCGATGGAGGTGAAGAGGACAGAAGCGGGCGCGCCCAGATTCAAGTACCTGCGTGGGAAGCGCGTATACGAAGACGGCTCAGCTGTGCTAGTCATGGCCTCGGCCGTTTGCAACTGGGAAAGGAAAAATTCAGGCACACACACACTCGACGCGGTGGCCAATGGCGGTCCTGCTGCAGGACAGCCGCAAGGGGCACGGGCGGTAATCTCGACGCTGCTGGCCAATGTCAGCCCTGTGCGGTCGGATCGTCGCGGGGATTGGCCTCGTCGAACTTCTATTCCCGGGCGCAAGGATTGGCTCCCAATGCGCCGCCAGAGGGGGAGACGGCAATCGGCATGCGCTGGGCCTGATCCGAGCAGGGAGTGGGGAGCAGTGACGCTGGATCCCTTACGATGTACATGGCGCGCTCGCAGAAGGTGGGTCGTGACCGCGAGGCCGCTGATAAGGAACACGATGCTCGCTGCTCGCTGCTCGCTGCTCGGGCACGACGACGACGACGACGACGCCAGCAAGGGATCGTCCTGGCAACGTCGAAGCGCTGTCACCAAGCAGGCGGACGTGGTCAAGCCTTTGCTAATGCAGGACAAGCCTTGCACGCCGGCCACATGGCGTCGAAGAGATTGCAACCACGGTACGCCTCGGAACGCTCTTGCCCAGAAAGGGAACTTGCGAAGCGTGGCTCCCCACACATTGCTCGCATGCGGTTAGCGTAACAGGGCCTCATTCTGCGTCAGGGGCAAGCACGACCCCAACACGTCCTGCAACACCAAGACTTGTACTGCAGGTTAAGTGAAGGAAACCCTGCGCCGAGTAAGCTTCGAGCGTTGGAAACAAACAGCAATCTCACCTTGCTGGCGCCCCCTCTCCAAAGACGCCGATATGTTTATGCGTTCCGGCGGGCCTTCTGGAAGCCCTAAACGCCCCCGTATTCCCACACACAGACACACCGGTCATCCTCCTAGCCCAACGAGTGGGCCATCACCATCACCACCCTGCTGCCGCGACCCAGAGACGGCACGACGTGACAAGCTTTGGTGACATCCACGCGGTCGGTTGTAAGCGGCTATGATGCAAGTCGATCAAGTCCACCACCTCCCCCGTCCGCGTATCGGGATATGAGCAGTTCGTAAGGAAATTGCTTCCAGGCTGATCGCGAGACACGCTCACGCCACCTGCCAATATGATCCCATCCACCGTGCTCCAGGTATCCTGCCTTTTGCCTATGGCCCATGCCGGACCAACACCGACAGTTCGATATTTGACCGATCGGGTTGCACCCATCAACGCGTGCATCTTTTCTTCTTTTTTTTCTCCCCCCTTGGTCTGTATCATCTTTCAAAAGACGCTGCAGATCCGACTCGCTAAACCAGGAAGCTAAACCGACTCCGTACGCTGGCCTAAACCAATTCATTCCACTTCGTTTTCATGCGTCGGGGGTTCGCGTCGCCGCGCCACTATTCTCGTATACCATGTGATTTTCGGTAGATGAAGTGCCTTTCCGCCCGTCGCAGCATCCGTCGGGATAGCTAGAGTCCGTCGACGATGGGCCCCAATCTATTGAAAGGCTTGTGACTAGCTTTGAGCTTGCTACCATTGCTTCGACTTCCGGTCTCGATGAAATTTACACCAACCCGTGGTGCTCGGCTCGTATCGATTGTGGGTCGTGACGTAGTTTCTTTTTTCTGCCAATTTTGACAATTCTGCCAAAAACGAGTTGTGGAGGGTGCAAGTGGTTGCCGACCAGCTCGGATGTGCGGCGCGGTCAAGCAACACGAGGACGAGGACTTGTCAAAGAAGCTCGACATCATTCTGCTGCACATTCCTTCCACTTGTGTAGTAAGCTGACATGACTACCTTGAAACTAGTCCTTAGCTTGCAGCCTTCGCGTGTCCTTGGCGCACCGTGCATTGAAGCTGCATCACCCTGTCTCAAACAACGTCCAGGTGTGAGCCTGTCAGGGAAAAGAAGCTGCACTGAAACCCGAGCTCAATATGGTCCACTCGGCCAAGTACATGTCCACCCTGACACTCTATAGTGATATCGCCTCCGTTTTCGCAAACCAATGAACATGTATCGCTCAAGGCCATGCCTATAGCCCTTCTGTCAACGCACGCAAATTCACCTCTGCACCAAATCCTGCAAGTTGCCAAGTTGCCAAGTCGTGCTGCATTATCTCCACCACCACGTCGGTCGTCTACTCGAAACAACTGACATGTGCAATACCATGCTCAAGACAATCATAGAGTCGTCCGCTACTCGCACCACCCATTGCTAGACGTAGACAACACCCAACACGTCTCCACACCGCCATTTGAGATGCGAGAGCCCAAATCAGCCATCTCGAAGCTGCGCTACCGCGCTCCCTCTAGTCGCCTATACTCTTGCCCACGATACGTTGACTGTACCATCAGCAAAAGACGACTAACCATCCAACTACCGACACCCACTCCCCCTACCACGGTCACCACTATGGCACTCTCCCAGGTTGCATGACCCATTCGCAAACAGCCTCAAAACAAGGAGGCCAGACCACTCAACCGAAGCCCGTGTGACACTCGCTTACAACCGTCCAGCCTTGCGAGACGTTACACACCAAGCATTGTCTCCAGGAAGGGTTGCGAAAACGGCCGCCGCACAAGGTGAAGCCACATCGTCCGCATCTCGGAGACCACAAACTTGATCAGATGCCCCACGGCTTCGGCCCTTGCTTCAAAGGGACCGATGGTGCGACGACTAGATGGGTAGCAAGGTGACGGGTACGCGGATCCTGCTATTCGCATGAAAGAGCAGTTGGCTGTATGCCGGGAATGCGATTCCACGAAAACGACTCGACGCTGTTGCCGAATTGCGCATCCAATGTTCGTCGAGCTGTAGTCGTCTTCTTCCTACATGACTTCTACCTACTTTTTTCTCTGCACTAAACACTGCTTTGCTCAAATACCACCTGTACCCTTCCACAGCATCCCTCGCCTTTACCCCCACCCTGCTAGGCGCCCTCCACTCTGCCGAATGACCCTGTCATGACCAGGTGCTGGGGACACCGCCGGGCTACCCACATATCTCACCTGTTACCGGGTGGATCGGGCGGGGAGGCACAGGAGCGCGCGTCTGGGTATGTAGGAGTGCAGGCCGCGGGAGTGCGCAGCGAGGGTGTTTGGCGGTGGGAGAGAGAGAGAGAGAGAGACGTGTCGGCGGTCGAGGACGCAAGGAGAAGTTGGCGGTGAAGGCTGGGGAGCGCCATGTTGGATGAGTTTTCGCGACGCGGGTTGATGCAGCTTGTGTGGGAAGGGTAGTGTGTTGTTAGAAAAAGTGATCAAGATTCAAGGCCATGATACATGTGTGCGGATGCGAGACCAGGTTGCTCTGATTAATAATTATACTTTATTGTTTAGGGCTGCTCTATAGCCTTTGTTGTAGAGTATGTAGGTAAAGAAATCACTATAGTAGTGTTTGAATAACCAGAATCCCAATCTAACCCTTTCGCCAACACCTGGTATCATCACTCGTATATCAGCCCGTCCAAACATCATAATAAAACAAAGGAAAATGGTGTCGTGCAAGCGCGCTCAGCCATCGTTGTCCCCTCTTCCGCAGCTAATCACCCTGATGAACCCACTCGGTTTCTTCTTCGCGGCCTGCCTTTCGAGATCCCGCCTCACCGTCCTCGCGTTCTCTGCAGCTTCGATTCGTGCCCTCTCCAAGCGCTGATCTTCCTTACTGCCACTAGTCTTCCTACCCTGTTTTGGTGTCTCTTTGGGGCTGGTGCTAGGTCTTGTCGCTTCACGGTCGCTGTCCGTACTGTCCATGCTGCCTTTTCCTTCCCTAGCGCCGCCACCTCGACTCTTGACTTTGCGCCGACCCATCCATCCCGCAAGGCCTAGTCTGTCGTCGCTATCGCTGTCCCAGTCATCCCAAGCACTGGTTGTGTTTTCTAGTGCAGTGTCGACCTGACTCAAGCTTGGTCGGGATGTTGTGATTGTGGATGTGTAGGGGCAGAGGGTACTGTATTCCGATAATGCCAGACTGTCGGTACGCGCATGCGGATATGCTGGTGTTGGTAACAATGCCACGTTGGCGACACTGGAACGTCGCGTCGAGCATCGAGACTGCGCAGCCCATGGCGGTGATGTGGGGGTCATGGGAGGCGAATTCATCGCCGAACGGGGCACATGTGATTGTTGCGCGATCTGTAGACGAAGAAAAGGCTCATTGGGATCTGTAAGGGATGTCTTCCTTCGGCGCCCGAGCTCTGAGAAAGACTCAAAATCCGGTGGTGGCTGTAAGACGGAGAGCCGGCATGACGGATCTGCGAGGTGCGCTGGTAATGGGCAATATGACGTTCGTCGCGATGAAGTTGCAACGATGACATCATCGTTCAATGAGTTCTTGCGAAGTTTTTGGAGGTCAGTAGAGGCAAAGTTACGTGCGGCAGGGCTGAGAGGCGGAGTGGTTTCGCCGCTAGCAGAAGGCAGGACCATGGTTCTCGTGCAACCTTCACAAACTCCAGAGGTGTAGGTGACGGGAAGCGTGCAGGTTTTGCAGATAGCCACAGTGGTTGAGGGCGTTGCGGCATGGCCCTGTCTAAACTTGAAGGCGAAACTTGGCCGCGTCGGTGACCCGTCCTCTGGTCGATATCCGTTGCTGCTATCTGGGATTGTCAAGCGCGAAGGCTGTGATGGTTGTGTAGTCTTCTCTCTCTTCCTTTCCGTCTCTACGGCCTGTCGCTCGTACTTGTCCCAGAGCTTCGCAGTCTTCGCAGGCGTACCTGGCGGTGGTCGAGGATGTTTGAAAGGCGATACATTTCTTGCGGGTGGTGCAGCTTCGTTTGGCGCGAGTATGATCATGGTTGAGGTAGTCATATCGTGACTATACTATGTACTGGAGATGACTACAAGCGTGAGGAAAGGGAGTTGTGAAGCCTGTCAATGCGAGGAAACCGTGATAACGCGATATATACTTGAACAGATCCAGCGTGCCAGAGGTAAGCGGTGAGACACGATGCTTATCAGGTTATAGATCCGTCCCAAATAAGACAACAAGATCTGGCGGTGGCGGGGATGAGATAGTTTGGTGTAAGCTAGGATTAGACGTTACGTTGCGCCGCATCCCCGGATTAGACAGCGCTGTACACTATTGATCGTCATTCGATGAGCGTGCAGTAGCAGCGAGGTTTCCATGTCTCTATGGCTGCTTAGCGGACGTGCGAGACGTGCTGGGTCCAATAGGCGCCACGCGGTGCGACGCAAGGCGTCACCGTGATCCCGATGTGGTAGGGGTCTTAGGCGAAAAGAAAAGAAGCAAGGGAGCACTGTCCTGTCAGCATGCCACCTGCGCCATGGCGTCTGTCGAGAAACGCTCCAAAACACTGACGATATGTCTGCACCTGCAGCATGATTTGCAGTGTGCGTCGATGGCCCGGGTGGCCTTCCTGCCGGACGCCATGGGGAATCGGAACTGGGGTGACGTATTCGCTCAGTCCAGCTAGCAGAGAAGCCATGTTACTAAAACCCATTTGTGCGGTTGTAGAGAAAGTCGTGGGGCATTGTATTGGGTATCGTTGTTGTCGTACAGCATCATTGAAATGTACCTCGATGTACGTTTCTAGGACTCCTTCATTGTCCGGGAAGAAGGAAAAAAAAAGGACTGCACATGAGTAGTCTCGCAGGTTACTGGAGAGAAAGATAGGCTGAAAGGACGTTTTCAGCCTCATGACGAGTAGTCGCATCAACTGCGACAGGAGGTAAAGGAAAACGAGCTATCGTGACAGATCGAGTCGAGACTACGAGCATCGCCGTTGCCAGAAAAGGACACAACTTACACATCCGATTGACCTACTCGCCATTCGATCTGTCTATACTGCCCTGTCAGTGGCATGTTCAGGGCAGCGTCCAACGTTACATTTTCGGAAGCACAGCGTAGAGTTTTGTCCACATTTGTGTCATCGAGCGTCTCAGCACCAGCCACACGACGACCGCCTCAGCAGCCTGGGCTAGGAAACGTGAGCGGTAGACGCCGGATCAGTCCACAGGATAACGTCTTGGGCTAGTTAGGATACGTGGGGGAAGGATGAGGTTGTGGTTCCAAGGTTCGAAGTCCCCACGGCTTTCACGCTGGTGGTCTTGGCGTGGACTAGCGAGGCGGGACGGGATGGCGCCGCAACCACAACAACATGAACATCTCGTCTTCGAGTGCCACGTTAGTAGTCGATAACTCTCCGACATGACGCATCTATTTCTTGTCGTGCAGCGAGAAAACCTGAGCCCAGCCTTGGGACGACTAGGCGGCCGCGATAACACATCGCATGGTTCACTCGTCATCTCTCGCCAGACAGACCCAGGAAGGTTGCCGACGTTTACAGGCTTGACAAAGCAAAAGGGTCAGCGCATGGCGACGCAATCTTGCAGCATCGTGGTGGCTACGGATCGTGCGTACGCCAGGGACCTGCACGGTTTCCAATGTGATGGTTGACCTCGATGTCGTTATCTACATTGCCATTGACTGATCAGCCCATCCAGACCGTGGCAGTCGGTAGTCCTCGCTCAAATCTACGCTACTGCCACTCACTTCGGCATCTGCCATGGCACTTGGACGTTGCTTTTGTTTCCTCGAGCGCATCCAGCATCCACTCTAGCCGTCAATCACAGGGGGGGGGGCATAGGATTGCAACCGGCCCCGCACGCCCCGACACTGCATGAACGTCCGCCATTGCTAGCATCGGACAAAGACCTTAACGCCAACGCAACCATCTTCATCCAGCCAACCAAAGAAGCAAAAACGGAGACACTGCAGCATTTGTATATCAACATAGTTAGGCTCCTGCAGCGCGTGAGAAGTTAGCGATTCACTAGGACCGTAATCCTGTCTGGCACGCACGGAACTCCTCATACATAGCTTTGAGTCCGACCACAATGTCAACAATGCTTGCCATCTGCTCCAGCACGCTTTCCATGCCGCCGATGAAAGACGAGACCAAAAGCGATAGCGCCGCAACTGCTTGGTTTTGGTCCCAGGTCACTGTTTGTTATCCAAACCAGAGGATCGCGTTCGCTGCTGGTTTCCAGTGTCTTTGGGTATCATGATGGGGTTCAACTTCACTAGTCTAAGGGATCTGAATCGGACGGATGGAACGGTGGTGCTACAACAAGGTACTGTTTTCACAATCTCTGTCAACCTGCCTGCAGAGCTGATTGTGCGCGTCTAGCTGGCTATGATGAAGGCGCGCCGGCAGACATTGTTCTCTATCCGCAACCCTCGCCAATCGATCCGAATGACCCTCTTCGCTGGCCCCGATGGAAGAAGCACGTCACATTCGCTTCGGTGTGCGCCTTCACATTCCTGACAAATTTCGCCATTGGAGGCTTAGCGCCGGCATTCTACATCCTCTCCATCGAGTTCGATAAGTCAACGGACGAGACCTCGCATTTGCTACTATACCCCATTCTGGTATTGGGGGCGTTCAACTTCTTTTGGGTGCCAATAGCCAACTATATCGGAAAGAGACCAGTCTTCGTATTCGCTAGTGCTCTTCTATGCGCATGTTACGTCTGGGGCGCCATGGCGAATTCGTTCAAGAGTCTTCTGTGGAGCAACATCATCGCGGCATTTGCGGGGTCTTCTACAGAGGCTTTGGGCGCAGCAATTGTCAATGATCTGTACTTCCTGCATGAACGAGGTAGCAAGATGGGCATCTACATGAACGCGATTGCGGGAGGTAACACTCTAGGACCGCTGATATGCGGCTTCATTGTAACGAACCTTGGCTGGCGCTGGCACAAGTGGATCGCCGTAATTCTGACCGCGCTGAACTTCCTTGCAATCCTGCTCTTTGTTCCCGAGACGCGATATACGCGCGAAGAAATCAAAGGCGTCGGGGTGGCCATCTGTCCTTCAAGCGATAAGATCGTCATGGCAGATGAGAAATACCTCCGGCCGAGGTCAAGTAACCGGATTCTGCACCAGTATGTAAAGAAGACATGGAGGCAGGACTTGAGCCTGTGGAGTCAAGTTTCAGATACGAGTCTGGCGAAGATGTTTTTACGGCATGTATAAAATTGACTTGGGTGAGGATGTAGCACTGACGTCGAGCAGGCCGTTTCCGATGATTGTGTATCCTGCGGTCGTGTACGCTTTTCTCTGCTACTCCATATCTCTGGTTATAACCGTCGCAGTCAATATCCTCAACCCGTTTGTACTACAAGCATCACCGCACAACTGGAGTCCGCAAATAAACGGTCTGATTAACATTCCGGGTATCCTGGGCAACCTGATTGGTGCCTGGGCAGGAGGTAAGCGGCGGCACTAGAACACTACGAAACGCATGCTGATTGGATACAGGAAATCTCGTGGACATTTGGTGCAAGCGGCGAACAAGGAAGTTGCTCGGTATCTACGAACCAGAGAGCCGACTCTACTTGGTGGCCATTCCACTTGTAATCACGACAGCAGGCTGCCTCGTGTTCGGTTACGGTGTGCAGAATGAACTCTCATGGGTATCGCTCTTCGTCGGCTATGGCATGATTTCGATCGCCCTGACTGCTGTACCAACGATCACAATGGCATACGTCAGCGATTGCGCGTTGCCGGTGAACTCGGACGTTCTACTACTGGTAAATGGGCTAAAGAACATTGTGGCATTTGGTTTCCTCTACGGTGTAGTTCCTTGGGTTGAAGAGGCGGGTTATGTGAACAGTTTTGGTACTATGGCCGGCGTCTTTGCTGGCATAGTTGGTCTTGGTGCTATGTTGCTGGTCATCTATGGCGCCAGTGTGCGCCACACTTCAGCACAATGGAGGGTCATCCTGGAATGAGCGGCGCGTGGACGCCAACGTAATGTCTAGTTGAAAGCCTGATAAACACGTATAAGATGCCGTGCAGTCCATTGGGCCGTATCGGAACACAGGATGTGAATGGCAGGTACAGTGCTTACTCAATATGCATGTGAGATTTCTACGTAGCTCGAGCTTTTGCCTGGGCTTGCTCTACGAGTTTGGTGTGCATCTTCTCAATCTCGGGGATGATGAGAGACTCAATTTCCAATGATGGCTCGCCCTGTGGTATCCCTTTCTCTGTCGCGATGGACTCGCTCGCCTGAACGTCCCTCTTCGTCAAGGGATCAGCTAGACCGACGAGCGAAGGCATGCCCGATAGACTCTTCGTCCTGCGGCTGGTGGGTACGCGTATCCATTTCTCGCCATCGAGGACTGACACGAACACAACTTCCCACTTGCGAGTGAGCAGCAGGTTTCCGATGACGAGATGGTGCGAGTATTTTTCCAGCGCGTATTTGGCTTTGGTGACGAGGAGAGAAGGATCAGTTTCCAGCTTGAAGCTTACGATCATGGCGTCGGGCGCCCAGCCATCCACGAGCTGTTTTAGAAACTTGGGGACGGGTTCGAGATCGATGATCAAGCTCTTGCCCTCGGTGCGGGCAGCTGGTGGCTTTACGTCGCCCCCACGAGTACCATGTGCGCTCTGGTGAAATTCTGCGTTCGACTGTATCTTGTGCTCGACCATGCGATCTTGTGGTACGAAGAAGTCGGACACGGCGGCGGCCAAGTAGAACATGGCTTTCGGCCCAAGTGGGCGCATGAGCTGCGCAACCTCGCGCAGATTCCATAGGTACTCGGTGATGGTCACGTAGGACAGAATCAATAACTTGTTCTCTCGCTTGACCTCGGTGTACTGCCGCAGCACGCGCAACATCTGATCCTGGTGCTGTTGGTCGACCACTACCTGTCCCTTCTCCTCCTTCATGTAGTCCAGGAACGAGCGCGTGTTATGCGAGTAGTGCCGCGAGAAGGGTAGGAGCGAGAATTGGCGGTGCAGGAAGATGACGGCATAGCCGTTTTGGAGGAAGTACTCGGCGCTGGTGGCTCCTCGAGTACCGGCAGAGAAATTGTCAATGTAGCGGACTGTCTGCTGCTCTAGAGGTACCGTGGTGCCACCCGAGGTAACAAGCACGACACGGCGACCCTCATCGGCATGGCGCGTAATGAACTCGCGCGCAAGAGTCGTGTTGGTCTTGAGATCTTTTGGTGGCGGCTCGTTGGCAAAATAGTGGCTTTCGGCCTGTTGTGCGCTCGTATCCGTCATGGTGGCATGATGGAGTTGTTCGGTTGCCGCCAGGGGAGCTGAGCAAAGTAGGTACCGGTAATGGCGGGGTAGCTCCGAGCTCACCTCCCCATACATGCTGAGTAACACATGTAGCGCCAGTCATGCCTTATACGATGGATACTTGCCATCAACATGGACGTGCAAGAACCGCCTGTAACTCATACTGGGCGCCGATATCCGCCTTGTTTTCCCACGTAACCCCGTGCGGCCGCTCCGTGGTCGCGGCCCGTTGTCCGCCCGCCTCAGTCCATACCAACCACTCCAGACAACGTCCGTTGTACCTAGGCGCATTGGTGCTCAGCATCGTTTCACCGCCAGTTCGAATCCATGGTGAGCGTGCATGAATCTGGTGACAAACAACCTTCCAAACTCTGTCCAGGCAGTGGTCTGGATCCCAAGGCCGCATACTACGGTTATGCGTTCTGGCATGTCGACGCCGTCGTTTGTTTTCGCGACGAAAACAGAATGCCTGACGATTTGGATGCCTCTCCGAAATAAAAGTGGGCTCTTTCCGCCTGCTTCACGGAGATGCGCAGATGCCTGGACACGAGATATGCAAAATCTTAGCTCCTGGAGTCGTGTATTTTCGGACTATGTTCCTGCCATGCGCTACCATGATAGCGTCGACCAGAATACTTGGATATAGAAAAAGTCTACTTCACCCCGATCCCGACCAACTTTTCAGCTAAACGAGGATCGACTTGTCCAACGGGCATACTGATACGGCTGGCTTTAAGCAATGTGAAGATTTGCCTATTGGCGTGCTCTTGGGATGCAGAGCACAGTACTGTGTGAACTTCTGCAGGGTTTAGGTAAGTCGGGAAGCGGCCACCACTGCATTAAGCTGTCGCCACATGCACCAACGCCCCGAAAACGTCCTGTCTCTGGCTTGACTCTTGGCATGGAAATCCTCTTCAAAGTAGGCGTACCCCTTGTCGGACGTGGCAGTATCACCGGCTCCTGAGACGACTATTCGATTGCATATCCGAATGCAGGTTCGAGTGCACTCCGTGGAAGTTTATGTCTATATCTAAATGTTGATGCGGTGCAAAAGTCCGGCTGCTTCAATCACCAATCAAGATAGTTTCGAGGCCTGTAGAAACTTTGTTCGTCGATTTGTGGTTGGCACAGTCCAGCTCTCCTTGGTCTTGACGCTAGTCAGTAGGCCAGGGTCTTGTCTGTCGGAAGCGCGACTATGGTGTCAACTTTATGTTTGCAAAATGGTTAGTACCAGCAAAAAGGACTTCAATCGTGTTACACAGTGGTGAAGTATCCCTAAGCAACGATATTGGAACATTGCCAGTTTGAGGGTTCGCAGCACCGCGCACTGTTGGCTCAGGGGTGAGGGGGGGGTCTTTGCTAAGAAAGAGGCCTGCGAGCTGTGGGTAAAGTTCGCCAAGTGTGGTGCTTTTGTGGTAAGTGAAATGAAGGAGGAAAGCTTTGCAGATGGACTAAGGCAAGCCAGTATGTCTGGCTGAGAGCGCCACCAAAGCTCGTGCTCTCATGTGAAGACAGAGTGTCGCGGGTGAAGTTCGCCGTCGAGGACGCGATGGACGACGCGCTGTCACGTGCGACCTGCAGCTAGCGACTTTACGTAAGCAAACAGCGCGTTTGTTTGCGAAGTGAGAGAGCGACTGCTTTCCGGCGGCGACGACTCTCGACCGTCACAGCTTCGTCTCTCCACGGTCACAACTCTCCGCCTTTTCCCCAAGTGCACATCTTGACGCGATCGCAAAAATGTGAGGAGACGAGCTTCTCAACAGGCCTGAACAGCAGAGCTAACGTGGCGCAGGGAGGCGTTCAACGACATCTATCTCAATCTTTCGCGGAAGCCTGGCGCGGCTCGCTTTTCAGACTCTGGCTTTGGCTGGAAGCCCGCAAACGGCGGCGAAACGTACACCTGCGACCAGTCACAAATCCAACAGGCGCAGTGGAGCCGAGCAGCGCGCGGATACGAAATCAAGATTCTCTCGCGCAATGACGGCGTCATACAACTCGATGGGTTCAAGCAAGAGGATTTCGACCGCGTCTCCAAGGTCTTCAAGTCTTGGTATGGCATAGGTCTCGACAACCGAGAGCATGCCTTGCGCGGCTGGAATTGGGGGAAGGCTGACTTCGGCAAGGCCGAGCTTACTTTCAACGTCGCCAACCGTCCCGCCTTCGAAGTGCCCTATACCGAAGTATCGAACACAAATTTGGCTGGCAAGAACGAGGTTGCCGTCGATTTCTCACTGCCTGCCGAAGGCGACGCTGGCGCAAACGGAAACTTGGGAGGAGCCAGATTCAGAGGCAAGAAATCTGCAGGCGCACGAGACCAGCTTGTCGAGATGCGCTTCTACATTCCCGGTACAGCATCGAAGAAGGAGAAGACGGAGGATGGTGAAGACGCTTCTGGCGCGGAGGATGTCGAGGAGACCAATGCCGCTAACCTATTCTACGAGACCCTGATGGAAAAGGCTGAAATTGGTGAAGTCGCTGGTGATACATTTGCTACCTTTTTGGACATCCTACATCTCACGCCCAGGTACCATGCTCGCATCTGTAGTCTCAAAAGACAAGCTGACACCATAACAGAGGTCGATTCGATATCGACATGTACGAGAGCTCTTTCCGGTTACGCGGCAAAACATACGACTACAAGATCCAATTCGATTCGGTCAAGAAGTTCATGGTCTTGCCAAAGCCCGACGACATGCATACGCTCATCACCGTTGGTCTGGATCCTCCGCTCAGACAGGGTCAGACGCGGTACCCCTTTCTCGTCATGCAGTTCAAGCGCGACGAGGAGGTCAACCTCGATCTCAACATGAAGGGAGACCTGTTGGAAGACAAGTACAAGGACAAGCTGCAGTCGCACTATGAAGCCCCCATCGCTACCGTGGTAGCCGATATCTTCAGGGGTCTTAGTGGAAAGCGCATCACCAGACCATCTCGCGACTTCATCAGCCATCACGAGCAGTCGGGCGTCAAGTGTTCGATCAAGGCCAACGAGGGCCACTTGTTCTGCCTCGACAAAGCATTCATGTTCATCCCCAAGCCAGCAACGTACATCAGCATGGACAACATCGCCTCCGTGACCATGTCGCGTGTTGGAGGAGCCATGGCTGCAAGCCGCACATTTGATATTACCTTTAGCATGAAGAACGGCCAGGCTGAACATCAGTTCTCCAACATCAACCGGTAAGTAAACACGTGCCAGATGGACGACACTGCAGCTAACACTAGGCAGTGAAGAGCAACAACCACTTGAGAACTTCTTCCGCGCAAAAGGCATCAAGACCAAGAACGAGATGGCAGACGATGTTGGTGATATCATTAGCCCCCTCGCGCAACTCTGGCTGACCTAGTGATACAGTCGGGAGCCATTCTCGCCGCTGCTCTCCAGGATGAGGATCTTGCATCCAGCGATGATGGAGCACCAGCAAACCGCGGTAGTGCCGACGAGGACGACGAGAGTGTTGATGAAGACTTCCAAGCAGACTCGGAGTCGGAGGTCGGCGAAGAATTCGACTCGGATCATCAGAGCAGCGGTTCTGACAGCGATGCTGAAATGGAAGATGCGGAAAGTGACGGCGACGCCGCGGAGGCGGTACCAGAACGTCCCAAGAAGAAGCAGAAGGTGTCGCAATAGTGACGGGCCTTGCCATGGCCGCAAGCGGGCACGGGTGGGCGGGTGGACAGCGGTGAAAGGGGCCGCATCAATCCTCTGATGCTTGCGTGCTCATCGAAGATTGGGAAATGCGATGATGATGGAGGTTGGTGGCACTGCCGCTGTTGACGCTTCGAGCGTGTTATCGTCAAAGCTCGCTTGGGTCGTGGAGGAAGGGCCGACATTTCTCATAGGTTCTTGTGAAACTTGGCAGGCCAGGTAGAAGGACCGACGTGCATCCCTAGCCGAACGCGCAGCGACCAGGAGAAAAGTTTAAATTCGGTGGCAAGTTAGCGTTCACAATCTAGCTAGTCTTTTCCCCCAGCCCATGCTTGCAGCGTCTATACAGGTGCTGTCTCCATCAACTCGGCCATGGCTCGGCTGACTGCGGCGCCTGACGCGACCTGGCGTGGGCGCGGCGGGCCCATGTTAGTTCCCCTACACTGAGGTCTGGCTTCTCCCACACCAGCTAAATTGAGCAACGCGAGCGCGATTCAGATGCGTGCACTAGCCCAGGAGCAGTCCTTTTGTCGATTTTCCTAACCTTGCTCATGGTGACGGTGGATCCGGAGCTGGCGCGAACCCATGCTAGACCCCGCATCCAACCATCGAGTATCAAACGCTCCATGGCCCTCGACATGGTGGTATAGATATAGGGCAGCTCTCTCCGATTCAGGTGGATGCTTTTTCTTACCCACTTCCCTCGGCACGAGGCTATGACATCTTAAGCTTTTTCCGCAAACAAGACCCACACGACTGAACCACTTGGAAATGCGATCACGAACCGGATGGTACGTCGTCGACGTGTGCCTCCCACACGCCAGCCCTACTGACATGTGCCACAGTCTCACTTGCCGTCAGCGGAAGCTGAAGTGCGATGAAAAGAAGCCCGTGTGTGGGCAGTGCACCAAGGCCTCGAGGGAATGCATTCCCAGCTCGGGTATCGTCTTTCGCCACCAGCACAATGCCTCGATGAACGGAGAAGACTCGGGCGACGAGAACTCTCTGAAAGGCTTCTATGCATACAAGAACACCTTCGACGAGGATGCCATCTGGATGGACATCCCCAAGCATGGTGCGACCTTTCCAAGCTTCCCCGTATCATCCATGTAGCTCGGCTGATGCAATCCAGTAACCTTTATCAATACTACCAACCCATACCTTGACCCCGGTACACCCGACTTTGACACACTGTCGACAGCGTCGATGGAATCACCACCCCAATTTGAGGCTCGCTCTCTGCCTTCATGGCGCACACACAGCACTTTCCATTCAGTAACCAGTACTCCGTCCAGCATGGGGCCAGATCTCGCTCCGACCAGCGTTCCTTTCTGTTACACACCTGACCTCGAGGCGTTACCACCACTCATGCAGTCGCCTCCAGCCTCAGTAGTAGGAACGCCACTCTCACCACCTCTTTCGCTGTGCAACCGACGCATCCATCCCGTCATGGACTTTACTACTTCCACTGCCTCGCCGCCGATAGATCCGCGTCTCAACTCACCATATGACTCCACCGACCACATGCATCGCTCCGTTTCAACATCGAGTTCACGACGCTCACCGCCTCGATCCGACAGTGGCAATCCCCCGCAAGACGATCACGAGATTGCCTTCCTTCTCCGGTGGTTTTCAGAAGGTCCCGGCTACTGGATGGACCTGTTCGATCTTGGTACTTACTTTGCATCCTACGTTCCTGTACAGGCACGTGAGAATCCACTGCTCAAGTATGCAGCCGTTGCCTGCGCTGCCAAGTCCCTCGCACGTGTTCAGGGCCGCAAGCCTGTCATGGGAGGCAGCGTGACGCGTCAAGCTCGTATGGAACAGTACCCAGAGGCATCGTTGGTTGACTGGAAGCACAAGGCAGCAGTATACTACGACACCGCCGTATCCCTGCTGCTTCACGCACTGAAAATGGATGTCGCCTCGTCTCCCGACGAATCAGAATGCGAACAAAGACACCCCAACTCGGCCTACGATGGACCAGCACCTAAGCGGCGACGGACTTCAAGCAACACATCATTTGTATCAAACACTGACGAACTCCTGGCAGCCTCGGCCATTCTTTGCGTCTACGAGTTCCTGGACACTTCTGTTTCAGACTGGGCGAAGCATCTTAGTGGTGCAAAGTCTCTTATCGTCCTTTCACAGGAGCACGTTATGCCATTACAACTGCCCACACCCACATCATCTGTGCCATCCACAAGCTTCAACTTTACCTCAAAGGCGCGACGAGCAACCTTCTGGAACATTGCCAGGCAAGACATGCTCGCAGCCTTCATCAACAAGACAAACACGAGGCTGGATACCGAGGACCTCTCCTTGTGGAGAGAAGCTGGCCTTAGGATCGATGACCAAGGCCACATGGTGCCCAGTAACACGACAGTATGCGGTTTCCCCGAAGACAACGACATCGTAATGAGGGAAGATCTCATCTGTAATGCCCTTGTCTGGCTGATGGCCAAGCTAGTCAACTTCATGGCTGCAGGCGACGAAGTGTCCAATGCGGCCGGCATGACATGGGCCGGCGTTCCTCAGCGAGCCCTCCTGGACTACTGGTTCAATCTACGAAAGCAGTTCCAGATCTGGCATGAGGGCCTCCCAGTCACATTCAAACCATCTGCCAGGGTACCTTCGCAAGCATCCGGCCCGATGTCTGCCAACGATAATGCGTCCATGTTTACTGAGGTCTGGTACTCCATCCCCATGTGCGCCTCCACCATGCAGACGTACCACATGTCTCAAATTCTCCTGTTCATGAACAAGCCACATGAATCCACGCAGGGGCGCAGCACCGTCGTCGCCCGTATGAACTCTTACCAGTCCGTTCTGGCCACGTGCCAGAAGCACAGTCGCGAAATTGTTGGTATTTCACTCGCTCGGTCAGACGAAGCGGTCCGGATCCACTCTGTGCAACCCCTGTTCACTGCTGGCCAGTGCCTCAGTGACGCACGAGAACGCCAAGTCGTTTTACATCTTCTACGAGACATTGAGTCCGACATTGGTTGGGCCACGGACTATCGCGTGCGCCAACTCTTCGAGCAGTGGCAAGGTGAAGAACCAGAGGGTCTGGTACCATGAGGCACTCCACTTGGAGGTTTCAACAGCCACAGAAGCCCTGCTCCTTTAGCAAGCCCGCCAGCCCTGCTGTCAGCCTCAGCCATAAGTCTAGGTACTACCGACAGCCTTGATTTGGGATTCAGAGGGTTCCCGTACGAGCCCAGTACTAGCGCGTGCGCCTGGCCCTTGTCCATGGCGCGGGAACTATCGGAAGACTAGAGGAATACGAACTGTCATCCCCCGAAACCGACACATGTCGCCAGCCGGGCCCCTTCGAGCGCAACGCCGATGATCGGATGGTCTGCTGCAATGCGACTGCACGGGCTGCAGCTTCAGATTATGTCGAAGCCACGTGTGTAAAGGACGGTTAGATAGCAGGAAGATTAGGATTGCAGTACTAGCCCACATGCAATGTAGATGACACAAAACATACATGGAGATTGTATAGAAGCTTATCGCGCCTTACAGAAAGTTTGCTTGACCACCCATCTGATGCATACGTCGTGACCTGCTGATTTGCTCAACCCTACTTGCATAGTCACGATGCACCAACAAGAAAGTAAATAAATGACAACATCACTCACAAGATGAACACCTTGACCGCTACCGCTTCACTGCCGTGTTATCCGAAGCGTGTCTTACTTACCCCATACCCACTTCCCACTCAAAAGATTTCTGATACTCCACTTGTGCAAACCAAGGCCAGATTTGTCCCTTCCAGAAGGCAGACTCCGCGTCTGCTAGGCAAGCGCGACATACACCGGTCGGTGTTTGACCAAGAGACAAGCACAAGCTGCTTACCTCCTCCTCCTCCTCCTCCTCCTCCCCCCCACTTTTCCTTCTTCGCCGCCAGTGCGGATCCGGTTCGCGACCGGATGGCAGTATCAATAGGTACGCGCGAGACACCATCCGTGTGCCCTGCATAGATTGCCTTGCAATCACGGCCCAATCCGCGGGCTGGGATTAGCGATGTATGACGCAGACCTTAATAATGCCTGGTATACCTAGGAAAAGAGTCTGAGACATGCTGGGAAAATGCGGCTCGTTACTCGGGGACTTTGTCCGCGGTGCAATGTGACGGTGCTTCGGCGGTACGAAGATCATTATATCACAGTCACCATATCCGCGAGTGCGATTGCGCACTGTTGCCGCCGCGAAGAGTTGCTATCATCAGACGGGCGCAAATGGTAAAGGTGCGTGGGACGCTTGTTGATCATCTCGGACGCTTTTTTTTTCTTTCGTTTTTTTTGGTGAGAAATCTCGGTGAGCAGAGAAACGTGGTTTAGAGTTTGGTTCTAGAGGAAACGCTGGGACGGGAAGAAACGAGGTGCGTGCCTCGTAACGAGTCGGGATTACCATTGGGGCACCCTGGCTCGGTGTCTTGGCGGAGGCTTTGTGGAGGATGCTTGGTAGTCGGATGATGCACAATTGCTCCGCAACCTTGAATATGCACGTGTTTGCTGGCGACGTGACGGGAAATGCCCTCGATGACATCATAATCATGCACCTTGGATCCTTCGATATGTAGAGTATGGCCGACGAGTACTGTGGATGTCCAACCGGGCGTTTACAGCGTATGGACGTTATGCATCTTTCTACACCGCATCGCTGCAACTACGCCAAGGGATTTGGACGTTTGACCTGACCGGTTGGTGGCTGCCCTCCAAGTCTCGCAATCTTAGAGCTGCAGCACGTTGCATATGCACATGCAAGCAAGACACGGCTTCGACCTATGCACGATGGCGTAGCCATTAAACGCTGGATAAGCGAAGGATAGGATACAAGGGCTTCTCGAACATTTCCTGCAGCAGGTTAGCGAGGCTTAACGGCGCCTAGTGTACGCTACTGCAGGTTTTCATGCATCTCGCTAGTGTGCGGATAAGCTGAAGGTGTAGGGGCCGCCGGATTCCCCCTTTGGATCGTGTTCGTTGCGGCTCCGTGGTTTAGCCGTGTGCTGAGAGATGAGACGCAGGACGCGTAAAGTGTAGGTGTCGGGATTGGTGGTCTGAGGATGACGTATGGATCTGCTGTGAGTAACATGAAAATGTCTGTTACGCACGTCTGGAATGAGTCTTGTGTAAACTTGCTGGGAGAGCGTGACATGAGTTTCAATCTATTAGCGGACTTCTAGTTCGGCCAACAGAACAGCAGGCCAGGACACTTGCACGCTATATTCCAGCGCCATCGTAAGCCTCATGCGGTAGAACGCACAGGACAGTTTGATGCATGGTAAGCTGGCAACGTGCACGCCTCGTGCTTGGGCTCGGGCTAAAGCGTTATCGACGACTTTTAGGCTCGCACGTACTCCAGGGTACTGACTATGCTTGCTGCCGATCCACCACCGATGGCGCAGCCTGTGCTGTACCAACAGCATGTCGACTGCCTATACAGGCATTGCCGAGAGTGATGTGTTGTCTCGGTGTCCGTGAGCACTATCTGAAGGAAGGGAGATGCATGCGTGAGCCAGAGGCGACAAGGCGGTGTTTGCGGAATCAGAGTATACGTGGTGAGCACGTCGCTCTTTGCCTGTTGCCGCACAGGTGGGCGACAATGTCCGACATGACGGACATGGTAGCCGACGTCGCCTTTACCGGCCATCCCTCCACATCCCGCTTGGTGTTGAGTAACACGCTGGCGCGCTAAATGCAGGAGAGGTGCCGATTCAGCCGACCGCCAATATCTCTTACCTCTTCGTTTGCAGGCTGCAGTCCTATCAATCGCAACGTGTTATCGCGGGCCTCGTCAGAAACAAAGGCGGCAAAGATCAGACTCAGACATGGGGGAGGCGATGTCATCGGCGACTGGTGATTCGAGCGGAGCTGGTTTTGAGGTTGCGGGATAATACTTGACGGGTCCCTGGATCCCAGTCAGCTGGATAGATCTATCCGGCGGAACGATGGAACCGGAGGCCCGTGCACGTGTCAGCCAAAATGTCCATCTTGACATGTGCTTGGGGCTGGGGTAGACGAACGGAATGTTGCGGGCTTGACGTATTTCGCCGTTGTCGCGGAATCAACCGTGGGTATGCATGACATAGGACCGAACGTTGTATGTGACAATCTCTACCGTGATGGGGAAAACGGTCCATCCCCCGGCGTCTTACACTGTGGTACACAAGTGCACTGGCAATTAGCGGCGCTCCATTCCTACGAGGTCGCAAGATGGCTTTGTGTGACGCAACATCATATTTCTTTGTAGTAGATGGATTCATGACGTCATTGCAAACAACTTTGCACTCTACGCTGCCAGGCTTGGTCGGCTGATGGTCCTAACGCTTCGTGTCGTATGGGAGAGACGATCAAGCCATAGTTAAGGTGGCGGAAGCACCTGAGCGTCAACTGGTAAGAGACGGACAGATGTTGCTTCGCTGCACCGGGACTGGTAAGAGCGAGACAATCAAGGTCCATGAGTAAATTCCTTTGTGTTCACGAAATTCCATGACGAATAGAAAGTAGACATGTAGTTGTTGACTTTGACGTATAGGAGAGTTCAAGCGTTGCACGGACGCTTCTAGTCTCCTACTATCTTCGTCCCTAGGTTCTTCCGCCAAGACAAACGCTGAACGTCACTTCAGCGTAGACGCTGTGCAAAAACAAGATGAAGACAAGTTGGATACGAGAGTAGATCCAGAGCTCGGTGCACTATAGTGTACGAGAATGTAGATGAGTCGAAAGTGCTCATCTCTGTGAAACCCACACATCTCCCATGAATCCTCTCACCCTTCTTCCCGTCCCGTTTGCCTCAAAAATTCTAAGACATACCAGAGGGCCTCAACATGCAGTTGCCACCGCCCGTATAGGACCCAAAGAGGTTAGAGGCCGCGCCGGACACCAAGCATTGATCAACACCGTACCTTGGATCCAAGCTATTGCGGGTATCGGCAATCTGGCAGCAAAAAAGAAAGCAGAAAATCGTACGTTACACACCCACACAAATCTGCCGGCTAAGCTGAGAACGGCTCTTCCGCTGCAACCGATCCTGCTTCTTTTGGATTGTATCGCTCGGCTCGCGCATTAATCGGTGAAGAAGATTGTAATCGTTACGATCCACGATTCAGGAATAGCGTAACCCCATCCATCGGGGAACATGTATACCGTCTTGGAAAAGCTTGATTGCGGTGGTTGCAGCTGAGACTATGCATAGCACGTCAACCCCAGATACATCATACTTTTGACTGCGAAATCCGGGACGAATGTGGAGCAGTCGTCCCAGAGGAATGGCAGAGGATCTTCCCTGCGTCCTCTCCGCTGTCACTGAAGCCCGCGATCCAGCCTCTTTCGAAACGAGACGCGAGCGATATTGGGGAAGCTATCTGTCGAAGCGGTGTGACGATGCTCCTTCCCCTCATCAGTTCCATGGGATAGAAAGTGGCAGTACCAACATCACTTTTGCGACCGGAGCGCACAGACATTCATGGCAATGACAACATCACACACGCTCTCGAAATGTATACATGGATAATTATTACTGCTATCATATACGAGGGCTGCGGCCATCGCGGCACGGCGCGGACGCCGAAACGTGGACCAACGGCAAGTGTCCGGCGCAGGCTTGCCGCTAGACATGCAGTACGATACCCACATGGCAGCTCAGCTCCATCCAGGCCACCTCAGGCCTCCCTACTCAACAGCCCACGTTGTTTGGGAACGCTGGCTACCATCCGTGTTGAAGGATAGGTGCATTCTCAAGCGAGACTCTGACGCAAAGCGTCTTCAGCTACGTCGATCACGTCCCTGCGAGGATCTGCGCCTCTTCTGTAGAACTTTTGGCTGCAGGTTGGCGATCAGGGTCTTCCGGTATGGCAACGCTAGCGGTAGCCGCATTAGAGTGGCCCTGCGCGTGGGGCTCATCATCAGGTGATGCCAACGTGTTCAAATCCTTGACTGGATGTCCCTGTTCCGCGGATGGCTCTCGCATAGAAGTCTCGATCGCGACCGCTTCCTCCAAGGGCACAGGTGTCGTTTGGGCGACCAGTCTCGTATCGATACGTAGGAAGTCCCCTTTCTGCATAGGGGCCCCGCAAGCATCGCGACAAGCGCCTGGAGGCCGACTTGGGCTTTCTGTGCTTGCCGTCTTGGAATCCTTATGATCAGTCAAGATCTGTTGCAAGCCCAGCAAGTTGGGCGGCAATTCGTGTATGCCAATTTCAGGTGCATCGTGAGCATTACAGAGAAGGTTCTCCATTGGCCCGGTGTGTGATGAACCATGTCCAGACAAGACTGGCGACCGGGGCTCCACAGTACTCGTGCTTGGTTGAGCTGCGTCGCCCTGGCGTTTTGCCTCACTAGTTACTTGCGTATCCATGTGGGGCTCATCGTGGGGTTTTACTCCGTCTTGCACTTGATCGGCGTACATCGCCACTGTGGTTGCTGTTTCTGGAACAGCGTCACTTCTTCGCTCCAGACGATGGTCTCCAATGTTCTCCACCCGATCTAGACTTTTGTCCTAATAGTGACGATCGCCATGTGCTGCTGTTGTTGTTGACAAGGTAAGGGTTGCGCCAACTCCTGTCTCTTCAACACCGTCCGGTGCACTGTCAAGCTGTAGCCTGTCCCCTTTTCGTGAGGCTGGTCCTGCGCTTGAAGCTGCCTTGGCCCGCCTTGCAAGTCTCGCAGCACGAGCATCCGGAAGAGCGCCTTCATTCTGACTCACCTCATCCACTGGGTCACCATCCGCTAGTCTAGCGTTCGACCTCCCTGCAGTGGCGAGTTTCCGCAACTCCACCCGCGTTTTTGCCTTTGCGCTCTGCCTTGAAAGCTCTTCCTCATTCAGCTCAACCCACTTGGATCCAACTTTTTTCATACCGGTAAATTTGAGAAAGGTCAGACTAGAACCGCTGGTATCCATGTACTCGGACCCTTCAGGCGGCGCATTTCTCCCCCGCACGTACGTTTCGCTTGGTCGATGGTACTGCTCGCTGCTTCTGTAGTTGTCGTGGAATTCAACTGAATCGGCAAACTTGAGTCGTTTGCGTCCGGTTGGTGCTGCTGTCGTGCGCGATCGTTCGGGCCATGGCCGGAGAGAGAGCGATGTCCCTAGTTGTTCATGCGGTGCTGAATCGGATGTGTCTCCAGGTCGCAGGGCAGTAGGAGAGTGAGATCGCCGACGCTTAGTACCGGGTATCTGGTCTTCGCTTTTATTGGTGACATCTCCCTCCTTCAGATCCTTGTCTTCAAATTGTCCATCTTGCGCGTCTCTTGGTGATCCGGGCGCCTCGACAGTCATCAACCAGTTGTCGAATTCCATATGAGCTCTCATGTGGTTCTCTCGCACGAAACTCTTCGTGATTGAATCACGCTTGTTTTCCATTATGGACCATTCGGAATCCGCAGCTCGTATAGTGTCGTAGAAAGAGTCGAACTGCTGACAGGTGCTACATCCTGTGTATGACATGTCGGGCAATGTCCTCGGTGTGAGTCCAGCGGCGGAAACCGCGGCGAGAACTCTAGCACATGATTTGCATTTCACAGACTCGTATCTGTTGGCCATCCCGTTGGTGTTCAATTTCGAATACAATTGTGTTGATGGGGTGAGCGTGTCCAGTTTAGGGAGCGTGAACGTGATTTTTGCGAAGAGTTATGAAGTAATGAGCCGTTTCACAGTCATATGCGAATCATGTATGTGGAAGTGCACTGATAGGTAGTCGCATAGTAGGGTTGGTAAATACAGGACGATTGCGAGTGATGGAGAGACAAAGACGCGACTGTGGAGTTGTCGCGACCACAACAACAGCGTGCCACCCTTTGACGCTTCTGCAAGCAAGTGTCGTACCCTACCAGAGCGAAAGTCAAACCAGAAGAGACACGAGAAAGATGAACCGGATTGAAGGCGTATGGCTGAGTTGTTTCCAGACAACAACCATATCGTTGTTGCCTCACAACCTCGCTATCGAATGATCCCTGCTCGGCGGTCCCCTTTCTCGCTTCCACAAACCACAACTGCAATGTCTCGTTCTTCGTCACTCCTTACCATCCACCGTCTCCCCAAAGATGCTGTCGCTTTGAAGCGTCGCCCCAAAAGTCTGAATCGATTAGGAGCTGCAGCAGTATGCAGTACGTTGACCGCGAACTGCTGGGTTGGGGTCAGCGGATGAACGCGTCAGACAAGCCCAGTCATGCAACGGCCGTTACGTCACCAGGGGCATCCGTAATCAAAATACGACACAGAATCCCAGCAATGAAGCGCTCCTAGTAGCCAGAGACAAAAAGGGTAAGCCATAGGAAGAACACTACATACGTGGCATGGACGCGTCAAGAATACGATGTGTCATCAACACAACCAATGGCTGTCTAACGCTGGAGGATACAATGGCAATCGAATATTCAGGAGAACGGAATTGCTACTCAGGCGCCACGGCAACTGAGCAATATCCTCAGCGTGACTTGTACTCCGAGAAAACTCCAACAACCCAGACCAGACCAGACCCGACCAGACCACATATTTAACCAAGGAGGTGTCAAACACAAGGACGCTGGCTTCACCACGACCAATCACAAGAATCGCATCAGGCGACCAAGAGATACCGCTACCTTGCTCAAAAAGCTTTACACTCCATTCCATCGAAGCGGAAACATTCTCAACTCCTTGGGGCAAGTTTTAGCGCATTCTGCACCAATATCATGCACAATTAGATTGTAGGTTTCGGCGTTTCTTGGGCCGGATAGGCTGTCTAAAGCTTTCCTTTCCACTTTTCTCTTAGCCTGGCCAACATGCTCAAGTCTTTACGCTTCTCACTCTGACCTTGGACACTTGTGGAACCCGCAGCTTGTAGGCTTGTTTCCTTAGGGTTCATCGAGCCTGATGATTGAGCTGTGGTGGACTGGCTGACTGACACTGTCAAGCTATCCATGCCGCTATTGGACGCAGGGCGTACTTCAGGTGGCTAGGAGTCTTGTTCGGCCTCTGTAACGATCTGGGGTTCAATGCGGCGGCCCAGACCGCGAATGTTGACAAACACAACGGCGCCAGTTGCTTCCAAAGGCGACACATCAACAGGAGCCGATGGTTTCGACCTGAGCTCCTGAAACCACGAGTTGGATGATTTTCGCCTTTAGAAATGGATCGTCATGCCGTGCAGGCTGTGTCGGGATCGGAAGGACAAATGAGGTCCCTAAAGTCCTTCCCAGATATCGTAAGTATACCTATAGCAGGCAACAGGACAGCCCAACCGTGGTCTCCCGAGCTATGGTCGATCCAATCTTCTTTCAGCTTGGTCTTGTCGTACTTCCAATCATATGTGCTGTCAGGGCCGACTTCGTCCAGATGCAGAGAGGTTCGCACAAGGTGGAATAGTGCGGATGCACCATCCACTAGACATGCTCGGCGGTCTGCTATATCATGAAAGGCGACAAACTGTCCAGTCAACCAAGTGAGCGTTTGGGGGAAAATTGTAGGTTTCTCTAGATTTTGCTGGCGTCTTCATTAGCAGGCGATGAGAAGGTACTGTGAAACGCTTATATGACTGTGCATGGTTGTCAGAACGCAGCCCTGCACCACTACGCCAGGCAACCCAAAAAGGTACGTATGATCAGTAGACTACTGATCATGGTGCAGGATAGTATATATCGTCAGCTGGGCCTGACAATGGTCTGGCTGACAACGCAACAGTTCCAAGAGCATCCCTTTTAAGCGCTCACTAGTAAGTGGTCATGTTTGACGTAGATATCCAGCTACCGTGACAACCTGGAGTTCCTTCTGAAAGCCCACCAGACACAGTACATGATCCCCGCATATCTGGGGAAGGTGACAGGCATAGTGAGTCGATGTACTTTGTCAACTCTTAAACTACAGTAAACCTCATGTGTATGGTCGGCACTGATTTCTACCTTCTCATTGTGCGAACAGATTCGTGTAGTATCTTCGACCCAATTTCATCCTCAATGTCCGGATCTCCACCATAGGTTTGTGTCCTAACTTGTAGCTTTGACAGAAGCCACCGGTAGACCTCTGACATCAAGATGAGTTCTTCGAAGATCTTCAGCTGCTGTAGTTCCACTTGTGGACGTGGAAGAGTCTAACCAGCACCAGGCCCCTGACCAAGTGGTGACTACTCGACGGTATCTATCCAGCGGCTGACATCGTCTCTGGGGTTAGTGAACGGAAGATGTGCCGGAACCTCTCCTAATTCTTCCTCTTCTTCTTTTTTAGAGGATGTTGTGAGCACATTGTCATTGTCAAAAGGCTCGCCTCCGCTTATCAAGTCGAAGATTTTGCTGTAAAGTACGTGTTAATTGACAAACCACTACTGAATGGGTGGGAAGAGCACAACACATGGATGTATGTGGTAAGTGAACATGCCCGCCATACCGCCCGTCGCTGATGAGGTCCTCTGGACCCAATGTAGTTTCTGTCATCGTCTGTCCGTATCTCCCCTTTGGTGGATGATTAGGAGGCATAGTGCACCGAGAACACCCAACTTGCGTGTGAGTGATACCGTTTGCTGAGTGGCGAACCCGTTCACTTCAATCTGGCTGTCGTTGGTAGAGATAGGATAGATGTATGTCTCGAAGTTCAGGACCTTGAAGGTATGTTCTGGGTTGTTAGACCCGCTGACATAGTCTTCCAATCTGTCGTATATGCCAATTGTTGGGTCACCAGAGAGCCTGGTGTGCATGCTGCGTGAGACGAGAACGCCTTGCGAGTGGTAGAAGATAGATGGCACGAGGCTAAACATATGCGGCAACCCCTCTTTCGTTACTGTACAGTCAGGGAACTAGCCAAAGTGCACCTCAGAAGAAACTGGGAGCTTTGTGGAAACCCATAATCGACACACCACATATACCTGCCTGCTCATCAGCTACTACGGTGCTAGTACTACATCTACAATCTTGTAGTCGCGCAGTCACATCTTGGGTTGCTGCTGCTATACTGCTCGCGCCTGTCATGGTGCTATTCTGCATCCAAGGCGCATTGTGGCAACTCATCACCATGACAGTAGCTGTACTGTTTTTCCTTGCGGCCTTTTCTACGTGGACAAAAGCTCGGACCATCGAGGTCGTTACTGCTCAGGGCGAGGTATGCCGTGAGCTAGCTGCACGTTTGGAAAGAAAATGTTTCGGTTGCTGGTGATTGGGAGGGCGGCACGTGAGGACAAGTAGGATGTTGAATATCAGGAATCTGATGAGACGCAGTTGATTGCCAACCGCATATCTAGCTCTATTCCACTAGCTCCTTACTCTCAAGCTTCTCCGCTAGCTCTTTGTTATCAGGCTTCTCCATGCGTCTCCAAAGACCCAGAAAGCCACCTCCGACAACCTGCTGACCAGCCTTTGGTCGACACACCATAACCCATCTGTCCTCTTGCTTCTTCACTTCTTCCACCAGTTCATTATCGCGTGCCTCTTGGCCCAAATCGAGATCAGAATTTTCGTCGCTTGATGGTTGGGTAGGCTGCTTTGTCTGAGCCTCCGATTTGGGTGCTCTCGGCTTGACGGCGCGAACGTCCCATTCACGAATTGTGCCTGCGCCCAGCTCGATAACCTGGTCGAGCAGATATGGCATTCTCTGTTCGCGAATAGTTTCCACACATTCGGCGATCTGAGTTATGCTTGGGTTGAACACAGCGAGTAGGCCATTGACATGCAGCGCGGGAGCGACATTGGCAAGGTGACTAGGCGCGTTGGGTAGGTCTAGGAACACATGGCTTAGAAACGGCTCCTCAGTCTTTCTGGACGCTTTCTGTTTGGCTATCCACTCAGACACATCTCCTACGTGGAAGTCGACGTTACCAGCATACATGCCATGTCGGAAGCCTTCCACAATCTTCTTGGCATGCTTTGAATGCTTGTCGGATATATCTAGCGTGTGTATGATGGCGCGGCGGTTCTGCCTCCACGATGCTAGCCCGGACTCGTGTAGGTCCAGCGTAGACTCGCCGAGGTATACTGCGTCTTCGGGCGTTTCTTCGCTAGTGACATAAGACGGCATTCTAGGGATCGGCGGGTTCGCGGCGTGTATTGCGCGAGAGAGGTGCAGGGTCAGGGCTCCGTGGCCTGTGCCAGCTTCGAGCATCTCGAATGGTGGTTCGGTGCTTGGGCCAGCGGAGGGAGCATCCACGTGAATGTCGAGCAGGGACACTATGAGGTTTGTGTCGGAAGGGTAGATCTAGTCCATGTCAGCATACATGTAGCGTATGGGGAGAGTCTGCGGATACGCACTGGAGTCACAAGGCGTGGAGTCAGTCTGACGTACTCTGCCAATGTAGGCTCGTGGACGCGGAAGGTGGCGCCCTTGTGGGAGCTGACTGTTTGCCGTGGTTGTTTCCCAATGACCTGTTGATGCTGGAGGACGCCTCTGTGTGTGCCGGTGGACTTGCCCGCCTGTAGTTTCACGAGGCGGCCATCCTGCATCTCCTTGCTCTCGCGCAAGAGCACAACATCGCCTTCTATGCGATTGTGAGCGGAGTCGGGGTGGTGGAAGCGGACGTCTTGCCTTGGAACGCGCGAGCCCGGCAAGAGCCACTCGTCAAGTGTCGCGCATGCGGACCCAGTGTGGCACGCCGTAGCTGGTGGAGAGAGGAAGGTCGCATGGCTTTGTAAGAAGAAACATGTGCAGATGCGGAGGTGACGTCTTCTCCGCACCGCGAAGCGAGCCGCGAGTTCGGGCCGGCCAAGAACAGCCTGGAGCACCACCCTGCACACTCCCAAAACACATGCGCCTCTTTTGCAACGCCCTCAACCTCACCTGTCCAGCGAAAGCGCCCATGTCATGGCGATGAGCTCGCGTTGCTGGAAAAGACACACCTCCTAAACTCGACTCTGGCTCTATGCGCCCCTACTCACCCCCCCGAGAGCCTCCACCATGACGCGCCGCATAGTAAGTACAGAGACGGCGTCTTCCCAGTCAGCACTAACACTCACAGGTACGTACGGGCATACAGCTCGTTGCCCTGACCATCGTCGTTTCCGTTACCTTATTCCTCCTCGACAACCGCTACCGAGTCCTCCCCCAATCTGTCCACAGTCACATGCCACTGCACCATGACGGCCTCATCATCACCGATATCACCGTACAGACGTGTTCGACGATAAACCCTCTCTCCAAATGTATGCTAGACCAGAAGAAGTGGCATCGCATAGAGAAAGACCTATACCTCGGGTCGGGATGGGTTACCAAAGCATACGTCCACATCAAGCGCAAGCGGGAAGAGGAGCTCAAGACCGAAGACAAGGTCATCATCGATGTCCGCACTGGCAAGCTTGATCCCTCAGTGGGCGAGAAGGCTCAGGCGTCGGAGAAATGGGAGTCACGGCCAGCTGGCATCTGGATCAAGCGGTCGCTGAAGCGCCACGCGAGCGATTCAAAGAAGGCGGTAACGGCCGTAGACATCTTGTTTGGCGCCGATGCAGTCGAGCCACGTCCTGGATGGGAGCTGGTCAAGAACGGTGCCCTACACATCGAGACCAGCAAAGCGAGCACAGATCCCCGCCTCAGCATACGAAGAGGTCCGGCAGCCAAGCTCGAGAAGCCCGTACCCAAGATCAGGAAGGATGGCAAATTCAAGATCATGCAGATATCTGACTTGCATCTCAGCACGGGCCTAGGTCACTGCAGAGACCCAGAGCCAAAGGACCACAACGGTGGACACTGTGATGCCGACCCCAGGACCATAGAGTTTGTTGAGAGAGTTCTGGATGACGAGAAGCCAGACTTTGTCGTCTTGTCCGGCGACCAGGTCAACGGTGACACGGCACCTGATGTCCAAAGTGTAGGCCGCCCCCTCCCCCTTGACCGACCCAATAGCTAACCACCTTCAGGCCTTGTTCAAGATAGTCGATCCCCTCGCAGAGCGCAAGATACCGTACGCAGCCATCTTCGGCAACCACGACGACGAAGGCACGCTCTCACGTCACGCACAAATGGACCTCTACGATTCCCTACCCTACTCCGTCAGCGAACCCGGTCCCAACACTATAGAGGGCGTCGGGAACTATTTTGTCGAGATCCAAGCCCACAGCAGCAGACACTCAGCCCTGACCCTGTACTTCCTCGACACCCATTCCTACTCGCCAGACGAGACCCACTACCGCGGCTATGACTGGCTCAAGCCAAACCAAATTGACTGGTTCAAAACCACTGCCCAAGGCTTAAAGGAAGCGCATAGCCACTACACCCACAAGCATCTCAACATGGCATTCATCCACATCCCGCTCCCAGAATACGGCAACCCCGAAAACGACCGAGTGGGAAACTGGACTGAGCCCATTACTGCTCCCGCCTTCAACACCCACTTCAAAGACGCCCTAGTCGAATATGACATCAGTGCCGTCTCCTGTGGCCACGACCACGTCAACGATTACTGTGCTCTTTCCAAAGAAGCCGAGACGGGTGATCCAGAGCTGTGGATGTGTTATGCAGGTGGCAGTGGCTTTGGTGGTTACGGTGGTTACAACAGCTACCACCGCCGATTACGCGTCTTTGAGATTGACACGAATCAAGCACGCATTGTGACGTGGAAGCGATTGGAATACGGCGACATAGGGAAGAGACTTGATACGCAGATTATTGTGGATTCTGGAAAGGTCCTTCCGATTCAAAGCGGTAATCAGGGGTGAGAGCAAGGGTAGCCGCATGACAAGGCGTTTGGGTGTATCGTTGTGGGTGCTAGGGACGTCACCGCTTCGGTAAATATTTCTGGGATACGTCCTCAATGTCATGTATGCTGTATAATGCGGTATGACATCTCTCTCCATCTGCACGTTTGTAGCGCCACTTGCCAGACTGCCTCACCTTCGTTCCCAAAACGCCCTGTTCTCGCCCAAAAACACATACTCATCCCTACAAAATACATGTTGTCGCGGACGTACGACGGCCCAGATTTTGAACAGGATAGACCTATATGACCTCTCAGTCTCGTCCCGTCACATCCTTTTGCCATACTGATGAATCGCGTCAGCTATAAATCTCCGCCAACAACCCAACACACCACATAGCCGCCGCACATGCCCACCTTGTCCTCCGCCGATTCATCGCCAGCTTCAAATATGCAGGGATACGGACCGGCGATGTCGTGCCAATGCACGCCTTCAACTCGATCTACTACCACCTCATCGTGTTGGGACCGACGGACAGTCACGGCTCTTGACATGCGCTGCTCAAGCATGGAGGGGGTGGATTGGCGGCGTTCTGACGGCTTCGAGCTGTTTCGGGTCGATCTATCCCTGGGTTGGAGAGAATGGCACACGCAGTGTGGGAAGGTTGGTGCCGAACTTGAATGTCAAGTTGTTGGATAATGAGGGCGGGCACATCACGGCTTATGATGTGAGAGGTGAGCTGGCGGTTAGAGGACCAACTGTTACGAGTGGATATGTTGGTGTGTCTGGAGAGCGGGATTACGACGATAGGGGATACTTGAGGACCAGGCTGTGATATGTTCTTGATCGTAAGAAGGAACTTATCAAGGTTCACGGCTTCCCGATTGCGCCGGCGGAGCTAGAGGCCGTGCTGTCGGAATGTCTGGGGGTTGACGGATGTTGCTGTCATTGGGGTCAACGAGGGGTGTCGGCAACGATGAGGTTCCAGAGCATATGATGTCCAAAAGCAAGATGGAGAAGTAACAGAGTCACAAATAAAGGACTGGGTCGAAGCTAGGTTGGCAAAGTTCAAGATCCTCAATGGCGGCGTCAGTGTGTGCCAACTATACCGCAGAGTCCGAGTGGCAAGATCCTAAAGAGAGTATTGACGGGAGGGGCGGAGGGCGCAGCGACATATGCAAAATTGTGAATTATGTACCATCCTATCAGAAAGGCTCTGTTTGCCAAAAGTCCAGATTGGTAGGAGCAACTTGGTCCAGGAACGTCTCGTCGAAGCCAAAGCCGTAGGATCCGATGAGATCATACATGTTGTACTCGTTGGTCGTGTCGACGCTCTCATCGTGGCCCGCCGTGGCAGTCTTGACAGGATCGAAAATTTGCGTAGCAGCCGGGGAGGTAGTGGGAAAGCCGCCTTGAGTCACGGAGCCGGACGGAGTTCCAGCAACATCAAGTCGTTTCAGCAAATCGTTGATACCCTGAACAATGTGTGTGGTGATGTGTTTCTCGTTCAAGTTCTCCGCCACCTTGGCCAGGAAGGAAGATGATCGTCGAGACAAGGACAACACTTGATTGATGTTGAAGTTGAGGCCTAGTCCGACGGGCTCCGTCGCCCACTCTGGCGATTGTACTTGTGCCACGCCTCCCCAGGTCTTTGCCATCTTCAGCAAGAATGTAGCGCAGAATGCGACCATGGTATGGGTAAAGATTGGCACTGCAGACATTGCTTTGCGAAGATCTGGCTCTTCAAAGATTAGAGTGAGAGTGCTGGTTGCGGCAGTGATGGCAATGTTGGCTGCTTCGCGACGATCGTAAGAGAGTGATTCGGATGTTGCGGCGCTAGGAGGAGGTAGTGCACGCAGCGCGAGTGAGTTGAGCTGGAATCTAGCGAAATGGTAGTAGAGAACGACGCCTTTAGACGGATATGATCCTATGGATGGGCTGTCGGCGGATCTAGCCTGCCATGCGAGTCGCCATTGTTCGATTGCAAAGTTGAAGAGGCGGAGTCGTTGAAAGTCCGGCTCGGTGAGGGGTTGCTCTGGATCGCTACCGTAGGCAATGTATGCTTCCGTCAAGATCTTAAATAGAGTAACCTGAGCTCCCAATCTAATGTCACCTGGCGTCGTCTTCGGACTGTCCAGGAAGTGCTCAATGTCCCTGATGGCGATGTCTTCGTGAACGATGGATGGGCGCCCATATGCAATGCTGAATTGTTTGTCGCACACGTACAGCGCATACCATAAGCGGACATTGTCACGCTGCTCCTCGTGCCCTCGCACAAGCTTCTGGTAAGACATGTGCAAGTTCATCTCCACGGCGTTTCTTACAGCAAGACCTGCCAACTTCCAGCTCAGGTTTGAGAGATAGAAGGCAGCAAGAGCTAGCGCACGGATATCATCGAGGTTCTGAGGTCGAGCGAGAAAGGCGCTGTAGACCAACGACACGAAGATGTTGTAGCACTTTTGCAACGCCTCGTCTCGGCCAGGCGCATGCAACGCTGAGATGGTGAGCACAGCCGCAGTGAGAAGGGTGGATTGACGGCGCACCGATTCCAGAGACTCGTATGGGAAGAGTACACCAGCCCAAAGGTAAAGACGTATGTCTTGCATGTACCGGTGAAATAGGCTCTCAGCTTCTGCCAAAGACACGAGGCCTTGCGCGATGAAATCTTCTTCGACCGAGTTGGAGTTTTGGTTCCACCGTACGCTGCTCCGGAGGTTCCGAATGCGAGTAAGGTTGTATAGACTCCTCATGGGCGCTGTGACCAAACCGGATTCTTCGCCCGACTCGCGCTCTACAGACGTGTCTCTCGTCATATCCATGGGCGGTGGAACGACGAATGTAGCATGGCCGTTCTCAGACAAGACGTTTGCCGGGCTGATGGTCATACTATGTGTCCGTCTAGGAGGCGGCTGGGGTGAGGCTTGACTGGCTGGACTATCCAGGCCTGGAAGTTTGTTGTGCTCAAGAAGACGCTGCACCGCCGAGCGCAGCTGCTCCAACTCGGCTGTGGCGTTTGATTTCCAACTGGGGTGTTTAGCAATGGCAGTCAAGATCACGTAGTCTGAGGACCTACGCAGCATCTTCATCCAGTAGGCGTTGGTTCAGATTGTATGGGACGCATTCAGTTCCGCTTCGAAGGCACTTTGCGCACTTTGCTTCATTGTCGACTGGTTCGCACTTGATCTTGTGTCGTTTGCATTCCGCACCTATACAGCATGGGTGGGAGGTCGTCGTGGTGGTGTGGGGCGCGTTGACTTACAGGCTCTAATCCTCGGCGTGCGCGGCGCAGGTCGGCGTCCATCTTCATGATCCGCATCCTCACTCGGACGCTTCAGTGGAGACATTTCACAGGTCCCATGCTATCGGGGCTGCAAAGAACAAAACGGTTGGAGATGTTCGCGACACGACATGCAGGCTTAGAACACGGTGCTCGCGCTTGCGCTCGTGACATGACGAGATTGTGAGGAGGCTAGCCAGCCATCCAGCCATCGCGGGATCTCGGCGCTTGGCCCGAACGAGCAGCCAAGTGCGGCGGTTCGTCCAAGGCAAGCCCAGGCAAAATCCAGGAAAAGCTCGATGCTGCGATGCGTGGCACGGCTGTGTTGCAAGATTCGCGCGTAGACATGTGGTAGGGAATTAGCATGCATGGTTCCGTCCAACGAGTCCCAGTTTGGGTGCTTGCTATGGCATCACGACCGCAGTACGGGCAGTGCGTTACAAAGGCCAAGGTTGGAAAGTATTTGAAATTCTAGGGTATTATGTCTCATCTAATGTGCTATTGTACAGGTACTTCATCTATGCCTTCTTCCCAGTCGTTACACTCATTTCCTCGTCTCCGCGACGCTCGAGTCATCGCCGACAACAACAATCGCTGGCGCAGGACCAGCCTCAGCATCAACATTCTCAGTCTTCTTGTTTCTGGTGAATAAGCCCTTGATCTTGCTCATGCCTTTGCAGCACCATCGGTACACCACCACGACGGGCATGCCGACGACGTGCGCAATAGCAGCAAACCACTCGTCGGGGAAATACCTGATCAGGACCGCCCATGGGATGCAAATGAAACCGGTGATGATGCTGATGGCCCATTGCGTGCCATCGATGCCTCCAGGCTTGATCTGGAATGCGCGGCCACCGACGAACACAATGAGAATCTGGAGGCCAACAATCATGGCGACAATGCCAATAAAGAACCAGTTGCGAAGGATACCCTCGAGTACGTTGAGCTTGTTGTCGAGACGCCTGTTGTTGAAGATGTTGAAGATTTGCATCCATACGAAACTGTTGAAGATGACAGTGTCCAGCTCAAGTTGCTTGTTAGGGTCGGAAAGGTCGTAGCCGAGGATATCGCCACCTGCGAAGTACAGCACAAAGATGACGGTGATCTTGTAGATGTTCTGACCGGTGACTTGCTTCCACATGGTCGTCGTGATAAGAGGGCCTTTGCCCTGTGGTGGACGGTCGAGGATCTTTTCAGTCGGCGGGTCGGTAGCGAGTGCGAGCGCAGCAAGGGTATCCATGATCAAGTTGACCCATAACAGCTGTACAGCTCTGAGTGCCGGTCTCATCTCTTCATCGTAGACGGCTGTCACGAATGTGAGAACCACTGCGGTGATGTTGACTGTGATTTGAAACTATGGGCATTAGTAAACGCGAATCAAAGCGGGCGTGGTGTGACTTACCTGGAGGAACTTTTGCACGGCGTCATTGACAGCTCGACCCCACATGAGAGCAGTGATGATGGAGGAGAAGTTGTCATCCATGAGAATGATCGAAGACGCTTCCTTGGCAACCTCCGTACCGGAGACCATAGAGAAGCCAACGTTGGCTGCCTTCAGGGCGGGAGCGTCGTTGGTACCATCGCCGGTAACGGCAACAATCTCGCCGAGTGCCTTCAAACGAGTAACCAGGATGCGCTTGTCCTCGGGTGACGAGCGGGCCAATACCTGCAAGCGTGGCAGCATCTCATCCAACTGTTCAGTAGTAAGGCGCCGGAAGTCGGGTCCCTCCATGACCAAGCCACCTTCAGTATAGATGAGGCATTCAGTTGCGATGGCTCGTGCAGTTTGCATGTTGTCACCAGTAACCATTCTTACAGTAACGCCGGCCTTCTGTGCCTTGCGAACTGCCTCGGGCACGCCGGGCCGTACAGGGTCCTGGATTCCGACAAGGCCGAAGAAGGTAAAATCGCGCAACAGGGAGGCGAAATCGACACTGCCACCCTCGGTGAGTACAGCGTTGGCTGGCGGCCATTGTGGGAAGTCGCGGTAGACTAAGCCAATGGTCCTGAGAGATCTGTTGGCGTATTCGTTGATTGCATCGGTCAGTGCTTGGCGGTGTTCTTGGGAGAGTGGCTCAGTCTCCAGAGTCTCGAAATGCGCAAACGCGGATGCAAAGCTGAGGAGGATCTCGGATGCGCCTTTGACAACAAGGCGGTATTGACCGTTTTGAAGCTTGACAACGGCACCCATACACTTTTTGGCCGAGTCGAAAGGGAACATGTGTACGACCTGCTCGCTATCCCGGGTCTCTGACAGCGAGACAAGTCCCAGGTGGTTTTTGGCGAGCTCAAGTAGCGCTGTCTCAGTCTTGGAGCCGACGAAGACTGGCTTGCCGTCTTCTTCGCCTTCAAAGGCTGTCGAGTTGATTGCGATGGACTGGATGAGAAGCTGCTTCGCAGCCGACGAAACTTGCGATGCCCATGCTGATATTGTTTGGTCCTTTTCCGATGTGGCATCATCATGTACGAAGCTCGTAGTGCCGAATGTGCCGGCCACGACCGTCATGCGGTTGGTTGTCTGGGAAAGTTAGAATATGTCTCTACATGTAATCGGTGTGTAGCACTTACCAGGGTGCCAGTCTTATCTGAGCAGATGGCTGTGGCATTTCCCATAGTCTCACAAGCGCGCAAGATCCTGACAAGGTTATTCTCCTTGAGCATCTTTGTTGTTGCGAAAGCCAGTGCTAATGTCACAGCCAAGGGGAGACCTTCCGGTACCGCTACCACGATGATGGTAACAGCGACGATGAGGATGTCCATAAAGGCTGAGCCCTTCTGCGACGCAGACCGGGTGTCGCCAGACAGGCCGCCAACAAAGCGGAAAAGAAGGACGAAGAATAGAATACCTGCGGCTGTGGTTCCAAGATAGGCTATAGCCATGGCCAGCTTACCAAGCTTCTCTTGAAGTGGGGTAGCCTCAATCTCGACGCGAACGGACATCATGATCTGGCCAAAACTGCTGTGCTCTCCGACTGAGGTTGCAATGAAAGTACCGACGCCTTCGAGCACCTTTGCACCGGAGATGACAAACGGATCGAGGTTCTTCGCCGACTGTCCCGATTCCAGCGCCTTCATAACGGCAGCGCCTGGAGTCTTTCGCATGGCATCCGATTCTCCGGTAGCAGAAGACTCGTCGCACTTGACGTCGGAGCCGTCCACAAAGATTCCGTCGACTGGAATGACATCTCCGGGCTCCAGGTGTATGATATCTCCGGCCAGAACATCATAAATGCTGATCATTGCCGTCCTTCCAGAGCGGGTGACTTTGACATCGCGTTGTTCCTTCTTCGCGTTGAGCTTCGCAAACGCGGCCTCCTTTTGCCAGTCATTAACGGCTGTGACGAGCACGACAATGACAATCGCCACGACGATGGCGCAACCCTCGACCCAGTCAACAGGTGTCGGGGAACCTGGTGGATGCTCGGCACCAAAGGTCTCGTAGAGGCCAAGTGCGAGAGATATGGCCGCTGCAACGGTAAGGACGATCAGCACCGTGTCGTTGTAGGCATTCCAGATGAGTCTCCACAAGGGAGTGACTTTCTTGGGTGGTAGCACATTCCGCCCGTGTACGCGAATGCGATCCTCAAACGGCTTCCCATCGCTTGGCGGTCGATTTGATTCTTTCTCTTTGGTAGGTGTCTGAGGGTTCGTTGCTTCGTCGAAGGAGATGTGCCGGGGAACAGTCGACTCGTCGGCACTTAGACCAGTGTGAATATTTGATTGTAGGCCCGCTGCGATGCCATTGATGCCACCCAGAGCCTGGTAAACAGCAAGGGATTTGGGATTCAGGAGCTTGCTGAGTTGTGATGGAGTAAATGCGAACGGGTTATTCGTGTCCGCTGCAGCTTCAGTGCGCAACTCCTGCTGCAGCGCTGCGTCGTAGTCTCCTACTACAGTAGATACACCGCTTGTGGACGCATTGCTCGGTGATATCGGCGTCCGGAATGGGTCTGATGTTTGTGAAGTGACAGTGTCAGCCTGACTCAGCGCACGCTGTCTCGTGTTGATTTGGAGCGTCGGAGGGGCAAGTTTGCCGGACTCCATATTTGCTGGGGTAACGATGGTACAACGAAGACGACTGAAGAACGTAGCTATGAGTTGTAGTGCACGAAACTTGTGTTTACGTGATGGTAGGGGTAAGGGTTGGATGGTAATAAGGTGGAGGACGCATCTCCAGCCGCCATATACTCACGAGCCGGGCTGTGTAAGTGTGGATCTCATCCAAGACTGCCAGGCGCTTGGTGCGTGAAATTAGTCGACTTGGTGTGATACGTCTCTCGCCAGAGCCTCCCTTGGCAGTTAGTCGTCTCCTGGGAACGATGATTCGGCGGCGCTTTTTCGCCTTCTCAGTGCAGATGACATGTGCACGCTGAAGCCTTGGTAGAATCTACGAGAGCTCAGCCTTCTACCAACGCCGCGTCGATGGTCAACCTGCAAACTTATCGCCAAGGCAGGCGAGATTTGATGCTTTTAGAGACTAACGGTGTTGATAGCGAGATGAGCAGGTGTCAAGAGTCCGGCGGTCTTGGAAAGGGGGCAGTGCAGACCCCATCCGAGCGCAGTGAAGCGCGGAGGCCCTCAGCTTCCGCTCCCATCGCGTCGCTACGGACAACTGCAAGGAATTGCGATAGGAGAAACAAGATGAGGAAAAAGAACGCGCAGCAGATTGGAGTCACGATGGAGTGTCGCTTCGCAGCTTGTCGTGCAGATCAGCGTGAGGCTAGCAGGGCGGAAACTGCGCCACTGGCGCGCCACTGAGGCTTGACTGTAAGCCAATCCGCGTTAGGCGTAGCTTATCGGGATATCCAGCAGTCAAGATGTCTACAAAAGATGTCTGCCTAAGGTTATGGCGTAAGTACAGAGGAAGAGACAGAGGTATTTACCGCGAAAGCTCGCTCACACTACCGGATGACAGGATACTGCAGTATACGTGTCTCTTGTCTTGGACGAAAACACCATGCCAACACCAAGATGCGCAATGCAGCCTGAGGCCAGTCTCAGATGGCTCCAATCATAATTGACTAGTGACACGAACAACGGTGTATGCGCCCGCCTGATTCTGCCTTGTCTTGCTGACAACCTGTTCGGTCTTATTTCCGATGGCGACTGGACAGCCGTGTAATGTGGCTGGAGCTGTGGCGCAGGAAGTGTGGCGCTCCGTCGGCTTTGAAGCTTTGAAACCGGCGCCGCCGAGGACTAGCCGGCGGCGGAGGGGAAGGGCAGGTTTGCAGGAAAACCTGCCCAGTCTCATGCGCGGCGAAGATGCCCTGGAGGGAAGGTGTGATGTCATACGCGCACAGACTTCTTGTCGCCGCCGAACGGCTGGGCTGGATCTCCTGCTCATCGGGACACAAGCCTCGTGATGGAAGCCTGGAAGACCATGGAGTGCACTGCCCCCCCTATCTGAGCACTCATCAATACTCAGCTTTTATACATGGACAATTGACGACACCACCACACCGAAATGAGCCAATCTACCGCCGCCTAGGTTCCAGAGACGTCACGGCGCTTTTTCTGCGCTCACGCCTCCAGTGGTCCCTTGCGAATGATGAATGTCGGATCACAACAGCTGCTTTCATATACTGCATTTCCCTTGTCTGCTCCAGGTGTGCACGCTCGTAGCGCAGCAGCTCTCTGATTGCCTTTGTTCAGGCAGCGTACCACAACGCGGCTTGTGACACAGCTTCTTACCATGAGTGATCTTGTGCATCAATCACACTTTGCTCCTTCATCATCCACGCCGCCTTTTTCGCCTTCTTATATCCCATGTCGTCTCCTTCAGCGTCTGCAACACGCCAATAAAGTCAGTGTGTCCTTTGTGTAGCTCCAAGAAGACTAGATGCCTGTCCAAAGTCACTACAGTGGATCATGGTTTGACAGCGTGAACAACGCACCAATTCATGATGAATTCATCGCCCTTGCGAGACGCCACCATGGGATTCGCAATGAGCTGTCCGAATATCAGTGGCGCAGCAACACTAAACGGACCTGCGTCGTCCGCCCAGCAGACGCTATCGAGGTGGCGGAAGAGGATACATCCAACGTCCATCCACACTCTACCATACGTATACAATGCTGCGCCACGCAGAAAGTCGCCGCCATGGGGTCCTACGTACGGACCCGTCATCATACTCTTCACAAGAGCCTCTGGTCGGTTCTCGGTTGTAACCCAAGTCAATGCGTGGTTTGGCGAGTCTGGTACTGCATCGAGCACTTGAACCGTTGGAACGGCTCTCCCAGGTGTCATCTGCACGCATGGCAGGAGGGTAAGCGTGGTGTAGACGAGGAATGCCTGTTACTTACGTCAAACGAGAATCTCAGTATCAATAAAGGTGCTCATTTACCCCTAGAAAGACTTTTTGCTCCGAGGGTAAGCGCTGGTGAGCCCCTTGTGTAACGATGCGACGTGTGTTGTTCTCCAGGATCGGCAGCCCATCAAGGCCTTTTAGGGGGGGTGACTGCAATTACTCCGCTCTCAATCCTAGAGCACCTTCCTGTGTAGCCAAACTAGTACTCTTCTTTCTCCTCGGGCGTCATATGGTAACTAGAATTCTGATTTGCTAGGCGCTGCCAGCTCCCGTGTTCACAAGACTGTCTATACTAATACACATCCCAACACGTAATCGTACACTCGGTCAGCATACCATCCTCTACATTCATTTCTTCAACTCTAGATGATACGTATCCAGCTGCTCCTCGGTCATCCGGTTCGGACTCGTCACCAACAAATCCTCGCCTCTCCCACTCTTTGGGAAAGCAATGACATCTCTCACGCTTTCTCTGCCACACATGACGGCCATGAGCCTATCCCATCCCAGCGCGATGCCTGCATGGGGCGGGCATCCACTCCTCAGTACATCGAGCAAATGTCTAAAGTCTTCCACGCGCTCAGGCTTCATCTTGAGGATATCCTTGAAGATGAACTCCTGCATGGCGGCGGAGTGGATACGGCGACTGCCACCGCCAAGTTCGACACCGTTGACGACAATGTCGTAGTGTGCTGCTACGGCGGAAGAAGGATCCGTGAGTAGTTTGTCAACATCCTCAGCTGTCTTTGGGGCAGTGAAAGGGTGGTGGGTCGACGAGAAGCCTGCTGAGCCGCCTTGACCAGGTTCGCTGTCGCTCGATGGGGTGAAGAGCGGGAAGTCTGTGATCCAGACAAACTGGAAGTCTTCTTTTGCAGGTGCATCCATCAAGCCTTGTGCTATAGCTGCTTTGTGAAGAGCCAGACGCAGGTTCCCAAGCACGGTTGAGCCGCCTGAAAAGGGTGCTTTGGAACGTGCTTGGAGGACAAGAAGGTCACCGTTCTCGACTGCGAGTTCTTTCGGGCCCTCCATCACGTATTGGTGGCCCAGTGGTCCGAGACCCTGCATGGGCTGCGAAACATCACCAATGAAAACACCGGGTTGTCCGTCAGGGTTCTCAAGGTAGACTTTTCCATCTGGGCTGTCGAGGAAGTTGGCAACGAATTTGCGGGTGACCTTGGGGTCCTCGGATATCGATATCTTGATGGCATCAACTGCTGGATCCTGTAGAGAGGTAATTTTGCCTATCAGATCTGCTGTTAGATGCTCAGTGACGGTATGTATCTGCGCGCCGTTAGCCTAGAGTGGTAGCCATGTCGGGGCATACCAACATACCTGGGCCTTGAAGCGTAGATCCGGTTTATCAGATCCGTAGCGAGCCATTGCAGTTTGGTACTTCATTCGCTGGAATTTTTCTGGCGTCTTCTGCTTCAGGACTTGGTACCAGAGCTTTCTTAGTAGACTCTCGGTCTCGTTCATGACATCTTTTTCGCCAGCAAAGGACATCTCCATATCGAGCTAGTTTACAGTCAGCAAAGGCTTGAACATGCACTGAATCGTGCTGACCTGAGTGAACTCTGGCTGTCTATCAGCCCTCAGGTCCTCGTCTCGAAAACAGCGCGCAAATTGGTAGTATTTCGTGATGCCGGAGGCCATAAGAATTTGCTTGTACTGCTGCGGACTTTGTGGTAGCGCATATGCTAGTCCCTTCTGCCGCGTTGGTACGAGAAACTCTCTGGCACCCTCGGGTGTCGACTTGAAAAGTATGGGCGTCTCAATCTCTCTCCATTGCGATGCATTCAAGTGCAACCTTGCTCGCATCATGGCTTTTGATCGCCGAATAAGGTCCAGTCGCAATGCCGAGTCTGTACGAAGCTGCAAGTGCCGCTGGTCTGGGCCAAATACCGTTTCTTGTTTGATGATGATGTCGTTGGGTATGTCATTGAGAGGCTGGACGTGCTGTACAGCAATTTCGCGAGCATCGATCAACTTCATGCCTGCGAACATCTTTTCCTTGGCCGGTTGACGCTCTTTGAGTGTTCCTCTTACAATGATAGGAGTCCACTCTTTCAATGAACGCAAGCAGGCATGCGCATCTGGCCCATCTGATTCATCGCCTTGAGGGGTTGAGACAAGTTGAATAGCCAATGTTTGGTTTTTGTTACGAAGCATGGTAAACGAGAGCTTGTTGCTAACATCTCTTCTCACGCTGATGTAGCCAAAAAGCTCGACATTTCCGCCAGGAGGTTTATCTGTTAGTTGTGCCTCACCCCATGCTGGGTTTAGCGTCTCCCAAGCGGATGGTCGAACTGCAATGAGATGAGTGCTGGGACTGGGAGTGGTATTGCAAACATACTGGTAGCCTTGAAATCGTCCAAAATCTTCTTCACGTGTTCCTCGGGGGTGACAGATTGTGAGGCTGCGAAGCCTCGAATTGCATACCTCGAACATAACCCTACGCGATTTGGCGTGGTCCCGTGATAGGGTGTTCGACAAAATTTCGAAATCTCTGCGTAGGAGCTGCGTAGACCACTCTCCCGACTCGCCAAACATCGGGAAGCGCGAACAAGACTCATAGTTCGTCGCAATGATGGACCGAGCGCTGATAATTGTGACTGCGCCTCTGGTGTCTCCAGAGAGCACCCAGGTAGATCTCAACGACATGCCAAGCCGAGATTCCGACTAGCTTCCAGTCGGACTAGCGCCCGCCCAGACCACGCTGCAGAAGCTTCAAAAGCTTTCCGGCACCCACGCCCACCTTGCTCTCGCTATCCCTCCAGTTTATAACATGTAAGCCACCCGTCAAGCCGTTCCCATCTCTCGCGCAACCACTAACATAATCGCCAGATGATGAAAGCCTAGCGTGTATTAGCTGAGCAGCTCTCCGCATCCGCCTTTGAACTCTCCTCCCTCGGAGGCTCAAGTGGTTCGCTGGTAGATGCAGATGTGGTTGCATGACTTCCGCGTCCGGCACACACACCTTGTTACACAACGGACGCTTAGACGGCATCTCTGATTTGATAAACTGGTCGGTGTCTTACACATACCGCGCACGCGAGAACGCAAGGACGATTGCCATGACGCTCGAACTGAGCGACGATGAAATGGTGGAACGGGCTGTGTATACTAAACTGGCTAGCAATACAATGGAAGAGTTTCTCATGTTTCGCATGACAAGTGAAGACGTGATGCGTGGAGTTGAAAGAGGGGATGGACATGGGGACCTGGCAAACTGCGAGGTCTACAGTCTCATCATCGCCACATTTACTGCGAGTGGAGAAGTCGGCCATCTTCTACCATCTCTCCTCAGTTGGCGAAAGAAGAACGCTTTGTCAATTACCCCTCCACCAAATTCATTGGAAAGAGGGGCGTAACAACACTTGCAACATGCACTTGTAGCTCTGGTTTCAGTGAGTAAGGTCTGTCGTAGGATGAACCCTATGCATTCGCGTACCTGTCGATGTCGAAGCTTTTATTGGCTATGGAGAGTCCAACTTCCTTGCCTCTCGATGTTGATTGCGTCTAGGCTATCCAACGATACGTCAATTACAAGCCAGCGGGCATGCATATTTGAGGACTTGGTGGCCTTGGGTCTTACTCACCATTATGAGGCAACGCGTGCCACGCCTACACGACTTGAGCTCAGTTTCCCGGCCCGAACTGTAAGCAATTCGGCTGCTTCTGCTGACCACCATCCCCAACTTGGCAAGCAGTTCCTTTCTTCTTCTATTCCTCGATGAGGCCCTTGGATAAGTCCACACCTGCGCCCGTCCAGACAACCTCTTCAGTTCTGTCAGTCGAGTCAGGTCTACGCGTACAGATATCAGCTTCCAGCGACTCTAGCGGAAAGTTTTGTGCCGTGTGTAAACTTGGCGAAGTCGATGTCTCGGTACAAGATCGGCTTGACCATGGTGCGCAAGTGTTTGGAAGCCATGAAAATGGCGTTCAGAGCCGGTCGGCCATCGCCGAGGTACTCTAGTATCCTGGCATCTAGCTCTTTCGACATTCGCGAAAAAGATATTGCAGCTGTAAGTATGGATGAAATGAACGTGGTTCGTTGTTGCTCAGACATGATGTACTGCGCGATTGCGGTTACACGATCAGAAGGGTTAGAGGCAATGGCTTGTACTACTGCGCATGTCGCGGAGATCATCAGGCGCGAGTAGTCTCGTGATCTGGAAGCTTTCATGGTCTAGGCGTAAAAAATAACGTCACTATGGTCGATCAATCACGATTTGCCTCAGTGCGAACTCTGCGTTGTAAAACCCCATGTTAATTTATATGGAAGACGAAGAGGTCCTCTGGGTAGAGGACCATCAACATACCCAGTCCCTTCCATAAAGCCCACAACGCAGCGACGCACACACACCTGCGACTATCTACTTGTGAGGACAGAAACAAGCCTGGAGTATGAAGTGTGGCAGAAAGCAGCAAGGCCAGTACAATGCACCTTCGAAAATACTCTTTGGCGGCTTATCATCCTATGCGCTTGGCGAATGGCGAGACTGTGAGCTCGAGCTACTCGACGAGCCGGTCTACGACTCTGAGCTGCCTGATTCTGCACTGGGCCCGTTGCGGTAGCCCGTGTCGGAAGCCATCTCGTATTGTGACGAGCCGCGGTTGTGGTGGGCACGCGAACGATCTTCGGGGTGGTTGACGATTTCGGATCTGTGGCCATCGAACGTCTGTATGTGTGCTGCCATTGGTGCCGCAGGCTTTTCGATGCAGCCAGGAGATGTTGAGAGCGTGTCCAGAGACGGCACCGCTTGACGCTGGGCCATGGTAGGCTGGATGGCACCAGATCGCAACTGCTTCACAAATTCATGCTCATCGGCTCCATCTATCGTATGGCGGGCTGTAGTGTGGTCAATTATGTCTCAAGGGAAGGACTGACGACTTACCAGAAGTGACATCGTGATGTGTAGCACCCGTGCCAACTCCGTGCTCGTGGTACGCTTCACGGCCGTCGTGGTCTGCACCGGGGTTGGCAGTCTCGTACTCGAGCATCTTCATGAGGCGGTAGAAGATGACTGCGAGAACAGCGCCAAAAAGGGGGCCCAGCCAGTAGACCCAGTGATGCCCGGGCCATACGCCTGTAATAACGGCAGGTCCGAAAGAGCGAGCTGGGTTCAAGGAGCCTCCGGTGAAGTACACACCTGCTCCTATCAGCATCAGAGTGTTTGTGGCGGGAGTTGTAGGCGCATACCAGCCAGCTCAGCAATGAACAGAGCCAGTCCGATACCAATTGGGGCAATGAAGGTCGCTTTGTGCTTCTCTGCTGCCAACATGAAGATGGTTAGGAGCAGCATGAATGTCAAGAACATTTCGATGAAGAGGCCTCGCGTGACAGACGTTTCGCTGCTGAGGGTCGTGTTCACAGACAGTGGCCCTGGAAACAGCCCGGATACCACAGCGGCAGCGGCGATGGCTGCGAGTAGTTGCGCGATGATTAGCAGCAGGACCTTCATCCAGCCCAGTGCGCCGATGAGACCCATGGCAATAGTGACCTAGGCCATGTCAGCGAAGGCATTCTCAATGGGCTGGCTTGCATGTTCCTACGGCAGGGTTGAACAGGCCTCCACTGATGCGGAAGAAGACCCATACGGTGACGGCTAGCGAAAAGCCGAATGCCAAAGAGATGTACAGCAAGGATCCAATGTCCATGGATCTGGTACCGCGGAGATTGTTGGCGACCTGGGTAGCAGCGAAGGCGAAAAAGAGAAACAGGAAGGTGCCGACAAATTCACCCGCGAAGGAGATGAAGAGATGGCGAGCTCTGTTGGGTAGCCATCCGAAGCCAGCTAAGCGTGGCTCTCCGGGGCGGTTGGGGTCTTGGGTGTACTTGGGCTTCATGCCTGGCAAGACCATGAAGCTCTCCGAGGGGCGCTGGTGGTTCATGTTGATTGCGGCTGCGAGTTGCCAGTGTAAGCTGATGTAGTTTCTGGGAGCTTTGAGCGAGATACATACAATATCAGGTGTTTCGCTAGGTCGAGTAGGTGAGAGACTCGTGGGCTGAGACTGGCAGCCAAGCAGGTGGGGTGTAGGAATGATACGACTAGGGGAAAGGCTGCAGAGAGATATAGAGGCTGACGGTCGGGCTAGATGTAAGAGGAGCTAAAGGTATGAGAGGTGTGAAGTCGAGAGTCGGACGAGGGAGAAGATGGGAGCAGCGTGACGGCACCATGGGCAAAGGAAAGCGCGGAAGGTGCAGGCACGACGAGGTTTGAATGGAAGTGTTTACAGGTCCTGTTCAAAAGCAGAAGGCGCGAGCAGCTCTGGCGGAGTGACAAGGAAAGAGGACCCGATGCACTGAGTCTGAGTGACTGCGATATCTCTAGCAGGCTCGCCTCCAAGGACTCTGTGTCTGCCATGGCGCCCTGCATCGCCTGATCTACACACTCGGCCATGACGGGTTTGCTGAAACATGTTCCTCGTAGCTAGGAGGGTTGAGCAAACACAGACATGCATACGCTGCCGCCAGCAAGAGGTGGCGTCAATAGTCTTGCGCAAACTCCAGCCCCATCACGTGGTCTGAGACGGTCGCCGTGTCTTTTGGATGGCACAACGTGAACGCACAACGCACAACGCACAACGCACGGCAAAGGATACTCGGGATCAATGTTGGACTCCCCACGACGAGGCTGACGCCGAGGTTTTGGTTTGGTGTCGCGGACTCTTCCAGCATAGTCGATTGCGGGGACACGGGAGGAGCATGCTTGGCATCCACACCAGGGTCGCGCGGAACCATCACGACATGATCGGGCTCCCACCCGTCCTTCACTCTAAACCGCGTCCTGGTTCGGTTTCCTTCCCCCAGTCGTGTTCGCTCCTTGTTCGCACCCACTGCGCTACCGCTTCGTGCACATGTGCGCCATTCATTGCTTTGCGCCACACAAGTAGTGACGACCTGCCCGCCCGTGTGTGTTATTACCCGCATCATCCATCCGCTTCCCACCCTTCACCCTCGATCCGCCCCGCGTGACCCACCTCAAACAAGACCACCTCGCGTCTGTCTCCTGACCTCAGTCGATGCCTCAACTCTACTAGATATCCAGCAACTTGTGCTGCTTGTTTTCCCTCCCCTTTCCACCTCTCCCGCCGCCACCGGCTGCTTCCACAAGCAATGCGCCCACTCCGTTTGCTGCTCTCGCTATCGACGAGCCTACTCGCCGCTACGCTACTCCTGTACATGATACTAGGCACACACCAGGATGAAGAGCAGGAGCGCATGTCTGTTGCATCGAGTCGAGGCAGTTTCACAGCCTTGTTCTCTTTCACGTCACCCAGCTCCTTATTTCCACCCTCTGCCATTATCAGTTTGACCGACGACAACTCGACGTTTTTCCTCGCTAGACCTGCTGCGTTTGGCCCGGCTCTACCGAAAGAGGGCTTGAGCGGCTCGCTATGGATTGGTAGCGGCTTCGGAGAGGAGACGTTGGGTGCTGGGGGCGAGTTGGGATGCAGCGACGTTCCTGGCTGGGAACATGGCAGTCATGACCTTAGCAGCGCTTCACGGCCATCCGGCCAAGCCAACGACAACGCAAAGGGTACCTTGCCGGTCAGAAACTCGCCTGCAAAGCAAGAGCATCGCCGAGCCAAAGATGACAACACCAAAAACGTCGCTGTGGACGATGGTACAGACGATCACCTGCAGTCAGGCCTCTCTAGTACGCACGCAGCATCAGGAGCCAAACATGCCGATATACAGTCACTCCAAGAGGGCGCCGAAATTGCTGGCAAGGTCGTGCTCCTCAAGCGAGGAGGCTGTGGATTCCTGGCCAAAGTCCAATGGGCGCAATCACGCGGAGGAGTAGCTGTTATAGTAGGCGACGACGTGCGCGGTGGTGCTCTCGTTCGAATGTACGCCAAAGGAGATACCTCTAATATCACGATTCCGTCTCTATTCACTTCACACACCACTGCCCATCTTTTGTCTTCGCTTCTCCCGGCGCACGGCATGCTCTCCAACTCTGTACATGCATCTGATCATTCTGCCGAGAGCCATCCGACGCCTTCCGGGACGCCACAGACTACACGACCATCGGTCCACGGCAAACAACATCCATCGACATCTGGCAACAAGAGTTCTGTTGGCGAGCAAGTTGGCTGGCTGCATTCGCTCCTATCTACATTGGGTCTCGATACGGTCGATGACTCCCCCAAGGCTGGCAGTCGAAGACTGCCCAACAGCGGCGATCTTGGATGGGTCGAGGTCAGCGACTGGGAAGACGACCAAAATCCCATCAAGACCAAGTCTGCAGCATCCAAGCCCACGCCCACCAAAGCGGCAGACGGCTTTGTCATCGGAGAACACGACTGGCGGGATCCTGACCTTTTGCCTCTTACAGCCTCGACGAGTGAAGTTCCAGCAGCTGCTAGTAAAACCCAAGTGAGTACTAGAGCGAACAGTAATGCCTTACCCGGAAGTGGCGAATACACCCCAGCGAGTGCAAAGAATGGTGGAAAGAAGCCCTGGAGCTGGTGGTCGGGCTCTAGACATGATACTGTGTCGCCAGTGTCGTCCCGGCGTGCACGCACCAGGAGCATTACCTCGATTGTCGACGCAAACTCGGGCATTGTCAAGACCTCCCCTGATGCTAGTGCTCACACAGGCCTGTGGGTCACGCTTACACCCACAAATGTATCAAGCAGCCCCTTCTTCGACACTCTGCTCGTACTTGTTGTCAGTCCATTGGTCACTCTGACAGTTGTATACGCCCTCCTCCTTCTTCGATCCCGCATACGGCGTCGCCGTTGGAGAGCACCCAAGTCCGTAGTGGAACGTTTGCCGGTTAGGACTTATCAGACCATGAGCGATTCGTCGTCCTCAGCAACGCCCAGTGCAGCTTCCCCTACCACACCCTTACTTCAGCATTCTTCTGCTCGGTCTAGATCACCGGAACCTCGGTCGCGCTCAACTACAGTGTCAGAGCCACCTGCCACTTCAACGTCTGTGCAGCATGGGTCTCGTGACCGTGAGGAAGAGAAGCGAGAATCAGGACTAGCGGCGTGGAGGCAACGCTACGGTGGCCGCCAGAGAGAATGCGTTGTTTGTCTGGAAGAGTACGTTGATGGAGTTAGCCAAGTTATGAGCCTACCATGTGGTCACGAGTTCCATGCAGATTGCATGTAGGTATACACCTCCTTTCTGTTGATGCATTCAATCTGACGTGAATAGAACACCTTGGCTTGTCACGCGCCGAAGGACTTGTCCCATCTGCAAAGGCGATGTTGTACGTTCTTTAAGTCGGAGCTGGCACGATCGGCTACAGGCAGCATCACCGACACGCTCATCCCGACTTTCCATCAGCGAAGACAATGTACAGACAGAAGCAGCTGAGACTCGCAACGAGTCGCCTTCTGCATCACGGCCGGTGCCCATGTCTAGATCTGCACCTACCGATCCATCTCCGTTGGATGATGACGTTGAGGCTGGTTGGTCCGAAGATAATTCCAGACGCGCTTCTGGAGAGATCTCACGAGCAGCAGAAGGTGCGACTTCGTTGCGGGAGCTCGCTTCTTCAGTTTCTACCGTAGTATGGCGCGGCTTCGACGCGGTCCGATCGACTACCGGTCTCCAGCGACGTTCTCCGCCTGAAGACGTCGATCGAAACCGGTGATTTTGCTACTCATGAATTACGTTTTGATATGATGGCTTTTGGTTGCATGGATGGTCTATACCCCTGGGAAGCACCCCAGCGTTGCTTTTGAACTTGCATTGGGTTGTGGACATAATTACACGTCAGCGAGCGGCCTATTCGAGAATGGCTTGGCATAGTCTTAGACAACCTTTGCGCTCCCTACTCAATCAATCAATGCCTCCCTTTTACAGCTGCTGAAAACTGCTTTAGGTAAACGCTGTCCACGGGAAGTAATACTGATCAGCTGCTCGTGATCAGAGCATCCAATTGCACACAACAGGTCTGACTTGCCCAGACTCGGTACAGCGGCATCCGTGAAGACGACCGTCGTCTCACGTATTACGGGAGCTGCCAGACCTGGGGTCAATGACATGGATAGCAAGGACAATGGCCTAGCGTCTTGGCGTCAGCGTCCCGCGTAGGCCATGTTGGAGCTCCAAATTACCCGCACTCTTTTCGCATCGATTCGTCGCTCTCACCACATCAGTCTGCTCGGTTGAGCTCCGTCCAGTGAGCTTCGACTGTTTCCCGGCCTGTACTTTCATTATCTAATATACACGGACAAAATTATCGCATTTCCAGCCGCAAGAGCCTCCGTTCAAGCGATATGCCGTCCCACCCAACAGGAAGCAAATGACAGACTGCTTGCAATGCAACGTGCGGTGGTACCTGGGCCCGAACGCGTGTCCACAGTGATTAGTACCCCGCAACGCACTGCATCATCTGTGCTACACGTAAAGCTTGTCTGGTACTAATCTGTATCTGACGTTGTGGTCTTTCACTGTCTCTCCGGTATTGACAGAAGTTCTCGCGCACCACAATAAAACGACAGGATCATGGACCAAAGAAAATATTGCCCCGTCTGACTAGACTTGTTGGTGGTCCCAAGTAGTCCTGGAGGGTACTTCCTGATACGGGGAATGCAGCATCATCACACACCGGAAGGCGCATGCTAATAGACTCGATGCCAAGTAAGCCGGTGGCAGCTGGAAACCCGTGTTTGCCGGAACAAAGAGTTTGGTGGCTTCGGAAGGCGCAGTCTGATCTCTTCAGAGCACTCTGACAAGTCTTAGAGGCGTTCTTGCTCGGGAATTGTAAGATGACCATGTTATTGCCTCAACTAAGCTTGCGGTTTAGGGCTTCCCAAGCGATTTCCCATTATATAACAGGGCCGACTTCTACCTCATTAAACTCAAAACCCAGCGCATATCCTGACATCACTACATCATTACTGCTTGCCAGTCTTGTTTTTGTCAACAATGAAGCTCCTCTTCGTCCTTTTGCCTCTTCTCGGCTGCACACTTGGGTTGGCACAGGACTTACAGCATGATGGCTGTGTAGCTACATGTCCGCCACCAAACTGCCCGGCTGGCGGTGCACTGGTATGCATATCGTTCTACTCACAAGACGATATAGAACAATGGCTGATGTCTCAACAGGAAGCATGCAAGTGTCTCAATGACCGAGAATACGCGTGCGAAGCAAAATGCCCTGAATACATTCCCCGTATCATGGTAAGCCGATACCCCACGACACTCTGCGCAAGAAGCTCATGGCGTATGTAGCACTGCCCTCGGTTGCCAGGATCCACAACTAGCGCACCAGAGCCCGCGCCCCAAGATTGCGTTTGCGAAGAAGTCTTCTGCGTTCTTTCCTTCCCCGAGGGCTGCTATTGCCGCAACAATGCGACGAAAGCCTGCTTTGAAAAGTGTGGTGGCGAAGAGCCGATGTACCAGGACTGCAGTTTGCCCGACGTTGAAGTTCGTGCTCTTATGCCGGAGCCGATATTAGAACCAGAAGCAGCGTCACAGGCAGAGACTTGCGTCTGTGAAGACATCATGTGCATCCAATCATGGCCGGATAGCTGCTACTGCCGCAACGACGCAGATAGAGAGTGTTTCGAAAAGTGCGGAGGGGTAGAGCCGGTCTACCAAAACTGCAGTTCTCTTGTCAACGTCGAAACTCGTGCTTCAATGCCGGAGCCGGTACCAGAGCCAGAGGCTTGCGTCTGCGCGAGTGGGCCCTTTTCTTGTCTGCAAGTCTGGCCCGATTCCTGCTACTGCGACTATAACATCAAAAAAGCATGTTCTGATAAGTGCGGCGGTCCCGCACCACCATTCCCAACGCACTGCCCTCCTCTCAATCCTCCCGAGATCAAAGTCCGCGTAGCAGAACCCAGACCTGTACCTGCGTCGGCGCCGCCTCCGACGTGCGAATGCCCTCTGGTCAACTGCATCGCGTCATGGCCTGAGTCTTGCTACTGCCAGAATGGAGTCAAGGAGCGTTGTTACCAACGTTGTGGAGGAGAGAAGCCCATTCTCCAAGTAAGCATGTATTCTACCTTTACAATGATTAGTAAAACCTAACCGCAAAAACAGGTTTGCCCACCCTACCCCAGCTCAACATTTCTGACCGTCACCATCACACCCGTCCCCCTTCCCGTACCCATCGACTCCCACCAGGCTACCCCCACGCACCAAGTCTGTGGCGGCGGTCGCACAAGCCAAGTGTTAGACTGTCCTGCAGGCCAGGTCTGCATCACTGATCCTTTCCAACCGGGTTCTTGCGGACCGGCTTGTGACCAGCTGGGTATTTGCGTTGGGGAGAAGCTGTGTGGTGGGTTTGCAGGATTCGCGTGCGAGAATCCGGACCAGGTCTGTATTGATGATCCGAGGGATGATTGTGATCCGCTGAATGGTGGGAGTGATTGTGGGGGGTTGTGTGTTTGGCCGCAATAAGTTGTCGCATTCAAGAGTTGATGAGTAAGGAGACGGGGTGGGACATGGGAAGAGTGTGGATTTGTTTGGTGTTGTCATTCCTTTTGGACGTTTAGTTTTACAAACGGCGGGTATTCCTTATAACCTAAATTGCAACTTTGTTTTCCATCATGGTATCGTGACCTTGTTTCACTCGCTATTCTTTGCGACTCTTCCTGACAACATCCTTCTCGACACTCGTCACACTTTACAGCCTCATATTCAAACCCCAATATCGCTTCAATATGGAAAGGCACATTTTCCATGTTATCTTGATGACAAGCTTCCGCACGTTCGACCTTTGTGTACAGAGGGCCCTGACCGAGTATACCGAGATGGCGCGGAGGGAGTAGTTTGACGACACCGTGCTCATAGCAATGTGTATTCCTGACGAGTAGTGGTGACGACTGTGAGTATCTGAGATTAGCTGTTCTAATTCCAGGTTTGGCGACGAGTTGTCGCATCTCCTTTTACACTGCAATTCAATATGCTGGATGTACATTGTAGGCGATTTGAGCAATGTCTTTACTACAGTTATATATATATTCGAACCAACAACATGCACATGCTCTTTGTTTACAGCCACATCTGGGCCTACAGCTGAATCTTATCCGCCATTCCTTGTCCACCCATCCATTCAATGTAGCTCTCGATGCTCTTCTGCATAGCATCTGTCGCCCTTTCAATCAAGCCCGTAAGCGGCGTAAGACCGGCCTGCTCCTTCATGACTTGGATAAAATCATTATTAAACGCATCGTTGATATTCACCTTGGCAACACCACACTCGATACACTCCTTGAGCAACTTCTCCTGAAACCATTCTTTGCCTGCCCCGTGCAACACGAGCGCAACGCGATCCCCCACCTTGGCATGTACGTTGCGCAGCCGCGGGTAATCCAGTTGAGGACCCCCGGGCCCGTACTTGCCGTGTACGTTTCCAAAGGCGGGGGCCAGCCAATTAATGCCCGTTGCAACGAATTCTTCAGCTTGGTCCGGGGTGGTGAGCACGGCTTCGAGACCCAGTTCGCTCAAATCACCCACTCCGTCCTCTCCTCCATCAATCCTCCCCGGCTCGGCTTCGGTGATGATGCCCCTCTCGTTACAATACCTGACCAGCTCCGCCGTCTTCTCCAGGTTGTCGTCAAAATGGCTCATATCGACCATGATGCCGTCAAACCCTCTCTCAAAGTTTGCAGCTTTCTTCACGATCTCTGGCGTCTGCGCGTGGTCCATGTGTAGGACAATGGGCACACTAGCGTTGTCGGCGGCTTCACGGGCAGCGTGGAGCAGGATACCGTCTGCGTAGGTGATGGCCCAGGGGAAGAGTTGGATGATCAAGGGAGCACGTTTGGCTTCTGCTGCGCGAACTGAGGCGAGTATGCCTTCGACGTTGTAGCAGCATGTTGCGCAGATGGCGTACTTGTTTGCGGCGGCGTGGGCGACGAGCTTGACAGCGCGGTTCTGGGAGAGGTTGGGCGCCATGGTGGTGGTGGGGTTGAGGGTTTTTCTTCTTGAGATTTGGGCCGAGTTGGTGTTTTCAAAAACTATAGGAGCTCAAAGGGAGAGCGATGTGATGTGAGCGATAATACAACTCCCCCTCGTGGTTCCGGTTGCATTTCCGACATTCCGACGTCTTCTCTTATGGTGGGGTTGTCGGCAACTGCTGTGGAAGTCGAGCGGCGGAACCACCGATATTCGGGTCATTTGCCGGCTAATTGCCGGGCTCGCAATGGTAGACAGGTTCCTGCGGGATACCTAGTCGAGTGTTACTTGCCGCGGTCTTTGCCTTACCCCAGATGTTTTCAAACCACGTTGCCCCAGGCCTTCCATTCGATACTCCACTTCTATCCAAGAATCGTGTGGCGGATGCCTTTGAGAGCACACTCCTTATTGTGAAGGTCATCATCATAATGCGGCTAGTAACACTCCCAATCCGGGCAAGAATATGGTCTATACGTAGCGAACATGCACCTTTTCTGCTCGAGAATGTGTGCTTCATCCAGATTTGTGGAGGTCTTTGATGATGTCAGTGTAGTATAGAACCTTCACTTGGACGGGAAAGTGACGGGATAGTTGGTTTGAAGTTTCATGTCTAACTTCCATCATGTCTAAGTTGCTAATGTACAATCGTAGTCATGAAGATCCCAGCCCAGGTCAACCCAAGGCCGTACACCCGATTGGGCTGACTTTACATAAACCCCAGACTCCAGCTTCAGCCCAGAAACGGTCGTCGAAGCAAATGCATAGAAAGCCACAGCCACCCTATACTAGTTTCCAGAAAGGTAAACAGATGAGACTCGCAATGACCCTAAGTTGGGAAGATCATCCCCTCCAGACTCACATAAGAGAATCCCGTGGTATCGAGCCGCTCATAACGCCCAGAACACCACCCATGCTCATAAGAAAATACGCCCAAGTTTTGATCATAACCATACAAATGTCGCTGGAACCGTAGAAGAAGACAAGAAGGTGGGCTGAGCGTGCGAAGACTGGAACAATAGCGCGCTGTGATGATTCATACAGATACATCAGTATTGCAACCAATGAGAAGCTTACTAGCCATTCATGGGTTCGGTCTGGAAGAGGTGCGGCGAGATTCGACGTCAGCCCTATAGTACACTTTCAGTAGAAGAGCAAATGCAGACGGACACAATTCAGCGAATGACACCCCAGCTGTCCATGCTGCTGAGACCACCCGTGCGCTCCTTCTTCTTGAACGCGTTCCAGAAGCGAAGCGTCTCATCACCAGCACCTGTAACAATAACTTGGCCGTCTGGACTCATGGCCAAGTAGAGCACACGGTAGGTGTGGCCGGTCAACGAGACGACCTGTTGCATGCTTGGGTACTTCCAGACAATGATCTGGTTCTGGCTGTAGCCGTGCGTGGATACGATCTCGTTGCTGTTCTTGGACCATGCTAGGTTACAGACTTGGCTACCGGTGTCAAGGCTGTTGATGAGGTTTGCTGGTGCTGTAGGCGACAGGGGTACATTCGCAGTAGATGCAGCCGAGGCGGCAGCCGATGCAGACGCAAGGGCTGAAGCTGACGGACCGTTGGAGTTGACGAGAGTGTTCCAGAACTTGATGGTTCGGTCCGCTGTACCACCGCCGCTGGCGAGAAGACCACGCTGATGCGGGCTCCAAGCAATGGCCTTGACAGCAGCTTGGTGCTCACTCCACTTGAAAGTAGGCTCGGCGTTGAGTTTCTCCCAGACCATGAGCTTGTTGTCGTTGCCTCCCGATGCGAGTTGTCCATCTTCTTGGTTCCACTTGAGACCGCAGACCTCTTGCTTGTGGCCGACAAGCTTACGAAGCCACTGCTCCGGCTGCCTAACGTCTCGGTGGTAGATTGTGCGGTCTCGCGACCCAGAAGTGAGAATGTGTTCGTTCCATGCAAGGGCACCGACCCGAGCTGTGTGGCCTGTCATGGTACGCAGACGTCGCTGAGTCTGTGCGTCCCAGATTTGTACCTGACCTCGATTTGTGCCAACTGCAATGTGTGAACCCTGATAGATGTTAGCGTGTGCGCGACATGAAAGTAGCTGGCCAGACCTACACGCTGTATCCAGTTGACACTCGTGACCGAATCATCTTGTAGTTCGCAGAGCTTGGTGACACGGCCACTACTTGAGTTCCACATGTAAACACACGAGCCGAGTCCTACCCCAAGGGTGTTTTGACTGCCCCAATCGACGAGGTTGAGGTAGAAGTCATCCGCAAGATCCGGTGCATCCAATACCTTGTATGGCACCTTGGAGACAGCACGGGCTTGGCGTTGAGGGCTGAGGAGCATGCGCTGACTGCTATATTTGATTGGTGATAGGCTATATAAATCTGAGCGGGCGTTAAGATTCAGAATGCCGTGCCGACTTGAAGGCGTCCGTGACGGAGTTGGCTGGCCTGAGTATGAGAAAAGGTTCTTGTGCGGGGTCGACGGCGTCCCCGAAGGCGGCGGTAATGTAGCTGTAGTCCTGGCTGGGGGAGTGTGTGAGCGTGCTGCACCTCGCATGTTGGCACTGTCGGTCGGAGACAAACTCTGAGGAAAGGCTTGAGGCACGGAACCCTCGAACATCTCTTGTCGGAGGACGGCGGAGTATGTGCGGTTGGCTTCTTCGGCTGAGGTAGGTTAGTAGCTGTGTGGTAGGTGGCTGCAAGTGCTTACTCTTCTGGAAATGCAGCTCGTGATGTGGAGTGCGCCTGGCCTTGGATGGGGTTGCTGGCGAGGCCTCATCGTGGAGGAGGTTGAAGCTTGCCTGGAGATCTTGACCCGCGCGGTTTGGGATGAATCTGGAGGTGCGTTAGTACAGAAATCCGTCGCGACCGGAGTGCGCCAATCTCACCTGTCACCATATATGCGCGGGCGCTTTCGGCTGGGGCTTGCTGTAGGCGTCCGCTCCCTAACTCGACCAGCCTGCTCAATGTGGCCAAGCGCTTTTGTCAATGCCGCAGCATCTATGGGCTCCGAGCTCCGATCGAGTGGATTCGAGGGGAAGATCTGATTGCGCTTGTGGGAGGCGGTTGGAGGCGTCTTTGACTCGGGTGGTGATATCAACGCCGGGGTTGCGATGCCCTCTTCGACTTGCGCATTCGGCGCAGCAGCGTCTCGTGCACCATTTCGCGCCATCGAGACGAATGCGCCGGGTTCTATGTTACTGCCGCTACGCAAATGGACCATTGTGCCACAGAAAGTGATAGAGTCGTGGCGGGGGTGTAGGTTATCCAAGATGGCAGATTGCGAATAGGCCGTGCTCGGCAGGACAATGGTCGCTTGAAACGAAGGTGAAGTTGAGAACAATGAGTTGAATGGGGCGGTGACGTGGAGTCGTGGTATTGTGATGATTGATAGCCCCTAAGTCGTTTGCCCTCCTCTTAGCCAATGACAGGTCGTCGCGGCGCACAACAGTGCAGACAAAAGATATGCTCTTTATTCGATTTCGGTGCGCATCGAGCCACGACAGTGGTGGGTATCGTCGTCGTGGTGTTGGTGGTGGGCGCGCAACGGGCGGGGTGGGCGGCGGTGACCTTGTTGTGGTTGCGGGTCGGAGCTTGTATGCTAGACAGCCGCAGGGTGCTGGGGGAGCAACGAGAGACGGGTGGGCGCACGTAATGAGAGACAATAATAATGCGCCGGTGCAGGGCCAGTTGAACAGATGCAATGGTGAGGGTGAAGTTGAGGTTGTGCTCATCGTCTGATGCACGTACTGACCAAAGTGAGAATAGTCGCTGCGACGCGCGAGGCAAGAGCCCGTCACGTCGTGGCTGCCACATCCGCATGTTTTGATGCTGGACGCGTTGGAGACGCCTCATCCAATGGGAGTTGCGCATGGCCACCGGGGCGAGTCTAGCGCTAACGTCCCGCCAGGCGCTCGATTGCCTCTCAACCGATACCCCACACCGCCCGCGCTCAGCTTGTAGGCCTTGTATCCAATCCTTTAATGCTGGCATCATCAAAGCTGCGACTTACACTACTACTGCACCGCGCACCGACCTCCCCCCTTGCTGCATCCCATTCCAAGTCTTTCCTATCGCATATTCGGACCATGGCGACCAAACCCTCCCTCAAAGCTGCCGAGGACTTCCTCTCCTTCGTCAATGCTTCGCCTACACGTACGTCGCGTGCCATCGTCATTCAGACAGGCACTGACCCTTGATAGCATTCCACGCTGTTAAATCAGCAAAAGAAAGGTTAGAGAGGGCGGGCTTCAAGCAGATCAAGGTACGCATTCATAGCCCCGTGTCGATTGATGGTCTGGTCTTGACATGTCGTACTTGAGTTGGTCATGGAGGCAGCATAGTAACAACGTTTAGGAGCGCGACTCATGGGCACCTACCCTTCAGCCCGGCGGCAAGTACTACCTCACCCGTAACACCTCGTCCATCGTCGCCTTCGCTATCGGCAGGAAATGGAAGCCCGGTAACCCCATCGCCATGATCGGCGCCCATACCGACTCTCCCTGCCTGCGCATCAAGCCTGTATCAAAGCGAACAGGCGACGGCTTCATTCAAGTAGCCTGCGAGACATATGGTGGTGGTCTTTGGCATACCTGGTTCGACCGCGACCTCAGCATCGCAGGTCGGGCCATGGTGCGGACCAAGGATGGCAACATCGAGCAGCGCTTGGTCAAGGTTGAGAGGCCGATCTTGCGCATACCCACCCTAGCCATCCATCTGGATCGCCAGGAAAACTTCCAGTTCAACAAGGAGACACAGTTGTTCCCTATCGCCGGTCTTGTCGCTGCAGAACTGAACCGCCAGGGCAAGACCGAAGAGAGCAACGAGGATGGCAAGGACACTGAGACCGAGGGCCCACTCGCTGCCCCAACCTCAAGGCATCATCCGTATATTATTGACATCATCGCCGAGGAGGCCAGCGCTGAACCCAGCGACATTGTAGACTTCGAAATGGTCCTGTACGATACACAGAAGTCGGTCATTGGCGGCCTGAATAATGAGCTCATCTTCTCTCCGCGACTGGACAACCTCATGATGACCTACTGCAGCGTCGAGGGTATCATCAAGAGTCTTTCCGCGTCGTCAGCATTGGAGAATGATTCGACTATCCGACTGATCGCATGCTTTGACCATGAGGAGATCGGCTCCCAAACCGCACAGGGAGCAGACTCAAACCTGTTGCCTGCTGTGATCCGCCGTCTGTCAGTCTTGCCAGCCTCTGACAGCAACTCCGACAAATCGTTCGAGAAAGTCGAGGCAGACACTGCCACTGCCTACGAGCAAACGCTTGCTACATCGTTCTTGATTTCTGCCGACATGGCTCACTCTGTACACCCCAACTACCCGGCCAAGTACGAGTCCCAACACAGGCCTGAGATGAACAAAGGCACTGTTATCAAGATCAACGCCAATGCCCGGTATGCCACCAATTCACCAGGTATAGTCCTGCTTCAGGAGGCAGCCCGTCGCGCGAACGCAGCGTCCTACAACCCAAAGTCGGGGAAACAAGGTGTTCCGCTTCAACTCTTCGTCGTTCGCAACGACTCGTCCTGTGGTAGCACCATCGGCCCCATGCTGTCAGCAGCTATGGGCGCTCGTACTCTTGATCTGGGCAACCCTCAGCTCAGTATGCACAGTATTCGCGAGACTGGCGGTGCGCATGATGTTGAACACGCTGTCAACTTATTCGACAGCTTCTTTGAGAACTTTGAGGAGCTTGAGAAGAAGATTATCGTGGATTGACTTGATCGGTCGAGATTGTGATGAACAATGTAGTCGAATATAGATGAACAATGATAGCACGCACGAATTAACGAAAATTGGAATGCGAGACCAAATGTACGAACGAGGGTGTCTGTGAGTACCTTGTGGCCTTCTGATTACAAGTACAATCGTAGGATGAACCCGGGATCCCTCGCTAACGCTGCTCCGCTGCTGATCTCAGGGTCCATGCCAAGCACCCCACCAATGTCATCTTTCACTCATGTTTACTCTGACGCGCCATCTAACTATCGAGGCAATTGACATCATGGCAAAACCACAGTTTCTGTCTGGCGACAAAAATGCCATAGATGAGTTTTTGAGCAAGTTTGATGTATGTGCCCAAAACATCCTGTTGCTAAGTATCATACTCACAGGATGCTGTAGGTCTTCCTTTTTGACTGCGATGGTATGTGCCCACCTTCTTCCTACGCGGCATGTTGATTGCACTAGCGGTTCAAAAAGCACATTGTATATGGCCATCTCCTGATAGTGACCAAGGATAGGCGTCCTCTGGTCCGGCGATCACCTATACGAAAAGGTCCCCGAGACGCTTGAGATGCTGAGAAGTAGAGGTATAACTTCCACACCCACCCACGGACACACACACACACACACAATGCAAATGCCCAGTCTAACCATTCTTAGGCAAGCAACTCGTCTTCGTCACCAACAATAGCACAAAGTCGCGCGCAGACTACAAGAAAAAGTTCGAAAAACTCGGCATCCCCGCCGAAGTGGTACGTAAGCAGCAACACTTGTGTCCAGACACCCACTGAACAAAATGTTAGGAAGAAGTCTTCGGTTCCTCATACAGCGCGGCCGTATACATCGCACGCATCCTCAAGCTCCCAGCGCCAAAGAACAAAGTCTTCGTGCTCGGCGAATCAGGCGTAGAACAAGAACTCTCCGCCGAAGGCGTTCCCTATATCGGCGGCACGGACCCCGCCTACAACCGTGAATTCCGACAGCCAGAAGACTTTGAAGCAATCGCCAACGGCAACCTGCTCGACCCGGATGTAGGCGTCGTGCTGAGTGGACTGGACTTCCATTCCAACTATCTGAAGACTTCGATCGCGTTCCAGTACTTGCAGCGCGGTGCGGTGTATCTTGCTACGAATATTGATTCTACGCTGCCGATTGCGCACTCGTTGTTTCCTGGCGCTGGCGCTTCGGGAGCTTCGCTTGAGAGAGCGATCGGCAGGGCGCCATTGTCGCTAGGCAAGCCGAGTCAGGCGATGATGGACGCGATAGAGGGCAAGTTCAAGTTTGACCGTAGCAGGACCTGCATGGTTGGGGATAGATTGAACACGGATATCCAATTTGGTATTGATGGGAAGCTGGGCGGAACGTTGGCTGTGCTCACGGGCGTTAGCAAGAAGGAGGACCTCTTTGCTGAGGGTGCGACGACTGTTCCCATGGCTTACGTTAATGCGTTGGGAGATTTGATGGGCTGAGCGTCTAAGTGGGCAGCGCAATATTGTATGTGACGTTGAGGTTGCAAGGACATGTAGAGGACAGGGATAGATCAAATAGAATTGACGTCAACGCTCGCACGGCTTTGTAAAGCACTAGCATGGCAACGCGGATGGCAAACCAATGGAACACGCAGACTGCGCGTGCGCTACATACGGCTAGCGTACTTAACGCGTCCACGCGAACGCGCCTGCCACTTTAACATCGTCAACCTTGGAAACGCGAGAGCGAGAGCCGCAGAACAACAGGAGTAAATCACGACACGATGATCCGCCACGATTACTCCCGCGTGGAGGCCAAGCGACGCGCGAATCTCGACTACAAGAAGCGGCAGTTCGCCAAAGCGGAGTTCGAGCAGCAGAAATATGAACACAGGCTCAACTTGTACGTGCTGCCACCTACGGCAGAGATCACATTGGAAGAGTTCGAGACATGGGCGATCAACAGATTGAAGGGTAAGGGCTCTCCAAGATGCCTGCAACGCCCTGCTGACAGTGCACGATGTAGTCCTCTCCGAACTCGAAGCATGCAGTTTCCGCAACAAAAGCCCCGAAGAGACGGCCGAATACATGAAGAGCATACTGGACAAGTACCTACCACTGCGATCTGATTCTTCCCGAAGCCAGAAACTACAAGAGGAGAGGAGGAGGGATCATTATTCCCACTTTATTTTGCGCCTTGCGTTTTCGTCAACAGAGGACCTACGACGGCGGTTTTCCAGGCTAGAGACTATGCTGTTCACGCTGCGATTCAAGGACGATGATCTACGAGAGAGGCAGGAGTTTGTGCGGAGTCTGAACTTGGAGTGGGAAGAGGTCAAAGAAGACGAGAAGCGGGAACTCAAAGACGACCTGCACGCTGCGAGTGGTATCAAAAAGAGCGAGGACCAAGAGTGGTTCAAGGTCGACTGGGAGAGGGTACCAGAACTCGTGAGTCAAAGAAAAGTACTCTTGAAGAGAGGAATGGCGTACGTACCGCAACGAGAACAAATGAGTCTGGTAGTCGCCGAGTTCACGAAGAAACTCGACGAGGCACTAGAGGTACAGACCTCTCTATTCACGTTCTCGAAAAAACATCGTCACTAACAACCCCTCCCCAGCTAACGGCCCGCGCCCTCCCCCGCCTCGACGAAGACGACCGCCTCGCCCCTATCCTCGCCCACCTCTCCCAATCCTTCACCGCCCCCGACGCTGCCTACTCTACCTCCGACGCCAACATCGACGGTCTCTCTACCATTACCGCAAACAGCATCGACACACTCTCGCAACACTTCCCGCTTTGCATGCGCAACCTGCACATGACACTGCGCGACCAATCACACTTGAAACACTACGGTCGTCTGCAATACACGCTATTTCTCAAAGGCATTGGTCTGAGTCTGGACGAGTGTTTGATGTTTTGGCGAAGGTCTTTCAAGTTGATCACTGATGAGAAATTCCAAAAAGAATACAAATACAACATCCGCCACGCCTACGGCGACGTCGGCGGAGACGCAAACAGGCGCGGGCGCGGTTACACGCCTTATTCCTGCCAAAAACTGCTCACAGAACCGCTGCCTGGCCCCGGCCAATCCCACGGCTGCCCTTACCGCACATTTACTCCGGATAACCTCTTATCCATGCTGCAGCGCGTTGGCGTGAATGACCGTGATGTGCTGAAAGTGGTTAAAGAGGATGTGGGGAAACAGAGATATCATGTTGCTTGTAATCGCGTGTTTGAATGGAGTCATAAGAGGGAGATCAAGAAGGTCAAGGACGAGGGAAGTTGGAGTGGGAGTGATTTGGATACGATAGTGCATCCGAATACGTATTTTAAGAGGAGTTGGTTATTGAAGCATTTGGGGGAGGGGAATGCCGGGGTGGTGGGGGCAGGGGAGAAGATGGAGGAGTGATGGGTATGGCATTGTCATGAGAGAGAGAGAAAGAGAGCATGATGGGGGTTGGTTTCTGTAGCGATGTACTTCAATACCAGTTGATGCTCTTCATTCTTGGCTTTTTGCCTTTTGGTTCTGGGATTGAGTCCGTCACACAAGGATGCTGTTTTCTGGAGCGTCATGGATATCTATGTGTTCCTCGGCTTCTTGGGTTCCTTCTACACTTGCGCTAAATCGCTTCTCCACTGCTTCTTGTTGCTCTTTGCTTGCTGCTATGTCTACTATGGCTGGGACGTGGCAAGGCGCATAGAGCTGCACAATCGCATCCACTCTGTCCTTGCTGACTGTACAAGTTCACTGTGAGCATACTTTCGGGCTTGACTTCGAAATCAATCTCATCATTAGTAACGACCTGGCCCTTTGGTACTGTGAAGCTGCTTTTGCTATCAACGGTGATGGCTGCCAGGGGCGAGGCTTGAATACCACTAACACCTGCCACGTCTCCTGTAGGAAGACCCACGGAGCCTGCGGTAATGGGCAGTTTGGAGCCGCCACAGGTGTTGGAGATGATAATCCTGATCTTCGGGGCGCCGACGGACATGTGCATGGTTTGGCGGAGTGTCACACCACGGAGAACGCCACCAGAACTCTGAAATGATGTTAGTGTTTTCCAAGGTGATGTTCGGGCCGTCTACAGTATCCGTGCGCCAGTTGCACATGGTCGCCAGTTGCACACCCCAACAACAACAATATATTCAAAAAGATGAGGTTGTAGAGCCACCACAAATCGTAATAAAATTGCGCAAAGCTAGGATTATACTATATACAGGCCTACGAAAGTTTTGGCTTATTCAGATATTTTTTTGGAGGGCGTTATCGGTCGTTGCCGTCGACTACGCGGTGGAGCAGCTCGTGCAACCCTTGCGGCTCCTACTATAGCTGGAGCAACACCACCACGCTTTTAACGCTTTGTAGCTGGCGTGTAAGGTTGTAAAGCCTTGCGCTTACCCTTTTAGGAAAGTTTTATAAGCTTTTTAGTGTTGTTAATAAGCTGCTAGTGTTGTTTCTCGGCCTGTTTTGCAGCCTCTTCCTTCCTCTTCTTATCCGCCTGTCTCTTACGCTCTACACGCTTCGCGGCTTTAAGTTAAGCCTTACAATCGCGAGCTGCCTTCTTAATCTTGGCTTGCTTAGCTTTTTAAAGCTTTTCAAGCTCCTGTTGTTGTTGTTGTAATGCCTAACGATCGCGAGCTTGTTGTACACTCCTAGGCGACTACAGTTTAGCTCCCCTATAGTAAACCTCGTCCTTATTAAGCTGGAGGGTAAAGGACTGCTTTAGTTACCTCTCCTTAATAGCTAGGGACTGCCTAAGGCCCCTAATCTCTTTATAAAGTATACTGTTTTGAGCTGCGATGTAGCATAAACTTTGTTAAAGCTTCTTAACGTCCTTACTGCCCTAATCCTTCACCTCACGGCGTATAATTGACTTGAGCTTAAGCTAATCCTTACTAGAGAGGACTGACTGGCTGCTGTTAGAATCTGAAGCCTCCTTAGGAAACTTCTTAAGTACAACGTCTGGGTTGGCTAGGTATATACTAGTGGCTTCAAACAACCTCTTAATAAGTAGAGGTTTGAATACGCTACACCAAGCCCTCTAGAAGAGCTAGAAGAAGTCTCCTTTAGTTAAATTAAGTAACCCCTAGCTATCCTAGAGGTATCCCATTAACTAAGTTAAGTAAGCTGTTGCAAGGGGTTTAAACATTACTATATTAAGTGGTTAAAGCGTATAGGTAGCGTAAGGTGGAAATATAAATAAGAGGATCTTATTATCGTTACAATACTTAATAAAATCCATAGTTACATAGGATCTGTAGCCGTTAAGGAGTAGTAATTGATACCTAGTTAAAGCATGCCGTCTAGTTTCTCTCTCAAATACCTGTTTAAGCTAAGCTAACCTAATATCGTTGTTGCTCTAGCTAGAGGGTAATAACGTAGTAAATACTAAGTGTTCTCCTGCTTGTACAGCTTTAACCTAGCTTAATTAAACAGCTCCGTTGGCTCCCTAGAAGATAAGAGTTAGACTCAAAGCTTTGCTATCTAAACAAATACAAGCTATTACCGTTATCTACTCGCTTAAGCTATCTTTAAGTGCTTGCCTTGCGCCTTTTTGCTCGTAGAGTCTTCTGCTAAATATACGTTTTGTATTGCCAACCTGGCTAAGTTGAAATCCCTTTTCGTCTATATTAAATATATGGGTGGGTTGTATATTGTACTCCTCTATCTTTTTATGTAAAAGCTTAAAATACAAGTTGTACTTAGCCCCTAAATTAGCTTTAGTACGCTCCTTGGCCATGGCTTTGCCTGAGCGAGAGATGAGATGGTTGGGATGCCGGCGGAGGAACCGGGAAACCTAGCTTTCGGAGACCAGCTTGCTAGCTAACTAACTGGTAAACTGTTGTATCATTGTTCTTGTAGGTGGCAAACGTCGTTTAGTAAGCGTTTCTATGTATCGTACAAGCTCGGCTTCGCGTTCTAGGTGGAGGGATTAGTTGCGTACGCTATAGTCGTCGTTTTGGTGTTTGTGTCGTCTTATCAGCGTTGTTCGTTCTACGCCATACTTTTTGGCAATTTGTTGGTACGAGAATTGTTCTCCTGGATCGCGCGATTCGATTTCTGCAATCGCTTCTTGAATCGGATCCATGGTCGTTGAGTTATGACGCGTTGAAGTTTTGTTGTTGTGGTGGTGGGGGTGTGCAACTGGTGACCGTGTGCAACTGGCGCACGGATACTGTAGGAGGTCGCATACAAACTGCACTGGCGGCATGTTACTCGATTTCACTAATTGCGGCATGCTGGTCCAAGTATTGATCCACTGCAATCTATCCTGACTCAGCTGGTAAATGGGTTGGGTATACCCAACGATGGGTTGGGTTAGGGTTAGCTAAAGATAGGTAGGGGTTGGTTTAGGGTGGCTAGAGCTTAAGGCTGTAATAATAAGCTGCGATAGGTCTAACTAACAGGTTTAGCAACCGAACCCTAACCTAGAGTATGTGCGACCTTAACCTAACCCTAACCTAACCCCTACCTACAAAGAGTATACAATAGTTGGGTAGAGGTTAGAGTTGGGTTAGGGTCTGACATAAGCTAACCCAACCCCAACCTAACCCCAACCTATTTACCAGCGTATTCCTAACGCTTGTCAACAGCTTCAATCGCGCGCCTATTGACGGTTGGCGACACCAAAGAAAGCGTCGCAACAGCGACGAAACGAAGTAACGTCTAAAGCATCATGGTAAAGAACGATGTTGCTTTCCGCGTGAATGAACACCATACAACGTGACTCCTGGCGGTTATTTGACCATCCCATCAGGTATTTCGAGTTGAGCTTTGGTTGGATCACCTTGCGTACTGCAATTTATTTCCAATTTCACAAGATGCGGCTGCTTCGTTAATGAAACCCTTGCAAACGATATGGGGAGGCAACTATCCAGCGAACGGGTGTGTGTGGGTAATTGATTCCGCAGGGTAAAGACTGACCATGTTATAACCAGTGCCTTTTGTCCTTGGGAGAACAGCCGGGGGCTTGGACCAACTTGAGATTTGCCGAGCAGTACTCCATTGATAGAGAGATACAGGGCTCTGGAGGTGACCATGGACGACATTGGTGTCCATGGTTGGTATAACTTTTGCCAAACACACAGCTGGTGTCTTTGTAGAGGGTAGATTGCTACGACGGACAAAGCTTGGTACCACACGTGTTGATTCTCTGTCGCGCGCTTCCACAAGACGTTTTTGATGACTGCTTCAGTTTCTGCATCATGGCTAAATGTAGGCACCAGAGGGCTGGTCCAGCCAGCGACGTGTTCATATTCGTGCTGTGAAATATACACCACGTCCTTGTTCATCCATCAGGTCTCCAGATGATACCTACGCTGGATTGACCTCAGCTTAAGCTCCATAGGATTTAGGATATATTCCTCCTACATAGCTGCCATAAGTCGACTTTACGTTGCGAAGCTGGGAAACGTGCAGGTATAGTTCATCAAGCGCACCAGCTCCGCCCATGCGACGAGTTCGAGAAAGGCTTCATTGTCTACGGAAAAGCGACTTCTTACTGAAAAGCTTCACCTTTGAAAGAGCTTAATGACAGGTCGTACGGCCCCTGCATACCAATCGGGCTCTTCACGATTAGCTTCCCACAGACGCAAGACCTCTTTGGCATGGACATCGACATAGTCCTTGACTAAATCAAGCTGCGCAACGGCAACGCCCTCTTCCGAGCTACACATAAAGACTTGGCCTCGCTGCGGAAGTTCGATGCCTACATGCATCTCTAACGAAGTCACCTCCGATTCAAAGATGGCTTCGATGTTTGTACCGATACGATCCGTCACAGTGCGATCACACAAGCTCATGCGACAGACTGGGCACCTGCCATCTCCTGGTTAAGCGTGCGCAAAGGGCGTAACAAACATGTTTTGCCCATGGAGCAGCCGCAATCATGCATCATGAGAAAGCATTTTGGCGCGATTTGATACTGCTTACCACACAGCTGGTCATCTTTCAGTACATGCAAGGTCCATTAGGGAAGGCGCTACAACATGGTGAAGAAAAAGCTCCTCTTGGTTGGGCAGTGAGAATGCAGCGATATCGAGGATCTGTCGATGAGTGAGATTAATCCGGCAGCCTTGCTTGCGGGACTGAACATACTCTGAGTAGCCTGTTGATACTAAATCCTGGAGCGTCTAGCTTCTAACTCTGATACCGTATCCCAATCCCGACCCTCAAGCTCTTTCAGTGTTGCAGTGTGTCGTTGGCGTGCATGCGCGACTGGAAGTTCGACCGGCGATCTACTAGTGGGAAGTTCTGCGACTGGAGTACGAACTACCATCTCACGGTCGTCGAAACCAGAAGGAAGAGGCATATCACGATTGTCGTAAATTGATGACATTGATGGTTTATGGTTGTGTTTCTTGTATGTCTGATGACACGGCTGATGTCTGTACCATTGATGATAGGCGAATGCCGATGGTCTAAGACTGCTTGTGGATCCATTACCATCTTTCTCGTGGACTTCAGATTTGTTCATGTCAACACCCATTATAGTGTTAGCGACGAACGTCGGAAGGTCTACATTGGCTCCGTACACACAAGGCCCGCCCATTGTTATCTGAGCCTTTGTGACTTGTGAATTTGGAACACTTTTGGGTAATACACCGACTGGTATACTCTCGACGGCTGGACTTACCGCGGAAGTATTGAAAGTAAACTCGGCGCGTGCATTTCGTACGCGTGAGGCATTGAGGGAAAGCTTCTCGCCGCTGGCACCTGCCTCATGTTGAACCTGGGACCAGGTGATGAAATTTTGAGAGTGCTGTGCCCTCTCCAGTGATACCGGAGGGCTCGTTGGCCGTGAAGGTGGTACAGAACCCATGGGTGTGCTGAAAGCCGACTCAGTACCACATTGAGTCTTCCAAAGCGATGGACGAGCGCGCTGCCACACTTGAGGAGGTATTTCTGACTGACTTTCCGGTGTCGGAATGCCATGACCATGCTTTGGAATGCTTGAAGCTATACACTCAGCTGTGCGCCGCATTCCTATACCTGGTGATACCGATGATTGACTCGTCTCTTTAGCACTTCGGAATGACCCCAACAACGAACCAGGCCGGACGTGTACACTGGACGAGTACGCTGGAAGCAAATCATCGTCAACGCCCTTCCACTGCTTCTTTGTAACCACAAGCTCTCCCTTGTATAGGCAGAAGAAATCCGCACAATGCTCAACAGTTTCGAGATTTCGAGGACTGCCATAGTCATGGTTCCTAGGCTTCGAGCAGCGGCAAACGACGTTCTTGTCTTGGCTCGCATAGTGGAAGTCATCAACATGAACGTCTTCCAACTCCCACTTGGCTTCTCGCCGCCTGCGGTACTCACGGAAATCGGCGATGGCGCAGGATTCGAGACCGTGACGATCCAGGTATAGCGTTATACTTGCGCTTAGGTGCCTCGATTCGGCGGCTACGTTAGAAGTTCTCTCGAAATGCCGCGCGGAGTTACTACAGCGACAAACAACAGTACGTTCCCCGCCAAGATAGTGCAGGACTAATTCTTGCGATGGCAAAGAGGGATTCGATCGTTGAGAGCGCTCATGCGCTCGGCGGATATTAACTCCTCCAGTGCGCTTGCTACGCACAAAGGCGTAGTCAGGTTTGCTCCTCAAATGAGCTGGCATTCCAGTCTGAAAAACGTAGGTGTGGGTGTTGGCAGGAAACTTGAAAATTTCCCTGGGCCAGTGTTCACCAGAGCTGTATAGAGAGAAGAGTCCGATCATCTATCGTAGCTATTTGAGCCTCGGACGTTTGTACACTCTTCACAGAGTGAATGGCAAGAGAAAGGTACTCCTTTCGTGACGTTGTGCACGGGAGCAAGCACAATGGATGACATCTGTACTAGCAAATGGAGAATAAATTTGATATTGGACCAATGCCGCACAATGCGATTGATCACAACAATAGACTAAGCGCATTATGATACGACGAGCTCCAATGACACAGCATTCGCAGCTTCACAATGTTGGCACACTGTGTTTTAGGGTGTCACTTGTGATGGGAGTTGCATGCAAGTGATGACTCTGATTCTCGGTATATTTGACGCGTTTCCGGAAGCTTCAAGGCCACCGCTATGGTCTTGCACTTATTAGAATTGCCCTGTCTCTTCTTGCTCTCTTCGTCTCCTACCGTTCTGACCCGCCATCCTCGAACAGAGCATTCAAGCCTGAGTCGTCTAGCTCGATGTTCTCTTCCACGTCAGCCGGTTCTTTTACTTGAGGGAGCAATGCTTCTTTAGTCTTGTTTACGAGTTTCTCGATTCTTGTCTGGAACACCAAAAGGCTCTGGACCTTTCAAGACAGCTTCCTGTTCCGGTGAAAGCTGCAAACGTTGAACCTGAAGACGCCTTGCGGCCCACCACTCATTAAAGCGTGGCCAATCGGGCCACTTCTTCATGTTCTCCAAACACCAACATTCTTTGTATCCTCGCTCGTATTGCTTGACCGCGCTTTCAATCTGCTATTGAAATGCAGCTTGCGCAGCAACCTCTTCGGCAGAGAGTTCAGGTGCTGGCGCGCCATGCTGCCCAGGTGAGTTTGATGCCGGAACAGATGGAAATCCAGAAGCCGCATCGCCCTCATGCGATGCGTGTTGCCAGTCCTGCCGCTGTTGCTCCCTCTTCGATGCATTTGCTCTTGCAATTGTCGCCTTTTTCCTTTTGTTGCGCTTGTTGTTTCTCCTTTTTAACGCTCCGCTCTGCTTGGCTCCCCCTGTCTCTTGCTTCCGCTTCTGCTCGCTTTTTTTCTACCGCCTTCTGGTCTCTCCTCAGCCTCTGATTTTGGTATGTGGTCCACGTCATATGGCTCTTATGCAAAAGGCCTTTCTCAATCAAGACTTCAACTCGAGACTTCCACGTCGAGATACTTCTAGCAATCGCTTGCTTTATTCCACTCCTGTCTAATCCTTTTTTGCAACAGTCCTTATTAGTCTCGAATTCGTGCATGCATTTGTAAAGACCAGTATCTGGACTACAAGTGAAGTCGTTGATGTCATCGGAAGGGTACTTGGGAACAGTAGTCTTGTCCGAGGGGTGCTTGATCGTGTCTGGCTTGGCGGACTTTACGGGCACAATTGAAGCTACGACAGGCTGAGATGTGGGTGTTTGAACATTTTGTCTGGCCATCTTCGTCGAAACTGGCTCAGAAGTGAGTGGCCGAGGCGTCTTATTGTCCATGACCACACCTCCAGGTGACGTTGCACGAGCCTTGATCTTCGATTGCTCGAATTCAGCTACCATTGCCCGGTCGACTGGAACGTTGACGGCCTGCTCTTTCAAGGTCTGGTTCCAACGCTCCCACCTATCTGCAGATGTGCCTTGCGTGAAGCTATCCGCCCAAGCCTTTTCTACCTGCATCAATCTCGCTCGGAAGTTAACAATCCTCGTCCAACGCGTCTGATACTCTTTGCTAGCCTGTTCATACATGACCATCTCACTCGCCACCTCGATCAAAATGTGATACGCGCCATAGCGTTGCAGGGGAGATAGAGCGCGTAGGCGCCACACATCGCTCGGCACCAGACCATTGTTGATACTGGAAGGTGCTACTAGAGTGCCTTGGTCGATGGGAATGGCAGGGATGACTTTGATAGTCCGGTCTTGGAGGTCAGCTTCCGCTTGGATAAGCCACTGCTTTTGCTCGGCGCAGAGCTCCTTCCACGCTGCTTGTCCGGCTGTGGTGGAAGGAAGATCATCCCGGCAATGGTCTGTTGCACTAAGGGCTGTTACAAGCCTCTGCTCTATTGTCTGCTGCTGGCGCGGAATGCTTGTAACCATCGAGAGATGCATGGGGTAATATTCTCCGTAACGGCGCTGGGCTTGAGGCACGGGGAGTCCTGGCGCATATATAGCCTGCATTGTTGGAGCGAGCTGTCCGTTCGCATCGTGTTGATAGGCATGGCCTGGATAGTCGTAGCTCAGCTGAGGAGATGGCGGGGGTGGAGGTGATACAGCAAGACCAAATTGTCCATTAGGATTGCCATAAGTGGGGTTTGGAGCATACAGTCCATCTTGAGAAGCCCTATAACTCGTGTCAATTCCCTGTTTATTCTGTAACCGGGTCTCGGGTGCAGTCAGGTACGCGGAATGGATTGGAGGCGTTAACGACGACGACGATCGTGGAGTGCATTCTAGAAGTGCTTCAGGATATCTGCTGGCGAAGTCACTGGGATATCCAGGCGGCGTCTGAAGCCCGTTCTGGCGTTGTCGCTTGTAGTACTCCTCTTGTTCTTCCTCGCGGACGCGTTTCTGGACGCGCGACGTTGCTGGAGATGTCGGCGGTATCAATGGCATTGCGAAAAGCTGTTATATTGTGAATGTGTTTCGGGGAAGATTGTGTTGTTCCAGTTGGTCTTCAAAGTTGCCGATGACCAGGGCGAAATAGTTTGCGCAACAACTACGGTAGTGGGTAGAGATCCCAAAGTTGTGACTGCAAGGAATGATCGGTATTATTGTGAGCTTTAGCTTGTTCGCTATTCACCAAGTCGCTATTGTTCTGCTTTCGCCGCGATGACGAGACAGCAGACTCGCGCTCACCCGCAATCGCGCTTTCACTTTCACTTGCTGAAACGCCCCATGCACTGTGTACAATATGTGAGAAGAGAGCGTTCATGTCAGTGGAATCTCCTGTACGGCTACCTCCACTTACCTGAGCGCTGAGTATCATCGTAGCATGCATGATTTCCATCCCATGGCCATGAACATATCCACAAGTGATGTGCGTGTGGCAGTAGAAGAGGCCGAGGCCATTATTGTGATATGCTGTAATCAATGTGACCTAAGAATGCTCGAAGAAAAGCTCATCACGCTCAAGTACACACCCAGTACTTGGCATCACGCCCAAGTGTAAGCAATGCCTATGGTACCTTATATCCATAGCATGCTGCAAGTCTCCATTGTGGTCGCGACTATATTACCAGTGAACTGCGTTGAGTCTCCAGTGGTGGTATCCCCTGTTACCCAATTCCAAGAGTACCACCGTTGTTGATGTTTCCAGAGGTACTAGCCACGGTATCAGATGCCGTGGACACTGAACTCTGATTGATGACGACTTATTCTTCTAGCACCAGGCATCGAGATTTGGCGATTTAGAAAGAGTAAGCCTCGGCTAGCAGTCGTAGGAATAAAAGAAAATCCACAGGGAAGTGTACCCGCGGACGTTGCTGCACCTTTGAGAATTACATGGCCCGGGGTGCAAACTCCTTTCTGACAACGTGCTAGCCCTGGGTATCAGGCGAACATGTCATCAACCTGGAAGGCTATCGGTCTTTACTAACTCGATCTAGGGAGAAATTACAAACTCACTGGAACGCTCTCAATGGTCGATGATGAGCGGTCCGGAGAGAAAACGCCATGATGACCAAAGGCGCTAGTGAATAGCTTGTCGGCTCAACACGCTTCAATCTGTCAGTAGTCTGGTCTTGGTATTGAGCATTGGTATCAATACGATGGCTATGCGCTGCGTTTCTTGCTTTGTTGCACACGTTGGTGGTTCTTTCTTGACATGGCCAGCCCAGTCAATTACCCCTCATATTGCATAAACCTCTCTCTCTCTCTCTGCATGAGGTATGCATGTACAAGATTCAGTTAGTCTTGTAGAGGCCATTGTACTCGCTATATGCTGTGCTTCATCCCCACTACACCGGTTTCTGCCCATACGTAATATGAAACTGCACATACGTATGGATATTCGGATCCCTAACCTCCCTCTTCGCAAGTGCAAGGATGATTTGCAGATCATCAGCGTTGCCGCCCAAAACCTGCGTATAGCCCCTCAGCATGTAGGCTTCAAACCCACCTTCTAGTATCATAATCTGTTCCAATTTGCCAATGGTGCGCAACCTTTTTGACCGCGGCCACAGGCCCATGGGTAACTTGTACACTTCATCTTGTACATTTGTGAAACCTGCGTCTTTCATCTGAGTGGCCCAGGAACGCGGTGCATCGAGTGGTGCACCCATCTTGTCCGCAATCTCGAAATAGAGGCGTGCGGATTCGAGGTAGCCGCTGTTGGGCGGTATGGTGTTGTCGTCGGATAGAGCGCCGGGAATGGTGCTGGCGAGTTGGATCCATCCGCCTGGTTTGAGGTGGGTGTAGGCTTGGCTTATGAGACGGGGCCAGTCGCGCACGGCGGTCATGAGGTCGCGGCCGTGGATGAAGTCAAAGTGAGCGGGGCGGTACGGCCAGTCTTCTTCGACATCATCGATTTCGAAAACGCAGTTTGGCGGCACAAAGGGGGGTTGGGTGGCTGCGATGTCTACGCCAATGATGTTGGCGTTGGGGTACTTGTCGGCCATGTCCATGGCCCATATCCCTGTGCCGGTCCCCAGGTCCAGGACCCGGCTGTTGGCATCGGCAAGGCTCTCGTCGGAGATGGGCGCGACGAATAAGCGGTCTTTGAGCAACAGGGTGTATTTGTGGTGTTGGAGGTCGTTGCGATCCAACTCTTTCTCGTCTATGGGCATGCCATAGTCATGTCTGCCGTAGGAGGGGTAGAGTCGGCCTTCGATCTCTACGCCGCGCCTGACTTCGGACAGGATTGATGAGAGAAAGGACGAGGCGTCGGAGTCGGCATAGCTGCGCAACGTCAACAACTTGTCCGGAGCGCCATGGACGCAGCTCACCCTTCGTCTGTGGAGGCTTCGCTGGTGTCGTCCTGAGCTTGAAGAGCATCGTGCGCGTGGTTCTCTTGATCAAACTCGGACGAAGAGCCGGCGTCGATAGCCGAATCATGCGCAGGGTTGTGCGCAACGGGGGGAGGTGGGTTTTGTGCCTGGAGATGGTGGTGATGTGACATTGTGCAAGCGTCTAATGGCAAAGAGGCAATTCCTGTGTCATACAATGCCACCCGGGAGGCGTAGCAGGTGGAGTGGCTCAATGCAACGACAGGTACAAAGTGGGCGGCGCAACACAGCCGCCCGCCACTTTCGGCTGGGGGCGCGCTCAGCATTCACGTCAGGGCTGGCGGTCCCCAGCTCCCCAATCATCGCAACCCATCTCCCCAAACTCCATCATGGCCGCCGATGCAAGCCCGAGCAAGGCTGCCCTCTCCCTCCTCGACAACATTGCGCAGCTCAGCGATGGCTTCAGGAAGGCCAGTCCCGGCGCCCGCGAAGGGCTGCTGGACGCGTGCAGGAGCCTCATCGCCGAAGTCAGCCATCCATCCGAGAACATGCTGCAGCTGTTATGGGCGCAGCCCGCCCATCTGAGCACACTCTGGATGGGCGTCGAAGTCAAGCTCTTCCACGCCATGAAGCATGTCCCGGACGCGGGTGCTGCCGTCCACGACATCGCGGCCAAGTGCGACAAGAACGTTGACCCAGTCGTCGTCGGGCGCATGCTTCGTCATCTCGCTGCCATGGGCACGGTGCGCGAGACTGGCCCGGATACTTTTGCAAACACACGCACCTCAGCTGCCTTTGCTGAACCATCCTACCAAGACTCGATCCTGTACATTGCCGAAAACTTTGCGCCGGTCCATCAGTCCATGAAGGCGTACTTTGAGCAGCGTGACTGGAAATGTCCCGATTCCGGCCTCGATGCGCCTTTTCAGCACACCTACAACTGCAAAGGGAGCCATTACTTTGAGTACTTTGAGCAAAACCCCGAAATGGGACGCCGCTTCGCTAGCATGATGGACTCGTGGAGCAAGGGACGGCCGCGGTGGTTCTCCCAGGATTACTACCCGGTCCACGATCGCTTGATCAGCGGTGCCGACAAGGATGCACCGTTCCTTGTCGACGTTGGTGGCGGCTCTGGACACGACATTGAAGGCCTAAGGCAGTCGTTCCAGGGCCAGCTACCCGGTACGCTGGTGCTACAAGATAGACCCGAGATTGTTGACCTTGCCAAACTTGGTCCCGGCGCCGAGGCCATGGCACACGACTTCATGACCGAGCAACCGGTCAAAGATGCACGGGCATATTATCTACATTCCATCATCCAAGATTGGAACGATGAGGTCAATACTGCCATTCTCAAGGCAATCGTGCCCGCCATGAAGAAGGGATATTCAAAGGTCCTCATCAACGATTTTGTGGTTCCAAATCAGGGCGCGCATTGGGCGCAGAGTAGGCTGTCCTCGTCTCTTGATGCCAGCACCTGCTAACGTAAAATAGCATGCCTTGACTGGGAGCTCATGGCCAGTCTTGGAGCCCGACACCGAACCGAAGAGGAGCACCGGAAAATGTACCAAGGTGCAGGTTTGAACATGACGGGTATCTGGCGGCATCCGCATAGTCTTGACTCTCTGATTGAGCTTGAGCTGGCATAAGCCCGCCTTGAACCTGCTCCTTCCTCTCACCTACCAGCATATCGAGTTCACCAGTCGTTGTTTTGCACTTGTCCACGTACGGCGGTCTCGAGCCACTCTCATCTTATCATGATAGATATCAGTTCTTTCGTCTGAGACTGAGGCTAGAATCAAACACTCATCAAACATTATGCAATTGCCACCGGATTCGCCTCGTCAAGTATACACAACATCCCGTAGCTCTCGCCTCACGAGCAAATAGTACATCTCTTTCCCTTTTGGACTTCATGTCTGGATAGTGGTCGGTGTTTTTCTCCTTGGATCTAGTTGGGCAGTCGGCCGATTAGCAAACTATTGTACCTGGGCTTAGAAATACGAAACAGCACACGCTGTCAGACGATTCTTGAGCATGATGGGTGCTTCATTCTTCACTGTTGAACTCTACAACGGTCTGTGAACCTAGTGAGGCAGGGTGGAGAGATGATGATGATGGCTGAATAAAAATCAACCCGTCGACCGAAAAGAAAAAGCAAAATAGGCGAGGGCCTTCCAGGTCATGCATTTGATTCGTGCAGGCAGCACGTTGCAAACATCTCGGACGCCACAGAAGATCTTCAAAACGAACAAGAAATGATGAAGAGAAAAGGCAAAACGCCACCTCGGACACCCATCACCACAACCTGCAAGATGTGGAACGAAACAACAACTGTGAGACATCGTAATATCGGGGTATCATTTGAATCATAAGCTAATCAATCCTGCGACCTCAAGCAGTCTTTTGCCGCTTCTTCGCCTTAGCCAGCGCCTGCGTTATCGCCGCAAGCTCTTCTTCAACCTGTGCATCATCTTCACTCGCCTCATCCTCATCCTCATCGGCAGCTTCAAGTGTGATGCCTTCTTCGTCGTCAGACACATCCTCGTCATCATCCATCTCTAAACTGTCTTCATCACTGAAGCCACTGAAGTCACCGTCACCATCATCGCTCTCAGCTTGCGTTGCGCCAGTAGTGTCCGTCTTCGCAGCCACGCTTCCAGTAGCCTCGCTCTCACCACCGCGCTTCCTCTTCTTACTCATCTCACCCATTTTGCCTTCGCGCTTGGGGTTGATGGGACCGCTCACGTCGTCACCTTCCTTGTACGGCGGTGGAGTAAACCAGGGAAGCTTTCCTCTTATCCAATCATTCAGGACCATCTTGGCGGCACCATCGATGTCGGCCTCACCTCCCTTGAGTAGACGACCACTCTTCCGGCAAATCAATTCCAAGAACGCGACAGCATCGTTGTTGTAGTCCTTCTCCTTGATGTCGTACGTCCGTTGTAAATGACGCGGTTGTACCCGTTTCAAAACCTCTTCAATGTACTGTGCTGGATACTCGACATTCTCTACACGGACACTACCTCGAAGCAAAAGATCCTGATCGGTGTCGTTCTGGTTCGGCGGTACGATACCAGGACAATCAATCATGTAGATTCGCTTCATCAGGGTAATGTACTGCCAGACCTTGGTCTCGCCAGCGATGGGCGCGACAACGCAGACCTTTTTCTTTCGTAGCGTGTTGATGATGGACGATTTGCCAGTGTTTGGGTAGCCCACCATACCAACGGACACCTGTTTACGGTCGCTGTGGAGAGAGCTAAACTGTCGGAGAAGGGCGATCAAGGAACCTTTACCGAAACTGTTGTTAATGGAAGCGTGGAAGGCAAGTGTCGGGAACTCCTTGCTAAGGTGGCGTACCCATGCGGCCTGTCAAGTGTCAGTGCTTGGCCATCAACTCGACGTGATGATGTGTCAATGGTGGAATGTGCGAAATATTACTAAGAGTACCGCCATGAAGGTGCCTGCTGGTGCAGAGACGGTCCTCAACTCAAACAAATCACGCGTGACTCTCTTGATCAACAACCAAGACGGTTGCAATCGACCCGCAATCAAGACGATTTCGGGACAGCGAGCCACTTTTGATCTTCCCAACTTGTAACAGAACCGTATTCATGGAATAGGAGTAGGTCCTTGACTTAAGGAGGGTGTGGATGACAGAAATATGGACATGTGTATGGGCAGGTGAACTTACAGCAACCTTGGAGGGAACAAGATCGACCTTGTTGAGGACGAAGACCAGATGCTTGTGAGGTGCTTCAGTACGGATGTACTTTTCGACAGAGCGGCAACGAGTTCCATCGGGATCGCGAGCGTCTAGAACGTGTAGAATGACATCGGACGAGTCAATGACCTGGGGGATGATCAGCTATGGGTTGCCAGATTCATTGCGCAGATTCTTACCTTGTACAATTCGTTCCAAATACGTTTGGATGTACCCTTCATGAAAATGAATTCTCGCGCAGATGTCAGCTCGCCGTTGGGATTGTCGGCAAAAGACTCGCTCGTCTCCGCCTCGCCTGACGTGCCCGACAGCAGCTTAGCCTGCTCGAGGCGCTCCACGTAGGTCTCATGCATGCTTCCGGTGCGCCCAGCAAGATCTTCAATGGAGCTGAAGTCGAGCTTCGGCCGCTTCCGCTGAGCCTTGGGGCCAAAGGTTTCTGAGAAAGGCTGACTGCCCACGGCGATCTTGGCAGCATGCTGCTTCAGGCCTGGGATCTGCCCTGGTGTCTCGATCAAGCTCATAGGCAGCTTATTTCGCTTCATCAGGAAGGTGGTAGGGTCGGAGGCCTGTGCCTGTACAGCCGAACGAAAGCTATCCAGAGCATCTTGCGATATTACTCTCGTGTTGTTGAACCACTTCCTATTGGGCTCGACACGGGCGACAGGCGCATCGCGGTTTTGATAGACAGCGGCCTTGGTGACATCTCCCTTGGCATTACGCTGAGCTTTACCGTCTGTCAGGCGCTTAAGGACCTTGACCTTCTTCGCATCGCTGAAAAGATATTAGTATACCTATGCATGATAGCCCTTACAGGCGCAAAGAAGGTACGAGATGAACTTTGCCCACGCGCAACATACCGGTAGAAGTTGGTGCCCTTGACCTTGACATTGCCCATACCATCGCCCGTTTTCCCCTCGCGCTCCTTGCGGACTTTCTCTTTCTTTTGAACACCCATTGCGACTGCTTCCTTTGTGTTGTCGAGCTGGGGGAAGAGTGAAGGGTAGAAGTTCGCGCGCCAACGGGCAGCTTTTTTTGAGAGGCGGGAGCTAGGCTAAGTGGGGCTCAAGTGCCTTGGCGCCGACAATTTCGAAGCAGGCGCGACGACACCACCGCAGCACCTCCGCAGCGCTGTGCAAAAGGCTACACCGTCGCAATGCCGCCAAGGATACCTGTCCGCTTCCCGTGGACGTCCCCTCCACCCTCTATATCGGTCAATGACTGGACCAGCAGTCTTGGTGTTCGGGCCTTGTCCTCAACGCCGACTTGCCTCGCCCTCGGTCCGCAATCACCAAACTACATCGAGGTTCCGAAGCCGCTGCAGCCCACCTACCCGGACAAGCCAGCCGTCAAGGGTCATCTTCCTATCCCCAGAGATGTTTTCAAGACGAGGAACAAGCACCCAAAGGAGTCGGACATCTTCATCAGCAGGAGCACCAAGGAACCCAAGGAAGTCAAGGTGCCAGGACCATACAGCCGGGATGCCGACTACCGGCTATACAAGCAGAGATTGGCGGAAAAGAGGAGAGAGAACCTGAAAGAGGGTGTAAAGGAGCTGCACGAGCGGAAGGTGACATCAGAAGCGCAATACCTGGCAAAGATCCAGGCTATTGGTGCGAAAAGGCGGGACTTGGCCACGGCACCACGCCGTGAAGTGGACATCCTGACGGAGACATCTGTCGCCAAAGGCATCCGCGACTTCCTCACCGACAGCCTGCCTCCTCGGCCAGACATCACCAAAGCTCGCAGCCGAGCATACCAGCGCCGAGTGGCCAAGATACAACAAGTCCGCGCATCCCGTCTACACGATCTTTACACCAACGCACGCGAGTTCATCGTGGACGAGCAACAGCTGGATGAGGCGATAGAGACAGCCTTTGGTACTGACGAGTCGCCAGTAGGCTGGGACCATAAGGGCATCATGGGCCCACGAGCCGAGGGCAAAGAGGGTCTCAGCCCTTGGCATGGACCCCTGCCCGAAGGTGTGGGCGACATGCTCAACAAGCTCAGGGGTGGCGAAGGTGTTGGCCTTGCCAAAGAGCGGGTCAGGAAGGTGGCCGAAGAGCTCACTGGCGGCAAGATGTAGCGACCGCACAGGAGCCATGTATCGAATACTGATGTGTATACCAATTTTCGAATGTCTCGGACGAATATCTGACGAGGTACCTTACGGACTTCGGATGCCGTTCACATCCCCTCAAGTGAATGACTAGTGCTAATCACCAAGATCACGAGAAATCCTCAAAGTCGGTCGACAATCGTCAAAGACGTCAACGGGGTAATCCAAGCGCAGCCAACACAGGTGCAATACCCCTAGCATATCACGAGCGGCATAACCAAGAGACTGGGTGCATCAGGCCAGAGTCAGCATGGTTTACTGGGCTAATTGAAACACTTTCGTTTGCAGGTCGTATGTAACATGGCCAATTTATAAGCTCCAATAAACGGCTTGTAAATCATCTTGTGCTCGCTTTTTCGATTCTGGTTTCTCTCTACAGTCACCTTGGTAGTCTGCTGGCTGCTTATCTCGGTCGCCCGTCGTCGAGAATAATTTACCCAACTGGAAGTGGTCACTTCGAGTACTCACTCGAGCGATGATTTGTCCTTTGACCCAAGCGTTTGTCGAGACTCACCTTTACTAAAGCAAAACAGCACTAGTTTCATGGCACTAACTGATCAGGCATCCACAGCTACCTCTACTTATACTATTACTATTCCATCCCTCCGCCAATTCCTTGACAAGATCCACTCACTCTTAATCTCGAAGTCTCACTTCAAACCCTCTTTCAAGACCGCTTCCCCTACACATTCGTCTACACTCTACAGTAAACCCTCATCGGCAAGACTATATACTGAAATGTGGTGCCGCACCCTTGTTTCCGTCCTCCTCTCCACCTCTATTCTCGCCAACCCCCTACCCAATAACACCACGCTCGTCACCCCTACCGGCTCCAGCCCCAAGCACGACCCTCTCGACCAAGTACCTGCACACGAACGCCGAGGCATCGCCTATAACGATGTAAAATTTACCGAGTACTTCAATATGCAGGGCACCCATGCGACCTGGCGCCACAACTGGGATTCCGCGTCGCCGCTCTCGGAAGCCTGGTTCCGCTTTGTACCTATGCTACACTCGCTGCGGGAAGACCATACTTCCCGGTGGAAGGACAATGCGGAGGCCGTTGCGAAAGGGAACTGGATGGATCACGAGGGGGCGACGTGAATGATGGGGTTTAATGAGCCAGATAACTGCACGTAAGCTGACCCTGGAAAAACAGTATGTTATTGCGTGCGGCACTAAGGAAGAAATTTAGTCCTGATGCAGGTGGCTCTTGCATCGACGTCCATACCGCTGTCGCCGGCTGGAAGAAGCACATGCAACCACTCTCAACCTTCAACAGTAAGATCTATCTCGGTTCGCCTGGTGTTACCAATGCTGTGCCGTCTGATACCCAGGGATTGGGGTGGCTCAAGACGTTCTTGGAGACTTGCGACGGGTGTACCGTCGACTTCCTCAATCTCCACTGGTAAGTCTCTCGCCGTGACTCTCCAAGCCTGTGACAATACTGACTCGTCCAACTTACAGGTACGGCTGGGCTCGCGACCCCCAAAATTTTAAAGACCACGTCAACGACGCCCGCAAGATTGCCAACGGTCTTCCCATCTGGATAACCGAGTTCCGTGCCGACGGAACTGATGATGAGGTGAGAGCCTTTTTGGATGACGTGATGCCTTGGATGGACAGTTCGCCAGATATCCACCGGTATGCTTACTTTATGGCCCGCCCCGGTCAGGGTATGCTCATCAACGAGGCGGGAGACGGACTGAGCGAGATTGGGAAGGAGTTCAACCTGTACCACTTGCATTTTGGTACAAATGTAATGGGTGCGAATGCAGAGAGGTAGTAGGAAGACGTACAGGAAGCTTAAAATTATAGGATTCCCTTACTAGCTTTAGATTTAAAGACACTCTTTTGCTATAACACTATTAGTAAACTAACTTAGAATATTAATTATTTACTAGGTATATAGGCTCTATTCTAAGCCTATAGTTAGAACGTATTAACACGTAGTTAGTATATTATATATTAGAGGACGTATATTAGAATTACCTAATTAGAACTAGTAATTCTAACTCTAGGACGTTACGTAAAAGAAATACTTATAAGGGGCTACGCTTAAGAAGCTACTATATAGGTATACTAAGATTGTATTTAATAGAGAGCTAAGCTTAAGGCTACGTAGCTATCTATATATTTGTAACAGAGACTTTAGAAACACCCTGTACCTAAAGAAGAGATGCGAGACGCGTACGCCTCTAGTAAGATTAGTATACGCTAAGCGTATATATAAGGTATACCTTGCGTACGCTAGATAGGATAAGAATTATTTACCTTATTACTTACTTCTATAGTTTTAATATATTTAGTTATTTCTTACTATTCTTAGTAACGTAAAGTAAGTACTATTACCTATAGTTACGCCTCTATATAATAATTCTTCTCTATAGTATTATATAGGGTTAGGCTATACTTCTCTAAGCTTAGTCTATACTAAGGCGAGGTAGACTTAAGCGGTAGGCTATAAGGTTTGTTTAGCAATTTGTAGTAGAAAAGAGTTATTAAGGTTAACTAAGAGGTAAAAATAATCCTATTCTATAAATAATAGAATAACTAGTTAACAATCTATATAAGAAATAAACTATTTAAGTTAACTATAATAAGTATAATAATAAAATCTAACTTATTCTTATACCTATTACTATAGGTCCTATCTTTATAGTCTTTATTAGATTGTCTCTATAATCTCTAAAGTTCTAAAGACACCTAGTTATATAACTTCCCTAGCCCTTATATATAGGTAGGGCTACACTAGCCTTAGTATAAAGCCTATTACGTAACCCCTATCCGATAGTAATCCTCTAACGTAGACGTTAGTTAGCCTTTCGCCCTTATTCTATTATTAAGGAGAGAATCCTTCTTATTACTTGTAATATATAGCTAATAGTCTAGAGATAGCTCCTTCTACTTAATTAGAATAATAAGCTTATTCTAGAAGTTAAGTTCTAGATTAAGTAAACGTATTATATACTCTAAGCGCTACGCTAGTAGCTTATAAGTAAAGCGTAACCCTATTAATAGAGGAGCGTATTATAGCTATATAGATATAATAAAAGGAACTCTTTACTTTAAAATAACAAAATTAGCTACGTTAACTAGAGAAGGAAATCTATTAGCTAGAAGAATTAGAATAAAGTAGAAATATAAGCGTACTAAATAACCCCTTAGGTTCCTACTCTAAAGATTAGCGTATAATTAATATTACTATAGCGCCTAGCGTAGTATACGCCTTACGTACGCTTAAACTAAAAAACCCTATAGAGTACTAAAATAAAAATAACTAGGAATATTAGAAGTTTGTTTACTTTTATAAATTTTTGTTTTTATTAAAGTAGTAGTTTGTAGTTAAAATATATCTTTAAAATAGTAAAAAGCAGCTTCCCTCTACTTATTAGTCTTAAAAGTTAATATAAAAAAAATTAGAAACAACGCGACTTAAATAGTAAGCTAATTAGAGCTTTATAACAAAAACTCTAATAACTATATACTAGAATTAGGGTTGTTAAAAAAAGCTTAGTACCTAAAAAAGATACCTACTAGAACCTTAGGAGGCCTAATAGCAATTGCTAGCTATATTAGCTAGCAACGTAATTATAATATATTACAAGGAATAGGATATAGTAATATACTATAATAGGAGCCTTAAGCTATTTCTTACTATGTTTTCCCTTACTATACTATACTATACCTTAAGTAGTTTCCCTTACTATACTATATATAATATAATAGAGGTTATTAAGAAGATCTTCTAGAAGAGTACGCGTATACTAGCTAGAGAAGAGCTTATTAAGCTATTTGTAGATACTAGAGGCGCACACTACGTATATACTAAAGAGCTACTTACTATAGTTTCTAAGGAGCTCTATAAGTAATTACCTAAGTTCTTTTAGCTCTTATAGAATAGTAAACTAGGTAATATAGATCTTATTAAGGCGTTTAAAGTTAGTAACGCTGTAATAGAGGAAACTATAGAGTAGTCTAGAACCTAGGTTATAAAAAGGAAAGTAGTAAGTACTAAGTATACTATATAGGCTCATACCTACTACGTAGTTAAGCTTATCTAGTATAGTTACCTTACCTTCCTAGCTGTAGGAGGATTTAGTAAGAAGACTATAGACTAGTTAATATAGTAAGTACACAACGTTTAGATAGTAGTTAAGGAGAAGGCTCCTAGCGTTAAGGAGAGGGAGTTTAAACGTATACTATAGGGTTAAGAAAGTAAGGTATAGATAGCGCTACTACTAGTATTCTTCTATCTAAAGCTAAATATCTAGCAGCGGTAGTATTATAGATAAGCGCGTTTAAATAAGGTAGTAATTGCGATACTACTAGAATAGCTATAAGGAAGTTATAGTTAGTAGTAATAACAAAGAGTTATTATAGAAGGGATAGGTAGTAGTTAGAAAGAACGTAAGTAGTTAGATAGGAATAGTAGTAGATAGGATAGAAGGCGTAGTTCAAGTTAGGAGGTAATATTATCTCTTCCTACTTAAGTATATAATATATAGGGTCTTTTATCTAGTTATATAATATACTAACTAGTTAACAATCTTCTAAATTAGTTCTTAAATAGTATTATAGTAAACAGGTGTCTTAAAGGCTAAAGCTAAGAGGGTTATATATACTCTTAGAAGCTTCTATAGTAATAGTTAAGTTAGGAATAATATATTATTAAATAATAAGGATTAGGTTAGAGATACCTAGGATAGCGTATTATAATTAATTTAGTATTATTACCTAGCTGTTTTCTCCTTTAAAAAAAGTTGTTAGCTTAGTAACTAGTTTTCTATTTAAACTCTTAAATATAGTATTCTCTTCTTAGCTAGATTCTATTAGATCCTATTAAAATCTTATAATAGCTACCTTTACTTTAGTTCCTTAGGCTACTTTACTTTACTTTAAATATTACAACCTTACGTTACTTAAGCGTACTTAATTAAAGCCTAAGGCTAAGATAACAGCGTATACACACTATAGAGATTATAGAGAAGTAGTAACTCTATCTCTAGAATTGCTTTACTAAGGTAATACCCGCTCCTTAATTATATAAGCGAATTAATTTAGACTAATTTATATCTAAAAAGCGAAGGCGACCTTTCTACTATCCCTTAGTAGATACTATAGGTCTAGACAACAGGCTGTATTAAAGATACTAAGCACATAGACTCTAGGATATATAATCTATTTAGAGTAGGCTATAGAATAAGCACCTTTAAATTCGCAACTAGTAATAGTTACTAGTAACTTCGCTGTAAACTACGCGACAAGGGAGAGAAAGACTACTTAATATTAGATTTAGCCTTAAATAAGTCTATAAATAGAAGTAGTTAAGGTAAGTACTTAAGTAGACTATAGTAGTGATTTTACTAATAGCAGATAGACTTTTATCTAATTAGGGAGAGTAATAAGCCTAAAAAACACTATAGCGCTACAAAATTATAGTATAGCAACAGTACTTCTAATTATTAGGATAAAAGCTACTATTTAACTACTACCTATAGAGGCGATTACGCTAAATAGGGTAGTAATCTTAACGTAGCTATAGGGTTTACTTTCTCTATAAAGGGTATTAAAAGCCCTTATAATAGTAAGTAGAACTATTCAATTAGTATATAGAGCTATATTAACACTATTAAAGAGGGATTACTAGTAGAAGACAAAACGTTTTTTAGTATCGCTAGCGTAATAAATAGACTATTAACGCGAAAACGTTCATATTAATCTTTAGTTATTAATACAATAATAACTACCTTAGAAGTAGTTCTAAACAATACATTAGATCTAGAGCCTAAAAATTTCTATTTAGTAAAGCGGCGAAGAATAGCTAAGTAATAGCTATACAGCCCTATAATTAAACCTATATATACGCCTAAGCTAAGACCTCTACTAGATCTTAGTAATAAAGTTTCCTGTCCTAGTACTAGTAATAGTACTATCCCTAGCTCTCTAGGTACTAACTACAAAGAAGATAGTACTATAAGCTAAACCCTACATCTAACTAACCTCTACGATGTAGAAGATAGCAACAGCGCTTATGTTTAGAGAGTAGTTAAAGAGCTACTATAGGTAAGAATATCTATTACTTCTTCTAAAAGACTATAATTTAAATAAGATATTAGTTAGGAATCTAATAGGCGTGTAATAAATAGACAAGATAGTAGTAGTAAAGTTAAAGAAGTCTTTAAAGAGAAATATAGCTATAATAAGATAAGTAGTATCCCTCTATTAAGATCGCAACAGCGTAGGCGCAGAACTTAAACACCTAAGATAGAACGTAAGCTATTAAATAATTCTCTTAGACTATTAGACTATAATATAGTACCTACAAGGGCACTATAATAATTAAGAATAAGCTAACTATAACAAAATTTAATATTAGGACAACGCGATACTAATAAAGATCCTTAAACTTGTTTCCTAGGATTAAATACTCTAGGTATAATAGCTAATAATAGAACTAATATTAAGTATAAATACAACCTTAGTATATCTTATTAAATAACTAATCTTACACTCTATACTATTCTAAATAGCTCTTTAGTTATAATAGTAATATTACGTCCTTATAACTTAAATTATTCTCTTAACCTAGTATCCCTAGGTTATAAGGTCCTTAGCGAACAAGTAAAAATTATCTACATAACCTAACTATCGCTAGATATATAGATACTACTAGGATACTAGTATAATAAAAGAGTATTAGACCTCTATAATTACTAAAGCTTAAATATAAAGTAGACAAACAGTTTCTATACTAACGCTATTAGTTATAAAATAGACTACTTAGATAATAACAACTATAACAAAGAGAACAAGAATAAGAAGGAACTTACAAAAAAATACAGCTAACAAACACGCAACTTATAGCTAGAGTTAGAGGAAGTGCTTTTACTCTTATTAAAAAACAAATAAGGTATAGGGTAAGAAGAGATATATAAACGCTTTCCTAGTTAGTTACTTAGTATAGTAAAACTACGCTACTATATATTATAGAAGAAATACTTATAAGACTACTATAATCTTCTTTTGTTTAGATAGCTCTAAGTATTCTTATAGTTATATTTAGTTTCTTACGCTATACCTTAGGGTAGCTAACTACAACTACCTTGCTTTAGCTAGTAGTAGATGTATTAAATTATAGCCTGTTATATTAATATTAGATTCTATTATAGTTCTAGAGTCTTTCTTTTATACTACGTACTATAGTTTTATATCTCCGCTACTATACTATATAGTACACCTTACTACTATTTAGCTATATATACTATTTATAGTAATATAAAATAGACTAATAGTTTAATCCTCTAATTCTTCCTATATATACGCTGTTTCTACACTACTATATATTCTAAAAAGGTTGTTGTGCTTCTGTACTAGTTCTAAGTCCGCCTACTAAAAGTGCTAGATAAGGACCTATACATCTAGCTTAAAGTAGCTTAGCTATAATCTATTACTACTAACACTAGACTTGTAGCTATGTAGCTATATAGCTATATAATTTATACCTAAGTTAGCTATTTTCTTTTAGGCCTCTAGATAGCTTACTCCGTAATAGAGATTACTCTTAACCTAGAGTTAGAGTTAGAGTTAGACTTTAAGGAGGAGGAGATGTATTTAATATTCTTTTATATTAATAGGCACTATTCTAAGAATAAGGAAAGGCTTAGGAAGACGTAGAAGATATATAGATACTAGTAAGAGGAGTAGAACTATTTATATTAACAATATTAAAGCTTTAGGCACTTTTATTTATGTTCTATAGGTAGTTAGAAAAGAAGATGTTACTATTAAGGTCTATTAGAAACTAGGGTAGCTATTATAATATTAACTATAGCTAGCCTATTATAGCTTATATACCTACTATCCTACTTGAAAGTACTAGGGAAAAGGTTTTCCTTCGCTACAGGCTTCAATATTACCTCTACTAATTAACTCTTACTTGTCTGCTATATATACAAAGCACAGTACTATTATTCTAAACTACGTCTTATTACTATTACTCTATAAGATTCCTATTAACGCCTATAGTCTTAAGAGTATAGTAGTATATATATTATTATAAATAGGTTGTTATATTTTATGTGTATAATAGGATGCGTTTACGTAGTAGTAATAAAGCTTAGGTATACGTAGGGCTTTTACTTTTAAATCTAAGATAGTTTATTAACTATATCCTTCTATAGCAAAACTCTAATCTATATATTAAATATATTAGAGTGCCCTAGCTTTATACACTTAGTAGAAGGGCTTCGCTATACTTAATATATTCTACTCCTTAATATATGCTGTTGCGCTATTTAGAGAGTACTGTTTCTTAATACTCTATAGGAGAATAAATAGTATAGCCTTTTTATCTAATTACTTATTAGGATAATAAGTTAACGCTAAATCTAATTAATATAGAAAGGAAAGTAACACAGTAACTATATAGTAGTGTAGGCCTAGTACTAATTAGATTCTATAATAAAGGTATACAGAAACTTACTATAAATATACCTTATTATAGCTATATAGAAGTGCTTCTACTAGTAAGTAAAAAACTAGAGATAATAATTACGCTACATAATTAGATAGACGCTACAGCTACGTTTATAACAATAAATATATAAAATAATCGCAAAAGATCTTTATCTCTCTACTTAAGTCCTAAGTTCTTATAGGCCTCTAGTTGCTTATATAAGATTACTAAAGATAAAAGCAATATAGTAGCAAGGTAAGCAAGTAGTACTAACTTATAAGTAGAAGATATTATTTAGCTTCTGCTTATAATTAGACAGGTTTAAATACAGGGATAAGTTACCTACGTAACTACAGAAATAATGTTAAGTATAGTTAAGATTGCTAGTAGGTGCAATACCTATATAGCCTAGCGAGGAAAAAAGAACATCTATAGTAATTAAACAAGCTAAGATTCCTATTAGTAGATAGTAGATAGCTAAGGTAGGTAGGCTATCTAATATTACTACTAGTAAGAAGTTAGAGATTATATATAATAACTCTATCTAGCTAGTAGTATATGTGTTCTCTTAAATAGGCTATAGTTACAATTACAGCGATGCTAGTAATCCCTATACCTATTAAGCTAATACTAATAATAATTCCTACAATTTTCTCCTACTAGTATTTGCACTTAGAAACATTAGCTTCTACTGTAAAAAGATTTCTAATATTAAGGTAAGTAAGCACGCTGCTTAGTATAAGTCTAACTAAGAAATAAATTACAAGGCTAACTAATACAAAGTGTATTATATTAATAAGAATTAATATAGTCTAGAATATAAAGGGCTCCTACCTTTTGTACCTACTCTATATATAGTTTTAAATAGGACTTATAGAGAGTTATATTATTATTTACCTATTCGTAGTAGTAGAGCCTAGGTAGAGTAAGTAATATAATAAGAAAGTAGTCCTAAATAGCTATATATATAGCTATTAGAAGATCTATATAGTTTTATAGAATTTAGCTTTACTAACTACTAGTATAGGGCTTAGAAGTAGTTGTAATAGCTATAGGTGCCTATATTATAAGGGGTAAGAACTAAAGTAAGACTAGATACGCATCTAAATAACCTTTATTATAGTTTCTAGTAGACACTAGTACTTATTACTAAATTCTAGACTATTGCGTATAGTAGCCTAATTAGGCTTTGCTCTCTTATATAAGGTATATTAGAGTCGCAGACGTATAAAGTAGAAGCCTATAGTAATTAAGAGCTTAGTAGGCTATACTAGAAAGACCTAGATCTAAAGTTAAGGTTTAGAGTTTATTATACACAAATACTCTTTAAGGTCTATACTAATATATAGTATACAATAACGTAGCGCGGATCTAGTTAGTTACAAGGTACTAAAAGACTATTAATTATTAAGCTATTCTCCTATTAAAGAACGTAGTTATATATAATTAAAGGAAATTCTCTTTATACTTCTTTATTAATATATACTTCTCTTAATATTTCTATTAATAGTTTCCTTAGACGTCTTTATAAACTGTCCTTAATACTAATTAAGTACCTTTAGTACTACTAAACTCTAGATTTAGTAATATAGAGATAGAGTAACCTAGAAGAGCTTATTAAGCTAAGTTAGAAGGCCTACGTGCAACTTTAGTAAAACTAACTTTTAGATACCTTCTTATTCCTCTAACTCCTTTAAGTTATCTTATACTACCTAGAGGATCTCCTTTATATCTAAGTATAGCTTTAGATTTAAAACCTTCTACCTTCTACCTCTAAGGAATATCTTTCTCTACAATCTATTAACGTAGGGAATTAATAGCTAGTAATAACGTACTTTACAAGCGAGCGGGCCATACAAGCGAGCGGGCTACCCCACTAACTTTGCACCCCTCTTACACTTTAATTAACAATAGCTCCACTAAATTAAGCCCAAAACGTTTCCTGTAAGGCTGATGTACAGCTAGCAATCTCAGCTATTAGTTAAGGCTAAATCTAGTCTTATAGAGGTGCTGCGCGGATGTACAAAGTCTCTCGAACGACGCTCGACCGCTGGTGCGCTGGTATACCTGCCCGACCTAATTGCCAGCCCAACTTAAGGAAGCTTACCTAGAGAGAAGAGGAGGTAATTACTAGCTATATAATTAGTCTTAACTAGCGTAGATTTGCGCCTACGTACGCAGCTGTACAGGATATAGCCAACAAGCTGCTAGCTACACGTAGCGCAGGCTAGGTTAGCGTCTACTAGCCGCGCAACTTTGTTAAGCGTACGGACAGTCTTACGACATGTTTTAATTAGCCGTACAATAGGCAGAGAGCTCTTTATAAGGATCCTGTATTAATAGGGAAGTAGTTTAAGCTCTTAGAGAAGACTAAGGCTAAGTACGGCATCTGCGATAAGGACGTCTACAACTTTAACAAGGCTAGCTTTATAATAGGCAAGATCACGACTTAGCTTGTCGTAACAGGGTTAGAGAGGAGAGGCAGGCTAAAAGCTGTTCAGCCTAGTAATCGCGAGTGGGTAACGTTGATTACTGCGATTAACGCTGCTGGCTAGACAATCCCTCTATTCCTCGTCTTTACTAGCTAGTATTACCTGTCTGCCTAGTACGAGGAGGAGGATATCCTACGCGACTAGGTAATTGCCGTAAGCGACAACGGCTAGACGAACAATAAGCTAGGAGTTAAGTGGCTAAAGCACTTTAACGCCTACACAAAGACTTGTGTTGTAGGTGCGCGTCGCCTGCTTGTCCTTGATAGCTATAAGAGCTACTACTCGCTTGAGTTTCAAGAGTTCTGCGAGGAGAACAACATCTACACGCTCTGTATGCCACCTTACTTATCCTACCTACTTCAGCCTCTTGATGTTGGCTGCTTCTCGCCGTTAAAGCGCGCGTACAGTTGTAAGGTAGAGAGCCTAATCTGCTACTACATTAACTACATTACTAAGCTTGAGTTTCTGCTAGCGTTTAAGGCAGCGTTTAATTGAGCGTTCACACCAGCTAATATCTGCTTAGCCTTTTAAGGCGCAGGCCTTGTCCCTCTTTAGCCAGACGTTGTCCTATTAAAGCTAGACGTGCAGCTACGTACGCCTACTCCAGTTGCTCTACTAGAGGCTCTCTGGGAGGCTCGTACGCCGAGCAACGTACGTGAGCTTGAGGCTTAATTATCGTTAATACGTGATCGCGTACGACGGCATAAGAGCTTATTACTAGCTTTAATTATTAAGGCGATTGATTAGCTTAAGAAGGGGGCTGAGGTAATAATGCTCTCGGCTGAGCTGATGCACGATTGGATCGCCGGCCTTAAGAGAGCCAATAAGGCAGCGTCAAAGCGAAAGCAGCGCAAGAAAAAGCGAATCTAGAAGCGTAGAGTGTTAACAAAGGGAGATAGCAAGGATATACTCGCTTAGCGAGAGGCTAACCAGCAGATTGCTCGAGAAGAGCGTTAGGAGGGAAAGCGATTAGGCCTTAGCTACCGGGCTCTGGCGCGCTGCAGCAGGTGCAAAGGGACTAGCCACAACTTACGTACGTGCAAACAGGATACTTAAGATACTACTTAATCTACTATGTTAATATCTATGTATTTTACTCTAAGGTGGTTGAGATGCGCAGCTTTAGAGGTAATTAAAGTTGGTAGGGTGGCCCGCTCGCTTGTATGGCCCGCTCGCTTGTAAAGTACGTTAGTCTATAAAGTGTTCTAGAGTAGTTTTATAAAAGATCTTATTGTCTAATACTATACTTAGCTTTAGCTTAGCTAGCTCTTCTATATTTATATAGTTCCATTTATTAAAATATTAGACTACTTTTTTTTATAACCTATTATAGTAAATATATACCTAAAATAGTACCTAGAAGAAACATTCTAAGTTGTATATAAAGGAATACTACGTATTATTATAAAGTATTTTAATTACTATAAATACCTGCGTACTAGTCTTCCCTTACGCCTATAATAGTTTCTCGCGATCCTCTTTAATAGTAAGGTCTAGGTTAATTAAGAAGGCGTACTAGGAGGGGTTATCCTTATTCTTATTTACTATAAGGTTATTTAGTAAGATATTATATTATAGTATACTAACCTACGTATATAGTAACTTGTATTTTATAATATAGCCTTCTAGCGTAGCTAGAAAGTAAGCTCTAAAACTTACTATATATATAGGCTTCCTATAGTTTTAAATAATAACGTAGTAGTGTACTTAATCTATAGTTACTCTTCTTCCTTTTATAAGAGAGCTTAAGCACGTTTATTTACTAGGTAGTAAAGATACGTTTATATAGCTTAAGGATTGTTTCTATCTAGTAGCGCTACTACTTTAGCCTTTCCTTAAGAGGAAGTAAATAACTACGCTTAGAGGTAGTATTATACTTCCTAGCTTATAGTTTATTACTTTTGTTACGTCTAGACCTTATTACACGTTCCTGTAGATAGAGTTGTCTTAGGTACCTATATAGACTATCTAGTAGAAATAGTATCTTACTATATTAACTATATTCTTCTTAGATACCTTACGTAGCAACTTGCCCTCTTCCTCCTACTCTAGATACTACTATAAATTCTTAATAACAAGTAGCGTATTAGGATCTCCTTCCTTATAAGCTTTCTAGTAGGTTATTACTTAACTAGTAACGTAAGGTACATATTTTATTAACTTATTAATAATAAAGCGCTCTTTCTTATTCTCCTACTTAATCTTAATATATTGCTTGTCTCTAACTATAATAATTGTTAGGTTAAACCCTAGCTATTCCTTGTTTATCTAGAGAAAGCTAAGTATTATAGATATAAACTACAATCTATCTTTATTTATGTTAAACTACTTAGAAGTAATAGCCCTAAGTTAGTTAAATATCTATAGCTGCATAAAAGGTCTACAGAGAGTAAAGCTAATAATAAAGTAGTAGCTATTTTAAGTAGTAAGTACCTCTCTTATATATCTACTAAGATTAAGCTATACCTTGGACGCTTTATTAGCTAATAGATTACTCTTAAGCTCTTTAGGTATAAAGATCTATAACTATTAACACTTTAAGTTTACGCTAGCGTTTAGATTATTTACAAAGCTAATATCTAGCTTATAATTAGTAGTAGAGCCTTATAAAGGCTAATTTAGCTATACTAGTAGTTGCTACTAAACTCTAAATTCTAGCTAATACTCTTTTATAAGGTCCAATAGCTAGTTTATAAGTAGAGTAAACTAGCTTAAAATATCTTTTTCCTTTGCCCTTTTAGGCTAGCCTTGCTAGCCGCTTGCTAACTAGTAGAGGGGGCTATCTCCTTCTTAGTACTTATTAAACACGGCCTATACTACTAGTCTTAGACCTACTACATCTCTAAAGAACGCGTTAAAGAAGCCTAGTATACTAATATATAGGTATCCTAGCTCCTTCTTTATTATACTATCTACGTGTTTACAGTACTCTATTAAGTTCGCGAAGCTACCTATATTAACAGAAAGAGGTATTTATTAGAAGAACAAAGTAGAGTAAAGTAGAGGCGTTAATTTAGTAACAGCCTTATAGACTATATTCTAAACAAATTTATTAGGCTAATATTTAAGGATTATATTAAGTAGAGGTTGTACTTATTTATTATTAAAATTATTAGAACTAACTACGCTATAAAGCTACAAAAGGTTATTAAAGAGGCTTTTACTCCTATTCCTAGAATATAGGAGTTAAGTAGTAGGGAGGACTTATAAGGTAGATATAAAAGTAACTAATAGGTCTTAGGTATCTAGAATAGTATTAGAACTATATAGTAAAGATAGTTAGCTTATACTACCTTTATAGCCTACCTTATTAAGCGCTTACAAAGAGCTAGGGACGCCTATATTATTATATATTAAATTAAACGTATTATAAAAGCTATCTAATTCTTTACCTATTAGTTTAGTCTATATAACCTACAACTACAATTATATAGATATTCTTAAAGAGGTATATAAGCTACTAAAAAGTGCTACAGCGCTATTATACACACAGCTACTTACAATTCTACATAATTTAGAAAGGGCGAAATAAAACTAGGAGTAATAAAAAGAAACGTATAATATAAGGTAGTAATAGTAAGAGAAGGTAGTAGATACGCGTAATAACGCGTAGGCCTAAGGAGGCTAGCTTAGCGCTATATTAGTACCTTAAGAGGTTAATTAGTCTATGCGTTAAAGGTAAGTTTACAACACTTACTATCTATACCTTTACCTTTACTATTTACTATTATTAACTTATCTCTAGTCTCTTTTTAGAGCTATTACAGACGTTTATTATATACGTATACTAAAATATAAGCTACCTACTTTATCTTACCTTTAACCTTCTATTCTATCCTTGTCTATAGCTACTATAAAAGCAGTTACAAACGTCTATTAAGAAGGACAAGTAGATATAGACCTAAAAAGCCCTAGTAGATACGTAGGCGTTATATAGTAAATATAAAAGAATAAAGTTAGATTCTATATTATATTATTAGCGTGTCTGTACTTATCTTCTATAGCGTTCCCTAAGTATAAGATGTGTAAGCTCTAGACTACGCTATAAAGACTAAACCTAACCTTTAAATAGAAGTAGGAGATCTGTACACTAACTAAAATAGTAAAGAAGGTAGTTAATATATTATAGAAGCGCAACAAATATATTTAAATAATAATAGTATAGCCTAACTCTATTAGCTTAGCTAAGACTATAGTACTTAATAACTACTATATAACTTAGCGCTTTAAATTTTATACGTAAAGCTACCTATAACTATATAAGCCTCTTTAGACTTCCTTAGCGTAGCTAGTATTAATATACGTAAGCTAAGTAAGGTATATAGATAAGGTATATAAATTTAAAAGAGATGCGTATATAAGTGCGTAAGCTACTTAGTCCTAATCTTATTAAACGTTAGCCTTCTTACTATTTATTAGGTATAAAGTAGAGTAATTAAAGGATAAATATAGAGTATTAGCGCAAAGTTAGATAAGGGTAGAGGTTATAGTACTTAAAAACAATCTAAAGAAGTAATAATTAAGAATATTATACTAAAGCCTTACCTATTTAATAGGCTTATAACGTACGTAATATTCTACTACTAGCATTATATATAAGCCTTAAATACGTTAGAGATAATAGCTTCTATAATCTAGCTCTATTAAGCGCTAAAGCATGTATTACTATACTATTAAAATTAAAACCTTTGCTTTCTCTAGGCCTGTAAAACCTTACTAGTTATTTAGTTAAGAACTAAGCGGCTTATATACTACAGATTAGACTAATATAGTAGTAGATAAGGAACGTTAACAAAGGAATTAGAGATTTAGATAGTAGGAACCTAAGTAATAATAAAGTTAATAGCCTATAAAGGGCGCGCTTAGTGTAAGCTAGCTCTAGAAGAAAAAATGCTAAGGTGTATAAGTAAATTATTGTTAGAGATAGGTTAGCTTAGAATACTTTAATAGATAATTCTTACGCTTAATATTACGTTTTGTATTAGCGCCTAAAAGATCTAGTGATATTAAATTAATATTTACCTATTTACACTCTACTTCCTTAAGAACACAAGCTACGTCTGTAAAGCCCTTCTTTTCTACCTAGTAACGTAGCGTTTAACCTTTACTATCTAACTTTAGGGAGTTAGCGCCTATTTTTAATAAGTACTTAATAATATCTAGCTTCCTATCTTCTATAGCTTAATAGAGTAGTATTCTAATCCTAAATAGCTTACGCTAATAATATAACTTTAGGTCTTTTACGTATTTAATCTTATTAATTAGTGCACCTTTTTCTATAATCTAGTAGACTATATTAAGACTATTTAGTTTGTTCCTTATAATAGCCTACTAGAGGAGTTCTCTACAGAGTAGATCTACTCCTTATTAAAAAAGATAGTTAATAATTTTAATAGGAGCTGTATACATAGCTAATAATATAGGTATTGAGTCCTAATTATAGCGGCTATTTAGATTAGCACTATAGTTAAGTAACTATATAATTATATCCTTGTTAGAGGTATAGATAGGGATACTATATCTTTATTAATAAAGACTAAGTCTAATAAGCATTAGAAGTAATACCTTAACACAAGAGGTTTATTTAGCCTAATTAGCTAGTTAATATCTAATCTATTTCTAAGGAATAGTTCTAGTACTTTAAACGCTTACGCACGCATAGTAGGCTTAATAAGAATATTTACATTTACAACGTTCTTATTAAGTAGAAACTATACTATTTTAATATTATCCTACTAGATTACTTTAAGAAGTAACCTATACAGCTACTATAAGTCTAGTTTCCCTCCTAAATATACTATATTAGGGGTGTAAAAAAGCTACTAGACCTATTCTTTAACACTATAAAGATCTCTATTACAAGTAGTACAATAATACAACTTAACTTATTTAGGTAGTATATAGTAGGTAAGGAGATTAGCCCCTAGGGGTAGAGGTAGAGGTAGAGGTAGTAGGGTCTAGAGGAAGTATATATTAGTAAAGTAGAGAAAATAGAATTTATAGCGCAAAGAAAGGTTAACGTTAATCTACTTATAAGTATAAAGAAAAGTAGGGTAGTAGTAACATGGATGGCAAGCGAGCGGCGCAGGCAAGCGAGCGGCGCACCCTACTAACTTTACTTACCTTACTGATCTTAATCTACAATGGCTCAACGCAGCGCTACTCAACTACTATCAAATAAAGCAGATATTTAGCTTGCTATCTTATCTATTAATGCGCACCAGATTTAAGGTACCCGTACTGCTGCAGTAGTCTACAACGTAGCCGAAACAACGCTCCGCCGCCGACGCGCTGGTGTACCTGCCCGACGCGATTGCCAGCCCAACTTAAGGAAGCTTACCTAGAGAGAAGAGGAGGTGATTGTTAGGTATATACTTTAGCTAGATTAGCGCGGGTTTGCGCCTACCTACGTAGCTGCACGTGATATGGCTGATAAGCTGCTAGCTGCACGCGGCGCTGGCTAGGTTAGGCAGAAGTGGCTAGCTAACTTTGTTAAGCGTACAGACAGTCTTCGGACGTGTTTTAACTAAGCGTACGATAGGCAGAGAGCTCTGTGTAAGGATGCGACATTAATAAAGAGGTGGTTTAAGCTTGTAGAAGAGACAAAGGCTGAGCTTAGTATCTGTAATGAGGACATATACAACTTTGATGAAGCTGGCTTTATAATAGGCAAGATTACAACGCAGCTAGTTATTACAGGATTAGAGAGAAGAGGCAGGCGGAAGAGTATTTAGCTAGGCAATCGCGAGTAGGTAACGCTAATCGCTGCTATTAGCGCTGCTACAGTAGCGGGTTAGCTAACGCCCCGGGTTAGCTAACGCCCCGCCTACAACACAACAGCTTTATGAGTATTGTAGCTGTAACGCCTTAACAAAACGTGATAAAATTGCGCAAAAGTGGATTTATACTATATAATAGCCTGCGAAGACTTTGCGCTAGTCTAAATCTTTTTTTGGGTGGCGGATTACCCGCGTTTTGGTAGTTTTTGGTGGAACTGGCTGTGCAACTACCTGGGCTCCTATAGAAGCTGTACCCCCCCTAACACGTTTCTGACGCTTTGTAGCTGGCTTATGAGCTTTTGAAGCTTTGCGCTTACCCTTTTGGGGCAATTGTATAGCTTTGGCAGCGTCGCGGAGGCTTTTACGGTGGTCTTTTTTAGCTTACTCTGCAGCCCTCCGCTTTCTGCTCTCCTCCTAACCCTTCTCCCGCTTAACACGCTTTGCAGCTTTGAGTTGAAGATTACAATCGCGAGCTGCCTTCTTAATCTTGGCTTGCTTAGCTTTTTGAAGCTTTTTAAGCTTGGCTTGTTGTTGTTGTAATGCCCGACGATCGCGAGCTCGTTGTACACTCCTGGGCGACTATATTTTAGCTCCCCTATGGTAAACCTCATCCTTATTAAGCTGGAGGGTAAAGGACTGCTTTGGCCGCCTCTCCTTGATGGCTAGGGACTGCCTGAGGCCCCTGACCTCCTCTTGGAGTATACTGTTTTGAGCTGAGATGTGGCACAAGCTTTGTTGAAGCTTCTTAACGTCCTTACTGCTCTGATCCTTTACCTTACGGCGTACGATTGATTTGAGCTTGAGCTAATCGCTCCCTGATAGTACTGAGTTGCTGCTGTTGGAGTCTGAAGCTTGCTTGGCAAACTTCTCGAGTACAACGTCTGGGTTGGCTGGGTATATACTAGTGGCTTTAAACGACCTCTTGATGAGTGGAGGTTTGAATACGTTACACTAAGCCCTCTAGAAGAGCGGGAAGAAGTCTCCTTTGGTTAAATTGAGTAATCCTTGGCTGTCCTGGAGGTATCCTATCAACTGGGTTGAGTAAGCGTTCGAGAGGGGTTTGAACATACAAACGTTGAGAGGTTGAAGCGTATGAGTAGCGTGAGGGGGTAATATAAACAAGAGGATCTTGTTGTTGTTATAATACTTAATAAACTCCATGGTTACGTGGGATCTATGGCCGTTAAGGAGTAGTAATCGATACCTAGTTGAAGCATGCCGTCTGGTTTCTCTCTTAAACACCCCCTTGAGCCAAGCTAACCTAATATTGTTGTTGGTCTAGCTGGAGGGTGATAACGTAGTAAATACTAAGTGTTCTCCTGCTTGTACAGCGTTAACCTAGCTCGATTGAACAGCTCCGTTGGCTCCTTGGAAGATGAGAGTTGGACTTAAAGCGCTCCCATCTGAACAAATACAAGCCACAACTGTTATCCACTCGCTGGAGCTATCTTTAAGTGCTTGCCTTACCCCTTTTGACTTGTAGAGCTTCTTATTGAATACACGATTTGTTCTCCTAACCTGGCTAAGTTGAAACCCCTTTTCGTCTATATTGAATATATGTATTGGCTGGACGTTGTACTCCTCTATCTTTTTATGTAACATCTTGAAGTACAAGTTGTATTTGGCTCCTGAATTAGCTTTAGTCCGCTCCTTGGCCATAGCTTTGCCCGATCGAGAGATGAGATGGTTGGGATGACGGCGGAGAAACCGCTTAACCTAGGTTTTGGAGACTGGTTTGCTAGCTAGTTGGCTGGCAAACTGCTGTACTATTACTTTTGTAGGCGGCAAACGTTGTTTGGTAAGCGTTTCGATATATTGTACAAGCTTGGCTTCGCGTTCTGGGTGTAGGGATCGTTGGGAGACTCCGCGCTGGTCGTGCACACCCTGGTGCCTTCGAGCGAGCGTACTGCGCTTAACACCGAACTGGGTAGCAACTTTTGTGTACGAGAAATCATCTCCTAGCTTGTGCGATTCGATATATTCAATCGCTTCTTGAATTGGATCTATATTGGTGGAGTTGTGACGCGTTGAAGTTTTATTGTTATGGTGTTGGGGCGGGGCGTTAGCTGACCCGGGGCGTTAGCTGACCCGCTACTGTAGCTAGTTAGTCCTACCGTTCCTTATCTTCGCTGGCTAGTACTACCTATCAGCCTAGTATAAGGAAGCTGAGATCCCACGCGACTAGGCGATCGCAGTTAGCGACAATGGCTAGACGAATAATGAGCTTGGAGTTGAGTGGCTAAAGCACTTTAACGCTTACACGCAGGCTCGTAGTGTAGGCGCGCGTCGCCTGCTTATTATTAATAGCTATAAGAGCTACTAATCTCTAGCGTTCTAGGAGCTCTGCAAGGAGAATAATATTTATACGCTCTGTATGCCTCCTTACTTATCCCACCTACTGCAGCCGCTTGATGTTGGCTGCTTCTCGCCATTAAAGCGCGCGTATAGCCGTAAGGTGGAGAGCCTTATGCGCAACTACATTAACTACATCACTAAGCTAGAGTTTCTGCTAGCGTTTAAGGCAGCGTTTAATTAAGCGTTTACGCTAGCTAATATCTGCTTAGCCTTCCGCGGCGCAGGCCTTATTCCTCTACAACTAGAGGCTGTTCTATTAAAGCTAGATGTACAGCTGCGTACACCTACTCCTCTAGCAGCTCTGCTAGAGGCTCCCTAGGTAGCTTAAACGCCGAGCAACGCGCGTAAGCTTAAGGCTTAGTTAAGCCTTATATGTAAGCGCGTGCGCTAGCACAAGAGCTCATCACCAGCTTCGATTATTAAGGTAATTGACTAGCTTAAGAAGGGCGCTGAGGTAATAATGCTCTTAGCTGAGCTAATGCGCGATTAGATCACCAGCCTTAAGAAGGCTAACAGCGTAGCCTTAGCGCGTAGGCGGCGCTCTAAAAGGCGTATACAGAAGCATGGAGTACTTACAAAGGGCGCTAGAGAGGATATACTAGCTCAAAATAAGGCTAACTAGCAGATTGCTCATGAAGAGCGTTAAGGAGGAGCGCGATCAGGCCTCAGCCAGCGCGCTTAAAGGCGCTGCACTAGGTGCAAGGAGACTAGGCACAACTCGCGCACATGTAACGCAGATACCATTAATATAGAGTAGTCTACTATATTAATATCTAGCAATAATATTATCGCGTTGTTAAGATATGTCGCTTTAAAGTTGCAAAAGTTAGTAGGGTGCGCCGCTCGCTTGCCTGCGCCGCTCGCTTGCCATCCATGTTAGCTAATATTATATTAGCACTAATTAATTAGAGTAGTGCGCTTATAAGGCGCTTCTAACGCTAATTTGTAGTAGTATATCTATATAGGTTCTAAGCAATGTCTATACAACTATAGAGGGACGTATATATATTATACTTTTAGTTATAAGTATAGACTATACGCTTTAAAAGTAGAATAAATTAAAGTAATATAAGATACGTGCTTATATATATATAAATTTATATAATTAATATAAGGTAGATTAAGATATAGTTAAGGTATCTCTTGTTAACTTTCTAAGAAGTAGGAGAGAAAGGTAGAGTTAAGGCTGTTAGTTATATTTTAAACGCAACTAAGTTATAGAGTATAACTATTTAGAAGCCTATTTAACTACTATTCTAACCTATTTATAATAGTAACTGTGTTTAGCACTCTAGATCTAATTAGATAAGGTTTACTAGGTTTACTAGGTTTATTGCCCTTACTACTAGGGATATAGTACTATAGCTATAGAAGGGGTTACTATATAGGATCGCGATATAGTAGAAGTATTTTATACCTCTTAGACTACTATACCCTCTATATAAACTTATACTATACTACTACTAGTATTTATAAAAATAGAACTATAGTTAAGGTAGTTAGTTAAGGTTAGGACTTAGTATGTTTTAGATATATCTATATATAAGCCTACGCTATAGAGCTTTGTTTCTATAATTATCTACTAGTTAAGGAGAGTAATACTACTACGATATACTATATAAACAACCTAGGAATAAGGTCTTCTTAGGAAGTATTACTAGTATTAAAGGTAATACTACGTAAGGCCGTCTATAAAGTTTTATACGTAATTATTACTAGTAAGAGAGTTATTAAGATTAGTATTATCTAGAAAAGGTAATACGTACCTAAAGAGTGCCGTATATAGAGAAATAATAAGGATAATAGAGTATAACCCTAGACTATCTATTGTAATAGAATAAGGATTTTGTAAAGGAAATACTATATTAAAAGTATTTATATAAACTTCTTTTGCCTCTCTACTATTAAAAGCTATTTAGAATTAACTATAACGTAGTTTACAAGCGAGTAGCTACCCTAAGCAAGTAGCTACCCTAACACTAGCGCAGCGCACGCGCAGCAATATCGCCTTATGTCTTAACAACGCAACGTACAACTAGCTTATACTAAAGGAGATATAATCCTAGCAATCTTAGATATTACATTAAACTAGATTCTAAGTAAAAAGCGCGCTGCAGCTATCTACAACGTCCCCCAAACAACTGTACGCCGCTAACGCGCTAGACAACGCTCTTAACGCGATTATAAGCTAAACTTAAAGCGCCTTACAAAGCTAGAAGAGGAGGCGATTGTAGAGCGTATACTTAAAGAGAGTCTACGTAGTTTACCGCTCTTAAAGGCACACGTACGAGATATAGCTAATAGACTGCTAAGGGAGCGTAGTAGGAAGCCTATAGGCAAGAACTAGGTTAATAACTTTATTAAGCGTACACCTAAAGTGCGAACACGATAGAGCCGTCTATATAATTACTAGCGAGCTACCTACAAAGACCTAGCGGTTATCTAGCCCTAGTTTAGCCTAGTTTAATTAATAAGGGTGAAATATAGTATTGCAGATAAGGACACCTAGAACTTTAATAAGTCTAGCTTTATAATAGGCAAGATATCCTCTTAGCTTGTTCTTACAGGCTTAGAGAAACCTAGGAAACAGAAGGAACTACAGCCTAGCAATCGCGAGTAGGTAACTCTAGTATAAGGCGTCTCTGCAATAGGGCGCGTTATCCCGCCCTTCCTTATCTTTGTAGGGAAGGTCCTTATTACCTCCTAGTTCGCTAATCTACCTCGCAATTAGATTATTACTATCTCTTCTACTAGCTAGATTAACAACAACTGCGCACTCGCGTAGCTTAAGCACTTTAATACTTATACAAAGGCATCTTCTACTAGGGCGTATAGGCTACTTATTATTAATAGCTATAAGAGCTACTACTTAGTAGAATTCTAGAATTACTACAAGGAGAATAATATTATTACTCTCTATATACTATCTTACTTATTGCACCTCCTATAGCCTCTTAACGTTGTTCCCTACTTGCTATTAAAGCGCTACTATAGCGATAGAATCTCGCTCTTAGTACGTAGCCGCATCTACTATATTAATAAGGAAACCTTCCTACTAGCTTTTAAAGCAGCTTATAAGAAGACGTTTACACTAGAAAATATTTGCGTAGGGTTTTAAGGTGCTAGGCTAGTCTTATATAATCTAGAGGCTGTGCTATTAAAGCTAGATGTATAGCTGCGTACGCTAACACTACCTACACTAAGTACTATTACCTAGGAGGCGTAAACACTGCGCAACGCCTACAAAATAGAGGCGTAATCTACGCTAATTTAAAATTACATGCGAAACTACTAAGGGTTACTAGTAAGCTTATTAGATTAGTAGGTTAAGTAGCTAAGTAAAGGCGCTTAGTAAATAGCTTATAATACAGTGTTAATGCAAGAGGAAGTAAGCAGCCTTTAAAACGCTGTTAACACGCTTACAAAGCGCAAGACTCGCAAAAGGTAGTACGTACGCGCAGAGGAGACTCTAATAGTTAGTAAGGTATCTAATTTAATTGCTAAAAAGGAGGGTAGTAAGTATAAGGACGGCGAGACGCCTACAAAGAGGGTGCGCGCAGAGAGGCGCTACAGCTGTTATAGTAAGGTTAGGTATAACTCCCGCACCTGCAAAGTAGAAATAGAGGATGTAGATAATAGCAACGCTTCTAAATAATACTATAGTATTGCGTAGAGTATAGTAATTTATTATAGTGTTGTACTGCGTCGCTGCGCGTACGCTGCGCTAGTGTTAGGGTAGCTACTCGCTTAGGGTAGCTACTCGCTTGTAAACTACGTTATACTTTTTCTCTAATTATCTTAAAATCTATCTTTGTAACACTAGTAGTTTATATATAGTGCTTAATAGTATCTAGGTCTACTAATAGCTAGCTAATGTCTATAGCGTAAAAATTAAGGACTAATAGCTATAATATAGAGGAGTGTAAACAATAATTAATAATTTAGAAGATAAAAGTATAAATAAGCTATAACTAGATATTTTACTAGTAAAGACACTTAGTACATAGACTAAGACTAGAAATTTTAAAAAAGTAAGCTAATGCGCTAGGATTCTAAAACTAAAACTTTTAAAAGTACAGGTTAATACGCTAAAGTATTAAAACTAGAAAGTATAAGTAGCTAAATTAAGTACTTAGACTATATAGTTATAGGTAGCTTTATACATAAAATTTAAAGCGCTAATTTATTCTTATTAAGTACAGTATTGTTAGCTAAGGTAGGGGAGTTAGGCTATACTATTATTTTACTACCCTTCTTTGCGCGCTACCTATTCACCTTATTGCCTAGGTTAAAGATATATATAGCACTTTTAAGAATCTATTAATATAGTAGTATTGTAAAATAGTACGCTATACTAAGGTATATAATATAAGATATAAGTAAAGAGTAATATTACCTTATAATTTACTAAGTTACTTTTTGTATAACCTTATATAATAGGCGCGTAGGTGTATACCTACTCTACTCTTAGTTAACTATACTTCTTATATCTTTGTTAGCTTAGAAAAAGTATAGTATATTCTATAATAATATATATTACTCTACTCGCTACTATATATTATATAATATCTAATCTACTTACGTTAGTAAAGTAAAGAGTTCTAAAGATAGTTTAACCTTTTACTCTCTTATACTATATTCCTCTTGCTCTTCTATAGTCTAATCTTAGGCGTTATAAGGTAGGTAGAGAATAGCGTAGAGGTTATAGTAAATTTTACAAAAGCTATTAGAAAAGAATACTCTATATAGAGTAACCTAAATATATAGTAAAGTTATAGTACTTTATATTTACCTTAAAGGGGTGTTGTAAATCTAGGGTGTAACCCTAACAAATTAGTACGTAAAGAAGCGCTAAGAACTACGTAAGATATATTAATTTAATAATATATAACGCGATACTTAAGGGTAGTATACTTAACTAAATAGGGGTTCTAAGATTTTCTAAGCTAAAGTAGGAGAATAGGTTATAGGAGTAGGCTATATAATCTTTAACTTAAAATATATTAATACCTAATAGATAGAGGTAGCCTCTATTAGGACTTCTATTTACCCTACTAAGTAGATAATATAAGTAAGGAACGTATATTACTATACCTAGAAAGCTAATAACTAGTATGTAGCCTTTTTATTTTATCTTACTTATTTTATCCTACTTAATTTATCTTCCTTGTTTCCCTACGTAAAAATAAGGGAGAAGGCGCTAATATACTATATTAATCTATAAGGGTTAAAACTAGATGCCTAGTTTCTATAATAAGAAATATAGGTGTATATATATGTTAGGTAGTTATATAACTTTAAAGTTTAAACTCTAGGTTTTTGTTTTTAATTAGATATTTTGTTAGTAGACTACTATAATATTAGAGGCGTTTAAGAATAGAGCAGCGCTTAATCTATATAGGTAGGTAGTATCCCCTCCTCTTTAATATTAATAATTATACTTTAAAATACCTCTAATTACCCCTTAGTAAGAAATAACAAGTAGGTATTACCTATAGTAGTTTCTAAGATAGGACTAGAATAGCCTAGATATAGGGGTACGCTAGTAATAGCTTACTATTCCTCTAAATAAATAGCAAGAGAGCTAATATTTAATAGGGTTAAGTATTTCTACTATAAGGTTAAACAAGTATTATTTATTTGCTATATATAATATTACGCGTAATTAGGAATTATTAACTAACGCGCAGGAAAATATAAATAGAAGTTTATGTTAAAATAAACCTAAAGCGAATTACTTAATAAGAGGATACTAAAGATATTTTACGTAGCTACTAGTTATTATAGATAACTTTAAATAGCTAGTTATTATTAAATATAGTTTAGTATAATATTAGAGGGACTATTACCCTCCCTTATCCCTAGCGCGATTTAGTAGCCTGCGCCTCTTGTATTATTTACTACTTGTTAGCTTATATTTTCTCTACTTATTCTTTTGTTATACTATATGTTTATTAGTACTTTAAGCTAACTTTATAGTAAAACCTACCTATTGCCTAATATTTTTAGCTACGCTGCTAATTAAGAGCTTCCTGTATTACGCTCTATACTACGTAGTAATACTATATTAAAGTTAGTCCTATAATTATAATGTACTTTTTAGAAGAAAGTATAGTCTCTTCTTACCTTAATATTATTACGGCGTAGTAATAGCAACTAATCTAAGCTACTATAGTATAGTAACTAATAGTATATAGGATAATATAAGTAGATTTAGAAATTTAAAATAAATCTACTACGTTAATCTTAGGCTTTATAGTTACTTTACTATACTTTTAGTAAAACTATCTCTTACTACCTTAGCTATTACTCTCTAGTCCTATTTAGCGTAGCTATAGAAGTAATAGCGGTAATACCTCTATTATAGATATTCTACTATTTATAGCTATACATATAGCTATTATCCCTAAACGTACTTACTTAAAGAAAGACCCTAACTCTAAAGAGGCTTATAGACTAAACTTGTCTCTATAATATAATCTCTATAATAGGCTACTTAATAATCTTGTATTATATACTATATAGGTAGGTAATACTTTTAAGCGCCTTACGCTTACAAACGTTCTAGACTTCTATTAATTTCTACTATATTATCGCGTTTAATTTTAGCTAATAAATAGTATTATACCTTAAGTTTATATTATTATATAGGGGTTTCCTAGAACTTGTTGTAAATATACTATTCTCCTATATAGGAATACGCTAACTATAATACTCTTAGCTATTATACATAACAAAATCTAAATCTAAAGATATAGTATAAAGCCTACTACTAGTTTACTTTAGCTAGACAGTTTCTGCAACTCTTCCCTTATAGGCTTAATAGTATTATTATAGTTTAAAATAGCCTACTTAACGTAACGTGTTTTACAAGCGAGTAGCTACCCTAAGTAAGTAGCTACCCTAACACTAGCGCAGCGTACGCGCAGCGACGTAGTACAATACTACAACAAATTACTATACTCTACGCAATACTATAGTATTATTTAAAAGCGTTGCTATTATCTACATCCTCTATTTCTACTTTGCAGGTGCGGGAGTTATACCTAACCTTACTATAACAGCTGTAGCGCCTCTCTGCGCGCACCCTCTTTGTAGGCGTCTCGCCGTCCTTATACTTACTACCCTCCTTTTTAGCAATTAAATTAGATACCTTACTAACTATTAGAGTCTCCTCTGCGCGTACGTACTACCTTTTGCGAGTCTTGCGCTTTGTAAGCGTGTTAACAGCGTTTTAAAGGCTGCTTACTTCCTCTTGCATTAACACTGTATTATAAGCTATTTACTAAGCGCCTTTACTTAGCTACTTAACCTACTAATCTAATAAGCTTACTAGTAACCCTTAGTAGTTTCGCATGTAATTTTAAATTAGCGTAGATTACGCCTCTATTTTGTAGGCGTTGCGCAGTGTTTACGCCTCCTAGGTAATAGTACTTAGTGTAGGTAGTGTTAGCGTACGCAGCTATACATCTAGCTTTAATAGCACAGCCTCTAGATTATATAAGACTAGCCTAGCACCTTAAAACCCTACGCAAATATTTTCTAGTGTAAACGTCTTCTTATAAGCTGCTTTAAAAGCTAGTAGGAAGGTTTCCTTATTAATATAGTAGATGCGGCTACGTACTAAGAGCGAGATTCTATCGCTATAGTAGCGCTTTAATAGCAAGTAGGGAACAACGTTAAGAGGCTATAGGAGGTGCAATAAGTAAGATAGTATATAGAGAGTAATAATATTATTCTCCTTGTAGTAATTCTAGAATTCTACTAAGTAGTAGCTCTTATAGCTATTAATAATAAGTAGCCTATACGCCCTAGTAGAAGATGCCTTTGTATAAGTATTAAAGTGCTTAAGCTACGCGAGTGCGCAGTTGTTGTTAATCTAGCTAGTAGAAGAGATAGTAATAATCTAATTGCGAGGTAGATTAGCGAACTAGGAGGTAATAAGGACCTTCCCTACAAAGATAAGGAAGGGCGGGATAACGCGCCCTATTGCAGAGACGCCTTATACTAGAGTTACCTACTCGCGATTGCTAGGCTGTAGTTCCTTCTGTTTCCTAGGTTTCTCTAAGCCTGTAAGAACAAGCTAAGAGGATATCTTGCCTATTATAAAGCTAGACTTATTAAAGTTCTAGGTGTCCTTATCTGCAATACTATATTTCACCCTTATTAATTAAACTAGGCTAAACTAGGGCTAGATAACCGCTAGGTCTTTGTAGGTAGCTCGCTAGTAATTATATAGACGGCTCTATCGTGTTCGCACTTTAGGTGTACGCTTAATAAAGTTATTAACCTAGTTCTTGCCTATAGGCTTCCTACTACGCTCCCTTAGCAGTCTATTAGCTATATCTCGTACGTGTGCCTTTAAGAGCGGTAAACTACGTAGACTCTCTTTAAGTATACGCTCTACAATCGCCTCCTCTTCTAGCTTTGTAAGGCGCTTTAAGTTTAGCTTATAATCGCGTTAAGAGCGTTGTCTAGCGCGTTAGCGGCGTACAGTTGTTTGGGGGACGTTGTAGATAGCTGCAGCGCGCTTTTTACTTAGAATCTAGTTTAATGTAATATCTAAGATTGCTAGGATTATATCTCCTTTAGTATAAGCTAGTTGTACGTTGCGTTGTTAAGACATAAGGCGATATTGCTGCGCGTGCGCTGCGCTAGTGTTAGGGTAGCTACTTGCTTAGGGTAGCTACTCGCTTGTAAACTACGTTATAGTTAATCTTTATGTTACTAATATCTTAGAACTATTATCTCTTATCTTACTTCTTACATTTATTCTACCTAGTTTCTTTCTTAGTTAATAGTTTAACATCTTAAGGCCTTTAACATCCCCTACTTTGCTGTCTTTTTTAGTAGTACTAATATTGCTTACTAATACCCTCTATACCTTATATTATTGTAGTGTCTGTTATAGGTTAGCCTTCTTCTCTAAATATATTCTTAATTTTAGAAGGGCTTATAGAAGTGTGTACTAATAAGCCTCTTATTCTTAAGGGCGTCTCTAATATTCTACGTTAGTAAGGGGAGATACCTAAGTATAGTAATCTTTAACCTATATCTACCCCTTTATCTAGCCTAGTAGTCTAGGGTTAGCTTGCTTATTTTATAGCTATTTTTAAGTGCGCATAGATAATTATTATTACTAAAGGTAGGCTAATTTAATTATACTTCTTTTCTTAACTAATAGAACTAGGTCTTACTTTTACTTAAAAGGATCTCTAACCTACTAAACTAATTAGACGTGCTGCAAAAGCATTACTTATTTTAGGCTATAGGAGTTACTACCTTAATCCCTATACCTTATTCTAGAAATAATACAGAGACCTCTACTCCCTATACCTCTAATTAAAATACTAAATAGACTATAAGTAGTGTAGCTAGTAATAGGCCTAATTATAGATATAATAGTTATACCTAGAACAATAGTGCTTATACTATAAATAGCTCAACTTACCTAAGCAATTATATATTACCTAATACTAACTAAGAGTAGTAGAGGAGCACAAATAGTATTACTTTAGGATTAGGTAGAAATAGTCTAAATTCTTAGCTAGCGCGTTAGTCTTATAGGTTTTCGTCTTAGGTCTTAGTAGTTTATAGGGTTAGCACGTAGTATAACGCTAGTAGTTAAGTCTAGTTTACTAGTGTGTTTAGCCTAATATGAACAAGTTATTAACATATTATATAAATATATTAACGTGCCCCACCATCAAGATGCGCACACTATCGAAATGCGCACTCTGCTAAGCCCCTACTACTTTTAACTCTCTATCACAATGTCTTAACTACCAAATCTTAAACTGCTTTATACTAAAGATAGAGTTATCTAGGCTATCTAAGCTATAAAATCGAACGCGTCGCTTACCTAGCGACAAGCCGCGCATCGCTACGATATACATGAAAGCACTCTCCGCAATTAACGCGCTAGGAAGGCTTTACGACGCGATACTTAACCTAACTAATCAAAACTCTAGAGGAATAAAGAGGAGGCGATTATACTATATATAAGGAAGCTTAATGCGCAAGGCTTTGCCCCTACGCTTAACTATGTGCGAGAAATAGCTAACTAACTACTAGCTATACGTAGTAGTAGCTAGGTTAGAGAAAACTAGACCTACAGGCTTGTACGCTAGAGACCTAAGATTAAATCTTAGTTAACAAAACAGTAGGATTACTAGAGAGTCCTCTGCAGCGACCTAGCTATTATTAGGCCCTAGTTTAATCTTATACACAACGTTAAGGCTAAGTACAGGATTATAGATAAAGACGTCTATAATTTTAATAAGACTAGCTTCTAGATAGGCGTTAGAGGGTCTGTTAAGGTAGTAACAGCCTCTAAGAGACGTCTTAAGCTACTTAGTGTTTAGCCTAGTAATCGTAAGTAGGCAACGCTAATTGCTAGCATTAACGCGATAGGGTAGTCTATCCTACCCTTCTTTATCTTTAAGGCAAAGAACTATAACCAGGCCTAGTATTACAACCCTAAAGATTAGAGGATAGAAGTTAGTAAGAATAGCTAGACAATAAACAAGCTTAGTCTTGTATAGCTGCAGCACTTTATCTAGCATACAGAGGCTCGCATAGTAGGTAGTTACTAGCTACTTATTATTAATAGCTATAAGAGCTACAAGTCGGTCGCCTTCTAAGATCTGTGTAAGAAAAGCAATATTATTACCCTCTACATGCCTCTACACTTATCGCACATCCTACAGCTACTTAATGTAGGTTGTTTTGCCCCACTAAAGCAGGCGTACAAGAAGGAAGTTAGGGGCTTAGTAGACAGCTACATCTACTACATTAATAAGAAAGCCTTCCTAGCTGCCTTTAAACTAATATTTAACAAGGCGTTCTTAAAGAATAATATCTTATTAAGCTTTTAAGCAACTAGCTTAGTCCTACATAACCTAGATGTAGTGTTATCTAGGCTTAAAGTATAGCCTCGTACGCTAACACTACCTATACTAGGGCCTACCCCTTAGGAACCTAAAACACTAAGCAACGCCTAGGAGATAGAGGCTTAAACAACGCTAATTGTTAAGAGGATAACAGATTACAAGGAATTATTACTTAATTCTATTATTAAGATAGTGCTGTAGGTTAAAAAGGGATTAACTTTAAAGGTGCACTTACACACGTTGCTTAAGGCTAGAATAGCTAACCTTAAAGAGGTAAACCAGGCAGCATCTAAACGTAAAAAGCGCAAGAAAAAGCGAATCCAGAAAGGAGGGACCATATCGCAGGCAGAGGCAGAGGATATAGTTAGGCAAAGGGATGTTAAGGCTTAGTTAGAGGCGGAGAGGCGTTAGCAGAGGGTGCGCGCAGGTAGTAGTGTAGGAGGTATCTAACGCTGCAAGAACTGCGGCGAGGTAGGACATAATAAGCGCACATGCAAGAAATATGCAGCAGAAGTAGTAGATTAATTCTAGCTATTAAACGCGTAGATAGCTTGTTGTAGTGTTAAGTTATTCGCATGTAAACATGGATTGCTGTATTTTGTGCGCATTTCGATGGTGTGCGCATCTCGATAGTAGGGCACGTTAACTTTGTATTAATAAGTCTAATATTAGATTTTTCTCTTTATATTATTATACACGTATTTGCCCTCCTACTTAAAACTTAATAAGCGGGTTATAGAAGTAATTTTTAGTAAACACATAGTACTTACTACTACAAATTTTGCTGTCTATTAATATAAAGAAAATAACACTTAAAAAGCTATAATTAATAAGGTTCTTTATTCTATAGTATACTCTATATAGGACTAGAATAGTATTACTAATAATATATAGTTAAACAATATTAGTAATACACTAGGAATGCGCTTAAGCCATCTATCTATAAAACTAGAGATAATACGTAATATATCTAGTTATATTACTACTAAGCTAGGCGAGATATTCGCTATTATACCTATTGTTTCTAACTCTAAGGCTACTATCTATCTTAAGAAGAACAAGGCGAATAAGATAACAAAACTACTAAAGAAGAGAATACACTTAGTACCTTCAAACGTATCCTTCTTAGTATTAGAGTTTATTAATTTCTATATACTACTATTTAAGTATAAGAATTAGGAGAAGAAGTAGTAGCGTATATAGTTAATAAATTTAAGAATACTTATTTACGTATAATTTCTTAATATTCTTGTATAAAGTCGCTTAGAAATAAGCTATCTACCTCCTAAGATTTAAGCGTATTAACACCTAACACTTAACTAACTAGAACTAACTTATTATTATTTAAAACTACTATACTACTTACCTCCCTCCTAGTACTACTATACTCTAATATACTATATTACCTATTTAAAGTATTTAGCAATAGGTGTATCTAATCCTTAAGGTTAGAAAGCAGGTCTAAGAACTACTTAAGCTAGAATAAGTTTAAGTATAAGGAGCTTAGCTATTAGCGCGTCTTAATTATAGTAACCCGTATCTAGCTATATAGCAACTAAAGGACACTTACTATATTTATAATATCTATAAATTAGAAATCTTTATAAGTAGATTATATATTATCTAAGGTAGTAGTAAAGTTAATCTACTTATCCTCTTGTATAATATGCTGTTTGATATTAGTATTACTAGGTAAGGCTTTAATATATAATTAGTAAGATATAGAAAGATATTCTAAGAAATCTACCTTCTTGTTCTATCCTTAACGCGGAAGTATAGGAGTTATAGTTATTAGTCTATTAAGACAACTATAGAATATATAGTATAATATTAACATCTATAGTGTAGCTAATAACTACTTAATAGTTAAGGGCGTCCCCTGAATACCTTACTAGAGTACTACTAATAGAGGTTAATTTTATAGCTAAATTAATAACTTATTAATTATTAAGATGTTGCTCTTAAGACTCTTTGCTAACTAGGGTTAGTGTAGTATTAGGTATAAGCTACTTCTTATATGTTCCTATAAACATGTTAGTATTAAAGAGAGTTAGACAAAAGACCGAATAATTACCTCTTAATTTCTATTTCTTTTAAGTGGGAAAAGTCTAGCTTTTCTGTATATCGCCCTAGTATAGACGAAAAATGCAATCTAAGTAAACCTTAGTAGGTTAAGAATAATAGAATTTAGTTACTTACTTCTTTTTAAGTAACTTAATATAGAGTTAATACTTAGGGTATACTCTTTATACTTATGAAAAAAGCTATTACTAAGCCCTTTTAATACAAGTATACAAGTCTAGTTATCCGCTTTCTTCTAGCTAATAATTAGTTAATTACAAGAAGCTACTTAAGCTTACTTACTAGGATCCTGTATTAAATAGCTAGATTACGCTAGAAAAATCTAAGTTATTACTAGAGCTATATATATTTATACAAAGTTAAATTATATTCCTCTATTTGTAGCTAGTGTAGATAAGATTAGTTAAACTCACCCTTATATCTATTATGTTAGTAATCCTACAATACTCGCGAATGCAAGAAACTAGACTATCTAGATCTATACCTTTAGGGTGTAAGTCTACTAAGGCTATATATAATATACGTTTCTAGATACGTTACGTTGCGCTACTTAGTTATTGTAAAATAATAAATAGCCTAACGCTACTCTTTCTAGTCTTTACGTTGTTATATCTTAGAAAGCTACTAGGATTAGACTACTATTCCTTATTAACTATAGTTTTTCTCAAGTACAACTTTTAGAGTGTTTTGCATAGGTTAGTCTAACTTTAGAATAACTACAGCGCGTTGCAAAAGGCTTTGCAAAGGTAATTAATCTTCTAAGGTTAGTATAAGTCTAAATTTTAAAGTAATACGTTTACCTTAGATTCTATTAATCTATTGTATTAGTCCGCTTCTAGCTTACTATATAGATATAATATTATTATTAGTATATCTATCTTCTTAGGGGGTCTTATATTAGCTGCGCTTATAGCTTACTAACTAAATTAGTACAGCTAATTAGAATTCTAATTAGCTATACTAATTTAGTTAGTAAGTAGAAAGGGCGCTATACCTTACCCTCCTACTAACACGTTAAATAGGCTTATATATGTATAAAGTGCATAGGCTAGCGCACTAAGCACAATACTTAATATTTTAAGACTACTTTTATAGACTAGTAATCTACATCTTTAATTAAGTCTATAGTACTTAGGACAAAGACGTTAAGTAATAGGTGTATAGGTAGTATTACTTTAGCTACTACTAAGGGATTAGTTAAATGTACTCTAATAGCCTTTCTATTTTAGGTTATGAGTAGTTTTACTAAGCTTAATAGCTAATACATAATATATTACATACCTATAAGGCTAAAAAGTCCTCTATTTCTTTACTGCCCTTTTAGTCCTTTACTAGTCGCCTTCCTGCACAAAGGGAGATAAGATAGCTTAAACTTATAAACCTATATATATAATAGAGGTAGATAAGCCTATCCCTACTTCTTCTAGATCTAACTATTATAGGAACGAAGAGTAGTTACTATTAAACAGAAACTAAGAAATAGATTTTAGGCGAGGGTTATAGATAGCAATAGTCTAGATATTAAGCTAGAGCATATACTTACGTTTAGCGAGGGAGAATTTAAATCCTTAGAAGGTACTTAGGCCGCCTTAGAAGCCTTTTATAGGGGAAATAAAATAGAAGATAAGAATAATAATAGAAGTTGTCTCTATCTTAGGTAGTTGTTATTATACCTTAAACCTTAGATTACGCGTTTTATATAGAAAGAGCGTAGTCTTTTATTTATATACGCTAGCGCTATTCTGTCTATAACTATTCCTTTAGCTATAATTAATACTAATATAGAACTACCTATCCTTAAGGATAGCGTAGCTACCTACCTACCTTGTACGTTACTCTTACTTATATTAATTATACTTATATAGTTATAATAATCTTAACTATATCTATTTAGTATAGAAAACTAACTTACTATAGGAAATTATGTACATAGACGCCTAGTAAGCAATACTACTACTAATCTAAACTTGTCTATAGATCTACTACAAAACATAATAGCGTTTACTCTTCCTAGTTTTACTTCTAAGACGCTACTTATATAAGCTACTCTATTAGATAATTCTTCTCTACGTATAGTTGCTTTAGGCTTACTTATACCTACTAGGGAGTATAGTATATATAGAGAGAAATTCTACTATTAATACCTTTTTAATTTCTACTAAGAGAAATATATAAAGTATATTATTAGTGTTTTATTATCTATAGTATTGCACGCCTCTTCTAAGATATGCGTGTAGGAGACGTAGGACAAGTTCCCTTAAAGTCTAACTCTTAACGTTATATAATAGTTAAGGAAAGTAGTAAATACCTCTTTATTTAATAAAGTCTAAGACGTACTCTAGATTAAACATGTAGAAGTAACTCTATAAAGTATTTATAGGATAAGGGTTCTTGTATGTACTTTCTATAGTATAGTTTAGCTTATACTTATAGTAAGCTTCTATAAGCTTCTTAAAAAAGAAGAATAGGTAAAAAGTATTATAGAGTCTTATAGTTTTAACTTAGTAGCGTATATGTATAAGGAAGGCTTTTCTATACTACTATATACAATTTAGGCTAGCTATCTCTAACTTGAAGATCTTATATCTAAGGAAGATAACTATTATTTACTAGAGTTAGGCTAAGGTTATTTACTTATCTGCGTACCTTTACCTCTATATAAGAAGAGCGATTACTTTATTTAAGCTATTCTTATTAGTAGCTATATAATACAACTCTTTTCTTCTTAGTATAATTATATCTACAAACGTCTAGTTATATTAGAAGCAATTCCGCCTAAATATTACTACCTATAAAAGCAGTTTATAATATAGATAGTTTATAAAAAAAGGCTACCTTATTACAATTATTACCCTAGATACTAATACGTAAGCAAGAGGAGCTACTTTAGTTTAGAATAGACGCTCTATTACTACTAAATTATACGCTGCTAGTAGTCTGCGTATATTAACCTAGCCCTACACTATTATTACCCTTAAAGGTACTAGAGAGATTAATTAGTAGCGAAAGAGTGCCTAGGTATAGTTAGTTATATTAGTTAGTATTTATATTATACTATATATACAGGCTATATTATAAGATATATACTACCTTATACATCTAATATATACTACGCAACTTAGAGCTCCCTATAGAGAAGATATATATATACAAGGTATATACCGCTATCTATTTAGAAATTGTTAAGAGCTCTGTTAATCTTAGCGCACTATTTATTAGGTCTAGAAGCTATAGAGTATCTGTAATATATATAGGTATATATTAGTTATTAAGGAGCTAAATACTGTAGTTAAACCTTTTACTATAATATTTCTTATATTGCTCTAGCTATAACGCTAGGAAGCGTTTCTAGAGCTATAATTTCTAAATCCTTACTTATAGCTAATTTACTCTTCTATTTTAGTAGCGTACAAAAATGTCTAGCGATTCTAAGTCTAAATCTAATTTCTCTTCGTTAGATAAATACTATTAAAAGGTATATCCTACTATAAGCGAACTATATACTATACTAAAAATACTAAATTTAATACCTAATACTAGCAATGTCTGTATACTACTATAAATTAAAAAAGAATAAGGTCTAACATACTATCTTTAGATAAAACAAATTAGAACTATAGTATTATAACCTTCTATATTAGTACGCTATAATCCTTTTAAAGGTTATCTTCTAAAGATGTAAGCCCTTTTGTCTTAGCTCCTTATACTACTAACAGCGTACACGGCTTAGTCTAAATTATAGCTAAAAAGAAAGAGTGCTTAATATTAAGGTTCCTATATTAGGCTAGGGATAGGGAACTTATTACTAGTATAGCGATTATTTATATACGTAGTAAAAAATCTTTTAGGCCTCTCTTAATACTTTATAGAGACTTTAAAAAGACTATATAAGGTAATCTTCTACCTTATTACTACCTTATTGTATACGCTTACAATACTAGTCTAGCTTAGTTTTTAATAGTTAGTATATGTATAAGATAGTAATTAGCGCTCCCTTAACGTAATAACTTTACTAAACTTGTAGTATAAAAGGGAGATATAGTATATGTAATATTATTTATTCTAGTATATATACGCATACCCTAAGTTTCTCTAAAGGTTATTTTGCCTTTGTTTAAATTCCTAGAGTTAGTAAATTAAATACTAATATAATAAGTAGCTTCTTTCCTCTAGGTTTACTAGTACGTTAGTACTTGTAGCTTGTGCGTTAATATAACAAGTAATATTTTTATTAGAGGGCGCGCTATTACTATAAGCGTATGTACTTAGTAGTAATAATATAGCTATACCTATAGTAGTAGTAAGTCTAAAGCTAGCTGTTAATAAATTTAATAAGTAAGAATTAGTACTAAGTTAGTATATAGGGTTACCCCTAACTATATAACTATAAGCTAGCTATAGGCTTTAGTAAATAGCTTAGCTAGTAGTGTAGTACTCTGTCCTTAGCTATAATTATTTCTACCTTAGCGTGTCTTACTTACTCTACAATTTAGTTATTCTAAAGCTGTAACTTTTTTTTTAGAAATAGTCTTTACCTTGTTAGTCTATAAACGTATGCTTAAATTACCTACTTTTTAGGCCTTTGTTTGTCCCCTTTTATAACTTTATTCCTTAGGTCTATTATAACTATTTCTTTAAAAGCCTAATATATAATCTACCTAATTCTAATATATAACGTAGCTACTTACACTTTCGCAATAAAGGAACACCTTAGACGCGTAAGCCTTTAGCTTAGTAGGCTTATACACTATATTAGAATTATAAGTAGAAGTACAATAGATTAAAACTATATAAGGTATACTATAAAAGTAGTAAACTGTATAAGTATAAGAGTACGCTACTATCTAAGTATATAGCTACTAACTAACTAATAGTCTACAATTAACTATCTCTAAGGAGGAACAAGGCTTAAAGAACGTAACTAAGATTATAACTAAAACTTATTATTTAACACGCGTTATTGCTACCTACCTAGGACTTATTGCTAGCTATTTAGATCCTAAGTTACTTAAAGTTAGTTAAGAGATTTACATAACGCTATTCTTGTCCTAAAAGCTATGTAAGCATTTTAATATATATAACAAAAATATACACGTCCTACACTTAATATTTAACGCACCTTAGAAGATATGTAATACTTTTATTAAAAAGTATAGTAATAACGTAGTAATACTAAGATTAATTATACTATACCTATAAAACGCTAACGTACTCCTCCTTCTTGCGCTTAAGAGCTATAAATTAATTAGTAATAGTATAGAGCGTCTAGGCATAGTATATTACTGTGGTCGAGCAACTAGTGCTGCCAAGGGCCTAAAGGCCAATCAGACCTAGGGGCAAGATCAGAGGTAAAAAACAGACATCAGACGGAACATAAACAACAACCAACCCAGACAACCTAGAAAAACAACAAACACACACACACGCACAAATAATACACTCTTTTGCATTAAGCACCTGTTCCTGTAGAGTATTCAGCACTGTGCAGAAAACTCTACTACATATAGCGACTAATTACAACTCTAACCTTACAGCCTTCTAGCCTTAGGAAGGCTGCGCGTCTACTATACTATCGCGTACAAAACATACTCTAAAAGCTTTACAGAACACGCAGTTCTACAGCCTTAGATAGCAAGGAAATTATAAGATTATACAGGAACAGGAACAGGTAAGATAGAGCAACAGAGAGAGATAACATAGTACAGGCATACTAAACAACGTTTAGCGAACAAAAAAGAGACAGCAAAAGAGATAGCAAAAGGACAGCATATTAGAAAGTAGGCGTAACAGAAAAGCCCTAAAGGAATTAGCAACTACTAATTAAACTACTAAAGTACACGAGGGTAAAATTATAATAGGACTGTTACCGCGCCGTTAGGCGCGAAGAAAGGTTTACGAAGCCAGGATTAGCGTAATTAGGCTTCAAGAAACTGCCTAAAGGGGTATTAGCAAGGAAGAAGCCGCACAGATTTACTGCACTATACCCACCTAGTGCAATAGTAACACGAAATCGACTAAGAAACTAAGAATAAGCGGTTAGAAGGACAGCTATCCTTAGGAGAACACGGAAAACACGGCAAACGTATTAGAGCACATAAAAAGGAAAGCGATAATTCTCCTCTAGAACAACAATTAGCAGTAAGAGAGTAAAAAGAGCAAATAGTAGTCTTTACTACACGCAGTGTTTACACTCTTAGTAGTGTTCCTTTATATTCTTATTGCACACATCGCGCGAATAAGCAAGAGCTATCTTGCAAAGCACAAGCTAGGCAAGAGAAACTAATTAATTGCTAAACAGCCTTTAAAAGCCTATAGTACAGAACAAGCTACACCTTTAGTTAAAGCTAAGTAATTAGAGACAGCAAAAACTACTATAACTAACTTAGAGAGTTCTGCTATTCTGGGAATTACGCTGGAGGCGTCTACAGCTTAGGAAAGCCCTATTAGCTGTCCTTAGGATGCGGATATAACGAAGATCCTTTAGATAATAGCTACGTCTCTTTAGTAGCTTAGAAGCCGTAGCCCTACACTTGCTACACAGCTTCCGCCTTATCCTGTAGAGACTGTGCCGGTCTTTGATGGGTCGAACGTCACTGTTTTCCTTAAGCGCTTTGACGATATGTCTAAGTACTACGGTTTTACTAAGAAGATAATGATCGATCGTCTTTCAGCTTATTGCAAACCAAAACAGTAGTCTATTATTTAGTCCTTGGATGTATACGCAAAGGCGTTGATTAATAAAAGCTAGAAGGACTTCCGTAATGCGCTTAGAAAGCTTTTCAGAACCAACGACAAGGATTAGCAAGAAGCGCGGGCAGAGTATTTTAAACACTAGCTTTTGCAGCGCTAAGCACGTTCTAACCTAAACATTAAGGAATACTTGCAGGAGTTCTAGATTCGCAGTAAACGGTGCATTAAAGCCGCTACGATTAATAAGGAAAGGCGTAGATTCTATCTAGTAAAGGGATTACCTCTTAGACACGCAACTAGGGTGTTAGAAAAGTTTTACCTTTAGACTAATAATCCTAAGTCCTTTAGCTGCAAAAAGATTAGTAACTACCTAACTATAAGGCTTAAGGTAGAAGAGGAAGCTTGTATGCTTAATCTATCTAAGGTAATTAAGGAAATAACTCTAGAAGTTAAGTTTACCCTACTAGTGCTAAAAGCCTTTAAGTACACTACTCCTGCTCCGCTAGTTACGCCTACTGCGCAAAACCTAGTATTCTAGCCGCTAAAGCTTAACTTTCCCCTACGCAATAATACTTACAAGTATAAGATAACCTAGTCTCCCCCTAGTAAGGCTCCTACTAATACAGAGGTAGATAAACTAGTTAACAAAATGCTTAATCTAAAGATTAATTAGGCGAATTTAGAGCTTAAGCTATAGAGAGTATAGTAGACTAACTAAGAAACTAAGCTAATAAGCAACTTAGCTGTTCGTATAGAGGTAGACCGAAGAACTACTAAAGGGGCGAAGCAGAGTAGAACCTTTCTAAGTTAGGACGTAAGGGCCTCTTAACTAGTAAACTAGTACTAACTGCAGCAGTACTAAAGCTATTAACTAAACAGTAATTAGTTATATAGCAACAGTGCTTAGATCTAAGACAGAAGCTAAGGTTAGTTCTTTAATACTAATATAAATTACTAGGTATATAATAAGTCTACTTACTAGAAGAACGAATACCCTACCCTTAGAGCGTTTATAGATAAAGGCTGGGTACACCTTAATAATAGGAACATTCTCTACTAGGGAACAGAAGAAAACTCGCAAGGACGCGTACTAAACCTTAGTTAGCGACTCTAGGGAGAGAATATTGCGGCTTAGATTAAGAGGAAGTTTCTTAAATAGGATATTAACCTACTTACTGTTACATCGCCCTTTAAGAACAAGCCCGCGGTTGCCGTAGTAGAGAACAACGCGATATCTGTTTAGCTAGTACCTAACTCGCTAGGATGCCTCTAGGAGGAAGAAGTTAATTAGTTTTAGAAATTGTTAAATATCTTTGCTAAAGACGAATTAGACTTTAAGCCTTGCCTAGGTTTGTAAGGGGAATGCAACACTATTGCGTCTACAACAATCGCCTATATGCCTGCGGAAGCTTAGAAAGGTAACTCTACGCAAGACAAGGTTTAAAAGCTAGCACCTAAGTCTATCCTTTAAAGGCTAAGTAATAAACACATCCCGCACCTAAAAGGTCACAAGAGCAAGTCTAAAGGGCTTTTAAAAGCTATTAACAAAGACTAAATAGTCTAGCTTAAGGAACCTAAGGATACTATAGATTAGGAAGCGGATATGTATAATTCTCGGCTACGGATTGTAGAGAACAAGGATAGAAACGGTAAAAAGCAGCCTAGGAAGCGCAAGATAGTTAATAAGTTTAAGCCTAATACCTAATTAGTAATTAGGAATATCCTTAACACTAAAGTGCCTTTTTAGATTAGAGTCCTACTAGGAAACATGCCTAAAGTGCGCAAAACGTTGTTTAGCTTAAGCTACACTAACAAGGAGTTTAAAAAGTTTAAAATTAACTTAGCTAAGGAAGGCGCCTAAGGAGAGATTAGCGCACTTACTTTAAGCACTCTTCTTAACTACGTATTAGTAGAAGCTAAGGACGGTTAAGTCGTTAAGTGTTACGGACTTAGGGCTAAGCATTAGACAGATCTAGAAATAAGCTACGTACAGTAGCATGTTATTGCTAACCTAGAAACTAAGTACAATAACATTAAGGAAGAGGATTACAAGTACCTAAAGGATAATCGGAAACCCTATAACTAACTAATAGGTATTAAGCACCTCTAGCGGGACTGCCTAAAGGTGCTAATAGACATTTAGGGCAGTTTATTCCTCGCTCTCTTAAACTTAGGTGCGGAGTTAAATACTATTAAGAGAGAAGTAGCAGAGAAGGCTATACTACTAATTACTTCTCTACTAAATAGTATAAAGGCTGCTTAGATAGTTACAGCGAATAGAAGTGTAGCGAGCTTTGTAGGTATTATCTAGGGAGTTCCTATCGTTATAGGTTAGATTAAAGTTTGCACAAACTTCTTTATTATAGAGTCTTGCACTAACCTAATTATACTAGGCAATCCTTTCTTAACTAATTCTTAGTCGCGTATTAAATACGCAACAAACAGCTTAACGTATTGTTGTATCTTTAGCGTTAATAGTTAATTAAATACGCGCTTTGTATGCGTAAGGAGCAATAGACTTACTAAACCTAACGCCTACGCAGGACCGTTAGCGGGGAAAGGCATAGGAGTATAGTAGCTAGCGCGCTACTCCTAGACTCGTCTAAAGGACTAGCAGAAGAGTAGGCGCTTAGTAAAGTAGGGTTAGTAGAGGTAAGGATAGAAACAGTTAAAGAGCTAATTAGTGCTTAGGACATTAAAAAACTTAATAAGCGAAAACACAGAAAAAGTAAGCGCGGCAAACGCAGTCGCTAATTAGCGGAAAAGGAGCGATACATCCGCTAGTTAAACAGAGAATCTATTAGAAAAGGATCTAATAGAAGCCTAGTACTAAGAGACAAGGACAGTTTATGTATTTTTGCTATAGATAGCTGCGAATAGTTATCAGACCAACTCCTTAAGGAGATAGCGCAGTTAGCACGAGAAAACAAAACAATAGAAGAGACAGAAGTTGTGTTCTAGGAAAGGAACCTTGCTAGTGTTAACAAGGGTGCTGCGCTACTAATTAAAGTTATAATAGTAGCGCTTACGCACTCCAATTAGCCTAATCCTAAAGATTCGCTAATTAACCTTTAGGTCAACAGTGCCTATAAGCGCAAAGGTATCAAAGTAGACCCTATTAATAATTTAGGACAACTATCTAGGGACATTAAAGGACGGCTAGATTAGAAAGAAAGAGCAGCAACTAAACAGAAGCTAAATGCTAATAGTAATTCTGCTCTATTTAGTTAGTATTTTAAGCCACGATATGCAGAGTTTTCTAGAGGTACACGGATAACGCCTAAACGCGTATTAGAGATAAAGATCTCTCTAGATCTATAGCCTAAAGAAAGAGAAATGTTGCTAGAAGTTCTGTATTAACAAGAAGGAGCGCTAGCATAGGATTTCAAGGAGTTAGGACGCGTTAGCAAGGACGTAATACCTCTAGTAGTTATTAATACTATACTACACCAGGCGTAGAGAGCAGACTAATTCCTAGTCCTAAGGAAGCTTTAGCAGGTTGTTATTAATATAATCCAAGATCGTATTAACAGAGGCACCCTTAAGCTCTGTAAAAGCTAGTATCGCAATCCTTAGTTCCTAGTAGCAAAGAAGGACAAAGGATACCGTCTAATTAACAATGCGCAAAAGCTTAACAGGGTTACTATTCGCGATACTAACCCTCCCTAATCCTAATAAGTTTTCAGAAGAGTTCGCAGGCTGCGTCGTTATAAGCCTGTTAGACTTCTTCTTAGGATACGATTAAGTAGAATTGCACAAGACTCTAGAGATATAACAGCTTTCTCTACTCTATTAGGTCTAGTTCGCTAGTATACTCTCCCTATAGGAGCTACTAATTCTATTGCGGAATTCGTTCGCGTTATAACCAAAATCTGCAGGGATTATATTCTAGATAGATGCATGCCGTATCTAGACAACGTTTGTATTAAAGGGCTAAAGACAGGTACAATAACAAAGAGATAGAGCCTAGTATTAGAAGGTTTATTGCTAAACACCTTTTAAACATTAACAAAGTCCTCGCAGACATTAAGCGAGCAGGCGCTACTATATCTAGGCACAAATCTAACTTTTGCTATCCCTCTATAATAGTAGTAGGATACCGAATCAACAAGAACGGTCGCTACCTAGATAAAAAGAAGATTGACAAATAGTTAACTAGCCTTAGTGTCGTAACGCTAGAAGGTCTAAATGTTTATTAGCATATGCGTGTACTATCGCATCTAGGTCCTTAGTTTCGCTATTATAGCAGCTCCTCTTTTTAAGCTCTTGCGCAAGAACGCGCCCTTTTAATAGGAGAACGAACAGATACAGGCTATAGAGCACCTAAAGGGAGCGCTAACAACTACACTAGCGTTAGTATTAATTAATTACAGCGAACTACTCCAACAGATTATCCTAGTAGTAGATAGTAGCAAGAAAGGCTAGGGTGCAGTTATTATGCAGGTCGACCTAAACAGTTATTAGCACCCTATTTGTTTCGAAAGCGGGGTATAGTCTGTTACAGAACGTAACTAGGATTCTAGCAAGCATAAGTGTAAGGCGCTGTTACTGCCCTAAAGAAGTTTCGCTCCTATATCTACGGCGTACGGTTTACAGTAGAAACAGATACAAAAACACTTATCGCCTAACTTTAGCGCAGTGCGACGGATCTTCTAGGCGCCCTAATTACTCGCTAGTTAGCTCTTCTTAACATGTAGGACTTCGATATCGTACACGTCAATAGAAAGAAAAACGTAGTTGCAGATGCGCTATTAAGAAGACTAGAACTAGAAGGATAGGAACTACCTTAGGAGCTAGAAGATAATGTAGAAGACTTTATTAATGCCTACCTAAACGCTATTTAGCTTGTAACTAACAAAGCGCTAACACTAACATATAGAATGTTAAGCTAATCTATTATTTAAGGAGAATCTACTAGAGGAAGGGTATAGCAGTAAATCGCAAGAAATAGCGGCGTAGCTCCTTTATTGCAGAAGGCCTAGCGGCCTCTCTAAGGCAGAGTTAAGGAAGTTCAAAACCAAGGCTTTGCGGATAACTGTTCGGGAACGTTATTTGTTTACGCTGCTAACTAGAGGTAGACCCTTGCGACGAGTAGTTAATAATCTAAGCTAGTAGCTAGAAATAATACGCGCTCTTTATAATAAGTCCAGACACCGAGGAAAGGAAGGTACATAGAGAAAAGTCTAGGCCTAATACTACTAGAAAGGCTAATACGGTTAAGTTAAGAACTACGTTAAGAGCTGTCCTAAATGCTAATCGCATGCATTAGCAGTTGTACAGGAAGAGCTCTAGCCACTAAGCTACTAAACATTCTATTTAGATAGATTACAATCAACGTAGTCTACATGCTACTAGGGCGTAACGGCAAGAAGTACCTTATAGTAGCTCGTAACTACGTCTCTTAATAGGTAGAAGCTAAAGCGTTAACAAAAAAACTTAAAAAGCGTTTAGAAGTTCCTATTGTAAAGTTTTCTGCTAATAGGGTATCCCGCTCAAAATGTTAGTAGACGGCGGACTAGAAAATAAGGGCCTAGTAGAGGACCTTTAAGCTTACTAGGGAATTAATCGAGTTATCTCTAGTGCATACCATCCTTAAGGACAAGGACTTGTTAAACAAGGTCATGCGCCCATCGTAGCAGCGCTAAAAAAGCTTCTAGGAAACTAGGTTAACAATTTACCTATTCTATAGGCAGATCGTACTACTATTAAGAGATTAACAAACGAAACCCAGCTTATCTAGTCGCCAGCCAGCAGCACATATTGCTAATAGAGCTTTCTATTCCTACCTAGCAAACGCTTCTATAGAATACAGTTCACAATACACCTACGCTCCTAGCAATAAGGGCGAGACAGTTTAATTAAAGGGACCAACGCTTCTAAGAGTCTATCGACAGGACAGTTTAGTTGCGATATAAAAATAAGGAATACTTTAATAATTCGAAAGTCCTTTAGCTAACAAAGCTTTTAGTAGGAGATCTAGTATTGCTAAGAGACTCTTTCAGACCAATAGATCAACACTCACTAAGTTCCTTCCTAAGTAGAAAGGCCCGTTTCGGATACGCAGTAGAAACGAAAAAGGATAGTACTAGCTAGAAGAGCTTAATAGAACTAGATTCCGAAGTTATACGCTAGGCAACAGACTAAAGGCTTTTTATTAACAAACAGTAGCTAACCTAGAGAAAATCGATTCCTAGCTTAGTAGTTCTAGTAAAAGCGCAGCTGAACAGCCTAATAACAGCGAATCTTCCGAAGAAAGTGATGGAGAAGTTAAGGAAATGCCCTAGTACAGACAAGATATTCCTAAAGCGACCGGCGCTTTAAAACCTGTAAGAAGAAGTAAGCGACTCCAAAACGAGAACAAGACAATAGATGTAGATAAGCAACAAGACGTTTTAAGAGCTAAAGCAAAGCTAAAACAGCTTGTAGTAGTAGTGCTAAAACGAAGGCCTAGATTTAACCTAAACGACTATTAGGTGTTTACATTACGGTATAGAAGATAAAGACAGGCGGGACAAAAGATTAAGATTCTGCAAACTTAAGCTAAAGAAATCTAGGACAAAGGAAATCTACAGAAGCACTATATACTACAAGACAAGCTAACAGAATAGAAACCGTTTTTAGTAACAGCGCTTCCTCTTAGAAGGGCTCTTAAATTCTAATTTATTATTAGACTTAGCCGCAGCGTAACTGATTCGCTTTTATTATCCTCCTTATCTTTAGCAAAGACATTAGGAGGCAGGCGCTTAGTATTAGCGCGAAGGGATCAAGTTGTAGGGGTAGCTAGCGCTAAACGCTTATTAGCA